>OU342743.1:461031913-461631913 GCA_910589775.1 Avena eriantha
CAATAACATTGGGTGTGGTTCTTGAAAAGAACACACATCCAATGACACTGCTATATCCTTATGTGGTTTGTGAGAAGAACAGACATGCAATGACTCTTGCTGCGGTTAATGAAAAGAGCAGACATGCAATGACACTGGTGGATCCATGTGTGGTTTGTGAGAAGAACACACATGCAACGACACTGGGTGTGGTTCATGAAAAGAACACTCATCCAGTGACACTAGTGGATCCATATGTGGTTCGTGGAAAGAACATACATGCAATGACTCTAGCTGTGGTTTGTGAAAAGAATAGACATGCAATGACACTGGTGGATCCATGTGTGTTTGTGAGAAGAACACACATGAAATGACACTTGGTGTGGTTCATGAAAAGAACACACATGCAATGACACTGGTGTATCCTTATGTGGTTTGTGAGAAGAACACACATGCAATAACATTGGGTGTGGTTCATGAAAAGAACACACATCCAATGACACTGCTATATCCTTATGTGGTTTGTGAGAAGAACAGACATGCAATGACTCTTGCTGCGGTTCATGAAAAGAACAGACATGCAATGACACTGGTGGATCCATGTGTGGTTTGTGAGAAGAACACACATGCAATGACTCTGGCTGTGGTTCATTAAAGAACAGACATGCAATGACACTGGTGGATCCATGTATGGTTTGTGAGAAGAACGCACATGCAATGACACTGGGTTTGGTTCATGAAAAGAACGCTCATCCAAAATGACACTGGTTGATCCTTATGTGGCTTGTGGAAAGGACAGACATGCAATGACTCTAGCTGTAGTTTGTGGAAAGAACACACATGCAATCACTCTAGCTATGGTTTGTGAAAAGAACACACATGCAATGACTCTAGTTGTGGTTCATGAAAAGAACACACATCCAGTGACACTGGTGGATCCATATGTTCTTTGTGGAAAGAACAGACATGCAATGACTCTAGCTGTGGTTTGTGAAAAGAACAAACATGCAATGACTCTAGTTGTGGGTTGTGAAAATAACACACATCTAGTGACAGTGGTGGATCCAGATGTGGTTTGTGGAAAGAACATACATGCAATTACTCTAGCTGTGGTTTGTGAAAAGAACAGACATGCAATGACACTGGTGGATCCATGTGTGGTTTGTGAGAAGAACACACATGCAATGACACTGGGTGTGGTTCATGAAAAGAACACACATCCAATGACACTAGTGTATCCTTATGTGGTTTATGAGAAGAAGACACATGCAATGACACTGGTGATATGTGGTTTGTGGAAAGAACAAACATGCAATGACTCTAGCCTAGGTTTGTGAAAAGAGCACACATGCAATGACACTGGTGGATCCATGTGTGGTTTGTGAGAAGAATACACATGCAATGACACTGGGTGTGGTTCGTGAAAAGAACACACATCCAATGACACTAGTGTATCCTTATGTGGTTTATGAGAAGAAGACACATGCAATGACATTGGGTGTGGTTCATGAAAAGAACACTCATCCAGTGACACTAGTGGATCCATATGTAGTTTGTGGAAAGAACAAACATGTAATGAATCTAGTTGTGGTTTTTGAAAAGAACATGAAGTGACTCTAGTTGCGGTTTGTGAAAAGAACACACATCCAGTGACACTCGTGGATTCATCTGTGGTTTGTGGAAAGAACATAAATCCAATGACTCTAGCTGTTGTTTGTGAAAAAGAACAGACATGCAATGACACCGGTGGATCCATGTGTGGTTTGTGAGAAGAACACACATGCAATGACTCTAGCTGTGGTTCATGAAAAGAACAGACATGCAATGACACTGGTGGATCCATGTATGGTTTGTGAGAAGAACGCACATGCAATGACACTGGGTTTGGTTCATGAAAAGAACACTCATCGAAAATGACACTGGTTGATCCATATGTGGCTTGTGGAAAGGACAGACATGCAATGACTCTAGCTGTAGTTTGTGGAAAGAACACACATGCAATCACTCTAGCTATGGTTTGTGAAAAGAACACACATGCAATGACTCTAGTTGTGGTTCATGAAAAGAACACACATCCAGTGACACTGGTGGATCCATATGTTCTTTGTGGAAAGAACAGACATGCAATGACTCTAGCTGTGGTTTGTGAAAAGAAAAAACATGCAATGACTCTAGTTGTGGGTTGTGAAAATAACACACATCCAGTGACAGTGGTGGATCCAGATGTGGTTTGTGGAAAGAACATACATGCAATTACTCTAGCTGTGGTTTGTGAAAAGAACAGACATGCAATGACACTAGTGGATCCATGTGTGGTTTGTGAGAAGAACACACATGCAATGACACTGGGTGTGGTTCATGAAAAGAACACACATCCAATGACACTAGTGTATCCTTATGTGGTTTATGAGAAGAAGACACATGCAATGACACTGGTGATATGTGGTTTGTGGAAAGAACAAACATGCAATGACTCTAGCCTTGGTTTGTGAAAAGAGCACACATGCAATGACACTGGTGGATCCATGTGTGGTTTGTGAGAAGAAAACACATGCAATGACACTGGGTGTGGTTCGTGAAAAGAACACACATCCAATGACACTAGTGTATCGTTATGTGGTTTATGAGAAGAAGACACATGCAATGACATTGGGTGTGGTTCATGAAAAGAACACTCATCCAGTGACACTGGTGGATCCATATGTAGTTTGTGGAAAGAACAAACATGTAATGAATCTAGTTGTGGTTTGTGAAAAGAACATGAAGTGACTCTAGTTGCGGTTTGTGAAAAGAACACACATCCAGTGACACTCGTGGATTCATCTGTGGTTTGTGGAAAGAACATAAATCCAATGACTCTAGCTGTTGTTTGTGAAAAAGAACAGACATGCAATGACACCGGTGGATCCATGTGTGGTTTGTGAGATGAACACACATGCAATGACACTTGGTGTGGTTCATGAAAAGAACACACATCCAATGACACTAGTGTATCCTTATGTGGTTTATGAGAGAGCACACATGAAATGACACTGGCTGTGGTTCATGAAAAGAACAGACATGCAATGACACTGGTGGATCCATGTGTGGCTTGTGAGAAGAACACACATGCAGTGACTCTGGCTGTGGTTCATGAAAAGAACAGACATGCAATGACACTGGTGGATCCATGTGTGGTTTGTGAGAAGAACCCATATGCAATGACACTGGGTGTGGTTCATGAAAAGAACACTCTTCCAATGACACTGGTGGATCCATATGTGGTTTGTCGAAAGAACAGACATGCAATGACTCTAGGTGTGGTTTGTGGAAAGAACAGACTTGCAATGACTCTAGCTGTGGTTTTTGAAAAGAACACACATGCAATGACTCTATTTGTGGTTCATGAAAAGAACACACATATAGTGACACTGGTGGATCCATATGTGCTTTGTGGAAAGAATAGACATGCAATGAATCTAGCTGTAGTTTGTGTAAAGAACAGACATGCAATGACTCTAGTTGTGGTTTGTGAAAAGACCGCACATCCAGTGACACCGGTGCATCCTTATGTGGTTTGTGGAAAGAACATACGTGCAATGGCTCTTGCTGTGGTTTGTGAAAAGAATAGACATGCAATGACACTGGTGGATCCATGTGTGGTTTGTGATAAGAACACACATGCAATGACACTGGGTGTGGTTCATGAAAAGAACACACATCCAATGACACTGGTGTATCCTTATGTGGTTTATGAGAAGAACACACATGCAATGACACTGGTGATATGTGGTTTGTGGAAAGAACGGACATGCAATGACTCTAGCTGTGGTTTGTGAAAAGAGCACACATGCAATGACACTGGTGGATCCATGTGTGGTTTGTGACAAGAACAGACATCCAATGACACTGGGTGTGGTTAATGAAAAGAGTAGACATGCAATGACACTGGTGGATCCATGTGTGGCTTGTGAGAAGAACACACATGCAATGACACTGGGTGTGGTTCATGATAAGAACACTCATCCAGTGACAGTGGAGGATCCATATGTGGTTTGTGGAAAGAACAGACATGCAATGACTCTAGCTGTGGTTTGTGAAAAGAACAGACATGCAATGACTCTAGTTGTGGTTTGTGAAAAGAACACACATCCAGTGACACTGGTGGATCCGTATGTTGTTTGTGGAAAGAACAGACATGCAATGACTCTAACTATGGTTTGTGAGAAGAACAGACATCGAATGACACTGGGTGTGGTTAATGAAAAGAGCAGACATGCAATGACACTGGTGGATCCATGTGTGGTTTGTGAGAAGAACACACATGCAATAAATCTAGTGGATCTATCTTGGCATAATTTGATGTATGCCATGATGTATTTCATTGTACAAGACACTCACTTTCTATTTTTATACTACTCAGTTTTGCCCTTGGTTTTTTGATACTACTCAGTTTTTTCCTTCTCCTCTCTCTCTCTTTCGTAGAAGCCCAAACCTGTGTTGACTCTGTCTGCTACGCCCTGATTGGTTGTCACAGTTGTCAAGCGGATCGTGCGCACCAACCGTTGATCCCGTGTGATCCAACGATGATCGTTGCACACATCGTGCCCTTCACAGTACAGCGTGAGACAGCACGGACGTCTCCCTCAGCGTGAGACAACACGAACATCTCCCTCTACTAGAAGGAACACGATGCCGTCCATGGAAAAAGTCGTCGAGTGGTCATGTCACGTTTAATCTAGTTTGCAAAGGCTACTACAACACATGCACAGGGCAACAGGGTCATCGAGTGCACAGTTGTCGACAAGGCGCTACAATTTATTGCCACTTGATTTTAATAAGACATATCCCATTTTTACGCAGCGCTCTCAATCTCACATCCAACTGGGCCCAACCGCAAGTAACTTCCATGAGTCAAGGGCCCCGCCTCGAGTAGATCTAATGTTGCAAGAAATTGGTTCCGCACAAATTGCATGCAGTGGAATCGAGGTCTGCCATGAGCGTGTTTTCAATGCAGGTCTAAAGTGGAGATCATGGCTATTTCAAAAAAAGGGAACCCAAAGAAAGGTGGAGATCATGGTAGCCCCCTCGCCCCCGCCCACCACACGTGTCCACTCGAGGACTACGAATGGTCTGGTGTTTATAAACCCACTCAACCTTCTTCTTCCATGTGCTCGTGTTATTTCCCCCCAATCTGTCTAGTCCCAAAACCCCAGTCTGCACCTACTGCGCGCGCCGAAGCTCCCTCGATGGCACTACCTCTTTCCCTAGGTGCGCCATGAAGCGTACGCGTGGAGACGAGCCGGAGGTGAAGCCAATTGAAGGCGCAGCAGTAGATGGCTCGGTCGTCACCAAGAAGGTGGAGGCGTCTTCTCCGGGCACCAACGCCGCTCGTCGCCGCACCGTCGAGGGTTCGAGCTCACCCATCCAACCAGTAGCCGTTGCCGCGGAGCAGCAGGTGGCCAACAACGTTGTGGCCGACAACGTCGTGGTGCCAACGGTAGATCTGGATGCGGGGCAGGCGGCAGGCGGAGGCAATCTGGTGCTCTACATCAACGACCCCATGGCCTTCCAAGAAATCTTCGACGCAATCGCGGAGACTGACGAGTTCGAGGAGTAGGTCCATGATGAGGAGTCTGAGGTACTACATTGCTAGCTTCTCTAGTCGAAGCCGCAGATTTCACTGTTCATATATAGGATTTACTCAATCGTGTATATATTCTTTTGCTCTTGAAGTAGGGTAGTATATATATGGTTCGATCGTTCGATTGATGCGTCTGCCATCTAGTCACAAAACCCCAATCTGTAAAGTCACAAAACCCCAATCTACTCATCTGCCATCTAGTTGAGTTTGCTAGTTGAGTGTTGATTTCGATACACAACATGCCTATAACATTACATTTATATTCCTTACTGATCCCACTGATTCAATTTTTCCCCAAAATAGTGAAAGGGCATCTGATGGTGTCGTTTTCTAGGGATGGTTAGTGAACCCGAGGCAGCAATGCACATAAAAATATAGGTTGTGCTATTGGTATTTTGGTTCTCCGACTCCATCTCTGAAAAAATTAGGCCCTAATTTTTTTTCTCATATGGAACCTATATATATAATCTTTGTATTGTTTCTGATATATGAATGCGTTGTATGATGCATATGTATATCACTGAATATTGTTGTGTATGATTACATTTCAATTTCTTATTGTGGCCAATGATTCAAATTTTCCCCAAAGAGAGGTAGACACATTGGTGTCAGATTTTTTCAGGGATGTGTTAGCGAACCTAGGGCCATGTACAAGATCAATATAAGCTGTGCAATTGTTACTTGGTTCGCTTACGCCAACCCTGAAGAATCTTATGAGGCTGCAATCTTTATTCTACATTCATAGAACTATGATATTTGAATTATCTATTTCATGCATTCATAGTGTATAAGAATTATATTTCAGTTTGTTACTGAGGCCGATGATTGAAAATTGCCCCAAAAGAATTCAAGTGGAGACACGTATGATGGTGTCGTGTTTTAGGGATGGGTTGGTCAACCTGAGGCAGCAATGCACACAAACAATGTAGGTTGTGTTGTTGGTACTTTGGTTCGCCAACTCCATCTCCGAAACAAATTATGAGGCCCTTGATTTATTCTCATATGGAACTACATATATGATCCTTGATTTGTTTCTGATCTTTGAATGATTCATATGATGCATATGTAAATGAATGCGTTTGATCATAAGCACTTTTAACATGTACCTGATGATTAATTGTTTGTTTTTTATTTATAATTACAATATTTAGGCTTGTTTTTGTACTTGACTATGTATATCCCTGAATAATGTTTTGTGCGATTACATTTCAATTTCTTATTGTGGCCAATGATTCAAATTTGTCCCAAAAGAGAGGCAGACACATTGGTGTCAGATTTTTTTAGGGATGAGTTAGTGAACCTAGGGCGATGTACAAGAACAATATAGGTTGTGCAGTTGTTACTTAGTTCACCTACTCCATCCCTGAAGAAATTTATGAGGCCGCAATCTGTATTCTACATACACTCTGATGCAATTATTTGTCACTGTGTTGAGATGAATTGATATATGAACTGATCACACTATTGCTGAGATGCTTTCTCTTTGATATCCATGGATATATTATCTTACATATACATGGTGTCAATTCTTAAGTTGTAATATAATTAAATCATATGTATGAGTTCTAAGTTATGTTCTTAAAAATCAATAGGAGGATGATGATGAAGTGGATGATAGCAAGGTATCCAGGGACAACAAGAGCCGCTACGAGCTGAGGCAGTTATTGTGTGGGCTAATCTGTTTCTACCGTAGGGGGATACTGTTTTGCCCATTCTGTGGTAGAGCAATCAATGTGGACCTCGACAGCATGATCCAGCACACGGTGGACATTGGCAAAGGCGAAGAAAGAAGGCATAGGCTGATTACCTTAGCGTGGCACAAAGCCTTTGGCAAATTCCTCTGGGAGTACGTCAGGATTTCCCTATATCCCACCGGCTAGGTTGTCTTTGCCTCCTACTGATATGCCCCTTCCCTGGTAGGCATCTCCGTGTCCCGGCCTTCTGCTGCTGCCCCTGCTTTTATTTTGTCTCAGTTAATTATTATTACCTGTGTGTGGCATGTAAGACAATATATCCGCGTGGTGTCTGTGGTGAACCTTCTATATATATATATATATTAATCTACTCCTTTATATGGAGTGCCTTAAAATTTGTAGTATTCAATTATATTACTTATCATGCTCATGCACACTACTAAATATTTCTAGTGCTCGATTATATTATAATTGTCAAGGAATACATCAACAAGTTAAATTGGTCAAAATTTCGTATCGAAGTAACTAAATGATATCACATCGGCGGTAGACGTTGCCAGAAGCCAAATGCATCAGCCGAATACCTTGGCACGCCACACAGTCTTCAGCAAATTCCTTACAGGTTCAACAATGGGTTACCCCCGCCCAGCTCCGAATTCGCTTATAGGTCCAACATGAAAGAACTTGAGCTACCACAGAGACCTCGGCATAGGTGGCAGAATTGGTGCGGGTGCGACCATGGTGACGGTGAGCTCGGATTCTGGAGGAGGAAAACAAGACCGAGCATGGTCGAAACAGTGACAGATCTCACCGAGAACCAATTCTCGTCCCCGAGTTGTGCCATGGGTGTGGCCATGGTGAGGGCGAGCTCCGACTCGGGATGGGGAGGAGAGCGGGGCCGAGAAGTTTCATCATGTCCCAGCTCCGCGCCATGGACGCAACTACAGATTGCCACTCCGGGGAAGAAGAAAACGCGTAATGGATGCAGGAGCCAATGCTGCAAGCCTAATTAAGCCCTAAGCGATGAGAGCGACATAACGGCGAGAACTGATGGGGGGGGCAACTTGACGGCCGTTATCTTGATTTTTTATATTGAAACATAAAGTTGAATTCGTGCCAAAAAGACCCTCTGAGTATTTGGCACACCAACTATAGTCATCACGGCTGATTACAGGCAACTTAGGTACCGTGTTGCCTGAGCATCCCAACTTTAGGGCCACAAAATGATATTCTCCTATTAGAGGTGCCATGAACCAGTGCCGTGATCCGAAATAAGCATCTACTACTGCATATTCGATCACTAGAGCTTGAATGACACGCGGGGCTATGTCTGTACCTGCGTGGGACTTACAGTCAGTAAGAAGGATTTTGAATGGGATTTTACATGCTATATGACAACATGACTCACCCCAGGTGAAAAGCCCCTGAACACGAATGTCATTGCTAGGTTCAGTGACTGCATAAATGCGTTGCGGATTTTCGAAATAGGAGCCATAGGTGAAAACAACGTCAACATACTTCTCTAACCGCAAGTAGTCCTCGTGCAAGATTGTCCATTCCTTGTCATCAGGGCATCTAATGAATGTGATTACCTTGTCGAACACCCCTATGACATCGTAATGCCTTCTCCCGTACACCACGTGGGCCTCTGTAGGAGATGTACCTTCAAGAGCTCAAGTTCTGCCATGTTGAACATGTAAGCAAATTCGTAGCTGGGCGGCAGCCACCCGTTGTTGAATGCAGTAATCTTCCAAAGATGGTAGTGTAAATATCATCAATTGCTAGACATTTTTGAGAGTCCAAGTTCTACGGTCCCTGGATAAAAGGACCAGCCACTCGTCGTTACCACCCACCTAGTGTTGATCATCTCCCATTTCCGTCTCGTCTTCCTCCTTGATATTCACCACTACTGATCCCGACCACTTATTTAGCAGCATCAGTTTTGCATGAGTATTCTGTAAAGTTTGTTGCCAGTTGGTAGAATCAAGTAAGCATGGATTCTATTGCAAATACAAATTGACACCTAGGCCCTTAGATTAAAGTATTTTTTACGACTATCTCCTGAGCTCTCGCCTAAATTACGCCTAGCCCTTGTACATGGTGAGCATGTGGGTGCATGCCCAGCCGCCATCATCCGATACCATGCATGTCACAGCCGAGGCGCCAAGCTGCCCGACACCGGGTGATGTGGAGTTTCTGGACCTAAGGTTGGATCGATGTTTGCCATCCAGGTACCTTTTCGGTGCTGGACCATCCAAGGAGATGCATTTCTACATTTGTATCGAGAAGACCGATAGGGAGTTGTAATACATATGTTGTCATCACATGTAAGACGTAATCAATGCTACTGTGGTGTGGAGAGCATAATTGTTGTGTGAATGTATCGGAGTTGAAGTTTTTTAATACTCCTTAATAATTCTACGAGTTTACTTATTCGATGGATAATAATAACTCGCATCAGGTTGTTATTGTCATGTTGCAAAGTCCGCCTGCTCTAGACAAACTGGCAATGCCGTGTGCTCCCACCTGTCAGTTTCATATGTTCCGTGGGCCCACCTACCAGTGTCACGTCTCTTTTAGTTCTCTTCCTTCCTCATTACTTCTCTCCTTTCCCATCGAAGCCAATATCTCCACTTCTCTTCCATCCCGCCGTAGCCGCAAGATGACGATGCCTCCTGCGATTGCTCCCGTAGCCCTTCATTTCTTCCTTTTCCTAATAGTTGTAATCTAACTTTGGTGGTTTGTTTACATGTAACTTACGTGGATCCTGTCATATACAAATGGCACATATAGAATTTATAATGCGGAAGCACGTACACCATGTTATTGCACTAAACACAACTATCCATATTTCTCATTATAACTTGCCAAACCCATTACAATAATTGTACTCGCACTAAACAAAACCGAAATTGCAACCAACCTAAACAACATCTAAACCTGGATAACGACACAATCATCAGAGTCAACCTCGATTGGTGATCTCGCCTTTCCCTTCCCAGTGACATCCACTCCTGCACATGGCTAGCCCTTCGACAAGGAGGCAACCATGGCGTTCTATATTGCTTTGTCGCCATCGTCCTCCTCATCAGAATCAACAATGAAGAAGGGGATGGGGGTGGCATCGATCGAGGCCCATTGCCCATAGTGGCTCCTGCTCGAGCTCGACGCTACAGCAGTCCTTCTATAGATAGGAGGGGCCGAGCTCGAAGACACAGCGCAGCCATTCGGTTTAAGAAACCATTGGCATTTGATACCAGGACGGTAGGATCTAGGGGTGGATCGGTCGTGGCGAGCGCGACCGTGAGTGTTGGAGTGGATGGATCTGCCGCTGCGAGCCATGACAAGTTCTGAGGGTCTATAGGGTGGAAAAGTATAGGCTAGGTGTGTCTGGTTCCTCAGCAAGGCCTCCTAGCTATATGTACACACACATGGTGCCCAAAAAACCGGTTAATGTGCGCAATAGGGGCTTTGAACAATGAAGGTGTGCGGTTTGGTTGACAAGTTTGCACGTTATGCAGCCCACCTTTCGTGGTCTTGGCACGGCATATGCTATTGGGGTAGCTTACGTAGAGGAGGGAAAGGCAATGTAGGAGAATCCATGAGCAAGATTGGCACACGATGTACCCAGGTTCACGTCCCCTTGGTGGAGGATCGCTATGTCCTATTGTCAATCTATTATATGATCATAGATTGGTTTACATGGAGTCGCCGAGGGCGAGACAATGTCTAATATTACATGAGAGAGAGATCGCCCTAAAGAAGTTCCCCTAGTGGATTTATATATGCAGCTAGTTAGGGTTTACAAGTATTTTGGTGGGCTACATATTGTAGTTGCTATCTTGGGCCCCCAGTCAGTGTGTCATCTAGCTCCAGTATATGCTAGTCACCGTATTTAGTGAGTCATCTGCCCTAGGCTAGGCTTCAGTTGGATCGATCCAGCTGGCTACTCTGCTTCATGGGTATACCGCGATTGGTATTCCCCCATCAGTAGTCCCCGAGCACGTCAAGGACTCGGCGATGACTTCAAGCCGCCGAATTGGCACAGGCGATTCCAGGATGGAGTCGATGGTGGGTCGTTGTCGAGCCCCTGAAACAGATAAATAGCTCATGAAGTAGTTCATTCGTCAAGGCGAGTATACGCACCAGGCGAGTCACCGTTGGGCGGAGTCGCCCCTTGGAGAAGTTTGACTGGCGCCTTGTTAACTTCCTATCGTAGAGGCTGACAAATAGCAGCCATGGAGGCTACTAAGTCGTTGATGATGAAGCCGCCGAGTCGGCATGGCCAACTCTGCAATGTGAGAGATCACGAGGGGAGAGTCCCGAGGCGTAGCGAGTATGCGGCGGGCGAGTCCGCGAGGGGTGAGATTTAGCACCTCGGTGAAATTACTACAAGAAAATCGCTTGTTGTTTTTACTTTGTGCATCCTCATGATAGCATGCTCATGTCATCATGCCACATTACATTTGAGAATCATCATCATCATGCATATGTTTCCTTAAACCTATTTTGCTAAAATCCCTATTTTGTTTTCTACATTAATCTCCTCCCATTTATTTCAAATCAAAACCCCGGATCGACCTGGATATTTTATTTTCCTAAAAACTATTTGCGAATGTGTTTTAAAATAAAATAATTACAACTATTTTACATGGGAAGGCCGCCACCAGCTAGGCCCAAAGACCCAGCTAGCAGCAGCCTACAACCCCACGGAGATCCCTAACGCTAAAACCTAGCACCCCACCTAACCGAACCCTCCCTACCAAAACCACCATGCCACCACACTCACGCGATTCCCGCACCTGCACGCGCAACGTGCGACGCAGCGTTGCAACACGCCCCGCATACGCGGCCAACACCGCCTGCCCCATTCCCTACGCACAGACGCTAGCGTACACGACACGTTGCAGGGCCATCGACCCTGCCCGACACAACCCAGCGCCCTGACCCCACCACTCGCACGACCCTCCTGTACGCGCCCCACCCCGCGGCAATTCCCGTCGCTAACAACGCTCGACCCACGCCTCTCCTCCTGCCCTCGTCTTCCTCCTCTGCAACCCCGCAATTGTCGCTTCTTCTGCAACCGCCCTGCCTCCTTCCCCACGCAGCCACAGACGCCGCCTACAGCTCTCCTAGGAGCTCCACCGCCACTTCACTTCTCCCATTCCTCCTCTCGCGAGCCCCGTCGCCAGCGAGCCCTCTCCTCACCAACCATCACCGCTGCCACCGGCGAGCCTCACCTCCAACCCATCACCTGGCCGCCTCCCGCACGCGTCAAAGTCCCTGCCGCCGTGTGCCTCCATCCTTCCTTGAGCATGTGCCATCCTTCTCCAAGCGTCGCTGCTCCCTAGCCTCTCTAGCGCGGCCACACCCTGCAACCTCACCAGCGTCGTCACCTCGTCCTCCTCACGGACGTTGTTGTCCTTGCCTCCAACTCCGGTGCAGATGTCCTCAACTCTGCTGTGAATGGTGCCACTCCCGTCCCACGTATGATCGTGACCGCCCGGCCTCGCCTGAGCGTGCCTCCACCTCGATGCTCATTGGCGCCCATGACCCTCACCCCGCCGGCCGTGCTTGCGCAGGTCCTCACTATCGACACTTCCTTGGCTCTGCTTCACCTTGTAAGTGCCATGTTCCCTTGTTTGACCATGTCCTTGTGTGCACATAAAGTACCCATGGTTGTGTGTGTCTCTTTGGTTGTCTCGGTGTTCTGATGTTGACCACGATCTTCAGATGGGGTATAGTGATTCAGTGGAGATGGTACTATCCAAGACCGAGACAAGGAACCATATCCCGTGCGAGGCTATGATGCCAAGACCGTGTCATCTATGAGATCTCCACAGATTGATGTCATGCCATGGACGTTAGGATCTACTTCTCTTTGCGTTGACTGATTCGTGGAACCTGTGAACGAGTGGGAACCTCAAGACCGCCTTCACGGAACCCTAACCCTCGGCACGCCAATTCCTCCTTCGTGGATCCAAAGACCAAACCCTGAAGCCCCGATCTGAAGACCGATCACGGCGTCTAAAGACCAAACCAAACCCCTCGGAACCAAGATCGTTGATCCGATGTGTGACCCCTATCTGAGACCCCTATTTTATAAATTTCTATCCATATACTTGTTGCATATGATTTTTCATGCTCGCATACATATTCATTTGTTTGGGGCTATTTTTTCGATTCACCTATTAAATATGGAGACTATATGTGGTTTATTCTAGTCTTATATTGGTCCATTTAAATTTGCGTAGTGAAGCGATGCCATGTTTTGCCTTGTTAAGACAATATGTAAATTGTGGGGTATCTAAACAACATGAACCATCTAATTAATTTTCGGAACTTCAATTCCGCTTAATATTGCCTAGTTGCATCACATCTTTGCCATGCCATGCATCATATCATGAACATGCCGGATCTTCTATCGTAGTATTAAATAGTGCATCCGGTGTTTCTTTTAGTGCTTTGCTTCTTCACGGATTAAGATGTTGAGTTGATGCAAGCTGGATCGTTCTTCGGATGTATCTTCGACAGTGTTTCCCAGGCGAGTATTGCCCCCTCCTTTCTACCTATTTTGCAATTATAGTCTTTACTTCCTCGTGTTGAGCTATTGCTATCCGTGTTGTGATGCTTTAGTTTCCATACCATTTATATTCCTTGTAGCCCCTTTATTGCATTGGACATCTCCTATTTCCTATTGTTACCTCCCATTGCTTGTTGTTTGGTAGACAGTTGGCCTTGAGAGTCGTAGTTGCTTGCTCAGGTGTTGATGCATGTTGTCGATGTTCCACCAATGTTGGGAGGTTGGCACAAGCTTAATGGTGGAGATGATCATGGCTTTCATTATAACTTGTCAACTAAAACGCTCGAGATAGATATAATGCAGAGGCACCGGTGGGTAAAGATGTTATTTGGTTTTTACTCGCCCACTTGTGTCCACCTAGGACCCGAGTTCTTGACACCTGTTCTGAGATCGAGCGCGCTAACCACGGGTGGGTGCGTGGTCACCCCATCGGCTTACTACCTAATTTCAAAGTACTGTGTTGGGGGCCAGAAACTAGTTTGGGGCGTTATTACTATCATGTACTTATGTCATGCTTTACTGCTTTATTTCCTATTGCGCGTGGAGCGCCTGTACTGTTTAGGAACAAATGTGGAATGTTTTTGCGGTATCGACAAGCTCAGTCGCACTTTCGGTTCCCAGTCATTTACAGCCATTGGCACAAACCCTGGGTCCGTCTCGGAGCCGACTAACTTTGTTGCGGGTAGCTTAGTCGGGTGTACGAGGCTGCTTCTACATACTATTGGGTGTATGTTCATGATCTGCTCATATCGGATCTGACAACAAGGGTTGAAGTGTGTGTGTATACTTTGGTGCACCCCTGCAGGGTTAAATTTTTTCGAAAAGCCATGTCCGTGGTTATGGATGACTTGGAGCATAGTTTCTCGATCATAGACAACTATAACTAAAGAAATATTGTTATAATTTGAAGTGGATCTTATATGACTAGTAATATGGACAACTATCATGGAATGAATGAATAAAACTGCCAATTGTGTGAGTTTCCTCGGAATGACTTCCTCGTTTGGTTTCGAGGGGGAAATACCAGGATGGGTATGTTTGGTGTTAGTATTAGGTTGGTTCCGAATAGGTCTTTCCTATCCCTCTCTGATAGCCGACAGCTGTATCGAGTCTCTATAGGTTGTTTGGTGCATGCTTTGTTGCCGCTTCAGTCCACCATACCTATGTAGGCGAGAGCTGCCGAATTCTAGACTCGCCATGTACTGGCCTCAGTACTGACCACTACCTTTTTCAATTGCCCTTTGTCGGCACCCCTTTTGCTTTGATAGGTATAAGTCAGACGTTGTTAGCAGGGTTACCCTTCCGGCTTGGCCTGGGCAGGGTTATGTACGCCATTGGTTATTCTTCAGGGCTCTTAGATCATTTTTTTTCTTATCCATACTTGGATGTTGTATCTTTTCAAGGTGATTTGGATCTTTATATTGTATAATTGTATTCTTGACTCGAGGATTCGTTATTGTATATATATGTTTATGTGGGTTCCATCATGAACCATTGTGTAATGGTATTACTTCATTTTCCACCCGCACACAAGTTCCTGGTGGGCACCTTTGAATTGTTTCTATGCGGGTTTAGCGAAAATCACTAAAATCTGCATAGGACCGATTCGAGTGTGTTCCAAAGTGGGTATCAGAGCCCAGTAGTTGCGATACCCGAATGGTCCAGCCTGTAGGATAACCTAGCTAACGACCGATGTAGAGTGTTAGAAATATTTTGGGAAAATCGGTTGGATAGATCTGATTGGGCTGCTTTACTCCTTACCTCTAAACTATTCTTCTCTTACCTTTGCGTGTTTCGAATCTGCCTTCTTATATTTTCATCAAGTCCAGGAATTCTTGTTGTTGTGTTTCTGTCGTACCTTTAGGGTTTCGCTTCCTTCCTCTTGTAATGGTGCTTCTACATCCAATCTTCATGCTATCTGATGAATTTTTCATCCGTTGAACCTTTTAGTGAACCAAAAATTCACTAAATTTTTCTTTGTATCTTCCGGTGTTTTCCAACGCAGCAACATCATCTACGTTAGATCTGATGAAGAGCCTGCATCATTCCTTTGTTTCAGATTATCGCTTGCGAAGATCTGAAGTCTAAATTTTGAGCATCAACATCATCATGCATATGTTTTCTTAAAACTATTTTTCTAAAAGCCCTATTTTATTTTCTGCATTAATCTTCCTTTTATTTCAAATCAAAATCTCGAGTCGACCTAGATATTTTATTTGACTAAAAATTATTTGGACACGTGTTTTAAAATAAAATAATTAAACCTATTTTACCGGGCAAGCCCGCTATCGGCCAAGCCCAAAGATCTAGCTAGCAACAGCCTACAACCCAACAGAGAACCCTAACCCTAAAACCTAGCACCCCACCTAACCGAACCCTCCCTACCTAGACCACCCCGCCGCCACACTCACACGATGCATGGACCTGCATGCGCAACGCGCGATGTAGCGCCGCAACACGCCCCGCGTACACGGCCGACACTGCACGCCTCGTTCCCTCTACACGCACGCTAGCATACACGCAATGCTGCCGGGCCACCGACCCACCCGACACAACCCCAACGTCGTGGCCCCACCACTCGTACGGCACTCCCGTATGCGCCCCACTCGGCCTCAATTACCGTCACCACCAACCCCGACCCACGCCTCTCCTCTCGCCCTCGTTTTCCTCCTCTGCAACCCCGCAGCTGCCGCCTCCTCTGCAACCGCCCCGCCTCCTTCCCCACGGAGCCACAGACGCTGTCGCCATCTCTCCCTGGAGCTCCGCCACCGCTTCTCTGCTCCCTTTCCTCCTCTCGCGAGCCCCACCGCCAGTGGGACCTCTCCTCACCAACCGCCGCTGCTGTCACTAGTGAGCCTCGCCTACACACCGTCGCCTGGCCACCTCCAACACGTGTCAACATCCCTGCCATCGTGTGCCTCCCTCCTTCATTGAGCCTACGTCATCCTTCTCCGAGCGTCGCTGCTCTCTAGCCTCTCTAGCCCGGCCACGCCCTACAACCTTGCTGGCCTCGTCGTCTCATCCTCCTCATGCGTGTCTATGTCCTCGCCTCAACCTCCGGGGCGGACGTCCTCGATGCCTCTGTCACGAATGGCACCGCTCCCCTCCCACGTCTGGCCGCCACTGCCCGACCTTGCCCGAGCACGCCTCCACCTCGACGTTCGTTGCCGCTCATGACCCTCCGACCGCTGGCCATGCTTGTGCAGGTCCTCACTATCGCCACTTCCTTGGCTCTGCTTCACCTTGTTAGTGCCATGTTCCCTTGGTTGACCATGTCCTCATGTGCACATGAAGTACCCATGGGTGCGTGTGTCTCTGTGTTTGTCTTGGTGTTCTAATGTTGGCCAATATCTTCAGATGGGGTATAGTGATTTGGTGGAGATGGTACTGTCCAAGACCGAGACAAAGAACCATACATGTGCGAGTCTATGATGCCAAGAAAGTCTCATCTACAAGATCTTCAGTGATTCGATGTCATGCCATGGACGTTAGGATCTACTTCTGTTCGCGTCGTCTGGTGCTTGCAACTGGTGAACAACTGGGAAACTCAAGACCGCCTTCACCTAACCCGAACCCTCGACACACTAAGTCCTCCACCATGGATCCAAAGACCAAACCCTGAAGCCCCGATCTGAAGACTGATCCCGACGTCCGAAGACCAAACCAAAGCCCTCGGAACGAAGATCATCGATCCGATGTGTGATCCCTATCTGAGATCTCTATTTTATAAATTTCCATCCATATACTTGTTGCATATCAATTGTTCACGCTCGCATACTTATTCATTTATTTGTGGCTATTTTGTCGATTCACCTAAATTAAATATGGAGACTATATATATGCAAGATATTCTAGTCTTATATTGGCACCATTTAAATTTGTTTAGCAAAGTGATGCCATGTTTTGCCTTGTTAAGACAACATTTAAATTTAAGGGTATCTAATCAACATGAACCATCTAATTAATTGTCAAAACTTCGATCCGCTTAATATTGCCTAGTTGCATCGCATCTTTGCCATGCAATGCATCATATCATGAACATGCTGGATCTTTCTGTCGTAGTATTAAATAGTGCATCCGGTTTTTCTTTTAGTGCTTTGCTTCTTTACGAATTCTGGCGCTGAGTTGATGCGAGCTCAACCATTCTTTGGATGTATCTTCGATACTGTTTCCTAGGCGAGCATTCTCCATATTTCTACCTATTTTGCATTTATAGTCTTTACTTCCTCATGATGATCTATTGTTATTCATGTTGTGATGCTTTAGTTTCTGTACCATTTATATTCCTTGCAACCCCTATATTGCATTGGACACCTCCTATTGCCTGTTGTTTGGTAGATAGTTGGCCTTCCGAGTCGTAGTTGCTTGCTCAGGTGTTGCTGCGCATCATCGATGTTCCACCGATGTTGGAAGGTTAGCACAAGCTTAATGGTGGATATGATCATGACTTTCATTATAACTTACTAATTAAAATGCTGGAGATAGATATAATGCAGAGGCACTGATGGGTAATAGATGTTATTTGGTTTTTACCCGCACACTTGTGTCCACCTATGTTAACAACCGGATTTTTAATCCTAGATGCCTGTTATGCCATACATCGAAATCCCAGGATTACCATTTTTGCGAGACATAACAGAATTGGTACCATAGTACATCATCCATTACAAACCATAATAAAGGTCTTACAAATAAAGGATCTCATGATCCATTCTTAACACATTCAAAGCAGCGGAAAGTAAACGTAGTAGGGGCTCCATCTTCAGGGTCACAGGCAATGCTGACGATGGATGATGATCCTAGTTGTCATAGACCTCCTGCTGTCCATCTTCCTGGTAGTCCTCGTCATAGTCTGGCCACGAGAATAGCTAGGGACAAAGCCATGAGTACTCTTTAAGTACTCGCAAACCATCAGTAACAAGTAAGGTAGTTCTAGTAGGAATCTTAAGCCCTAGGTTTATTTGCAAAAAGCCAGGTTTATTTCATAAGGAGTTCAAAATAAAAGAACCTAATGTAATTTTCTACATCACCTAAGTGGGAACCTAGTTTTTCTGTCCACAACCCTGTTGTGGTCATGTCAAGGTCATAGTTCACAAGTCATTTTTGAAAACATCTGACAACGAAACAGTATGGCCACTCCAACTGTCCATGACCGCGGACGTGGCTATTCGAATAGTTTGACACTCTTAGAGGTGGTACACTTTCACCACAAAATTCGATACATCCGTTAGGGATAACCCTGAATCATCGTACTTAGCATGCGGATAATCAATCATATCCTTTCAATTACACACTCTAGTATAGGCACCTCCCCTATAAGCTTGGCCTCCCAGCCATGGCCATCCACCATCTTGGGCACTGCATAGGTGGACATTCACACGAGGTAGCCTCAGCTCAACCTCTTTCCACAAGGGAACCCATACTAAGGCATATAAACTTCCAGTTAGGCCCTACCCAATTCAGGTATTGTGGATGTATGGTAAAATTGGAATGGTATCGCATCTGAACCCAACCATCAGTTTTCATAAAGGGCCAAGGCTCAAGCCTCAACATTTTCATCATCAAATAATTTTGTGTTCATAACACATGTCAAAACATTTCAATAGAAGAACCATCATTCCAAGGTTTTCATCAACATTTTCACCAAGTATTCCCATCTAAAGTGATCAACTTTTATGCTTAGCACTAGCCACTAAAATTGAGGGTATTCACTAATGAGGGGTGCTAATCAAGTGTAACTATCCAAAACTAGTTGTATGCTTTTTAATGGAATCTAAGTATAACTACTTAGGCCTAGTTTTATACTATTTATGGCATCTATCATATTTTTCCAATACTCACAAATCACTAACTAAAGGTAAAGAACTTTGGTAAAAGTAACAGAATAAAGCTTGCAAGTAAAACATGGGATTGGTATAATCAAGGTTGCATAACCAAAGTATGCCTAATGCATCTTGCATAGGTTATCTTGCAAGGATGGCTTGCATAGTTAACTTGTAGTTTTAGGCTTGCCTTGAGTAGTGCAATGGTTGAAGTTCTCTTCTTCTTCTTCTTTGTAGTACTCCTCCTCCTCGTGTCCCGGGTCAGTACTAGCGTCTATAAATGAATATGAGGTACACACTCACCAAACAATACTTAACAACTTCTATTCAACACACTAAGGCTCACACTTGTTGATCTAGCATCATCACAATCATCACATGAGATAAAGACCTAGTCTTATTTTTGTTATTTTAGAAAAGTAATTTCTACTCATTGAAAATACTTAATATTTAATATTCTCCAATTAAAATATGGGATCATGTTGACACATGTCATCACCACATATTCTAATCCTTGGGAATCTGATTTAAAGTGGTGGTCACATTTTATAAAGTTTAAAATTACTATTTAATACAATTAAAGTGACTAGAAAGGCCTATATAGCATTCTTTTAGTACTACTCCAATATCACTACATGTAAACCTAAATATTTTTACATATTCAGATAGATCTTGTCAAATGTGATTTTTGAGAGATGGAATCAACTCCAAAGCGTTTATGGTTGATTTTTGAAAAATGTTTAAAGTTGGAAAAGTCTCTCCCTTGTTATTTTTGGTATAGGTGATCTATAAATTCAAATGGTTTGAATCCAACGGGCTTGGATAGATAATTTGAATATCTTTCTAACAAAGTTGGAATCATGCAATTTGGTTCAATGAATCTATTTGAATTGATTTTTTAATCTACTAACATAATCTAGTTTTAACTAAAATGGAAAAAGTTTATTTGAACCAACAGGTTCTGCGTGGGAAACTAATTGGGCCGGCCCAGCTACGCGGAACGCGTGCACCGGGCTGCTGGCAGGGGGGTCCTACTCATCAGCGACTCAATTAACGCGAAGCGGTAAGTTTCAATCTGGGTCGTGTGATTAGAGCGCAATCAACATCTGAGCATCGTCGTCTCCGTCGCACAACTCCAGCGAGACTGAACCCTAATCACGACAGTGGGGGTACGTGGGGGCTCACCAAGGCTCCAGCTAGGGTCGGTGATGGGGGCGAATGAGGTTGTCTTCGACGGCGGTTCGAATGGTGGTCGTGGTGGCACCTGGGGCGGCTCCTAGCTCCAGTTCCTCTTCTCCTCTGCAGCGGCGGGCTCCGGTGAAATTCCGGCGATGTGGTGCTCGCCTTGCTCCGGGGAGAGGTGTGGGAGGTGTCTGAGAGAGAGGGGAATGGGATGGTGTGGTGAATGAGGGCTGGGGTGGCCTCTATTTATACACCGACGAGAGGGACAAAGCGGCATGGCTCGAGCTTGTCGATGATCTCGTTACTGAGGGCTATCGGCATGGCTGCGGGCGCTTGAAGGTGGTTGTCATGCGATTGATGGCACGGCAAGGGGCGGTCGAGAACGGTCTGGAGCGGTCCATGCTCTGCGCGAGAATGGTGGCGTTCGAGACAGTGCACAGTAGCCACAGTTCGTGCGGCGGCGAACGGGCATGTCTTGGGAGGGTAGCTGGGGTCACGGTGAGTGCGGGCACACATGGAGAGGGTGAGGCGCGGCGTGTGTGCGCGTGTAGGCTGCAGCGCTCTGCCGCACTCTCGGCATGGCTGGCAGAGAGGTGGGCACGGCGATCACGGGTGGTCCACGACGTGTCTTTGGTGGAGGGGTGGACAGAGGGTGGCGGTGGACGGTCGCATGTCTCCTGGTCATCTTGGGAGAGGGCGGCGCTGGCTGTGGCGAGCAGTGCTTGGTCGACCTGCATGGCAAGCTCGGGCGGCGCTGCAGTGGTGCGCACGGCAAAGGGGGAGTTTGTCCATTGCGCTGCTAGGTGCTGGGGGAGACCAGCGGAGAGATTTAAGGCACTGGTGGCGATTGATCACTGCTCAGAACAGTAGAAGTTAGGCAATGTTTATTTGTGTCTGCCAGGTGCTCGACCAAAAGGCCGCATGAATTTAAGTTTTGAATTTTTGGATGAATTTTGGTGAGTGTTCTGAGTACTTGCTTGATAGTCTATGTTGCTTGGGTTTGCCAAGGTGAATTGATTTGAGTGGTTTTTGAAAAATGGTGATCTATGCATATGAAGTTGATTCAATTTTGCAATGTACTTTAAATAGATTTGGAATTTGTTTATGTTTGTGTAAAGTGGGCTTGTGTTCACTTTTACTTGATCTAGCAAGGGGTGAAAAGAATTGGGAAAGTTTCTGTTAGAAATCTTTTACTAGAAACACACAAAGTGGTCTAGTGGATAAGTTTGGTCAAAATGACCATTTGCTTATATGATTCATATTTGATTTTATTTTCTTTTTACTTTGTTTGTAAATGTCCTAGATGATGTAGTATTCATCTTTAAACCATTCCTTATCATTTGTAGCAATCAAACATGGCAATTGCACTCATTCGTATACTAATGCAATTCACACATACACTCATATTAAATTTAATAATAAAAGTTTTTGTTAACCCTAAACTTAGGTGGTTTGAACTTGATAGTCTTTATTAATATTTTTGGGGTGTTACAAACCTTCCCTCCTTAAACAAAATCTCATCCCGAGATTTAGTAAAAACTAGGAACTAAAGAGATTTGGAAACTCAGTCCTAATATAATCTTCTTGCTCCCAAGTAGCTTCTTCTTCATTATGGTTGCTCCACTGGATCTTGAGAAACTTGATACTCCATGTCCTAGTGGTTCTGAAGGCTTCTTCCGAAATATGAATGGGTACTTCATGATATGTCAGATCCTTGTTGATATCTATGGCTTGGTGATCGATCTTCTTGAACACTTCAGATTTCTCTAGAACTTCTAGGCATTTGCGAAGTAACGAGATATGGAATAGTATGTATGGCTGACATCTCCGGCAGTTCCAGTTGATATGATACTTCTCCTCGGTGATTCAAAATCTTGAAGGGTCCAATATATCTGGGGGCTAACTTCCCTTTTAGTTGAAAACGTTGCATTCCTTTGAAGGGTGATACTTCGAGATAAACAAAATCTCCGACATTGAAGGTCATGTCTTGACGTCTCTTGTCAGCATAACTCTTTTGTCTGGATTGGGCGGTCTTGAGGTGTTCACGGACTTTGTGAACCTTCTATTCGGCTTCTCGTAGGATGTCAGGTCTGAAGATCTGAATCTCTCCTACTTGCAACCAATTCAAGGGGGTACGACCGTTCCTTTCATACATAAATTCAAAGGGGGCCATTTGCAAACTAGCTTGATAACTATTGTTGTATGAGAATTCTGCGAAAGGCAGACAATCTTCCCATTTTGATCCATATTCTAGCACATAAGATCTCAACATATCTTCTAAGATTTGGTGGACTCTTTCAGTTTGTCCATCGGTTTGCGGGTGATAAGCAGTGCTGAAGTTTAGCTTGGTTCCTAATCCTTCTTGGACTTTCTGCCAAAATCTTGAGGTAAATTGGGTTCCTCGATCTGATACTATGGTCTTAGGGGTTCCATGCAAACTGACGATTCTAGCAATGTATAGCTCTGCTAGCTTCGAACTCTGGTAGGTGGTCTTGACAGGTATAAAATGGGCTACCTTAGATAGTCTATCCACTATGACCCAAATAGATTCATTTCCCCTACTAGATGTAAGCAAACCATTGATGAAATCCATTCCGACAGAATCCCATTTCCATTCTAGAATCTGTAATGGTTGCAAAAGTCTGGCGGGTTGCTGATGTTCCACTTTGACTCTCTGACAGATATCACACTTGGCTATGTAGCTTCCAATTTCTCTCTTCATATTGTGCCACCAAAATTGCTCCTTCAAATCCTGATATATCTTCGTTCCTCCAGGATGGATAGAATAAAGAGTATCATGAGCTTCCTGTATGATGACTTGTTTCATCTCGGAATCTGCTGGTACACATATACGTCCTTTGTACCATAACACTCCTTCTTCGTCTTCGGTGAATCCGGGTACCTTCGTTGTACCGATATGACGCTTGATTCCGTCGATACTTGCATTTCCTTTCTGCACCTCCTTGATCTGACTGATCAAAGTGGGTTGAAGTTCAATAATGGCTAGGAATCCTTCGCTAACTAGCTCTACTCTGAAATTCTCCATCTCCGAATTCAAACTTGGCTGGGCTTCTTTTATCATGGTGTTTAATCTACACGACAGTCTACTAAGAGCATCCGCTACCACATTGGCTTTGCCGAGGTGATAGTGAATGTCAATGTCATAATCCTTGATTAACTCTATCCATCTCCATTGCCTCATATTCAGCTCCTTCTGGGTGAAGATGCACTTCAGACTCTAGTGATCCGAATAAATCTCAAAGTGGTTACCCATAAGGTAATGGCACCAGGTCTTCAAAGCTAAAACTACGGCTGCTAGTTCTACGTCATGGGTAGGGTAGTTTTGCTCATGTTGCTTCAGTTGTCTAGACAGATATGATATGACTTTGCCTTCTTGCATCAACACACATCCGAATCCAATCTTGGATGCATCACAATACACATCAAAAGGTTTCTTGATATCCGGCATAATCAGAATTGGGGCTGAAATCAATCTCTTCTTGAGCTCTTGAAAACTTGCTTCACATTTGTCCGTCCATTCAAACTTCTGATCTTTCTTCAACAACTGGGTCATCGGTCTTGCGATGCTCTAAAATCCCTCAACAAACTTGTAGTAATATCCTGCTAATCTGAGAAAATGCACAGACTTGGGTTTGAGTGGTTGGGGTTTTCCATTCTTCCACATCCTTAATCTTGGTGGGATGAACATCAATTCCTCCTGCCGACACGATATGTCCTAGGAATCCTACTTCCTCCAACCAGAACTCACATTTGCTAATCTTGGCATATAACTGATGTTCTTTAAGGGTTTCAAGGATGGTTCTCAGGTGTAGCTCATGGTCTTCTTCTGAATGGGAATATATCAGAATATCATCGATAAAAACAACGACAAACTTATCCAAGAAGTTCATAAAAATGTTATTCATGAGATTCAGGAAATAAGCGGGGGCATTGGTTAATCCAAAAGACATGATAGTGTACTCATACAATCTATATCTTGTGGTAAAGGCAGTCTTTGGGATATCCGTTGGACGAATCTTGAGTTGATGATAGCCAGCTCTAAGATCAATCTTAGAAAACACTCTGGCACCGATCAACTGGTCCAACAGATCTTCTATCTTCGGCAGTGGGTACTTGTTCTTGATGGTGACATCATTCAGCTTCCGGTAATCCTTGCACAAATGGTTACCTCCATCTTTCTTATCTACAAACAAAACATGCGATCTCCGTGGCGATGCACTTGGTTGAATTAGACATTTCTCCAGCATAGCATCAAGTTACTTCTTCAGCTCCACTAATTCAGATGGGTTCATACTATAAGGTCTCTGAGCTATGGGTCCAGTTCTAGGAATTAGTTCAATGATGAACTCGATATCCTGATCTGGGGGCATACCACGCAATTCATCTAGGAACACGTCGTGGTATTCACAGACTACTCTGACTTGGTCTAGGGTTGGTTGGAATAGACTCTTGTTGCATTTGAATTGACGGGGCAGTGTCTCAAATACATGCTCTACTAATACTCTAGTGCTACTGGTCATGGTTATGGCTTTCTTGGCACAATTGATTAATCCTTTATGTTTCGACATCCAATCCATTCCTAGTACTACTTCCAAGCCTTTGGTTCCAAGTACTATCAGATTACCATAAAAATCTATTCCATGGATTCTGATAGGTACAACCTTGCAATTTTTTCTAGCTTTGGTGGTTGAACCAGGTATTTGACCTATCATAACATGCTTCAATTTTGTTGGTTGAATCTTACTAGTGCATGCAAATTCTTCTGTTACAAACAAGTGCGATGCTCCAGAATCAAACAACACTCTTGCAAGTACTGAGTTAACAAAAAACATACCCAGCACGACATCTGGCGCTTCCTGAGCTTCTTCAGCATTTATGTGGAACAGGCGGCCATTGTGGTTGAGCAGGTTCACTGGGGTAAATATCTTTCTAGGCTAAACACGGTGTTGCTGTTGAGCGGGTGCATTCACATTGGTGGTTGCTGCAAGCTTCTTTGGGCACTCGTTGGAGTAGTGACCCTTGACTCCGCATTGAAAACAAGTTATCATGGGCTTGTCTTTTCCTGCAATAGGCACAACATTGCTTCCAGCCCTTGGGGCAGTATTGTTGTTGTTGTTGGACTTGGGCGATGCACAGTTGAAGTTATTGGAGTTTCTAGGGTTATTGTGGTGGTTTCCTCCACACTTCAAGTTTCCTCTGCCACGATTGAGATAGTTTGGACAGGACATAGGGGGTCCGTTGTTTCTTGGGGCATATCCTGCAGACGGGTTGGGGCAATACTTCGGTGTATGGTAGGATCCAGACTGGTGCATCATGCGACGCTTATGGTTGTCATTGGCTTGGTTGATCTTTCCTTCCATCTGGATAGTAGAGTCCAGTAGTTCTTCTAGATCTGCAAAACGGATGTTGACTAACATTGTCTGCATCTCATCATGTAATCCATTCAGGAACCATTCCTTCTTCTTTGCTTCTGTGCTAATCTCGTCAGGGGAATATCTAGCTAAAGATAAGAATTTGTCACGGTATTCCACCACAGTCATTCTCCCTTGCTTCAATTCCCTGAACTCATCCCTCATCCTAGTGACCAAACGTTGGGGCACATGGGTCCAGCTGAACTTGATCTTGAATGCTTCCCAAGTCATCGGTTGCCCTTCGTTCATGGTACGAGTGCTATTCCACCAGGCTCTTGCATCACTTGTCAGATAATGGGTGGCAAACAATACTTTTTCATTGGCTTCAACTCCTGCGACCTCCAAATTGTTCTCCATGGTTTGCATGCAGTCATTAGCATCTAAGGGCTCCTCAGACTTACTAAATATAGGTGGGTTGGTATTCTGAAAGTTCTTGAGCTTGGATCCATGGTTATCCTAGTTTCCATGGCCTTGATTATTGTGGGCCATCTGAGCTATCTATTGAAGAGTGGCTAAGTTGGCTTGGCATTCGGCTCTACTAGCTTCACGGCCAGAAACTAACATTTGCAAAATCTGCAACATTGGGTCCTGAGATGAACTGCTTCCTCTGGGGTTACCGTGAGTCATCTGAAGATTGAGATAGATAATGAGACAAGGGGGAAATTTCTAGGGTTTATAGGTTTGTTTTAGAAACTTTAAACTTAGAGTATAACTCCATTTTTGAAAACTAACAACTTCCTCTCATTCATTCATTCATTCATTCATAGAACTCAATACAAACACACACCACAACAAGGAAACATATGGTTTTAAGAACCATTATGTGAAACTACGATACAGTGGGACCGGGTAAAACTCACTCCTATGGTAGTGCTCAAGTGCATCTAATTATCATAAATGAAGGCGGCATCATCATCAGTGTGGAACTCCATGTCCTCATCTTCCAGGTAGTCGTCCTCATCACTGAGGTATGAGTAGAGATCTCCACGGATATCTTCACCTTCCTCCTCCTTCGCTTCAAGCTGGATCTCCTGTTCACGGATGGTCTTCTCAAGAGTGGCCACCTTCTTGCAAAGACGATCGATGATGCGATCCTTCTTGTCATGCTGACAACAAAGTGAATGGCGTTGCTTGGCGAGGATGGCGAGGGTCTGCTCCTTCTTGACTACAATGGCATGGTTGTGGTTGGCGTAGGCACGGGCATTGTCCAAGTCCTTCTGTCTATCATACAACATGAAGTCGAGATTATCCACCTGGTGCTTCAGCTCTAGGTGTCCTGGCATCTCCAAGGGCATTCCCATAGAATCGCGCCTTGCATAGTGAGAAAAGTGAGTTCCACTGATCTAGTTGATGTTTTGCCCACACAGGTGGGCGAGAGCTTCATGCATAGCCTTGGCTAGTCCGTCTAGTCAGTAGTTCTCCCTCAAGATGAATTGGATCTTATCCGAGGTGGGTGCTTCCATCTTGCCTCTGAGATCTGCAACTATTAGCCACTGTAGTTCTTCTCCTTGCTGATCACTGAGTTGTGCCCCAAAAACCTCAGGGTGCGGACGCTCAAGATACTCTGTGAGTGCATATAGATCCCTTTCAAAGATTAGGTGGCCTCCGTTGCCGAGCTGGTAGAACTTGCTATACTTGACCTCCATCTATAAGAATTTAGGGTGAGCAAATTAGTGGGGTGATCAAGTGTGTCAAATTTTATGTAGGATTATAAGAATTTTTGAGGAACATGATTTTTTTGTAAGAATCTCCAGGATAAGAGTGGGAATAGTTTTTCATAAATACTCACTTCTTTTGTTTTGAAACTAAGTTTTTGTTTAGACGTCCATTCTAACTAGGGTCTCCTATGGTCAGGATGGCTCTGATACCAACTTGTCAACACCCGGATTTTTAATCCCAGATGCATGTTATACCATACATCGCCATCCCAGGATTACCATTTTTGTGAGACATAATAGAATTAGTACCACAGTACATCATCCATTACAAACCATAATAAAGTTCTTACAAATAAAAGATCTCATGATCTAGTCTTAATACAATCAAAGCAGCGGAAAGTAAACGTAGTAGGGGCTCCATCTTCAGGGTCACATGCAATGCTGACGATGGGAGGTGATCCTAGTTGTCATAGACCTCCTGCTGTCGATCTTCCTGGTAGTCCTCCTCATAGTCTGGCCATGGGAATAGCTAGGGAAAAAGCCATGAGTACTCTTTAAGTACTCGCAAACTATCACTAACAAGTAAGGTAGTTCTTGTAGGAATCTTAAACTCTAGATTTATTTGCAAAAATCCAGGTTTATTTAATAAGGATTTCAAAATAAAAGGACCTAATGTAATTTTTTTCATCACCTAAGTGGGAACCTAGTTTTTCTGTCCACAACCCAAGTCAAGGTCATAGTTCAATTCACAAGTCATTTTTGAAAACATCTGACAACGGAATAGTATGGCCACTCCAACAGTCCATGACCGCGGACGCGGCTATTCGAATAGCTTGACACTCTGAGAGGTAGTACACTTTCACCACAAAATTCGATACATCCGTCAGGGATAACCCTGAATCATCATACTTAGTATGCGGATAATCAATCATAACCTTTCAATTACACACTCTAGTATAGGAACCTCCCCTATGAACTTGGCCTCCTAGACATGGCCATCCACCATCTTGGGCACTGCATAGGTGGACATTCACACGAGGTAGCCTCAACTCAACCTCTTTCCACAAGGGAACCCGTACTAAGGCATATAAACTTCCAGTTAGGGCCTACCCAATTCAGGTATTGTGGATGTATGGTAAAATTGGAATGGTATCGCATCTGAACCCAACCATCAGTTTTCATAAAGGGCCAAGGCTCAAGCCTCAACATTTTCATCATCAAATAATTTTGTGTTCATAACACATGTCAAAACATTTCAATAGAAGAACCATCATTCCAAGGTTTTCATCAACATTTTCACCAAGTATTCCCATCTAAAGTGATCAACTTTTATGCTTAGCACTAGCCACTAAAATTGAGGGTATTCACTAATGAGGGGTGCTAATCAAGTGTAACTATCCAAAACTAGTTTTATGCTTTTTAATGGAATCTAAGTATAACTACTCAGGCCTAGTTTTATACTCTTTATGGCATCTATCATATTTTTCCAATACTCACAAATCTCTAACTAAAGGTAAAGAACTTTGGTAAAAGTAACAGAATAAAGCTTGCAAGTAAAACATGGGATTGGTATAATCAAGGTTGCATAACCAAAGTATGCCTAATGCATCTTGCATAGGTTATCCTGTAAGGATGGCTTGCATAGTTAACTTGTAGTGTTAGGCTTGCCTTGAGTAGTGAAGTGGTTGAAGTTCTCTTCTTCTTCTTCTTTGTAGTACTCCTCCTCCTCGTATCCCGGGTCGGTACTATCGTCTATAAATGAATACGAGGTACACAATCACCAAACAATACTTAACTACTTCTATTCAGCACATTAAGGCTCACACTTGATGATCTAGCATCATCACAATCATCACACGAGATAAATACCTAGTCTTATTTTTCTTATTTTTGAAAAGCAATTTCTACTCATTGAAAATACTTAATATTTAATATTGTCCAATTAAAATATGGGATCATGTTGACACATGTCATCACCACATGTGCTAATCCTTGGGAATGTGATTTAAAGTGGTGGTCACATTCTATAAAGTTTAAAATTACTATTTAATACAATTAAAGTGACTAGAAATGCCTATATAGCATTCTTTTAGTACTAGTCCAAGATCACTTAATGTAAAACTAAATATTTTTACATATTCAGATAGATCTTGTCAAATGTGATTTTTGAGAGTTGGAATCAACTCAAAAGCATTTATGGTTGATTTTTGAAAAATGTTTAAAGTTGGAAAAGTCTGTGCCTTGTTATTTTGGTATAGGTGATCTATATTTTCAAATGGTTCGAATCCAACGGGCTTGGATAGATAATTTGAATATATTTTTAACAAAGTTGGAATCATGAAATTTGGTTCACTGAATCTCTTTGAATTGATTTTTGAATCTACTGACAAAATCTAGTTTTAACTAAAATGGAAAAAGTCTATTTGAATCAACAGGCTTTGCGCGGGAAACTAATTGGGCCGGCCCAGCTACGCGGCGCGCACGCAGCGGGCTATTGACAGGAGGTTCCTACTCGTAAGCGACTCAATTAACACGAAGCGGCAAGTTTCAATCTGGGCCATGTGATTAGAGCGCGATCAACAACTGAGCATCGTCATCTCCATCGCACAGCTCCGGCGAGACTGAACCCTAATCGCGATGGTGGGGGTACGTGGGGGCTCACCAAGGCTCCAGCTAGGGTCGGCAATGCGGGCAAATGAGGTTTTCATCGAAAGCGGTTCGAATGGTGGTTGTGGCGGCTCCTGGGGCGGCTCCTAGATCTAGTTCCTCTTCTCCTCTACAGTGGTGGGCTCCGGTGAAATTTCGGCGATGTGGTGCTCGCCTTGCTCCAGGGAGAGGTGTGGGAGGTGTCTGAGAGAGAGGGGAGTGGGATGGTGTGTCCAATGAGGGCTGGGGTGGCCTCTATTTATACACCGGCGAGAGGGACAGAGCGACATGGCTCGGGATCGTCGGCGACATCATTACACAGGGCTATCGGCATGGCTAAGGGTAGGGTTCGACGTGGTGCTTTAGGGCGGTTGTCATGTGAGTGATGGCGCGGAAAGGGGTGGTCGAGAACGGTCGTGAGCGGTCCATGCTTTGTGCAGGAACGACAGTGTTCGAGACGACACACAGTGGCCTGCGTGGCGGTGAACGGGCGTGTCTGGGGGGTAGCTGGGGTCACGGTGAGTGCAGGCACGCATGGAGAGGGTGAGGCGCGGCATGTGTGTGCATGTAGGATGCAGCGCTCTGGCGCACTCTCGGCATGGCTGGCAGAAAGGTGGGCACGACGATCATGGGTGGTCCACGACGTGTCTTTGGTCGAGGGGTAGACAGAGGGCAACAGCTTGGGATCAGCGAGTGGGTGCAACAACTTGGTGTAGAAGGAAAATGTCCCAAGGGATCGTTATTGTTGGAGGGTGGATTTCGCCGCCGCTAGTGCTAGGGTTCATGCGAAGGAGGGAGTGAATCTGTGAATTGGTCAACGCGCTAAGGCGTTTAGTTCCTCGTTTTTCTTACGTGGTTGCCGCATTGGCGCTCGCGTCACGAACAAAGTACTGACATGGGGGTCTCGACCATCTACTTCACGAGGCAGTTGACGGAATGTTTGAATTTGGTAGGGGTGGGATGGGTTTGCCTCAAATTGGGCCGTCTCGGTAGTTGGCAGCCCAACTTTTTGAAACCCAGAAATTATAAGTAATTTGGACCCCCCGATGCACTCGCGCACCAACTTTGGAGCCGTGGCCTAACAAGACCACCTGCGCCAGGGATGCGAGCCTACGAGTCAGGAGAAGATGGTCTTGCTTCATTCCTACATGAGGTCGGGAGAGCACGACCACCGTGGGCTCGAGGTTGGGAGAACATGACTGCCGTTGGACCAGTGGAGAAGAATCTGGTGGCATGATGCCCCGGCCACATCCTCCTAGCCCTACACGAGGGCCATGACTATGGAGGGGGCCGGTGGGTGTCCCTACTCCCTTCTCCAACACCAACACCAACTCCAGCACCTCCAACCATGGAAACTCGCCTCCGCAGAATAACAACTGTGTATGTGGATGAAGGCCCATGGAGACCTACAGCTAGAGGTCCATTTACAGAGGGACCAAAGTGATGGGATGTGCAACCTCGGGAGCCATGAAAGGACATGTGGCAGCAGCGGTCCCTTCAACTATTTTGGGCCCTTGCCCCTTCACGTCCGCAGAATGACATGTGTGAGACAAGTGCCCGGGGGATACTGTCGGGTCACCAGAACCTACGGTACCTAGACCCACGGTTTGTCAAGGCCACTACTGAGGCAGCATCAACCTCATGAGGCTACATCCCCTCAACATACCAGGTGGGGTACCTGAAGTGGGATGAGCATCCCTCCGCGAGGCTCGTTCCATGGGGGAACCATGCCTAGATTGCCTCCAAGAAAAACCCCTCTAGGAGAGTTGGCCCTCCACCTCAAGAGAATCGGATCCTCTCCCAGTGTGCACCAGGGGCATGCTCGTAATTCCACTACGATGAGAAAGACAACAATCCCAATAGGTTGTTCCTCTATTGCGCATACTGCACGGTCCGCCTCATTAAGGAGGAGATACTACCTGGCCACTTTGATGTTAAAGAAGGAAGGACGACATAGGCATCAACAAAGATTCCTAATTGCCACTTTCGTTCAAGGAAGTAGTGGTAGCAATGCGCAGCAGGGGATACGTCATGGACAACCACGACTTTATGCTAGACTGGTGCCCCTGAGAACCTTAGACCTATTCCATGTAAAATAGTCTTTTAGACCCGTTCCCCTTGGGTGGAAATGTGGTAGCCCTTCCTGCCCAAAGGATTGGGGGAAGAGGTCCAACACCATAAAAGGAGATCCACCTCAACCATATAAGGGGTTGATCGTTACGATCAGAAACTCTAGACTTTCACTCGCCATTACATCCTCGCAAAGCACTGTGAACAAAAAAACCAAGAAGGAGTAGGGGATTTACCTCCTCATGAGGGTCCCAAACCTGGGTAAAAAACTACCTTGTCAACTTTCTGCCGTGTACGACTTCTGTTGCTGACATCGTCCTTAGGGAGATCTAAACACGTGTTTAGTCCCCACATGAATCTAGGGCTTGTTGTAACCCCTGCTCATTCACGGGACGTCCATCTCCGACAACAGCGTCGTGTGTCCTTATGGGAATCCATCCCACAACCAAAAAGGATCAGGACAATGTGGATAGCAGTTTGGGCCGAAATATTCCAGTGCTATTATTTACTCTAATGTATTTAATATTAATTAAAGGAATTAATATTAAAATATATTTCTATTAATTTGTTATAGGCACCACACCTTAATGGGCCCCTCCCAGAGGAGGGCCCATCAAGGCGTCGCCGCCCCATATGGATAAAGAATGAGGGGAGCCTAGGGTTTAGGTTTCAGGGTGTGCCCTACCTTGGCCGCTGCCTCTGACCCCCTTAGCTGCACCCCTCCCCCTATATAAGGAGTGGGCACATGTGGGGGAGGGACAATCCCTAGAGGTGAGCTCGTCTCCCCCTCCTCCCATGTGCCCCCTCTCTCTCGTTGCCTCTTGTGTGTGTGGTTCCTGGAAGAACTACGGATGTGAGAGTTGACTCCACCATTGCATGCCATCAGGTTACTAGTATCCTGATCCAAAAAGATCTACTTCCGCAATCTCGGCTGGATCGGAGAACCGAGAGTCGTTGTTGAGCACCATACGTGTGAGTCCACGGAGGTGCTACCAGTTGTGGCGCCTGTCGTCATGCGAGGATCAATGAGACATTGAGGTTGGCTACATGTACGACTACATCATCCACATTCCACGGGAATGTTAAAACTTTTGGTCTACGAGGGTACGTCACCTAAATTTTCTTGTTACAAAATTTCTCCTAGAAAGATCTTGGTAGTTAGTGTATGCTAGTTAGAAGATTATTGTTTTCTGCTGCGAACTCCTATAGTGGTATCAGAGCTGATCCATGGATAGTTTTTCTTGTACGGTGAGAACACATGTTCAATCTAAGGATTGATTCTATAATTGTTACCCTCACGTGCACTTGTTCGTATCTCAATATTGTTTGATGAAGCGGCCCGGACCGACGTTACACGTACTCTTACGCGAGATTGGTTCCGCACTTAATATATGGCTTGCACCATATATGCGGCTAGCGGGTGTTTGTCTAATTTATATTAGTTGATATCGCATCAGCAACGGAGGGTCCCGAAAGGGGTGTTATAGAGATAATTATTTAATCAATGTTGTGGTTGGAAGTTCGTAGGTAAAAATGGTTCTTTTGCGAAAGCCATAGTAGTCACGTAAAACTTGCAAGAGATAAAAGTAGAGGCGTCTAACTTTATTTTAAAGCGAGAATGAGAATATGATATGGTCATGATGTGAATCTTATATGTTGTATGAAATGCACCTTATATAAAGCAACCGATAGGAGTCATTTATTTGATGGCCTATGTGCCAAGGTCATGATGTAAAGTAGTGTTACTTTCTATTACTAAGTTTTGGTAGTAGTCAATCATCGTGGTGGAAGACCAAGTGGAGATACCTTGGACTTGGCACCATGCTGGTAGGTAAGATCGATATCATGCTAGAGCACTCGATGGAGATCAAGGCATTAGTGAAGTACCATATCATGTCACATATTTTAATTGCATGTGATGTTAATCCTTTATGCATCTTATTTATTGCTAGTATTAGATACTCTACGATAGCATTCTAAGATGATCCCTTAATTTAATACTAAAATAAAGTGCTCTCCCATGGTGTGCACTACCAAGAAAATTTTCCGTTATGAAGCATGTTGTGATGATCAGATGTTACACATCTCGGTGTTCGCATACAGTGGGTGTAAGACATGTTGCACAACAAATACACTAAGGTTAATTTGGAGAGCCTAGAATTTAAAGACATGACCGCGTAGCACAAGTAATCGAAAGATCAAGCATGAGTCACATGAATGATGTGATCGACATTTTGATGTCCACCTTTTGCAGCTATGTCGACTACCGTGACGATCGGCGTGGTATAGTGGATTAGGGTCGTGTAATCACAAGAACCTTTTTGGGGATGATAGTTTTAGTGGGAGGTAATTTAATAATGTGATTTTAACTTTAACTCATATTATGAACTTAGTCTTAATGGCTTTGCGAATATATTTGTAGATCCTGTCATAACCCAACGTTTATTTCGACTATGGCTCTCTTATGAGCTATGAGGAACTTAAAGTTGATGGGTCTAACTTCATTGATTGGTACCAATGCCTAAGGGATATCCTCATTAGTAATGACTTGATCTACATGATACAAGAACCATTAGGAGATTTTCCCGATGACTCAGCAAGTGAGGATGATGATGATAGTTATCGTACTCACCGTGACATTTCCATAACCGTCAAATGCAGCATAACTTATTCCACGGAGTCTGAGTTATGGTTGCACTTTTTCAACACTAATTCGTACGATATGGTTGATGAACTTAAGGCGCTCTTTATATCGCAAGTCAGAGTTATGAAGTATGTATATCTAGATAAGTTTCTTTCAACTAAGATGGAAGAAAACAACCACTTAGAGAGTCACCTAGAAATCATGCATGAGATACATGGGTGCCTTGTGTATGATTTGGACTACTAGATGATAGCTAAATTTGTGATAGATGGGGTGTTGCGTTCTCTTCATACCTGTTGGGGATATGCTATATGGGTATCCTCATAGCACGTCACGAATCCACCTAACCCGGATGGCCCATAGTTGGTAGCAAGGCGTATGGCCTGCGGGGCGGCCCAGTTAGACGGATCCTGAAGGGAGGCACATGCCAGATTAAGGAAGACTACGCAGGAGTCACCAACGTACGCGGAGCCTTGGAGTACAAGACACAAAAGACTAGTTCGTATTGGTGTAGGACTCTTTACCTTGTCCGGCAAGGACCTTTCCCTATAAACCCTAGGTCTCGGCGCCTTTATAAGCCAACCTATGGGATGGAGAACCTCGAGCGTTAGAGATGCGCAGGTCACATCTTAGCACCTTTACCCTAGGTCTTGGCGCCTTGGACCTTTCCCTACAAATCTGATTGGCTTCCCCGATCGTTAGAGATGCGCATGTCACACTTTGTCGGTGTCGTCACCATCTTCGATCTAGCCAGATGCGTTCAAACGGATGGAGAACCTCCCTGTGAATACCTTACTAGATGGATGAGGGTGAGGGTAACCCTAGAGCGCAACCGCGCCGACAACCTTGGGTACCACTTCGTGGAAGGGCTCACGCTTGGAACACTCCTCCGGCATACCCTCCGAAGGCGGCAGGCCGCAGGCCCTCTCACACTTAGTAAGATGGTTGCCATTGTCAACGAATACGCGTATGTCAATGAAGAGGCCATGGGGGCAACCGCCATCGTAGCCGGAGGAGGAAACATAAACAACAGCCTGCCTCCATCACCCTCCACATCTACCATCGCCAACACTAAGGCCAACTCTGACTCTGTCCTCGACGCGCTTTACGCCGACATTAGTATGGATGCCGGTGGTTGGGACGCTAACTCGGAGGAATACCACGCTATTATGAGGGAGATCGAGCAGGAGGAGCACGCCGAGAAGACCAACACTTCCCACTAGGTGCTAGTCGCCATTGGGAGTGTGATGGAAGAAGACGGACAGGAACTAGAACGTGAGAGAGCTCCGCCCACGCCAGCAGTCACCAGAGCAGCAGCAGCTAAGAAAGTTGCCGAGCCTCCGGCTCTGGCCAAAGCTATGCCTCCTTTGATTATCCGCTCGCCACCGGTGCAGGAACTTACCATAGCCCCTAGTACATCCCGACAATCAAATCAGCCACCAATGCCACCATCAACGTCTACAGCCGGCAACCCACTGGCTACTCCCGCCGAGAAAGCAATCTATGGTGCACTCCTCATTGAGCCAATCATCGTTGCCCATATTCGGAGCGTTACGAAGCTTGATGAGAAGCGTGCGGAAATCTTGGCGGAGGCCAAGTGCATCGCGGAGAAGGGTGCTAAGCTGGACGAAGACATGGCTAAGTCGCAACAATCGATCAAGGCGGCAAGAGCTATGGAGGCCGAATACAAGAAATTGTTGTTAAAGCAAAAGACAAAGAAGGTACCAGCTCATAGCGTCGAAGACCCCGGTGTTCGGTGAAGGTTGGGATATAACGGGTCTAAGTCGACAAAAGCCACCCCTTACATTGATTCAGAGGGGAGGCAGGTCATGCCAACTCCCTCTCTCAACATTTCCATCGCCAAGACCCTCCTGGAGCAGGACATGTCGCCAGAATCAGTGGCTCAGGTGTATGACCTTGTCGCTAAGGCATGCAAGCAACAAGAAAAGGCCACCTCATAGAGGCTTGAGTCCAACCCGGAGCTTTCCTAGTCAACCCTGAACAGCCGCGGAAGGCCAAAATCTCCCCATGATGAGGGATCGCATATAGGCTCTACAGAGCAAAGACGGAGGGAAGCACACAACAAAACTGGCGCTATCCCCATATCCTCCGACCACGGAGAAACGGCTCGTCCCGCCGGTTTCCACCTCCACCACCATCTCGACGTCACAAGGAACTAGAGCCGCACCACCTCACAGGCATGCCACCTCCAAGGCGGTCCAAGCCCAACATTGTTATACGCGTTTAGGGCAAGCAGCCTCGGCATGTCGGAGAGCGCAGGGGTAATGATGGACACAAAAGCAGGTCCCATAAGGAACCGCCACGTCCGACAAGCAACCATGACAGGCGTGAGGAATCGTAGGAGGGGCACGACAAGAGAGCTAACCCATAGCCTCCACCGCCGCCATCGCCACCTAGCAGCCATCATGGCGGAGGACATGGCAGATCTCATAGATCGCACCACAATTCTCCTCTCCATGACAGAAAAGGGAAGCAGCCAGAGCCATACGATGCACGTACATGGCTGGACAAAATCCAAGAATCTCAGGAGCTCCCATACCTTGGGCCATGTTGTTTTGGACCAGTAATACGGGCCACAATCTACCCCAAGGGCCTTCGGATAGACAAGACCATCAAGCCATACAACGGCAGTGCCAGGCCGACAGCGTGGTTGCAGGACTACAGCGAAGCGATCCACATCGTAGGGGGAAACCCCAACGTCACCGTCAAGTACATCCTACTTATGTTGACCGGCACCGCCCGGCAATGGATCGACAACTTACCGGTGAAATCAATATGCAATTGGTTGGACATGCATGAAGCATTCACCAAGAATTTTGAGGGTACGTACAAACGTCCCTGTACTGTCAGAGACCTACAGCGGTGTGTGCAAGAAAAGGATGAAACCTCCCGTGCCTACCTCTCTCGCTGGCTGGATATGAAAAATTCCTGCACAGGGGTACACGAACAGACCACTATGGCCACCTTCATTGATGGTCTAGAAAAGGGAACTTTGCTCCGGCATACGTTGAAGCGCAAGCAAAACAACAATGAGCTTAACCTCAACATAATGATCTCCATGGCTAGCAAGTTTGTCGCCGCTGATAACGATGTGTGTGGATCATTGCCGGTGATAGCAATCCCTACCCAGGCCAGGAAGAACAACAATAACAAGCGGAAGAATCCGCCCGAAGAGAAGTAGGTAGCTGACATGGTCGTCGCAATGTTCCCTAGCAGAGGCAATGGCGGACATCGTGGACATGGTCGGGGGGCTAGCCGTGGCTAGCAGAGGAGTGACACTACACCCTCAGCGCCCCGCGTCCCCCAAACGTACGAAGAGTACCGCGATATGCCGTGTTTCATCCACCTTGACACCAATGGCAAATCCACCCACACCAACCGCCAGTGCAAGTTTGTCAATGATCTCAAGGAGGACCTTGAGTCTGGCTACAAGCGAAGTCGGAAATACAGACCCCGCGGAAAAGGCAAAGGGAAGAAGAAGGAGGAAGAGCCCAAGGAATCAAGTTATATGGACAAATACATGGACCCAAAATCTTCCGACAAGGGAGAGGATAAAGGGAAAAATCCCTTCGAGAAGAAGGCTCCATGTTACCATACCTTCCTTGGCAGCCCAACCGTCAGGGCCCAGAAAACCTCTCTGAGGATACTGATGGCTACCCTCCCTCCGGTTCCCCAATACGCTAGGTGGTCGGAAGTTCCAATTACTTGGGATAGGAAAGATCATCTAGAACTCACCCCAACAGAGAACCAGTATGCCATGGTCATCAACCCTTTGATTGACGGCACGGAGTTCACCAAGTGTCTCGTGGACAGTGGAAGTAGCATCAACATCATGTACCTGGATACACTGCACAAGATGAACTTGATGGAGACCCAACTAAGGAAGAGAAACACCGTGTTCCATGGTGTTTTCCCTAGCTGATAAGCAAATTCCCTGGGTTACATCACCATTCCGGTTGTTTTTGGCGATGTCAACAATTACCGCCAAGAACACATGACCTTTGAAGTGGTTCCCTTCAAGAGCGTGTACCACGTCATCTTCGGATGCGATATCTTCCAATCCTTCCTTGCAAGGACATGCTTTGTCTACAACAAGCTCAAGATCCCTGGAGTAAATGATGTCATCACCGTTGACAGAAGCTTCACCAAGGCACGGGAGTGCGAGCTCAGTGAAGCCGCCTTCGCCGAAGCTGTCCTCTACGGCGAGGAGTTCAAGGAGATCCAGAACCAAGTTGATGCCTCGGGGATGCCGTCTTCGAAGAAGCACATCACGGCTGACGAACCCGCCTTCAAGGCCGCCATCAAGACCATGCAGGTGGAGCTTGTTGAAGGTGATTTCTCCAAGACCACCGACATTGGCACGGACCTAGATCCCAAATAGGAAGCGCTTGTCGAGTTCCTCCGTGAGAATAGGGACATCTTCACCTGGCAACCTGGCGACATGAAAGGTGTACTTAGGGAACTTGCCGAGCACAGCTTGAATATTAATCCTAATGCCAAACCGGTGAAACAACCTCTACGACACTTTGGGGACGAAGGACGAAGGGCTATAGGCAAAGAAATAACTAGGTTACTTAAGGATGGCTTTATCCGAGAAGTTATTCACACCCGATGTGTTGCAAATCCTGCACTTGTCCCCAAAAAGGGCACCAATGAATTAAGAATGTGCATTGATTACGCTGGCTTGAACAAAGCATGTCCGAAGGATCCGTTTGCTTTGCCTCGAATTGACCAAGTCATTGATTCGACGACTGGCTCGGAAATTCTGTGTTTTCTCAATGCCTATTCAGCAAACCACTAGATCCGGATGCAAAAGTAGGACAGAGTGGCCACTTCGTTCACCACACCTTACGACACGCATTGCAGAAGGAGATATGCCCTATAGGCAAATAAGAAATAGGTTTTTATTATCATATCTCAATTAGTTTATAATAGTTTCATATTGTGCTATAACTGTGCCAAGTAGAAACATTGGTACAGGTGTGGTATGAAACAACCAAGTCCCTAGTAGCCTCTATTCATACTAGTTCATTGGTCACGAAGATGATCTAGGTTTCAAGATCATGGGCATTTATGCCGACTGACAACGAGATCATATCATTGGAGAATGATGTGGTTGGACATTCCTCAAAGGATTGCAACACGATCAAATCATCTAGTTCATTGTTGCAACATCTATACCTAGACTCCTTCTCCTTAGACTGTGAGATGATATCAATCACAGTTTCTGAAGAGTGCTTAGATAGCATCAAGCGCCACTTGGTAATACCGTGGTTATAAAGGTGTGTTCAGGTACTGAGAGGAACTGTAGAGTTAATATATGTCAAGAGCGGGATTTGTTCACCCACATAATGGGTAAAGATACATATGGCTGGCTTGGTGAGATTACATCCATATATGTTGCAACATGTGACAAGGTCACGGGGATGTAATATCACGGTAACAAGAAAAAAAACAGAACTTGTTGTGAACGAGATTGAACAAGGTATAAGATACCATTGATCGGATCTCAGACAAATTGTATCGAGAAACAAAAGGAAGAGGATGCTACATATAGACGGTTCAAACGACATTGTCATCAGGAAAGCATAGGGGTCACATGGATATCCCTGGTCCCTCTATGATCATTGATACAGATCATGTCTAGAGCATTCCCGAGCCGTGATAGGATACACTTAAGGGTACGATGAGAGTGATCATTCGTAAGACGGAATCACAGTAGAGAAAGAGAGAAAGCCGGAATCGTTTCGCAGAGAGAGCCGAAGTTGTTCGGAGAAAGAATAAAGGAAAAGCCCCGAAAAGTGTTTTCGGATAAATGGGAATTTAAATATATATTTATTATATGTTAATTATGAATTAATATATTATAAATAATATTTAGATTAAGATTTATAAAGTCAACTTTTATATTAGGCTAAATCCCGGAGGGAAATAGCCTAGAAATAAAACTGCAGGAAAATAAAAGGAAAAAGCAAAAATAGCCAGCCCAAGTAGGCGGCGGATAATAGCCGCCGCACTGGGCGGCAGATAGTTGGGCGATGTTAGGCCGCCGCGGGCCACCGCTGCCAGCCAGCCCACCCGGGCGGGGCGGGGCTAGGCACTGGCTGCCGCTAGGCAGGGCGAGCTGGGCCGCTCGTGGCGCCGGCCCACCCGGGTGGCGGGCACCAGCGAGCCGCCGGGAGTGGCCGGCCCACCCGGGCCACTCTTTCCAGGCCACTGCGGCACGAGCTGGGCCGCCGGTGGGCAGGCCAGCCCACCCGGCTGGCTGGCTGCTGGTGCTTTTACTTTTTGTTTTTATTTAGTATTTTCTGTTTTGTCTATTGGGCTGAGTAGATTCGGCCCAGTCGGCCAGGACGAAATTTCCTGTATTTTCCTTTATCAATTAGTCCCACATGGCTTAACCTTTGAGAAAGGCACACCCCCTTAGCCTATATAAAGGGGTGCCCATGGGTGGGATTAAACACAGCAAATACACAATTTTAGAGAAGTCCTTTGGTTGACTTTCTCCTCCTCCCTCTCTCTATACCTTGTGACCATGGCCCCAAGTCTGGGTTGTGCGATCGAGGCAATCCTGCAGTACGTCGTTGCGCTATAGGGATTCCTAGCCGGATATCAACTTCCACACTCCCGGTGGGATCCGGGAGCCGGAGGTCTCATCGTGCACCGGATGTGTACGAAGACACGAGGTGCAACACTTGGGGCGCTAGAATGTCGTGAGCCGGAGCTGTTGCACGATGAAGATGATGAAGATCAAGAAGGAGCAAGGGGTGACCTGCGAGGAGCTTCGCGACCTTGAGGTCAGCTTCGAGTACGACTACTTCAACCACTTTCCTCGCGGAATGTTAACCGCACAATGGTATGTATTCTCTACGCACATTGGTTGTTACCGCATTACTACATAGATAGATCCTAGGCTAAGTTTCTGGGGTTCCGTCGTAGGAAATTTTTTATTTTCTGCGCCGATCCCCAACAATGGTATCAGAGCCAATCTATGCGTAGGAGTGTTGTACGGCCAGTACGCACAAGTTTTGTGTCGGCATTGATCCCTTAGTTGTTATCCTCTAACGTGTACTTGTTTATATCGCGGTATTGTTTGATGAAGTGGCCTGGACCGACCTTACGCGTATTCGTATGCGAGACTGGTTCCACGCTCAACATACGGCTTGTACCGTATAAGTGGCTAGCGGGTGTCTATCTCTCATTCGATAGTTGATATAGCATTTACAACAGAGGGCCCCGAAAGGGGTGTAATAGAGACAACTATTGGATCCATCTTATGGTTGGAAAGTTCGTAGTTTAGAAGCGGTTCTAGTGCGAAAGCCCTAACAACCACGTAAAACTTGCAATAGATAAAGTAGAGGCATCTAACTTTATTTTGCAGGGGGCATGTGATTATGATATGACAATGGTCGTTACGAAGGTAAAGTAGTTTACTTTTCTGTTGCTAAGTAGTATAGTGATAGTCATCATTCCGATGGACGACCTAGTGGAGGCGTCGTGGACTTGGCGTCAAACCAAGGGCGAGATGGAGATCATGCCGGAGCGCTCGATGGAGATCATGGCATAAGAAAAAGCATATCATATCACATTATACATGTGATGTTGATACTAGTTTTTACATCTTATTGTGTGCTAGTATTTAGATACTCAACGGTAGCAAATAAGATAATCCCTATTTAATTCCAACGTTCCATGTTCCCCTTGTGTGTGCACCACCAAGAAAGTTCTTCAGTATGAGGCGATCCAGGGTTACAGGCATGGGTGTCAGACATATCTACGTTCACATACAGTGGGTGTAAGCCATGTTGCACAGCGAATACACACAAGTTAGATTTGGCGAGCCTAGCACGCTAGAGAAGCGTGGCCTCGGAACACAAGAGATCGAAAGATCGAGCATGAGTCACATGGATGATGTGATTGGCATTATTGAATGTCTACCTTTGATAATGCACTGATGGCCGTGACGATCGGGGGAGGTGCAGAGGATAGGGATCATGCGATCACTAAAATCGTCTAGGGGATGACCGTTTTAGTGGAGACCAATTATAAATTAATCTCTTTTTATAAACTTAGTCTAGATGTCTGTTTGCAAATATCTTTGAAGACCTTGGCCTATCCCATTGAGGTCCTTTATGACCATGGGAATATATTGCTTATTTTGAAATTTAGCAAAATGATCCAACTTCATAGATTAATACCCACGCCTGAGGGATATCCTCATAAAAGGTAATCTTCTCTTCTTGATACAATAACCATTAGGAGATAATTCGATGACTCCAGAATGTTTGGAAAAACACTTAGTGATCTTGCATTAGAGTTAAGAACACTTATAAGGGCTTGATTGCAAAAGGAGGTCATGAATGAAAAAGGTATATGTTAGATATACAAAATTATAAATGTGGTTTTTGCAAAACTCACTGCAGTTTGCAAAATATTTGATACTTGTCCTGTTTTGTGAAAATAGAGGATCTGCTTGAGAAGTGCTAGATTTGAGGCAACGTGACTTGATGACGGCAAACAAAACAGTTGATGGCCGATATCACCTCTTACCTCAAAGTTTGTCATTTGGATTAGTGGACTTGAATATAAATTTTTAATCCCTATTTGTGTGTCTTGCTTTTGGCGAGATGATTATTCATATGAACAAAGTACAAACCAGTTTGTACTATTCTTATGAACAATACCTTATGGTCACATAGCGATTATAAATAACTTATTCTCACCACTATGTTAATGATAATAGTTTAAACATTTATAAAGGATTAGAATGCTAAAAGATATCCAAAGCTTAATAATGAAAAGACACTACAGTTTAAGTCATTTTTGTTATTGCAGGTTCTTTATGAAAGATCGGGGTCCTGGATGCTTAATCTAGAGACTTTGCAAAACCATGCCTCTTGGGCAAAATGACTAAAACTCCGCATTCTGGTAAAATGGTGATATGCGAAGAAATGTTGAATCTTATACATAGTGATGTATCATATTTTCAACAAGTAGTGGAAATCATTTATTGTGGACTTAAGTGAATAAGTGTATTTACTTAATGAAACATGAAGTTTGAAATGATTTGAATTGTTCAAATGAGTTCATAACTAAATAGGATATTGAATTAACTGAATTAACAAGTCTCTTCGATTTGATCGACACGACTAAAGTATTCAAGTTAAGTTTAGCATAAAAGGAACTTGTGAAAGATGTTTCACAAATTATGATAATTGGACGAATTCAAACTTTGTTGAAGTGTCTAAACATCATAATCATTTTGTATTAGATACAGATATCATATTATCTCTTATCGGGGTTATAGTTGTCATTTAGAGTTAAAGATCAAAATAAGCAAACACTCATTTGAAATACAAATGAACATCTAAAGATTCCTGGAAACAACACCATAAGTGTTATGGCACGTTCGAGTTTCTAGAGATTTCGACAAGTCGAAGTCGTGGCGAATAAACAAGTCTTTGTAGAGCATTCTTAAGAAGCTATGGATGCATCTTCCACAAAAAGGGGCAAACCTGTTGTTTTCCAAAGTTGATGTGTCTTGATGAAGATACAGGTGGAAGAAAGTAAAATATCAAAAAAAGGTATTTGACCTTACCTCTGAATTGTTGAGTGGCGCAGCGGAATTTGTTTCGTGAAACCAAACTCTGCAAGTAGAGAACAAATTGTTGATAATGATCATAAAGTTTAAGTGAATACTTTTACTAAAGAAAGTAGGATTCAACTATATATTCTACAAGTTTGTGGAATTATATCATTGATTCACTAGTCATGTTTTGAACAAGACATACCTACGAATTACAAAGAAGCGTGATGGACCTAAGTATGAGAAATGAATGGTCATTGAAATCTCGTTAGCAGAATTCTCGACTTGATAGTAATCAAAGAATTTTTGGAATGTCCAAGATTATCGAGAGGACCTAGATTTGAGTGGGAGCAAATCAGCTTGGCTAGTTCATAATATGTAGCTGACATATTCTGAGTGGGAGCTAAGTGAAATCCGTGAATCTCAAACATGAATGTCATATTTGAGTAGGAGCGTGAAATCATTCTAGGATATGTGGACGACATATGTGAATGATGTGATTGGTGTTAATAATGTTTAAGTTAGTTAAATTACGATGAAGTTGAAGTTATTAAACAATAAGATCTATCAAGATAGATTGATTAGTTTAATAAACACTAAATGTCGAATGCTTCCTGGACTTGATTCTGAAAGATGTTCAGACTGTCCTGAGACAAGATTCTGAAGAAGCTCAGAATGGAATAGGGTGAGAAAGTAGTTCTTACTGTATGAAGCATTGAGTTTGTATTGCAACTATGGTTAAAAGATAGAGATGCGTTGCATCTCCTATGCCTTAGTCATAGGTTCTTCCATATAACCATGTTGTATACTTGACGTAATGTGACCTGAGGTTCTAGTTAATAGGACAAAGTCTTAACTATAAGAACGTGACTTTAAGTGATTCCTGAGCTGATCACTGAACCATAATTAAGTTTGTACTTAAGTAGCAAGAAGCAATGTAAGTGGCATATATGCATTTCATGCACTAGGATCCACATAGATATAGAAGTATAAAGGCTACATCTCATGTGTTGTATAATGTTATGGCGGGGCTAATTCGCTTTTAACATAGAATGATGTGTCCCAGGGCCCAATGCCCATGAGAAAGCCCTCGAGGTTGATCTAACATCACTTTAAGCTATTGGAATCCGGCCTCATTCTGCTGCCATGACTATAGTATATACACAAAGGATAGCAAAGTGTGTTTCGAAGTTTAGATGACAACAGTGAATAACGACCGTCATTATGAACACTAGAAACAAAAGTCTCACTTTATCACCAAACAAATGCGTCGACCCATTATAAGATAATGGCGTGAATGACAAAATTAGGAAGACATTAACGATTTGCAAAAGACATAATAATCTGGTAAAACAGAACATGGACATGACGTTTCCCATGAGCATGCATGATCTGTAAACACATATGTTATATGGTTTATATGAGTAAAATGCAAGCTAGGTTATTTGTACTCTAGTGCAAGTGGGAGACTGAAGGAGATATGCCCTACATGCAAATAAGAAATAGGTTTTTATTATCATATCTCAATTAGTTTATAATAGTTTCATATTGTGCTATAACTGTGCCAAGTAGAAACATTGGTGCAGGTGTGGTATGAAACAACCAAGTCCCTAGTAGCCTCTATTCATACTAGTTTGTTGGTCACGAAGATGATCTAGGTTTCAAGATCATGGGCATTTATGCTGACTGACAACGAGATCATATCATTGGAGAATGATGTGGTTGGACATTCCTCGAAGGATTGCAACACGATCAAATCATCTAGTTCATTGTTGCAACATCTATACCTAGACTCCTTCTCCTTAGACTGTGAGATGATATCAATCACAGTCTCTGAAGAGTGCTTAGATAGCATCAAGCGCCACTTGGTAATAAAGTGGTTATAAAGGTGTGTTCAGGTACTCGGAGGAACTGTAGAGGCAATATATATGTCAAGAGCGGGATTTGTTCACCCACATAACGGGTAAAGATACATACGGCCGGCTTGGTGAGATTACATCCATATATGTTGCAACATGTGACTAGGTCACGGGGATGTAATATCACGGTAACAAAAAAAAAACAGAACTTGTTGTGAACGAGATTGAACAAGGTATAAGATACCATTTATCAGATCTCGGACAAGTTATATCGAGAAACAAAAGGAAGAGGATGCTACATATAGACGGTTCAAATGAAATTATCATCAGGAATGCATAGGGGTCACATGGATATCCCTGGTCCCTCTGTGATCATTGATACATATCATGTCTAGAGCATTCCCGAGCCGTGAGAGGATACACTTAAGGGTACGATGAGATCGATCATTTGTAAGACAGAATCACAGTAGAGAAAGAGAGAAAGCCGGAATCGTTCCGCAGATAGATCCGAAGTTGTTCGGAGAAAGAATAAAGGAAAAGCCTCGAAAAGTGTTTTCAGATAAATAGGAATTTAAATATATATTTATTATATGTTAATTATGAATTAATATATTATAAATAATATTTAGATTAAGATTTATGAAGTCAACTTTTATATTAGGCTAAATCCCGGAGGGAAATAGCCTAGAAATAAAACTGCAGGAAAATAAAAGGAAAAAGGAAAAATAGCTAGCCCAAGTAGGCGGCGGATAATAGCCGCCGCACTGGGCGGCAGATAGTTGGGTGATGTTAGGCCGCCGCAGGCCACCGCTGCCAGCCAGCCCACCCGGGCGGGGCGGGGCTGGGCACTGGCTGCCGCTAGGCGGGGCGAGCTGGGCCGCTCGTGGCGCCGACCCACCAGGGTGGCGGGCACCAGCGGGCCGCCGGGAGTGGCCGGCCCACCCAGGCCACTCTTTCCAGGCCGCTGCGGCACGAGCTGGGCCGCCGGTGGGCAGGCCGGCCCACCCGGCTGGCTGGCTGCTGCTTTTACTTTTTGTTATTATTTAGAATTTTCTGTTTTGTCTATTGGGCTGAGTAGATTTGGCATAATCGGCCAGGACGAAATTTCCTGTATTTTCCTTTATCAATTAGTCCCACATGGCTTAGCCTTTGAGAAAGGCACACCCCCTTAGCCTATATAAAGGGGTGCCCATGGGTGGGATTAAACACACCAAATACATAATTTTAGAGAAGTCCTTTGGTTGACTTTCTCCTCCTCCCTCTCTCTATACCTTGTGACCATGGCCTGAAGTCTAGGCTGTGCGATCGAGGCACTCCTGCAGTACGCTGTTGCGCTGCAGGGATTCCTAGCCGGATATCAACTTCCGCACTCCCGGCGGGATCGGGGAGCCGGAGGTCTCGTCGTGCACTGGATGTGTACGAAGACACGAGGCGCAACACTTGGGGCGCTAGAATGTCGTGAGCCGAAGTTGTTGCACGATGAAGATGATGAAGATCAAGAAGGAGCAAGGGGTGACCTACGAGGAGCTTCGCGACCTTGAGGTCGGCTTCGAGTACGACTACTTCAACCACATTCCCCGCGAAACGTTAACCGCGTACAAACTACAAGGGTATGTATTCTCTACGCACATTGGACGTTACCGCATTACTACATAGATAGATCCTAGGCTAAGTTTCTGGGGTTCCGTCGTAGGAATTTTTTTGTTTTCTGCGCCGATCCCCAACAATTGCTACGTCACGATGCCCTTTGGGTTGAAAAACGTTGGTGCCACGTACCAGCGGACAATGCAATGTTGCCTGCATGACCAAATATGTTGCAACATACACGCTTATGTGGATGACATAGAGGTAATGTCGAAGAAATCAAACGATCTTATCGCTAACTTGCAGGAAACCTTCGACAATATCTAGAAATACAACATGATGCTGAACCCAAAGAAGTGCGTCTTTGGGGTACCATCCCGCAAATTGTTGGGCTTCATCGTTTCGCATCGCGGAATCGAGGTGAACCCAGGGAAAATCAAGGCCATCCTCGACATCAAATGCCCGACATGCCTGAAGGACATACAAAGGCTCACAGGCTGCGTTTCAGCATTAAGCCGGTTCATCAGCCGACTTGGTGAGAAGGCTATGCCACTCTACAAGTTGCTCAAGAAGGCGGGAAAATTCACATGGACGGACGAAGCTGACGCATCACTTCAGGAGTTGAAGAGAATACTCACCTCCCCACCTATACTTGCAGCACCGGTACCAAGGGAGCCTATATTAGTATACATGGCGGCAACCAACCGAGTAATCAACATCGTCATCGTGGTGGAGCACAAGGAACCAACACACAAGTACGGAGTTCAGCGACCCGTTTACTATGTAAGCAAGGTCTTGAAGGAATCCATGCAGCGTTATCCACACTACCAGAAGATAGCTTATGGAGTTTTCCTTGCTTCACGTAAGCTAAGGCATTATTTCTAGGAGCACCCCATCACAGTAGTGAGCAAAGCTCCACTGTCCGACATCATCAACAACAACGACACTGCATGGAGAGTGGCAAAGTGGGGCATTGAACTTGCCGCCTTTGACATCACCTGCAAGCAACGCGACGCTATCAAGTCACAAGTACTGGCGGATTTTCTTGTAGATTGGACAGAATTGCTAGAAGACACTCCTGTACCAGAACCAGAGTATTGGGTCATGCACTTTGACGGATCGAAGTTACTCAATGGCTCGGGGGCTGGTGTATTATTACAATCACCAACAGGATAGAAGTTGCAATACGTCCTACAGATCCACTTCAATGCTACCAATAACATGGTGGAGTATGAGGCCCTCATTCACGGACTTCGCGTAGCCAAGGATATTGGCATCAAGCGCATAGTTTCCTGTAGAGATTCTGACTTGGTTACCGAGCAAGTAGCTGGCACCTGGAACACGCGGAACCCTATGATGGTGGTATATCAAGACGAAGTAGACGAAATAGCCAAGTGCTTCGACGGCTACGAAGTCAAGTACGTCAAAAGGGAAGATAATGAGGTGGCAGATCTGATGTCAAAGCTTGGATCAGATCGTCGACCAATTCCGCCAGGCGTTTTCCTAGAGCATTTATGGACTCCATCCGTGAAGGGAGCGGACCCCGACAACCTGGATAGAGTGGATTCATTTGTTAACATAGTAACAATGACCTCTTCGGCTTGGATGAAGCCGTTCATGGATTATCTACAAGTCGGAAGTTTGCCCGCCGACGAAGTCAAAAGCTGGCAAATAGTATGCAGAGCAAAAGGCTATGTCATCATTGATGGCCAGCTATACAAAAGAAGTACCACATGAGTCTTCCTATGATGCGCCTCCCAGCAGCAAGGTATTGAAATCCTTAGAGAAATACATCTCGGAGGTTGCGAGCATCATGTCGCTCCCTGATCGTTGGTGGCTAAGGCCTTCTGACAAGAATTCTGCTGGATAACTGCCAAGGCGGATGCCGACAAGTTGGTACAAACATGCCTTGGGTGTTAGTTTTATGCAAGACAACCAAGTGTTCCAGCTGAAGAATTTCGAACAATACCAATAACTTGGTTGTTTGCAGTCTGGGGGTTGGACATGGTGGGACCTTTGCAGATAGCACCCTGTGGATTCACACACTGCTAGTAGCAGTGGAAAAATTCACGAAATGTATTGAAGCTAAACCCATTAGAAAGCTTGATGGGGCAACAACCCTAAAGTTTGTCCGGGATCTAGTGGTGAGATTTGGTCTCCCACATAGCATCATCACCGATAATGGCAGCAATTTATCTCTCGGAGAAGTTGAGGAGTACTGTCATGATAAAGGCATCCTCCTTGACCTAGCATCTGTGGCACATCCACAGTCAAATGGGCAAGTAGAAAGGGCCAATGGACTAATTCTACACGGAATCAAGCCACGCTTAGAGGCACCGCTACGTAGAGCAGCTGGAGCCTGGGTGGAGGAACTACCATCTATCTTGTGTAGTTTACGAACAACACCCAACAGACCCACCATCTAACTCCTTTCTTCATGGTTTATGGAGCAGAAGCAGTTCTCCCATCCGACATCCTCCACGATGCTCCAAGGGTTTCCGCCTACAAGGAGGATGACGCTGAAGAATCCAGACGACTATCTGTGGACCTACTTGAAGAAGAGCACGTGCTGGCATGCCAGAGATCTATCGTCTACCAGCAGAAGCTACGTGGCTACCATAGTCGCCGCGTAAATCATCACTCGTTTAAAGAGGGAGATCGGTGCTATGACTCTGAAGGGAATATGCTCGAGAGGCAATTTTGAAGTGGTTATTATCTTATTCCTTGTTTATGATTGTCGTGGTGGTGTCACGGCAGATGCCATGGATAGGATAAAGGTGGGGACAAGATGCACTAGAGGAATCCAGGGAGGGATAGTGTGGTGATTCCACACACAGAAGCTTTCTATTCTTCAAGCTAGATGAGTTACAAGTGCTCCTGGAGCTGTATTGGGGAGAGGAGGAAGAAGGAACGCTCTTACTCTCACCACCGCTTTGCTCTCAGGAACCCTCTACTCAAATGCCATCAACTAGTCAAATACCCAGTAGAACTCAACCCCTTCTACAGAGGCCCTAGCCCTCCTTATATAGGGATGGCTAGGTCTCCAATTAGGGCATACGTGGAGGCATATTCCCTTCCCAAGATAGCAAACCGACCGGGTCACTTTTCCCCAGCGTTAGCCATGCAGAGGCTACAGACCCTCTGCGGCGCCAGTGTCATCCGACACAGGCATCGTCACCCTTGTCGGCCATGTCTCGGTGGTCCTGGCTCTGTCCGCTTCACTCACACTCTGTGTACAGTATCACCTTTTGACCAGCGAGATACCTTCCTTCTCTTGCAAGCTTGATATAACCTGGATCGTGCTTGGTTGATCCGGCCACACCTGTACCTGCATACAAGTTATTTAGATCCTGCCGGCATATGACATGAGTCGGCCGGGACTCAGTTAGGCGGACATCCTTCGGTCCGGGTTACTCCGTGATTCGGCCTGCCTTGAGGTGACTCAGCCAACACTTGCTTTGACCTTGCCGTACCTCGGCTAACTCAGCCATTATACCCCGGCGTGACCCTACCCGGGGGTATCCCCCCAACATTAGTTCCCGAAGCTGGTGCGGTCTTAGCTGCCTCAGCCGCTAAGGCCACAGCAGGTTCAATTCTTCCGAGCCTTTTGCTCCTTTTTCCGAGTTACCTCCTATCTCGAATTTCACTGACTATCTTTTCCCTTGGCACATTCCGAGTTTTCACTTGCTGGCCGAGTCACCCCATACTCATCTGAGTTATTCTTCCTTCTCTTGTATGCTTCCCCACGTGGAGGGTAATCATTACTTTGCCTCATTTTAAGGGCCTGCGCCAGTTACTGCCGCAGTTAATGTCACGTGTTACTATTGCACACGTCACATCGTGTATGTCTCCTCGTTAACTGTATCACCACGTCACGTCGTGGGATCTCCTGCGCCCTGTGGCCCTTCATGTGGCTCGTCGCTGATTGGCTGATCCGGATTATACACGGCCACACCGTGTGGCCTGTCCGCACAGCATGATCCCACTACCCTCAAGGGCGTGGTTAAATAGGGGAGGGCACGCCCCTTGGGACTTTTCCCCATTCCAGTGCCCCTCTGCCTCTTCTTCTTCTTCTTCTTCCTCCCAGCGACAGCGCCGCTGCCGCCGCATCTGCTTAGCTGCGCCGCCGCCGCACCGTTCCTCGTGCACCAGCATCGCCGCCACTCCCGCGCATCTCCACCGCCACAGGTCAGCGCCAGTACAGGCCACTGCCCCCACCGCTGTTAGGGCTAGTGAGGACAACGACCTAGAGATGACGGAAGAAGAACTCGCCATCGCGGAACAGGAGATGGAGGAGGATGCGGGGAACGCCGATCGCGGGGCTTGGGCTGGGTCCTGGGTATGCCAGGACGACCTAGACTGGTTGTACCGCACCCGACGTATCCTGGAGGGCGTCATCGCCCGCCTCGCCATCGAGGAGCTTGCTTCGTCACCCAATCTGGGTGAGTTTGTAGTATTCCTCTCCCACTTCCAGCGTGGGTTCGGCCTCCCCGTCAGTGACTTCTTTCACGATTGGCTCAACACCTACGAGCTTCAACCGCATCACCTTCTGGCGAATGCCATCACCTCCCTTTCTGCCTTTGCTTCCACCATAGAGAGTTACACCAGATTGTGGCCCACTAAGGAGCTCTGGATCCGGTTTTTCGGTCTCCGCCAGAACGTGATTCCGAATAGAGAGCTTGACCCGGAGGACAAGCAATTTATGCAGTTCGGCGCTGCATTTATCTCCCCTCGGAAACAGTCCATCTTTCCCCGAGTCACGGGGCTTGATTCTTGCAAGGGCTGGGCCCGAACTTTCTTTTATGTCCGAAATGGCATGGATGAAGATCTGATCCGGCTGCGCCCCTACACTCCCGATCCTCCTAATCCGGATCAGTGGGACCAAATCCCGAAGAAACCCACAGTCCTGGCGAACCAAGTTAACAAACGGTTCCAGGAGCTGAAGGATCAGGGACTGCGCAACAAGGACACAATGATCACCTTCGTCCGTAAACGGATCTCCACTCTTCAGAAACGCACGCATAAAATTTGCCACATGAGCTAGCGCCTTGACCCCAACCGGACCTCCTCATTCAAGTTGAGCAACACCGAGATTTAGCGCCGGGTCAAGGCCCTCTTCACTACCAACAAGAACTTCTCCGCTGATTGGGAGTGGGGGATCGAGCACTTCTGCCGAGATAGGTTTCCTCCTGCGGTAACTCTCGTGCTCTAATACTTTTCCGAGTTAAATCGTATGTCGGATTTTGTTGTATGTTTGATCCCTTCGCTTTTTCTTTCTGTTAGATGTTTCTTCAGCAAACTCTTGAGGATGGCACCGAGCCTTCTCTCAAGTGGGCACCTAATCGAGATGCCCCGGACGAGGAGGAGCTGGATCAGGAGATGTTCCTGTTGTTCCCTAATGCGACCAAGTGACCCACCGGTAAATTCTCTTCCATTAGAGATTGGCCTAACGATGAAGATGAATCCGATGTTGAGGTGATGGAGGCATTTGATGCTGACCCACTTTCTTACGCTTTTCCGGCATCAGCTAACCCTGGTGGGCAGATCCATGAAGATCCTCCCCTTGCCACGGGTGAGCCAGTCCCAGTCACATCAAAGAAAAGGGGGGCCATATCTGCTTCTTCCTCCGGACCTTCTAAGCCAACCAAGAGGCGAAAGAAGTCTGCAGACAAAGCTGCCACCAAGTCCACGACTAAGGCCGTAGCCTGGAGAGCTCGGAAGCCAAAGGAGCCTTTGACCTCAGATGAGTAAGTCATTTCTCCCTTATCCAATCTTCTGCTTCGCATTTTGCTATTCATTTGTTCTTCCTTTGTTATAGTTTCTCGTCATTCATCATTTGATTCGGCAGGGCCGCGGTGGAGGTTCCTCAGAGTGGATCCGGCATCGCCTCGCCGCTCCGACATAGCCCTTCTCCCCCTCGTGGTGACGATTCACGCCCGTTGAGCCCCATTCAGGAGGGTTCAGCGGCTGCTCCGGGTTCTAGCCCACCGTGTCAAGAGAAGGGCAACCTCGGAACAGGGGGAAGTGGTTCTGCCGATGTTGCGGTTGCTCCCTCTTCGGCTCAGCCGCAACCAGCCACCACCGAGGTTCCTTCAGCACCCCCGCCAAGACAAAAATCAGCACCAGCACCAGCAGCAGCCGCACAAGCATCAGCGACAGCGCCAAGCCCCTCCGCCTCATCCGAGTCTTCCAAGACTCGGCGAGAAGGCACCAGCAGCACCAAGGCTAGCACTAAGGAAGCTCCTAAGGCCAAATCCGCGGCTCAGACCTCCACATCTCAGCAGCAGCCCAAGGGCAAGAAAGCTCCTGACGCCACCAGGGCAGCGTCAATCGAAGCTGGACAGCGTACACTTGCGTCCATGCTCTCGAAGAAGACCCTGCCGACGAAGGACGCCTCTGCCGGGTCAGCTGATGTGCAACTCGTGTTGCACACTAGCCCCGCTATTACACAGGTTGAGAGAAGGGAGGCCCATGCCAAGGTTTTAGTCGCGCCCCATATGCTCACAGAGAACGCTATCCTCCGACCTTGATCGAGTTTGTTAACAACTGGAACAAGGCGGAGTTCGTTCATAACGACGATCTCCCTGAGAAATTTGGGCCTGCCGAGTTCGCTGCACTGATGAACATAGCTGCCAAGGCAATCAACCTTGTGGGTCGGATGATGGAGGTACGCTACTTCGCCTATTCCCTAACATACACTAGATATTATTGATATAACCATTAGTCCCCGAGCCTCCGGGGAAGTAACTTGTTACTCGGCCGGATGCTCCTTAGAGAACTAGCGTAGCTCCTTAGTAACTTTGAATATGCACATACCTAGAGCCGGGTTAAGTTCCACTTGGCCCGGATCTTGTACACTTCGAATATGCACACACCTAGAGCCGGATTAAGTTCCACTTGGCCCGGATTTTGTACACTTCGAATATGCACACACCTAGAGCTAGGTTAAGTTCCACTTGGCCCGGATTTTGTACACTTCGAATATGCACACACCTAGAGCCAGGTTAAGTTCCACTTGGACTGGATTTTGTACACTTCGAATATGCACACACCTAGAGCCGGGTTAAGTTCCACTTGGCCCGGATTTCGTACACTTCGAATATGCACACACCTAGAGCCGGGTTAAGTTCCACTTGGCCCGGATTTCGTACACTTCGAATATGCACACACCTAGAGCCGGGTTAAGTTCCACTTGGCCCGGATCTTCTACACTTCGAATATGCACACACCTAGAGCCGGGTTAAGTTCCACTTGGCCCGGATCTTCTACACTTCGAATATGCACACACCTAGAGCCGGGTTAAGTTCCACTTGGCCCGGATCTTGTACACTTCGAATATGCACATGACTAAGCTATCCTTTTATACTCTTTTCAGGTGACCACCAATCGTCGGAGCGCTGAGTTTCAGCATCTCTTGGACACTCACAAGATGCTGCGCGTGAAACATACTACGCTTCTTGCCGAATTCGAGAAAAGGGGTAAGTTCTTTCCTTGGCATTTTCACCATTCCTCTATGTCTTTTCCCGCCGAACTAATCTATTATTCGGATTGTGCAGCTGGAGTGGAAGCCGAGAACATCCTCATGAGGAGGAACTTGGACGAGATAAAAGGTAAGTCACTTCGGTTACTTAACTTCTATGCTCTCTCTCCTTTTCCTCTTGGCTCGGCAAATATTCATACCTCGGCTTTGCTGGGTCAACAAACTATTTCAGCATCTCTTGAAGATAGTGTACCCGTGCCTGATATGATGTTGCATTTTCTCGAACAAGCAGGGCAGCACCAGGCCGAACTCAAGAAGAAGGATGATGAGCTCGCCCTCCTCCGGACCAAGGATGATGAGATTGCCAAGCTCAAGGCAGACATGAAAAAGCTCAAGGCACTGCACAAATCCGAACTGGATAAAGCATGCCAAGATTTTACTGAAGAGCGAGCGCGTCTCAACCTCCAAATTGCTAAGGACCAAGAACTGCTGAAAGAGGCTGACACTAAGCTTGAGTCGGCGAATGCTGAACTTGCGCAACTCCGGAAGAGGCGTGACAACTGCACGAAGGAGTTGACCCGGATCCACAGCCATATTTCTCATAAGTTCTTTTCCTTCAGCCGGCATGAATCTCTCCGGCTCAACTTTCCTCACTTGCTTCACTTGTCTTGTTTTCAGACAAATTTCCGGAAGGCAATGCCATTGCAACTACTGCTGTTGCCAAGTTCCGCCAGAAGAGGGGTACCCCAATTGTTCGTGGCGCTGAAGAGATTCCTTATGACATGGAGGACCTGTTGGTCAGCTTGTCTTCTCGTGTCGAAATTGTGAAGAACTATGGTAAGGATATCCTTGATGTGGCAATCCGGATCTTCAATGCCTTTTGGCCCGAAGAACATACTCCGGAGGGGACCACCGCTCTTATCGCCAGGTTAATGGAGTGCGAGACCCAGCTAGACCTTTGGAGGGAATCCGCTGGACGCGCTGGAGCTGAAATCGTTCTCCACTACGTGCTTACATGGTATGAGAAAATCAACCTCAATCTTCTTGAGCGGATGCGCACCGGATCAAGGTGGTCCAATGATCCGGATTGGATAGCTCTGCGCAAGGCTTGCGCTCATAGCCTCATTCAGTATGCCCCCATTGACCAATGGAATGAGGGACCAAGCTTCCTTGGCGCCGCCGACGATGAAAATGCCGATACTCGTATAAACCATAGCGAGTAGTAAAGGCGGTCTTCGGAATATCCGTTCCACGAATCTTAAGTTGGTGATAACCAGTCCTAAGATCAATCTTTGAGAATACCTGGGCTCCAGTCAACTGATCAAATAGATCCTCTATCTTTGGCAAGGGGTACTTGTTCTTTATGGTGACGTCATTCAACTTTCTATAATCTGTGCACAAATGGTTGCCTCCATCTTTCTTGTCGACGAATAACACTGGTGATCTCCATGGCGATGCGCTTGGTTGAATCAAGCCTTTTTCTAACATGGCATCCAACTGCTTCTTCAGTTCCACTAACTCTGAGGGATTCATGCTATAGGGTCTCTGGGCTATGGGTCCGGTTCCGGGGATTAGTTCGATAATGAACTCAATATCCCTATCCGGGGGCATACCTGGCAATTCATCTGGGAATACGTCGGGGTATTCACAGACTACTCTTACTTGGTCTATGGTGGGTAGGGCTAGACTCTTGTTCCACTTGAATTGGTGAGGTAAGGTTTCAGATATATGCTCTACTGTGACTCCAGAGCTACTGGTCATGGTGATGGCTTTCTTAGCACAGTCTATCAGTCCTTTATGCCTTGACATCCAGTCCATACCTAGTAATACTTCCAATCCTTTGGTTCCAAGTACAATTAGGTTGGCATAAAAATCTATCCCATGTATTCTGATAGGCACAACTTTGGAAAATTTTCTAGCTTTGGTTGTTGAACCGGGGATTTGAACTATCATGACATGCTTCAAGTTGGTTGGGTGAATATTACTAGTGCATGCAATCTCTTCGGTGACAAATGAATGCGATGCTCCCGAATCAAACAATACCCTTGCTAAAACTAAGTTGACAGAAAACATACCCAACACTACATCTGGCGCTTCTTGGGATTCTTCGGCGTTCATGTGGAAGAGACGACCGTTGCGGTTGTGAGGGTTTCCTGGGGCAAATCTTCTCCCTGGTTGAACACGACGCTGCTGTTGAGCTAGGGCATTCACATTGGTAGTGGCTATAGTCTTCTTGGGACACTCATTAGAATAGTGACCCTTCACTCCATACTCGAAACAAGTGATCTAGGACTTGTCCTTTGCTGCGACAGGCACAACATTGCTGCCAGTTTTGGGTGCACTGTTGTTGTTGTTGTTATTGTTGCTCTTGGGAGGTGCACGGTCTAAATTGTTGGCATTGCCGGAGTTGTGGTTGTTTCCTACGGACTTCACATTGCCTCCGCTACGGTTGGGGTAGCTTGGGCAAGACATTGGGGGTCGATTGTTCCTTGGTGCATATCCTGGTGAGGGGTTGGGACGGTACTTCTGGTGACTGCTGGATCCAGATTGCTGGATCATACGATGTTTGTGGTTGTCGTTTGCCTGGTTAATCTTCCCTTCCATCTGAATGGCAGAGTCGACTAGCTCTTCGAGATCCTCGAAGCGGATGTTGACAAGGACAGTCTGCATCTCATCATGCAGTTCGTTCAAGAATCTCTCCTTCTTCTTGGCCTCTGTGTTGATCTCATCACGTGCATATCTGGCAAGTGATAGGAATCTATCACGGTACTCTACCACAGTCATTCTGCCTTGCTTCAAGTCATGGAACTCATCCCTCATTCTATTGACTAGACCCTGTGGCACGTGGGTGCGGCTGAACTTGATTTTGAAGGCTTCCCATGTCATCACTTGACCATGGTTCATGTTATGGATACTAGTCCACCAAGCTCTTGCATCTCCCGCCAGGTAGTGGGTGGTGAAAAGAACTTTCTCGTTGTCATCAACTCCTGCAACTTCTAAGTTGTTTTCCATTATCTGCAACCAGTCATCAGCATCTAGTGGGTTTTCAGCTTGGTTAAAGATTGGGGGATTGGTGTTCTGAAAGTTTTTGAGTTTGGATCCATGGTGATCCTGATTTCCATGTCCTTGGTTGTTGAGTGCCATCTGGACGATCTGTTGCAATGTTGCTAAGTTGGCTTGGCGCTCTGCCCTGCTTGCTTCTCTCTCTGCGATGCGATTCTGCAAGATCTACAGCATTGGGTCTTGCGACGAGCTGCTCCCTCCTTAGTTTCCACGAGTCATCTGAAGATTGAGATAGATACAGGGGTAAGAGGGAAAGTTCTAAGGTTCATTGTTTTGGTTTCAAGCTAAAACTTTGAGTTTGACTCAGGTTTTGCAACTAACTCCATTTCATTCATGCAAGCAAGCACACGATACAAACACACACCACAACAACAAAGGAAAACAAATGGTTTTAAGAACCATTCTGCAAGCTACGATACAGTGGGACCGATACATCTCATGCTACGACAGTCCTCTAGTGCATCTACTCATCGTCGATGAAGTCGGAGTCCTCATCGTCAATGTAGAAGTCCACGACATCCTCCTCCAGAAAGTCATCATCATTGCTGAGGTAATAATCCATGTCTCCCTGGATGTCTTCACCCTCCTCTTATTCCTCCTTTGCTGCAAGCTAAGCCTCCTGCTCCTTGACGGTCATCTCGAGGTCGGCTATCTTCTTGCGAAGACGGGCGATGGTGCGATCCTTCTTCTCGCGCTGGAGGCGAAGAGACTAACGATCCTTGACTAGCAGTGAGAAAGTCTGGGCCTTCTGGTCGGCAATGGCACAGTTCTGGTTCGCTAACTCTCTAGCATTGTCCACTTCCTGCTGTGTGTCGTGCAACAAGGAGTCAAGATTCTCCACTTGACGCCTCAACTCTGGGTGACTTGGCATCTCCATCGGTGTTCCCATGAAGTCACGTCTTGCATAGTGAGCAAAACGGGTTCCTTGGATTTGGTTGACACTAAGGGAAAATAGACGTGCGAGAGCTTCATGCATTACCCTGGCTAATCCATCTAGCCAGTTCTTCTCTCTCACGGAGAACTGGATTCTCCTGGACGTTGGTGCTTCGATGCTTCCTCTAAGATCCACGGTGACTAGCCACTGTAAGTCTACTCCTAGGGGTCCTGGAAGTTGGGCTCCAAGAAACTCCAGATGTGGGCCTCCTAGTAACTCCGACAGTGAATCCAGATCCCTCTCGAAGATCAGCTGACCTCCGTTTCCCAACTGGTAGAACTTGCTGAACTGAGTCTCCATCTACAAGAATTAAGGATGAGGAATTAGTGAAGTGATCAAGTGTGTCAAATTTTAAGTAGTAATGTAAGAATTTGGAGGAACATGAATTTTTGAGAGAAAGAATGAATTCCCAAGGATAAGAGAGGAAATAGTTTTTCATAAATACTCACTTTGATTTTGAAACTAAGTTTTTGTTTGGACGTCCATTCTAACTAGGGTCTCCTATGGTCAGGATGGCTCTGATACCAACTTGTCAACACCCGGATTTTTAATCCCAGATGCCTGTTATGTCATTCATCGCAATCCCAGGAATACCATTTTTGAGATACATAACTGATTGGATGTCACAGTACATCATCCATTACAAACCATACATAAGGTCTTACACAAATAAGGATCTCATGATCCAGTCTTAATACAACAAGCAGCATAAATAAAAGATAAGTGTAGCGGTGGGGTCCATCTTCAGGGGCACAGGCAATGCTGACGAAGGCAGATAGTCCTAGTTATCATAGACGTCCTGCTGGCCACCATCTTGGTAGTCTCCTTCATAGTCTGACCATGAGCATATCCAGGAACAAAAGCCATGAGTACTCTTTAAGTACTCGCAAACTACCACTAACAAGTAGTATAGTTCTAAGTTAAAGTGCTAACTCCAAGTTTAACTATAAAGTTAAGTTTGAAATCTCAGCTGAGTTCAGAAGCAAAGAAAGATAAAATAAAGTTCTAGAATCACTTAAGGTGGTAAGCTATTGTCATAAACACAACCCTGTTGTGGTCAAGTCAATATTTATCATTCCTTTCAAGTTATTTAAAAAAACATCTGACAACAAAATAGTATGGCTATTCCAACTGTCCATAACTGCGGACGCGGCTATTCGAATAGTTTGACACTCTGCAGAGGTGGTATACTTTCACCACAAGATTCGATACATCTGTCAGGGATAAACCTGAATCATCATACTGTGTATGAAGATAATCAAACATAACCTTTCCTTTACACACCCTAGTATAAGTACCTCTCCTATGAGCATGGCCTCCCAACCATGACCATCTGTCATCTTGGGCACTACATAGGTGGACAACATTGAGAGGTAGCCCCAGCTCAGACCTCTCCCGCGAGGGAACTAATACTAATGCATATAAACTTCCGGCTAAGCCTTACCCAATTCAGGTATTGTGGTTGTACGGTAAATTTGGAATGGTATCGCAGCCGAATCCAACCATCAGTTTTATAAAAGGGTTAAGGCTCATGCCTCACATTTTCACCATCATAAACCATTTGTGTTTCTCCACACATGTCAAAACATCTCAATAGAATGACTCATCATTCCAAGGTTTTCATAATTCATTTTTACCAAGTATTCCCATCTAAAGTGACTCAAGTTTTATCTACTCTAAACTACTAAGTTAAGAGTGTTCACTAAGGTGGAAATGATGGGATCAATCTCATGCCATAGAATAACATCTAAAGGTTTCTAAATAGGTCAAGTTTTATACTCTTTATGCTACCTTCAAAACAAGTAAGGAACTTTGTGTAAAGTAAAGGAAGTAAAACTTGAAAATAATACTTGGGGTAACTAGTAGTCAAAGTGGTATAACTCAAGCATGCCTAAAGCATCTTTGCTTGGGTTATCTAGATTGCAAGGGTTAGCTTGCATTGCTAATGGTGGCTTGCAAGTACAACTTGCAAGGGTTAACTTGGATAGTGCTAGCTTGCCTTGGTTGGTGCAGTGGTTGAAGTTTTCTTCCTCCTCTTGATAGAACTCCTCCTCCTCGAAAGCTTGGTCGGTACTATCATCTATAAATACATACAGAAACACAATCACCAAACAATACTTAACTAGTCTAATTAGCATTCTAAGACACACATTTGATGATCTATTATCATCACAAGCATCACAAGTTTTATTAACTAGTTTCATTCTTTTGATTTTAGAAAAGTAATTTCTACTCATTGAAAATTAACTAAGATTTAATATTCACCACTTCCAATATGGGATCATGTGGACACATTTCATCACCACATATTCTAACATGTGGGAATGTGATTTAAAGGTTGGATCACAATTACTTTGGTTTAAGTTCATTATTTAATGATTTGAAGTGACTAAAAATACCTATATAGCATTATTTTAGTACTAGTCCAAAGTCACTGCATGTAAACCTTAATATTATTACATATTCAGATAGGTATGGTGAAATTTGATTTTTGAGAGTTGGAATCCACTCAAAAGTTATCATGGTTGAATTTTGAAAAATGTTGGAAGGTGCAAATGCTTCTGTTTTGTTATTTTTACTGGGAGAGATGTCTAACTCTAATTGAATTAAATCCAACGGTCTTGGGTAGATCTTTTCAGTAGCTTTCTAACAAAATTGGAATCACTCCACTTGGATTTGTAAATCTCTCAGAATTGAATTTCAAACTAGGGGACAAAACTAGGTTTAAACTAAAATAGAAAAAACCTAATTCAAACTAAATGGGTCGCGCGGGAAAGCTAATGGGCCAGCCCAGTGACACTACGCGACGCAGGGCACAGCTGACAGGGGGGTCCACCGGTCAGAGGCTCATAATGCGCGAAGCGGTACGGGGCGATGTGGGCTGTTAGATTAGAACGACGATCAACGGCTAGGGCTCGTCGTCGACGACGGACCTGTCGCCGGCGAACTCTAACCCTAGCAGCTCGGTGGGGGTGCTTAGGGGGCGTACCAGGACTCCAGCGACAATGGCGAGGCGGGCAAACGGACTGTAGACGACGGCGAGCTCATGGGTGGTCGAGGTGGCTCTAGGGGTGGTCGCAATCAACGGGGCCCTTCTCCTCCAGAGGCGGCCAGCTCTAGTGCTATTCCGGCCAACGGCTGCTCGCCTTGCTCTGGGGAGAAGTGGGGTGAGGGGAGTTGAGTGGTGTGCAGAATGAGGTTGGGGGTGCCCTCCTTTTATAGGCTCGACGACAGGACAGCGCGGCATGGCCAGGCGATGGTGGCGATATGACTACGGGCTGCTAGTAGCATGGCTGCGAGCGGCGATCGACACGCGGTCTCCTGGCGGTGCCCTAGGGGTTTAATGCGGGCTTAGGGACGGTGGTATGCGGTCGGGCGGTGCGCGTGCTCTGAGCGGCAGAGGCGGCGGTCTCAACGACAAGCGGTGGCTGTGGTGCATTGGGCGGCGAACAGGAATGTCTGACGTGTTCCTGGGGTCATGGCAGAGCGGTCTACGCGGGCTGCGGTCGAGGGGCGGCGTGTGCACATGTGTCGGGCGTGGCACTCTGGCGCGTGCTCGGCATGGTGCAGACACTTGGTGTGCGGCGCATTGGCGGTGGTCGACGCTCTGGCTTGGCTCGGGGAGCGGACAGAGGGTGGCGGTGAGGTCCTGGCTAGCTCGTAGACAAGGTGAGAGGGAGAGGGGCGGTCTACTGCAGCGAGGCAAGGTTTAGTCGGCGAGTTGGTGCTCTGGGTGGCATGGCCTTGCTGCTAGGGTGTAGGGGATGGGTGCTTAGCCTCTGGTTAGATCAAGAGGGGACAAAGGGATTAAATGGAGATCATTTGGGGGCAAAACCCTGTGCCAAACAGTGAGCTAGGTTTAGAGTTAGATTCTTGCCTGCCATGTGTTTGAGGAAATGGCCGCAAGAACTTTCTTTTTGAATTTTTAAAAGATTTTTGGTGGGTGTGCTAGTATTAAGCTTGAGACTATGTGGGTGCTTGGGTTTTGAAATTTGAGCTTGTTTGAGTGGTTTTTGAAATAGTGTGATCTTCCCATATGAAATAGATTCAATTTTCAACTGCCATTTAAATTTAGTGTTTGGATGTTTTTGGCAGATCACAAAGTGGGCCTTGGTACACAATTATGTGTACTAGCAAGGGGTGCAAAGATCCACATTTGTTTCTGTTAGGTTTTGAGTACTAGGAATAGCCAAAGTAGGCATGTTGATTAAAATGGCACAAATGACCATTCACTTCTTTTATTCATTTTGATTTGTTTTTCTTTGTGATTTGTTTGGGGATGATCTAGATGATGTTTATTTCACCTAAGAATCATTTTACAAGGAATGGATCACTTAATCATGGCAATTCAAACAACTCCTATTTTAAATGCACACACATATGAATGCTTTGGTAATTTTAATTGGAAAATATTTTGTTAACCCAAATTTTGATGATTTGGATCTTAATAACCTTGGATTAAAGTTTTGGGATGTTACAGAGCCTCATCTCCATACCTTATGGGTTCTTCATATTTTTGATTAATCTCGATCTCCACCTCAGGTGTGGAGTCAAGATAGTCATCTATTTCAGCTTTTTCTATGTCTTGAAGGATATTATTATTATTGACTAAGCTTCTTACTAAATCATTGTAAGGAGTTTCGATGACTATTGAGGCTAAATTTACGATGTTACCTTCTTCCACACATTCGTACTCATGATCATCAAATTCTTCAATAGCCGGCTTATGGCCAAATTTAGAGAAATGAACATCCATTTTCTCTTCACCAAACTTGAGAGACACAGTTTGCCTCTTGTAGTCTATGTTTGCTCCTGCGGTATTTCGAAAAGTTCTTCCAAAAATGATGGGACAATGTCAGTGGGCATATCAATAAGCACAAAATCAATGGGATATTTGTAAGGTCCAAAATAGATTGCTACATTTCTAATTATTCCTATAGGGACTCTAAGTGTTTTATCCGCAAGTATTATAGTCATATCCATATCTTCCAATTCAGCTGGAGCTAATTCTTTTTGAATTTTTAAATAAAAATTAAAAGGGATAATGTTAAAAGCTATACCAATATCACAAAGGCCATATTAGGAAGTTCCTCCAAAAGTTCACGAGAGGATAGGCTTACCAACTTCTTTAGCTTTTACCTTTCCTTCAACGAATTGCAAAGCTTCGGTATCTACCTCAATCACGTTGCAGTGTGCAAACATGGTTAAAATATCTTCCTTTATTGATGCCTCTACCACTTGTACATGTTCTTCTTCAGTTTTCCTTCTTTGTGTTTCATCTTCCAGCTCCTTGAGAAATAATTCCTCCTCTTTGCGTTGGTCCTCCAGTTGTTGAGGCATCGTATGTATTCTCCCCGTCCATGGGAAAGGAATGGGTTCAACATATGGGGATACCTCCCTTAATGGCTCGAGGGGGGTTGTGATTATTGGATGTTCTTCTACTACATGCTTGGGTGGCGGAGTATAATAAAGCCAGTCTTTCTTAGGAGCTTCAATATGTTCTCTAAAAGACTGAAGGATTTGCAAAATAATATCATCATCAAGGTGCAGTTCATTAGTAGTTTCTTTTACCTTACTAGACTCTTTATAAGCATTGATACAATCATATTCAATTTTTATACCTCCTTCGCCTCCTAAATGAAATCCCCATGTTTCTCTATTACGGTGAATTCGATCTAAATGCTCCCAAGCTTTAATTATAGTTAACTCCATGAAAGAGCCTCCCGGATTCATGTCAAGCTCATGTTTAATTTCTTGATTAAGTCCTCCATAGAAAATATGCAAAATGTACCATTCAGGTCATTCATGATGGGGACATTTATGAAGTAGAGACTTGTACCTTTTGTAGGCTCTTACCAAACCTTCCCCTGGGCGATCTTGAAGTTTGTAATTGCCCTTCTTACTTCAGTAGTTTTTACCTTGGGAAAGAATCGAAACACAATTTATCCTTTAAGTTTTTCCCAGGTATCAATTTTCTTTATAGGGCAAATTCTATACCAAGCTAAAGTAGTGTTGGTTAGAGTTTGACTAAATAGTTTAAGGTTCAATGCATCATCAGAATAGCCTCTCAATTTAAGAGTCCAAAATAGCTCAGTAAAATGCATTAAATGGTTAAAAGGATCCTCATCGGTATCATCCCTTGCAAAAGTTTTCTCTTTAATAATAGCGGTAAAATGAGGGTTGACCTTGTATTTTGGTTCGCTCCCACTCGATAATTATTTTACGGGTCCTCTATTGAACTCCCTGAGGTATTTAGTAGCATCGAGCTAATTAATCAATCCGAGTGTAGTCATGGTGCTTACCTGAAACTAATAAACAACTTTAGTGAAACAATGAGTAAAATAAGTAACTAAAAACAAAGACGAAAAGCGCTTAGCTCCTCGGCAACGGCCCTAGAAAATAGCTTAATGACTGCAAGTGCATAGACCAATTGTAGCTAGTTTCAAAGTAAAGATATCGAACCCATAGAGAGATATTAGTAAAGCTCTTTATGCCTCTCATTACTCTCTACCAAAGTATACTTATAAGATGTCTTTGATCTCAACTAAAGGGTGTTTGAAAGGTTTATGGTTGATTCTAGAAAATTAATTAAAACAAGTAAAAGAAAACAAGAAACAAGTTTGTTTGAAAGCGTGGTTGGACTCAATAGGGCTAAAACATTATCTGGGATGTAGGATACACCACTAGCATAGTATTATTGTTATATGTAATCAAGGTAACATACTCCTTGTGTCATGATATGTGTGAAGAGAGCCCCATAATAAGATGTTCACTACAAGGCTTGTAGGAAGCCACTTTGTTGAGCCAAGGGTGAGGTCACATCTAAATAACCACTACGATGTCTAAGAGTAGTCACCCATACAAACCACCACAATTAAGGGTTTCCCTATGGATATCGTAATTAGCTTAGGGAGTCCCTCTTTAATCCTCCTTTGACCATGTAGGTTATGAGCCGGCGCCAATCTATCACGGGGCATTCCGGGTACGCTTCCAAGATACGTCCAAATGATTTCTCCCTCCCTTTAGTCTCAAGGGAAAATGATATATGTCTAACTACACATATCATCTAAACAGAGAGATCAAACACAAATCATAATTATATCATAGACAAGCAAGTCATATAGACACAAGAATAGATCACTTTGTAACAAGTTCATAATGGTGCTCGGGTCTCCATATCCCCAAGAAGAAAGGAACTACTCACTCATGGAGACAATCAACAACATCATCATAATCAAATAAATGGATAAAAGTACAGAGGTAGATCTAATGCAAATCACAATTGGATCTAGAATTAGAAAGAGAGCTAATTGATGAAATATGGGGGTAACGGTGGTAATGGAGAAGCAACGGTTGACGATGAAGGGGATGATGTGTTGTCCTCCAATGATTCGTGAAGCAGCTTGGATTTTTCCCAGCCACGTTCCTCCTTCAGATCCCTCTCAGATGTGGTTTTTCGTGCTTTCTGGTGGCTGTGAATGTCGGATCTCCCTCTCGTCTTTGCCAGGAGAAAGTATTTGATGAGGCGGTCATGATGTCGCCTGGTATAGGCGGACGGTATGGGCGGGCTCCACCAGTACCAGTGGTTGTTATTGGTACTGGTGCCTCCTACTTGTTTAGTATTTTTCCAGGTGCAAAGATAAATTCATAGAATGATTTTTATCACTTAGAAATATCATATAGTTACACAATATGATAGCTCTAATTTATATGTTCATATATGACTCCATGATTTGGGATCCTGTTGAAACAAGAACAGAATAGCACATGTAGACGCAGTGAAATACAAAGATCCCTACTCTATTTATGCAAAAACAAAAGGTAAACATGCTTAAATTCTAGACTCATCAACTCCCCCAAACTAGGCTCTTGCTCGTTCCCGAGCAAGATGATGGCGTGTGGACAAGATCATCATGTTCATGAGACACGAGTCATTACCATAAATGAGGCAGAAATTGAAGCAAGAATACAACATCGGATGTAGAGATACTTCGTGGGTCTTACCATACCCTTGCACATTACATAACTTAGAGGCTTCCACAACTTTTCCAGTATTAATGAAATTATAAGAAGCTGATAGTGTTTCAACATATCATATAATCATAGAGTTTAAAGATATAGAACAGTAAGTTTAGTAATGAAGATTCATGATCATTTTCTCTTTTTTTTCTATGTTTGATTCTTTTGATAACTGCTTTCTTCTTTTCTTTTAATAGTTGTATGTCTATACTTTTACTTGCTCCCTTTTTTTAGCACAGTTATTTGACCATGTGATGACCCACAAGTATAGGGGGTGTATCGCAGTATTTTCAAGGGAAGTGAAACCCAATTTATTGATTCGACACAAGGGGAGCCAAAGAATCTTTATAAGCCTTAAGAACTGAGTTGTCAATTCAGCTGCACCTGGAAACAATCTTGCTCACAACAGTTTATCAGTAGCAACAGTTTTATAGTGGGAATAGTAAAGCAAAGACAGTAGTAACAAAAGCAGTAACAGTGGGATTCGAGTGCGGTTGGCATAGGGATGGATGGACATGTGTTTCATGGACAAGACAATTCACATAGCAATCAGAACATAGGGTAATTACAGATAAATAAGATAAAGCATCCAAGTACTAGACAATCCTAGGCATGTGTTCCATATAAAGTCATACGTGCTCGCAATGAGAACTTGCACCACATCTTTTGTCCTGCCAGTCCGTTTGCAGCGGGGCCTCTAGGGAACTACTGGCAATTAAGGTGCTCCTTTTAATAGAGCACCTGAGCAAAGCATTAACACTCCATGAACACATGTGATCATCACATCAAAGCCTTTCCCTTCCGGTTATCCCGATTTCTGTCACTTCGGGGCCATAGGTTCCGGACAACAACGTGTGTATACAACTTGTAGATAAGACCAGTAACAATACTATCATAATGAATCAATAACATGTTCAGATCTGAAATCATGGCACTCGGGCCCTAGTGACAAGCATTAAGCACAACAAGTTGCAACAAAGTCATAAAGCACTAATAAAAGATACTAGGCACAATGCCCTAACAATCGGATGCCATTACATGAATGATCTCATCCAATCCCTACCATCCCCATAGCCTACAGCGGGGGATTACTCACTCATAGATGGGGGAAACATGGATGGTCGATGAAGAAGCGATGGTGATGACGATGGCGATGATCTCCTCCAATTCCCCGTCCCGGCAGGGTGCTAGAACGGAGTTTCTGGTGTTGTTTCGTGGAATCTGGTGGTGGCGGCGAAGCGGAACTCCTTCTGGAAAAACGTCGAACCCCCTGAAGTTTTTATGTCATAAGGCTCCTTATAGGCGAAGAGAGAGGCCGAGGGGGTGCCTGGGGGCCCACACCACTCGCTGGTGTGGCCTAGCCTAGCCCGCATCACCAGGTGGTGTGGCCACCCCCTGGCTCTTCTCCATCTCGTATTCTGGCTCCTAGAGTCTTCGGGTGAAATAGGATTTTTGGCACATTTTCCGGGATTTTTCCTAATAGTTGGTTTTCTGCACAAAAAGTAGACACCAAGGCAATTCTGCTGAAAACAGCGTTAGTCCATATTAGTTGCATCCAAATCACACAAGTTTAGAGGAGAAACAATAGCAAAAGTGTTCGGGAAAGTAGATACGTTTTGGACGTATCACCATGCTCACTACTTCAATGGCTTTCAAAAAAGCTTAACTATAATATGCTACCATAATTCTTCTTCTCATAACTTAATCAATACCTTTGTTGGTGTGGAAGTCCCTAAAATTATGAAAGATGTACAAGTATCTTCTAATTTAATAATCATGAATCAAACACAACTTCAACTATCATAAAGTCTTATAAATCAACAGATACAAATCTTCTCTTGAACAAAGGGAGCTCGAAGTTTATGCAACTAATGCAAATTCAGAATTTTAAACCTAACCATGCGTGCAGAAAATTAAATATGCAAAAACTATAAGATTGATTACAAGGTTCTCACAGATCCCCCCAAGATTGGAATCGAGCTGGGTGGATCAAATAATCCCTTGTGATTATTCGATACCGTGGTGTGCTCCTCTAATTTGCAGGGGGGAACTCTAGAATCATGAAGGCTTGCACAGAGCATCTTGTTTGATGTCTCCAAGATCAAGATATAGATCCGGCGTTGCTCATTGACATTCTCCAACTGCTCAACAACAACCTTGTACATATCTTTTGTTTTCTTTTGAGTGTTACTGGATCTGAGGCTGATGTTAAGATTCACTTCTAGCCCTTTCATTATCTTCAGATCCATCTGGTCTAGGTAGCGATGCAACAGTTCAATATGTTTAGAAGATCCTGGAGATTTTACCTCAATCTTCCTGATGCAGCGATCGAGCTTGTCCAGGGAGGCTTGGATCTCCTCCCCTAGCCTCTTCACCTTCTTGAAGAAGAGCTCCTCATCTCCTTCTAAATCAAGTTGAACTTCATCGAAGTCGCCTTCTTTTCCAATGCCTAGGCTGAACATGTTGCGCCCATCCTTTAGTGTTTCCATCAACTTGAATCCATCCTTGTCTTCTAATTCCTTCTCTTCCGGTACAACAACTTTGTCTTCCTCTGAAATCCTCGAGGGCAATCCATAGAGATCTTCCTTCTCTTGAAGGTTACTCCATGCGAAGGACATAGTTCTAAAGAGTTTACAAGGAAGAAGGAGACTGTGGATAAGATAGTTATTGTCAATACAAGAATAGAGACCTTATGGAAGGCTTATAAAGGGTTAGATGGAGGGTAAAATTCGTGCTGAGAGAAAAAGGGTCACCCAAGAAAAGAATCCTAACAAATATGGAAGAAAAAAAGTGAAAAAGAAGGAAATTAGGGTCGTAATGACCAGTCGGTATGGGCGCACGCCCGTACCGGGTCGTTTGCAAAAACAACATGGGTTGAAGTCGGTAATTAGTCAACCGACTAAGAAGTATGAGTGGGTCCTGCCCGTACTGCCCGTCCGTACCGACTTTGCGGCGTTTCAATTTTGTTTTTTTGGCACAAACGAAAAGCAGAAGGCGGTCACAAAATAGATAACGACTAGCCGTATGAGGGCTACACCCGTACGGTGCGGTCATACCGATTATGCAAAAACAAAACCAAGACATCAGCAGGCTTAACGACCATCGGTACGGGCGGATCCAGCCATACCGCCCACCCGTACCGATCTCGTAACACCGGCAAAGAACTTAGAAGAATAAGAAGAAATCAAAAAATGCAAAAAGAAATAGCATAAAATCATCGAGAACAAAGATGTGTTAAGGATTTCATAAGCCATAATCATCGAGGGGATATAGACTCATTTGAGTATCTTTTCTTCCTCTCTTCGAATAAAGTAGTTCGTAGAAAATCACCAAAACCATTGCAAGAAGAAATATAGAAGTTCCTTTTTTGGACTAAGTTAGTGTCTTCACATCTCTGCAAAACTTTATGAAGATTGTGGAGACCATGATTAAAGGAAGTTCCATAAACAGAGAAGTCATCCATGAATACTTCCATAATACTTTCAACATAATCAGCAAAAATAGCAGTCATGCATATTTGAAAAGTGGTAGGAGCATTGCCAAGACCAAAAGGCATACGACGATAAGCATAAAGGCCATAAGGACAAATAAAATTAGTTTTAAGTTGATCATCAGGGTGAACATCAATTTGGGAAAACCCAAAACAGCTATCTAAGTAACAAAAATGAGAATCCATAGCTAGCCTTTCTAAAGTTTGATCTATAAACGGTAAAGGGTAATGGTCCTTCCGAGTTTCCTTATTAAGTTTTCTATAGTCAATACACATCCTGTGTCCAACAACAGTCCCTGTAGGTACCATTTCATTATGTTCATTTTCTATAACCGTAAACCCACCTTTATTTGAAACACAATGAACATGACAAATGACGCATGCATCCAACAAATGTACTATTTCTTTATTGACCTCCTATTTCATGTGAAGTTTAAGACGTTGTTGAAAGTCCGCGACCGGCTGATCCCCTTCTTCTATGAATATTCTATGTATGTCTATCGAGAAACTAATCCCCTTCAAGTCACTCATCGAACACCCAAGATCTTTTCGATGCATGCGGAGAACCTTCATTAAGTTTTCCTCCTCTTTCTTTGCGAGGTTAGCACTTACAATAATAGGAAATTTATTTGTCTCATCAAGAAATCTATATATTAGTTCTTTTGGTAGAGTTTTAGGGATTGGACGAGGAAGAGCCTCATCTCCTTTCCTTATAGATTCTTCATATTTTTGATTAATCTCTATCACCTCCTCGTGTGTGGAGTCAAGATAGTCATCTATTTCAGCTTTTTCTATGTCTTGATGGATATTATTATTATTGACTAAGCTTGTTGATATATCATCGTCAGGAGTCTCGATGACTGTTGAGGCTAAATTTACGATATCACCTTCTTCCACATGTTCGTACTCATCATCATACAATTGGATCTGGAATTACAAAGAGATCTAATAGATGAAAGATGGGGTAACGGTGGTAATGGAGATGAAGTGGTTGATGATAAAGGGGATGATGCGTTGTCCTCCAATGATCCGTGAAGCAGCTAGGATTTTTCCCTAGCCAAGTTCCTCCTTCAGATCCCTCTCAGATGTGGTTTTTCATGGTTTCTAGTGGCTGTGAATGTTGCATCTCCCTCTCATCTTCGCTAGGAGAATTTATTTAACGAGGTAGTCACGATGGTGCATGGTAAGGGCAAACGGTATGGGTGGGGTCTGCCCTGTACCAGTCGTCGTTATCGGTACTCGTGCCTCCTGCTTGTCTAGTATTCTTCCAGGCGCGAAGGTAAATCCATAAAATGACTTTTATCACTTAGAAATATCATATAATTACACAACATGACAGCTCTAATGGATATATTCATATATGACTCCATGGAACAAAAGGTAAACATGCTTTAATTCTGGAAAAACAAAGAACAAAATAGCGCGCATAGACGCAGTGAAATACAAAGATCCCTACTCTATTTATGCAAAAACAAAAGGTAAACATGCTTTAATTCTGGACTCTTCACCTTGCTTAATATTAGGGTGCTTAATGCTGAATGTAAGGACCTCGATGTAATTTCCCCCCTTTTTAGGTCCTTGATGTAAAATGTACTCCCACCATACGTGTATAATTAAAACCTAAAAGAAAGTGGTGAAATTTAAACTAATTTAAGCTTAGGTGGAAATGAGTATGAACATTCTTGGATTTCAAGCCGAACAACCAAGGCCATGGCTATATCTACAACATACTTTATGCTGATGATTTATGATCCCATATCCAAGAATTTGAATGCCGCCAAATTTGGCTATATTTCGAAAACAAACGAAGAGGAAGTTGTATGAAGAGTATGACTCGACTAGCTTCTATCTCGATAAGGAGCCAAACCTGACCGTTTTCCTTAATTAATTTTAGGGTGCTTCATGCTAAATGTATGGAACTCGATGTAATTTCCCCCTTTTATGTACTTGATGTAAAATGTACTCCCCCCGACTGTGTAAGCTTCAAAACTAAAATTTAAACATATTTAATCTTATTAGTTGTCAATGAGTATGATCATTCTTGGATTTGAAGCCGAACGACCAAGGTCATGGCCATATCAACATTGTACTTTATCATGACGATAGATGATCCCATATCCAAGAATTTGCATGCCGCCAAATTTTGCCATATATATTCAAAACAAACAAAGAGAAAGTAGTATGAAGAGTATGGCTCGATCAGCTGCTCTCTCGAGAAGGAACCGAACCTGACTATTTTCCTTGCTTAATTTTAGGTGCTTCGTACTAAATGTATGGACCTCGATGTAATTTTCACCATTTTTAGGTCCTTTATGTATACTGTACTCCCACCATCCATGTAAAATTCGAACCTAAAAGTTAGTGGTAGAATTTAAATGTCTTTAAGCATAGTTGTCAATGAGTATGAACATTCTTGGATTTCAAGACGAACGACCAAGGTCGTGGCCATATCTACATCATACTTTATGGTGATGATTCATGATACCATATCCAAGAATTTGCATGCCACCAAATTTTGGCCATATTTTGACAGCAAGTAGTACGAAGAGTATGGTTCGATCGGCTTCTCTCTCGAGAAGGTGGTGCACCCGCTTTTTTATTTTCTTAATTTATGGTGCTTTGTGCTAAATGTATGGACCATGATGTAATTTCCCTCCATTTTAGGTTCTTGATGTAAAATGTACTCCCACAGTCCGTGTAAAATTCGAAACTAAAAAGTAATTCGTAAAATTTAATTATATTTAAGCTTAGTTGTCGATGAGTATGGACATTCTTGGATTTCATACCGTATCACCAAGGTCATGGACATATCTAAATCATAGTTTATGGTGATGATGCATGATCCCACCATATCCAGGAATTTGCATGACGCCAAATTTGGGCATATTTTGAAAATAAACAAAGAGGAAGTAGTATAAAAAGTAGGGCACAATCAGCTCCTCTCTCAAGAAAGGAGCCGAACCCGACTATTTTCCTTGCTTAATATTAGGGTGCTTTGTGGTAAATGTATGGACCTAGATGTAATTTTCTCTATTTTCAGGTTCTTGATGTAAAATGTACTCTCACCATCCAAGTAAGTGGTAAAATTTAAATGAATTTATGCTTAGTTATCAATGAGTATAAACATTCTTGGATTTCAAGACGAACGGACCAAGGTCATGGCCGTATCTACATCATACTTTATGCTAATGATGATCCAATATCCAAGAATTTTCATGCCGCCAAAATTGGCCGTATTTTGAAGAAAAATTGAATAGGAAGTAGTATGAAGAGTATGGCTCGATCAGCTGCTCTCCCTAGAAGGAGTTGATATGACTATTTCCTTGCTTAATTTAAGGGTTCTTCATGCTAAACGTCTGGGCATGGATGTAATTTTCCCATTTTTTAGGTTTTTGATGTAAAATGTACTTCCACCATCCGTGTAGAAATCAAACCTAAAAGTAAGTGGTAAAATTAAACTAATTTAAGATTAGTTTTCAATGAGTATGAACATTCTTGGATTTCAAGTCGAACGACCAACGTCATGGCCAGCCATATCTACATCATTCGTTATGCTGATCATGATCCCATATCCAGGAATTTGAATTCCGTCAAATTTGGCCATATTTTGAAAACAAACAAAGAGGAAGTAGTATGACGATTATGGCTTGATCTGCTGCTCTCGCGAGAAAGAGTCGATCCCGACTCTTTTCCTTATTTAATTTTAGGGTACTTCGTGCTAAATTTATGAACCTCAATGTAATTTCCCCCTTTTAGGTCCTTAATGTAAAATGTTCTACCACCATCCGTGTAAAATGAGAACCTAAAAGTAAGTGGTAAAACTTAAGCGAATTTAGGGTTAGTTGTCAATGAGTATGAACATTCTTGTATTTCAAGACGAACGACCAAGGTGATGGACATATCTACATCATACTTTATGCTAATGATGATCTCATATCCAAGAATTTCATACCGCCAAAATTGGCCATATTTTGAGAAAAACAAACAGGAAATAGTATGAAGAGTATAGCTCGATCGAATTCTCTCTTGAGAAGGAGCCAAACCTGACTGTTTTCCTTGCTTAATTTTTAGGGTACTTCATGCTAAATGTATGGACCTCAATGTAATTTTCCGTTCTTGATGTAAAATGTATTCCCATCGTCTGTGTAAAACTCGAACCTAAAATGAAGTGGAAAATTTTAAACGAATTTAAGGTTAGTTCTGAATGAGTATGAACATTCTTGGATTCAAGCCGAACAACCAAGGTGATGGATATATCTACATCATACTTTATGTTCATGATGATCCCATATCCAAGAATTTGGGTGCCGCCAAATTTGATCATATTTTGAAAACAAACGGAGAATAAGTAGTATGAAGAGTATGGCTCGATCAGCTGCTCTCTCTAGAAGGAGCCGACCCGACTATTTTCCTTGCTTAATTTTGGGGTGCTTCATGCTAACTATATGGACCTCCATGTAATTTTACCTTTTAAGGTCCTTGATGTAAAATGTACTCCCACCGTCCCTGTAAATTCGAACCTAAAAGTAAGTGGTAAATTTAAACTAATTTAAGCTTAGGTGGAAATGAGTATGAACATTCTTGGATTTCATGCCGAACGACCAAGGTCATTGCCATATCTATATCATACTTTATGCTGAGGATTATCCCATATCCAAGAATTTGCATGCGCCCAAATTTGGCCATATTTTGAAAACAAACAAAGACCAGGTAGTATGAAGAGTATGGCTCGATCAGCTGCTCTCTCGAGAACGAGCCAAACTGGATGGGTTTCCTTGCTTAATTTTAGGATTCTTCGTGCTAAATGTATGGACCTCGATGTAATTTTAACTTTTTTAGGTCTTTGATGTAAAACATACTATCACCACCATCCGTGTAAAATTTGAACCTAAAAGTAAGCACGATAGATTGCTCTTCAAATTTTCCAAAAATCTTTTGAAGCTAACCAGGAATTTAGTACGTCGACAACCACCAAAAGTTCTGAAAAAAATCATGTTCTTGCTATGCATCCGTATCCTGACAAAGTTGACACTATTTTGATAACATTCAAATAAATAATAGAAAGTATAATATTTTTTGTGTGGCATCCTGTTACATGTATCCAGAAACATGCATTGCAAAAAGTATAATAATACAAAAATTCTTAATTATTCTTTGGTTTTGAGAAGCTTAGTTGTTAATGAGTATGAACATTCTTGTAGTTCAAGCTGAACGACCGATAGGTCATGGCCATCTCTACATCATTGTTCATGATAATGTTCCCATATTTTATAGATGGGAGCGTCTTGACATGGTAAACAATATCTGGGGTGGGAGTTTCAAACTAGTAATAAGAAAAACATGTTAAAATTTCCGAGTGTACCTTTAGGATCCATGTGGTAAAATCGTAGGTCCCAAATGTATTTTGGTTTTCTTTCTGAACCGCTATGTAACTTTTATGCCCACCCTTGGATTTTAAGGTGCACCTTCTTGGTACTTCGGGGTAGATTCATCGTTAGCAAGAAAAAAGAAAATGTTGCCAGTGACCATAATTATTTTCCTGTAAAGCAAGGATGAATATTTTGTATCTGAATGCCACAGATGCAATTTTCAGACAAAGAGGACTATTGTGCAAAACTTTACTAGTCTGTATTACTGAACAAGGGGCATCAGAAAATTAACCCGAAAGCTGCCAAAGAAAAAAAAGGAGGAAAAAACGAAGAGCAAGAAGAGACTATATGAGAATATAATAAACGGGAGGCAGCGTGAGAGCAGGAAAGGAGTTGAAGGCGGTGCAATGTCAGAGTAAAGCTAGTTTGACCGGTTTCTAACATGAGGTATAGGTACCTACAACTAGTAGTACTAAAGTACTACTAGTATATGTTTTCTCTCTCCTTTGCTGTCGCTCACCATCTGTCCTTCCTCTCCCCTCATGTGTATAGCCCAACACGCACCGCCCGGAAGATCTCTCCCTCATCCCACAAAGTGGCGTCGCGCACGTGTGCCTTGGTACGGTCACGATGTGTGTTTGTGTGTCTCTAGCATGTTGTTGTTTTAAGAAGAGTCTCTAGGATGTTGGTCAGCTGCCTTGGTGTGCATATATAGGAAGAGGACATCACAAATTTCACCATGTCCTGCTCCGTGTGTTACACAAACCACCACTTAGACATTTTTTTGCAGTTTTCACTAGCTATTGGTCTGATCTGTTGCAATTTTCACCACTTGGTCATCTAACCTATTTAGGTCTGCTAACAACATAACATACAATTGGGCCCTCCTTGTTAGCACTCCCATTAATTAATTAATTTGTAAAACTTACATATTCATAAAAGATTATTAATTCATCCAATATTTATAACTTTTTAAATGATTTGTTGAATGTAATAGTCTCTACTCTATATGTAGTATCATTTTGGGGCTTGCCGACAGAAGATAGTATTAGAGTCGGAGTTCAAACTTTCCCGGTTTTGAAATTTTCACTTCCTTCCCAAACATCCGGAGGGAAGGTTATTCAAAAGATAGTGTTGCACAAGAGATTTTCTATACTATATACAGTACATCCCATCGCATTCGATGCACTTCATTATGATCTTGCCAGCTTTACCACTACTCCGTAGTTCTCCATTCTCGTTCCATTTCACACCCTATGAAGAGGAAGCCACCAAGCACACACGTAGCACGCTGGTTTGAAAGTACGGTACAGTAGGACTAGTATGAAGGGTATGCCTCAGACCCTCGCTCAAGAAGGACCTAGACCCGATTTCTTTTCATTGCTTCATTTTAGGGCTGTTTGTCCTAAATGTATGGACCTCTACGTAATTTTGTATTTTTTGAGGTCTTCGATGTAATTTGTACTCTCACCGACCGTGTCAAAATTTAACTAAAAGTAAGCGCACTAGATTTCTCTTAAAATTTCGCAAAAAACTTTTGAATCTAAGCAGGAACCTCTATCCAAGAATTTGCATGCCGCCAAATTTGGCCATATTAGAAACCAAACGAATAAGAAAGAGTATGAAGAGTATGGCTCGATCAACTGTTCTCTCGAGAAGGAGTCGAACCCAACTTTTTTCCTTGCTTGATTTTAGGGTGCTTTGTGCTAAATGTATGGACCTTGTTGTAATTTTCCCTATTCATATCCTTGATGTAAAATGTACTCCTACCATCCAAGTAGGTGGTAAAATTAAAAATAATTTAAGCTTAGTTGTTAATGAGTATGAACATTCTTGGATTTCAAGCCGAACAACCAAGTTCATGGCCATATTTACATCATATTTTATGTTGATGATCCCATATCCAAAAATCTGCATGCCGCCAAATTTGGCCATATTTTGAAAACAAACAAAGAGGAAGTAGTATGAAGAGTATGGATATATATGATCAACTGCTTTCTCTATAGAAGCACTCAAACCCGACTGTTTTCATTGCTTAATTTTAGCTTGCTTCGCCCTAAATGTCTGTACCTAGATGTAATTTTCCCCTTTTTAGGACCTTGATGTAAAATGTACTCCCACTATCCTGTAAAATTTGAACCTAAAAGAAATTTGTAAAATTTAAATGAATTTAAGCTTAGTTTTCAATGAGTATTAACATTCTAGGATTTCAAGCTGAATGACCAACGTGGTGGCCATATCTACATCATACTTTATGTCGATGATCCCATATTCAAGAATTTGCATGCCGCCAAATTTTGCCATATTTTGAAAACAAACGAAGAGGAAGTAGTATGAAGAATATGGCTCGATCAACCGGTTTCTAGAGAAGAAGCCACACCCGATTGTTTTCCCTGCTTAATTTTAGGGTGCTTCGTGCTAAATGTATGGACCTCAATGTGATTTCCCCCTGTTTTAAGTCATTGATGTAAAACATACTCCTACCATTTATGTAAAATTTGAACCTAAAAGTAAGTGGTAAAAAAGAATTTAATCTTAGCTATCAGTGAGTATGAACATTATTGGATTTCAAGATGAACAACCAAGGTCATGGCCATATCTACATCATACTTAATGCTGATGATGATCCCATATCCAAGAATTTTCATTCCGTCAAGTTAATTTGGCCATATTTTGAGAACAAACAAAGAGGAAGTAGTGTGAAGAGTATGGCTCGATCAGCTGCTCTCTCGAGAATGAGAGCTGAACCCGACAGTTTTCCTTGCTTAATTTTAGGGTTCTTCATCTTAAATGTATGGTCCTTGATGTAATTTTCCGTTTTTAGGTCCTTGATGTAAAATACTTCCACCGTCCAAGTAAGTGGTAAAATTTAAAAGAATTTAAGCTTTAGTTGTCAATGAGTATGAAGATTCTTCGATTTCAAGCCAAACGACAAAGGTAATGTGGCCATATCTACATCATACTTTATGCGGATGATGGTACCATATCCAAGAATTTGCATGCTGCCAAATTTGGCAATATTTTGAAAACGATCAAAGAGGAAGTAGTATTAAGAGTTTGGTTTGCTCAGCAGATCTCTCGAGAAGGAGCCGACCCGACTGTTTTCCTTGCTTAATATTAGGGTCCTTCATTCTAAATGTATGGGTCTCGATGTAATTTTACCATTTTACGTCCTTGATGTAAAATGTACTCCCACCGTCCGTGTAAAATTCGAACCTAAAAGTAAGTGATAAAATTTGAACGTATTTCAGCTTAGATGTCAATGAGTGTGAACATTTTTGGATTTCAAGCCAAATGACAAGGTCATTGCCATATCTACATCATACTTTATGTTGATGATTCATGATTCCAGATCCAAAAATTTGCATGCCACCAATTTTGCCCATATTTTGAAAACAAAGAGAAAGTAGTACGAAGATTATGGCTCGATCAGCTTCTGACTCGAGAATGAGACGATCCGATTGTTTTCCTTGCTTTATTTTAGGGTGCTTTTTGCCAAATGTATAGACGTCGATGTAATTTTACCTTTTTCAATTCCTTGATGTAAAATCTACTCCCACCGTCATATAAAATTCGAACCTAAAAGAAACTAGTAAAATTTGTACGAATTTAAGCTTAATTTTATCTGAGTATGAATAGTCTTGGATTGCAAGCTGAATGACCAATGTGATGTCCATATCTACATGATAATTTATGCTGATTATGATCTCATATCCAAGAATTTGTATGCAGTCAAATTTGGCCATATTTTGAGAACAAGCAAATAGGAAGTAATAGGAAGAGTATGGTTCGATCAGCTGCTCTCTCGAAAAGGAGCCGACCTGACTATTTTGCTTGCTTAATCTTAGGGTGCTTCGTGCTAAATGTATGGACCTCTATGTAATTTTACATTTTTAAGGTCCTTGATGTAAAATGTAGTCCCACCATCTGTGTAAAATTTAAACCTAAAAGTAAGTGGTAAAATTTAAATGAACTTAAGCTTAGTTGTTAATGAGTATGATCATTCTTGGATTTTAGGATCAATGACCAAGGTCATAGACATATCTATAACATACTTTATGCTGATGATGATCCCGTATCCAAGAATTTGCATGCTGCAAAATTTGGCCATATTTTGAAAATGATCAAAGAGGAAGTAGTATGAAGAGTATGGTTCAATGAGCTGCTCTCTCGAGAAGGAGCTGACCCAACTATTTTCCTTGCTTAATGTTAGGGTGCTTTGTTCCAAATGTATAGACCTCGATGTAATTTTACCCTTTTTGGTCCTTGATGTAAAATGTACTCATATTTGGGAGTAGATGGGCATATCTTGGCATGGTAGACAATGTTGCCACTTGTGTTTCTAACCATTAGGAAAAGAAAAAACAATTTTCCAAATGACAGAGTGTATTTTATGTATAGCAAGTAGGAAGAATATGTATTTTCTGTAGAAAAAAGAGCAAGAAGAGAAACTATGAGCACGAAGGAGGCAACTCGAGAGAGCATGGAAGAGGAGGAGTTGGAGGCGATGCGATATCAGAGAAAAGCTATGATGGCTTTTTGACACGAGATGCAGGGTACAGTCACCTAGTAATACTTATAGTATGGAGTAGTAGTAAGAGGATGTACATCGTCTGGACACTGTCTAAGAAAAAAGTATGCATGTGTCTAAGAAAAGGAATAAGCTCCACTGTTTAGATAGTGTCTACCAAAACTTGTGGGGTTTACTAAACATAATATACTAGTACTTTTGAAGCTTGGTCATACACTGCCAAGTGGGGACATTAGTTGCTTTTTTTAGATACTTGTGACTTGTACTAGACATAGGACTAAGAATTTTCTAGATAGTACCACCATCTCCACCGTTCTAGACAAAACTTGGAAGGAAAAAAGGTGCTCTTAGACACCTTATTTTTGCAACGTTGTGGTTGCTCTAAATTTCAGGACCTTTACATTAGTAGTACTCCCTCCGATCCAAATTAAGATTCTCAAATTTGTCTAAATTAGGATGTATCTAGCACTAAAACATGACTAGATACATTCGAATCTAGAAATGTAATAACATTATATGGATCGGAGGGGGTAGTATATATGCACTCAAAACAAATTGTGTTTTCTCTCTCCTTTAGTGCCTCATCACCATCCCCACACGCAAAAAAAATTTAGGACATTTCGAACTTTTTTCTTCAACACGGTGTGATTTGCCTTGCGACTATGCCCTAGCTACCGACAGGAAAAAAACAGTTGCGCCTCAAACTAGCGGCTTGCATTGCAGGACGGAGCGTTTAAGAAATATATCTAATTTCTGTTATTATCGCTTTTTGCATAAGCGTCGATATTAACGTCGTGCGTTAGTTTTGCCATAATATACCGGGTCAGAGGAGTCGATCTGACAACCGTAGAAGAACCACCCATCCCCATCTTTTTTGCTGATAAACTGTGTGCCCCTCAGCGTCTTCCTCAGCTGCTCCAGCCGCTTATGTACCATCATAGCCCCTCTCCACACTTGCATAAAGGTAGAAACCACCAACCCATCCCCACTAATCTTTAGCAGTACTCTTCCCTGGAAAGACATCTAGAGGGATGAAGCATAAGATATCTGAGCACTACAGCTAGGAAATGGGATTGGGCAACCTCCACTACGGACCGCTGAGCAACATCACCAGTCGCGCCGATCTTCTGAGAACCGCTTGCCTTGCTCACGGCATGGTTGGCATGCACCGAGGGATTGCGGAAGATCTTGGTCTCCCGTTTGGTTTGGACTCCCTACTTCACTCTGACCCACAGACATGGCCACTAGACCATGATGAGCAGGTAAAAATCAGTTTTGCACGATTTTTGTAGGATTCAAATCCTTAGGTTCTTTCCTATGGATTGCATTTGGATCAAAGGAATCATGGTACCCAAATTCTTTTGAGCTGGACCACCCACCCATGCTTAAATCCTATAGGAATTGGAACATCTACTTGAGCCTCAACTCTCATCACATGTGTAGGATCGAAACATGCCATGCATGTAAGTATTTTTCCTATGTTTTACAATCGCCTATTTTTCACTGGAAAACCTGTGAGATTCTTGTGTTCTCAATCCTACAATCCAAAGAGGCCCAAGAATTTTGCTTTAGTGTCCACCCTCTCTCCTCCAGAAATACTAAACTGAAAACACAAGAACGACCAGGATTGTTGATACCCGTAACGGAAGTTGTATTGGCCAATCAAGGTTGGCCTTATATTTAAAGTTTCATGTATTTGACAAACACAAGATTTTTGTAAAAAGTTGCCTGTTTGATTTCCATGAATACAAAAATGTAGGATTCCTTTAAAACATGGTAAAATCAAAGTCAAACCTCACGGGAGAGTATATCTATGATGTTATCGTGTCTCTGCTTGGGAACTCATTCTTGTTCTTTGCACACTTAGGAATTTGAAAATGAGGTCCAAGTTGGATATGAAGAACTGCATAAGAATTTTGGAGGATTATAACCCATATGAATTTTGGAAGATATCAAATTCCTATGGAGTGCCTTCTTAGTTTCTATGCCCTCCATTCCATAAGAATCTAAACATGAGATCCAACCCCAATTTATTTGTCCTTTGAGAACTTCAATGCGCTAACACTATATTCCGGCAAAACTCCCGTGTTTGTTTCCTTTCACCATCCAAAGACACATGTTACAAAATTCCCGTGTTTTTAATTCATAATATGAATTTACTGTACATGCCATTGTTAATCCTATGTTTTTCCTATTCCTACGTTTTTAAAAAACTGTTGATCAAAAGAGCCCCCTAATCTTGTTAATCAATCATAGGAAAAAAAAATTGTGTTTTTTCCTCTGTTCCATTCCACTGAACCAAATGGTTAAATAGTACCAACATAGGAAACTTTCCTATACCTACACTTTTTCTTTAATGCAAACAATACCTTATTCCTTGGTGTGTTTGTCTGCATGCATGATTTATTCATCACATTTCTGCATCTTTCAGATAGTAGTTTTTCCACAAAGCTAGCTAGCACTCCCCCTTTGTCAAACACCTTGCATGCCCCTATATATGAAGAAATTCTATTGCAAGGCATTGACGCGTTCTTGATGCCACTAGAAAATCCAACAGTAGAAGAATTTCTACTAGTTGATGATGACATACCCGAAACTTGGGATGATGAAGTATTTGAAAACAAGGGTCACTGGGTTGGTGCCAACGGATAATGGATTCTGATCGCAAAGCACCCGATGTGCGGATATCTCCTAAACATCTACAGTATGGCACATATCGAGCTGCCACGTGTTCAACATGTTGATATTTATCCATCGGGTAACTAGTTCCCCAACCCCCATGCACTTACAGCTACAAGCACGTGAGTATCGAGCAGCTGAAGATACAAATAATAGAGAAAGCATACAGATTTGACAACCAATGGCACTATAGTGCGATGTCGGTGTTTGACAAATTCATTGCTACCATAGATTTTCCTAGTCATAGGGACTGGATTATCCTTCAAAATGACTATCTTGTAGCAGCAAGGTATGTCTATGCCATTGTCACGAGTCTAATTAGTGGTTCTGTTGATCACATATACGCGTTGAAAGAACACTAGGAGATGTTCTGGTCTAGGAACCAAACAAGTGGAGTGTGTCCCATTATTTAAAAGTAAAATTTATAAATTACTTATAACTGCATTGTTTGTGATACTTTTACTAACTCAAATGCACAGACAGGTATACTTGCAGGTCCGCGTGTCATATAGGCTCCAGTAATTGAAGAGCCAGAAAACGACCAAGCTGGTGATGATGCCGAGGCTGAAGATATTGCATTACGCAGTTGGTACTTGGCAAAGCCTGGCTGTGATTAGGGTTGCCAGGCGGCAACCCACGAGAGCCCGCGAAAGAAAATTTAGTTCAAACTAGAGAAATTTTGATGAAATTTTTTGAACTAGACTAACAAATTTTGATATCATGTGGATTCACACCAGGGGTACACAAACCAACAACCATGGTGATCCTGTATCATACATGGATACAGAGCTACTCTCTTATCCCTCGCTCTGCTGCCACGTTTTCTAGAGGGCGCTTCATCTGAATGACCCTGTAGCACAGGACAGGATCAGAAGAGACAATCTTGAAAGGATAACAATGTTTGTGGGAATCAACCATCCATTCATCCTAGAGCCCCTTACAAACCCTGAACCTGCAGCTGTCGATGTTGACGATGCTCTAGTAGTGTTCAAAGTAGACTGTGTGTTCGCTACACACGTGTGCACCCAACATAACCCACAACCAGTTCCAGATTAAAAGTCGCATGCACATCAATGGGGGGCTACCATAGGTTCATCAATTAACTACACGGGAGAAGAACATAGGGATCCAATGTTCGAGGCACCAATGTGGTTTGTGTGGTCCCTATGTTATTAGAACTATGTGAAGTTTGACCAAAATGCAGAAAAGCTAATTATCAACACTCGCAACATCGTTTTTCTATAACCAGTAGTTGTCACCGTGTAATGTACAATACTACGTAAATAGTACTTTCATACTGTATTTTAGTATCAGCACTTGCAACAACATTTCTACTATTGCTTATACTAATCATAATCTACTTTCATATTATCTGTTTGATGTTTCCCTATTCAAGCACTCCAGTTTCCGTGCCCAATTTTCTAGGCTATTAATTTTGGCATGAAAATTAGTAGTATTGTATTGGTGGCCATCGGATTTTCTATAAGGTAGATATTGCGGAGAAAAGCAAGGTTTCCTTTGTCCACAACATACGTCTAACCTCGCCGAATTTATTCCCTCAACAGCCCTAGCTCTCTCTCTCTCTCTCACAACACTCTTTTATCGGTATTGCGCTTCCCTCCATTGATGACCACCACCACCGAAACTTACTCGTCTTAGGTGGGTCGGCTATGGGAGGCGAGCCCTGCAATCTCATCTATAGAGTCGTCGCATCCCTCAGAGATCGCGGTGGCAGTGCGGTATGTACATAATCCCCTAAACCCTTGATCTTGATGTTAAGATGCGATCAAGATTTTATTAGTGGTTGGTTAACATTGGGTTAGTTTTGAGTGGTTCTCATCTAGTGCATTTCTACGGTGCAGCTTTACACTTGTAAGCTAGTTCTGGGGCTAGATCTCTGGTGAACTGTAATAATAAGTTCAAATTTTGTATTGATTAATCTATGGCTGATGATGATTTGGGAGGCCACTCGACATGTTTTACTTGGTTTGTTTTAGGGGCAGAGGTAACTTTAATTTGGGAAAGTTAGGGAAGCTGCTGCCCTAACCTAATTTTTGCCAAAATTTCAAGTATATATGTATCTCTAGCATCGGAAGCAGATAGAGCACATCATGTTCGTCTGTTCCTGAGTGTTCGGTATTTGTACTACTCGATAATGAACTGCACTAATGTGATGCCTAGACCTTGGCAGTACTGATATAACTGGCATTCATGCTAGCTAGAGTTAAGACTTTGTGTACTTGAATAAGAAAATTGCTCCACTTTACTTTTTTAGCTGATCTTGTATTGTAGTCTATCAGCTAATACTGTATTTCACAATTATTGACAGCTGGTAGAGACTTTATCTGCCGATAGGCTTTTTTTGTAGTGTTCAGGCAAGAAGCTCAATCTTGGAGAGACTCATCATCGAAGAAGACAGGAGAGCCCTGTGCGAGCAAGGAACACCCATGTGGAGAACACCTAGGACGAATTCTGCAAGATGTTGTTAATACCGGGAGGGTTAGACATGCGGAGCATACCCAGCTCCTTTTTGCCAATATTTGGTGGTGAGTATCTAGAGGCCATCAAGCTGAAGATATACAAAGTCTACAGCTGGGACGTCGACCTGAAGAAGCAAGATGGCAATGTTATCCTTGACAAAGGATGGCTAGATTTTGTTAAAGCACATGACTTGAAGGTAGGATACTTTTTGGTATTCAAGAAGCTTGCCACCACTTCCTTTAAGCTGGTAGTATTTGATCATGATAACTGCGAGAAGGTGATCAGATGTGTAGCTTACCACCCATGATTTGAGGAACAATTTACTATATCGTAGGTGTATTAAGGCGGTGACTGTTCGCGTCTAATTATAACTATTCTGTAAAGAGGTGGTCTATAACTATACCCCTCTAATCATGCATTGTGTTGGAACACCGTGGTAATTGATCGCGCTAGGCTCCAAAGTGGAGGTATTTACTATACTATGTTTGCAGCAAAACTGCAAAACAAACATCTAGTATACTACTGATAGTATTCTACTACCTCTATTCCATAGTATAATCCTTTTTAGCAAACTAAAATAATCATCTTGTTAGTTCCACCGCATACAAGAGTTGTAGTACCTAATAATCAAGTGGGTAGGTGTAGTACAACACCTGTATGCAATAGAACTAATGAGATGATTGTTGATTATACTCTACTACTAGTAGTAGTATTGTACTAGTACAAGTTTACTACTCCTAGGTACTATTTTTTATTAGGAAAATAGAAGCTGTAAATAAACATCATCTGGTCAAACATGGCAGTAGTAGTAACTCTAGTCGGCGTGCATGACAGCGTCCTGACCTAGTTGTAATGCCCCAGGATGTGACATGGTTAATTTAGTGCATGGCAGCAACCCAGCCTAGCTATAAAATGCGCTAGGGTGTGAGATGGTTAATTTAGTGTACTGCAACATTCCACCCAAGATATAGTCGGCGTCCTGGATGTATCTCTAGAGGCCTTGCAAAAAAACCTCGTTCAAAGAGCCATCACATCTTCCCCATCTCGGTTGTTTATCCCTACTTGCCAACACCGCTTGGTCGCATTTGGGATCACCTCCAGTGCGTGTTTCGCACATTTTTTTTGCCATCTCGCCCGCTGCAACGGATCTTGCAGGCCGTGCCACCCCTCTCCAAAAGCCCCTGACAATCATAATCTGGTCCGACCTCTTCCCTCAATCCATCCTGATGTTGTAATCGACACACAACCGGCTGCACGGCGTTGGGAGTAAGGTCGGTGATGATGTTTTCAACGAAACCGTATGCGTATGAACACTACCAGTGCTGTCCGATTGGCCGCGTGCTCCAAGGAGCTATACCACCAAGTCGCGGGCGAAAAAGGTAGCAGATACCCCAACGACCACTGCGGGGTATTCGTCCCCTACAATGACGTCTATGACCACATAATCTGGTGCTTCACGGCTAGCAAGTCTGCAAGGAGCCTGGATGCGAGTTCATCACCTCGTCGGTAGATCTAACACCTATGGTAGAGCTCGTCCACCACCTTAGAGTTTCCCACTCGAGGACTGCAGCCATAATGCCCTATAGCCACAAACACTGGGAGCCGTCTAAGATGGTGCCCACAAGAGGCTCACGGAGAGCAGATATCATCGGCATCGTGAAAGAGGGCACCGTGTTCGTCGCCCAAATTGATGGCCCTACCATGGACATCGGCATATTCCCCAGGTTCGTCAGTTCAGGGGCGTGCGAATATCCGCTGTACAAGGTGAAGCTTTGGTCGCTGTCTCTGGGACATGAGCTCCATGTGGTCGAAATGGTGGTGACATATGAGCTAACGAGCAGGTCGTCATTGGTGAAGTCGCCCTGGAAGGACTCACGTCGTACTTGCCGCAGCCGTGGTGTTACCTGGAAACTTCTGAACCGTTCATCGGAATTCCCTGTAGCTTAGGAGTATTGCATCGAGAAGTTTTAAAAGTGAGATAACACATTTAAATCTTCTTGTGATGATCCCAATGTTAAGATACGTAACGTCATACTAATTAATTACTACTTTATATTGGTGACAGATTCAATTTGTATGGAGAGAGGTGGAACAAGATTGCCGTAATGTATACATATTTCCAATTTACGCTGCAGACATAGTGGGTCCATAGGTGACAGTGTGACAAGGAAAGTGCAACAGGCAAGAAAGAAAGCGCTACCTAGCCAGCACGTGAACACGTTGTTGTGTTATGTTGAGTATTTTGTATGGAGGTCTACTGCTGCTAATATATTTTGTAGTAATACATATGCACTGGCACTTGTTTAGATCGATCGATCAAGTGATGAATATGGTCTCTCTTTCCTTTTGAGTCATGGCCTTTCTACAACTATTGAATTTCAATGCTGCAGTGTTGAATCTATCATTTCTTTTGGTCATTGTTTGTACTACTGAATAGGTCACTTTGAAATGCTCCTGAATCTGTCAGGTGATATGAAATAGGAATCTGTCAATAGTTTTTATCTTATTCTATACTGCCGAATCTTTCAAAAGCTACGGAATATGTCAAGTGTTATGTCATTACTATTACTAGAGCATTTTCTAGAACTAATATTGATGTACTGGTACTTATTTAGATCAAGTGTAGTAGATGGTCTTGCTTTTCTTTTTAACCTTGGCCTTGTCACAATCTAGATGAAGCTTGGGTATTTTGGGATGCATATTATGGGGTCACATCGGTATTGATGTGAAGAGGAGGTATGCACACAAAAGCATACTTGATCGTTAGTTTTTCTTGCTCCAATTATCAAGTGTGTTTGGAGAAGAAGGAAACTAATCATGCGACAAGGTTTTTAGACTTGAAACATAAACTGGTTCCCTTTGTACTGCTATTGAATTTCAGTGTCTGTATTGCTGAAACTGTCACTTTGGAATGCTGCAGAATCAGTCAAGTGTTGCTGAATATGAACTAGGAATATGTCGATATTTTTCTGTCTTATTCTGTAGTGCTGGATCTTTCAAATGCTACTGAATTTTTTAAAAGTTATGTCATTGTTGTGGGCTGGTTGCACTAGAGCTTTTGCATGTGTGTCATCAGAATCGCTGGATGTGTTTTGGACAGAGAGGAGAGGGTAAAGATACAACGTGATTTCACCAAGTGAAGTCATTGGATACCAGTCCAATTTTGGCGCACGCGTTCTGTGTCCCTGGTTCTTTAGATATTTTTACACGAATATTTGTAAAAAGAATTATTTTTTTCCTCCGTCAGTGAGGTCTGTGTTCTGAATCCGGCCGAGCCACAACAAAATGCAAATTTTACTAAGGAGGAGATAAAATCTAGCCCATTAGATCCCTCTTTAGCCTAGAACAATTTAATTCGGTCTTTTAGGGGTCAGGGGACTTCTGACCACAACCCATTTAAATTTTAGAAAGGAGCCCATAGAGAATACCGCATGAAGTATAGCCCATTGAGTATAACACATGTAGAATAGCCCAAAATCTTTAATTCGGCATTTTTGGGATCGCCCTTTAAAAAACCTGTCTACCCATGCTTTTAAGAAACTACTCCATTATGTGGCATTTAATAAATTGAGATGTCAGGACCACTTTCCTTTTATTTTAAGAGAGATAACATGGACACACAAAATCTTTTTAAGAAGACTAATACATAAGTTATATGTACTATAAAGATTTTAATGATAATGTTCATCTTATGCATCTGTCATAGTGGCAACGCACACTGTGTATATGTCTTTTGAAGTCTTCAATACGAATATATATGCTTGACATAAAATTATCTTGGGTTTATATTATTTTCTTATAGCAATATTGCTTTATGGAGAGACTGACATCACGAGCCCACCATCCTGCAGCGTCCCTCGAGTTTGATGGGCAGGTTTGAAATAAATTAAATACTTGTACAGAGAGGCTGGCGCCAGGGACTCACAATCTAGAACTTACCAGAGAGGCTGACATGCATAAGCCCAAACATTCCAGAGAGGCTGACATGTGGGCCCCATCAGCAAGACCATGGCTTCCACATCGACGCAACGTTGCCAAGGTAAAAAAAAGCAGAAGCAGCCGAAAAAGTCCATTATACAAACGTTTCATTTACAAAGAGACTGGCATGGGGGATATAGTAGCGATATCTTATACAGGTGCTGCATCGAGCAACGTTGCCATGTTCGAAATGGGGAGGGGCAAGCAAGAAAAAAGTCCAGCATGCAGACGTTTCTTCTAATGAGAAAATGACATGGGGGACTGCTAACCATAGCCCAGAGAAATTTGAGAAAACAGCCAATGGAGCATAGCCCTGAACATATTAGTTCGGCCTTTTAGGGTTCAGGGGACTGTTGAGCATATCCAAGTGAAATTGAGAAAAGAGCCCATGGATCATAGCATATCGAGTATAGCCTATGTAGAGCATCCCATGTAGATAGCCAAAATCTTTTTAATCTGGCCTTTCGGGTATTCCCCGCCCCCACCTCTTAAAATAAAAAAAGCTCTTCCTACTCATGTTTTAAAGAAACTGCTCCATTATGTGGCATCTATCTCAGATTGTAGGCGGGACGGGTCGCGGCTCGCCGCTACAGACCATAGCAGGACAGCGCCAGCATTGCGGACCCTCGCGACTCGCCACGGTAAACCGCTAGAATTAGCTCCGGGCATTGCGGCGCCCGCGTCAGCCCGCAATTAGCCGCTTCACGATCTAAGGCCGCTAGTACATGCATAATAAATACCTGGCAGCCCGCATTAGTTCGCTCCATGATCTCAGGCCGTGAGCACATGCAAGAAAAAAAACAGACCTAGCATGCGTGAGCACATCGTCTTCCTGCGGTGCCAACAACTTTGACCATGGAGACTGGTCCGCTCGAGAAACACCTACGACTCGGCGGGCCTACTGGCGAGCACGTCGGGGCTGTTGGAGTTGTCGGGCGCGATCTGCAGTCTGCACCACCCACAACAACCTATGCCCGGCTCGATCCAGCCCAACGGTGATCTCCTCCAGTGCGGCTTGTGGAAGCGGCGTGGCGCGGCACCGATCTCCCAAAGCTGGGGGCGCCAATCTGGGCATGCATGTGCGGGAGGTGCAAGTTGCGACGAGGCTGTTAACTGTTGGCGCTGCCGAAGACGTACTCCGGCATGCCGAGCTCGGCGGCGATGTTGAGGGCCGAGGGCCATGGCACGCACGGAGAGGAGCATGCAGGGGAGGTAGTCGCGGAAACACGTTCTTGGAGGAGAGAAAAGAGGGCTGCGAGGATACATGCCTTACGCAAATTGCGGGCTATGCAGCTAGGCGGGATGGCTGGTGGACAATGCGGCGTAACCGCGTCGACCCGCTAGAAATGTCGCGGTCAGCCCAGCGGCATCGCGCGGATTTTTTTTGCGTGGCGGCGTAGCGGCATAGCGGGTTGTCCCGCCCTGTTTGCAGCCCTACATCTATCTATCTATCTATCTATCTATCTATCTATCTATCTATACTATTAAGACCGTGGTAGGTGCGTCAAAATTTTCGTCCGTCATAAATCGGTAGAAACCTTCCTGTGTGGTCCTTCCTTCCCGCAAAATAAAACGGAACTAAACCGGACACGGTACGCATGCAGGGTCCGACTAGAACCAGCCCGCAGCGGAGTCCGGCTCCAACTTGATCGAGCTTGTCCTCGATAACTAAACATCCCGAGGCCTCAATTAGTCTAGATTAACTACGCCGCCACCCCAAAGCTGCGCCGGGAGGCCGTAGTGACGATGATGCGATCCGCGTCCGCATTGCCCGCCGTTGCGATGCGAAGGGGTAGAGGGCGGGAAACGCTGCGCTGCCGCGCGTGGGCATTGTGCCTACAGGAGAGCACGCCATGGTCATGTCGCTAATGCGGGCGATGCAGACCGCTCCATCGCCGGAAGCCTGGAACTCGGGAAGATGTGCATGGAGCGCAAGCTATTAAAGTACACTACTTCAGATTGTATGCATGGCATCTGATCGATCTGAGTTATGAGGACGTTGTGCTTTGCGTCTAGAGTATGATCAAGATCTCCTCTTTTTGTTATTCCTGAGAGGGCGTGCATTGCCGGCGACATAGGAGCAAGCATAGTTGTTCTGTAACAGAGAAAGAGGAGGGAAAATAAGATGAGTGGTCACTGGGAGCCATGTTGGGCAAGCCACCAGCATTACATGTGCCAAATTAATCCACACTCCAAATCAGCATCATGTGCACGGTCGTCGGCCGTTTCCCTGTCTGGCGACGACGACGACCTCAATGCTGGCCGTCTTCCTGAGAGATTGTTGCCGGATTTAATCACATCCCACTGTCATGCCGGCCACATCTCTTTTTCTCCGCTCAATCATGGCGTGTGGATGGGTCGCTGAGACTGAGAGCATGAGATACTTACACTAGACCAGAATTGATGTGGATGCTAGACAATGATATACATTCAGACTAGATCTAAGAAAGGAAGTTAGGTCATATGTGCTACCCAGTTAATATTTTCAGAGCCAGAACGTGATGGAAGTATATAGGACATATAGGAGCCAGACTAGATCTAAGTAAGAAGTATTTTTCATATATATATATATATATATATATATATATATATATATATATATATATATATATATATATATATGTGTGTGTGTGTGTGTGTGTGTTATAGAAACATAATTATGTAATTGATGTTGGGCACACATTACACAATATATAGATGAACCATATAAAATAGGATTCAGATAGACCGCATGGATAATTTTATAGTTTACTAACAAGAATATAGTTAATCATTTTCTCTTATATCATAACCTAATCTTACTGTTGGGGATATACTTTCCGGATATCCTCACAGTTCCTCACTGACCAGGGTGGCCCACTTCGGGTTAGAGCTTTGCTTAATAGGCGACCCAGTCAGGGAGAAGAGACGGAGTCCAGTCCCGCTACGGGAAGGCCCAGAAGACTTACCGACATAGGCCCATAGTGTTACTTGTAGTTTAAGATGTACTCTGTAACCGACTCTTAGTCGTAGCCGGATAGATCTCTCCTGTAAACCCTAGGCCGGATATCTATATAAGCCGTCCTAGGGAAAGTCTTTAGGGCACCCCTTACAATCACAATCTCAACTCGCACATGCGAAACCTTGTAACCCATATTCCGGCTCTGCCGTATTACTACATTGCTAGCAGGAGTAGGATCCGTCCAAAGACGGCGGATTCGAACCTGGGTAAACATGTGTGCTCACCGTCCCGGAACACCGTACGTCTCACACCCTTCTCTTCCGCAAGCCTCGAGGACCCCCTCATGGCGTACTTGTCATCAATCCGACGACAGTTGGCGCCCACCGTGGGACAAGTGAGGTTCAGATCTGTGTTCCGAGCGGAATCTGCAAGAATCGAAATCGGCGAGACTATCGCCGTCGGTCGCATCCTCTACGCCAGCGACGTCCCTCTCATCATTCTTGACGAGACCTGGATCCGGCTAGGGAGGCTGTGACTGCCTACACCATCATGTCTTTTGGCGAGATCGATGTTTACATCGGTTTTGCTGAAACTGTCCCACCCACCCCAGCGGTGATGATAGAGGCATAAGAAGTTTCTGGGTCCCCTTTGTCCGTGAAGGCGGCAGAGTTCCAGATCTTAGAAAAAACTCAACCGACCCAGCCCGCACCAATCGCAGAGATAGTGGAGAAATCCGAGCCTGAAGCAGACCTGGCGGTCCAAGTTCAATCTAGAGTGGATCTCCGTGGATGGACCGAATCCCAGATCGACCCACCCGCTGAAGTCGAAATCCAGGAGGAACATAGCAAAAACACTAGTTCCGGCTCTGATGACGCCAGGACAGATAGGCCTTTCCTGAGATACACGTTAAGACGCATGATGATGCAAGATGCAAGCATAGACGATATTCTCGAGACCATCAATCGTTTCGAGGAAGCCAACCGCGAGAGGCGCACCTATCTCAGGAGGCACGCGTCACACTTTGTCGGATATGTGGGATCCGGATCCGGCTCTGTCGATGCTGGAGACAACACCGACTCTGTGTTGGAGGTGATCGGAACAAACTGCGACATACCCGCATCCTCGGATGATTCGATGACGTCAGCAAATTTCCAAAAAAGTTCTTCGCGGAATATGAGGAGTATAACTCCAAAGCTACAGAGGAAGAAGAAACCATGGATGAAGGATCTAGGGAAAACTCTCCCAAAACGCAAGATGACATGGAAATCAGAGATAATCCCGAGGTCCAGATGTCCGAAAGTACCGATCAAAGCTTGACTCTGGGAAACGGACCCAAAGCCGTCTTTGCTATCGGCGCTGCCAAGAAGGCAAAGAAGAAGAACAAGAAGAACAAGACCCCGGCAAAAGATCTTCCGGCAGAGGAAGTGATTGCCGAGGAATACGAAGAAGACTCGGACGGAGCACTTATACCAGACGAGCCAAAATAAGAATCGGTGGATGGACACATGATCACTGAAGGTGCGTGTAAACTCATCGATGCTGCATTAACCACACCTATCCCTACATATGCAGAACTTACTGCCGAAGAACTGGATGAAAGGGCCCAGGCCCTAGAAGCGCGTCGTCAAGTCCTCCTGGATGAAGCCAAAAACATCGAGGAGGAGAAGAAACGCATGGCAACCGCGGAGAAGTACATCTCTCGGCAGCATCAGAAGACCCGAAAACGTCATACACGTGATGATCAATTCCTGGAAGTACACAAGGTTCTCCTCGAAGGAGACCCAGGGATGCCTCGTCTCGACAACAAGGGAGATCTGGTGTATCCAACACCGGTACAGAACACTATCGCAGCTCGAGATATCCTGTCGAATAATCTAGGACCAGAATAGGTTCGATTGGGCATCAAGCTACTCACCAAGGGTCTGGAATAGCAAAGGGCCGCAAAATCCGGAAGCGGAAAACTGGTCTCCAAATCCGACCAATGTCGCACGGACTCAGCCTGGAATGATATAAGCCCCAACAGGTTCTAGAACAGCATAACCGTTCCGACCAACTGCAAGACAACTACTCAAGAACCGGATCATCAAGACAGCATCACATACCTACACGTGAGTGGCGCAATGTCGCTCTAGCTGCCGAGCAAGAAGCAATTGTTGCACTGTATCCGAGAAACCCTCCCCGACGTGAGTCGAATGATCGTAGAGGAGAACACAAAGAGAAATGTCGGGCGGAGGACCGTCAAAGGATGCCACCTCCTAGACCCACAAATCGTCTGACTGAGCCCCACCATGGTGGGAGTGACGAACGGAGGAACGACGGACACCGTGCCAAGACAAGCCGGCAGGGGGCTCGTCACAATGAAGACCCTCCTCGTAACCGAAATAATGACGCTTCGGACGGAGGCCGGCGATCAGCCGGAAATAACCTAGCTGCTCTACCTTCCCTACCAAGCAGCCATCACAATGGCTCCCAAGGAGGTCAAGGAGGGTGTCGTGGTGGAGGAGGTGGTGGCAGAAGCCGAAGTCTGGCTCCAAGGCACCATAGTCATAGCTGTCACTCAGGACGATCTTTATCCCCAAATGACGCAAGACACAGGATGAACTCTAATATAGAGGTGCAGGGCTATGAAAATGATGACATATACGTGGGCCCAAAGTGCTTCGGACCACGCATAAGAGCTAAAAAATTCTCAGAAGGATTTGCTATCTCAAGATACATTCAAGCCTACGACAGCATAGCTCGGCCAGATACCTAGCTACAGGATTACTTCCAAGCTTGCTGCATCGCCAAAGGCAGAAACAGCCTGGTCGTAACCCGATATCTCCCACTTATATTGCGGAAGACGACACGATCATGGCTCAATGAACTTCTGGAGAACACCATCCACAACTGTTATGACATGCAAAGTGCGTTCTTTCGGAATTTCGAAGGCACATACCGGAGGCCCTGTACGGTCGGAGACCTACAGCGTTGCACCCAAAAAGCCGGAGAAACTTGTCGGGATTATCTCGGACGATGGATCAATACCAAGAACTCCTGTGAAGGAGTAAATGACCAAACTACGATTGAAGCTTTCATTGCAGGTCTCCCAATTGGTTTACTATGTCATCGCTTGAAATGTGACAAAGACACTGATTTGGGAGAGATGATAGAAACAACGAGCAAGTATGCAAATGCCGACGATGATGCAGAGGGATTACTGAATGCCCTGGGTGTGCCATAGTCGGGAAAACAACCAAAGCAACAAGCTCCGAAGCGCAAGAATACCTCGGAAGAAAAACCCAACGCGGAAACGGCAGTAGTCACTACTCCTTTCGGGTCTGGGGGACGAGGAGGACGTGGCGGCGGCCGCGGACAGGGTCGTGGGATGTCAAGAGTTCAAGGTAGAGGAGACCAGCAGCCTGGCAAAACCTCCTCTTGGGCCGACATTGCCAATAACCCATGTGTGCATCACCTAGACGCTAATGGGGGCTCGTCCCACACAAACGCCGAGTGTCGTTTCAATGACGACATTAAGAGAGACGATACCGCTGGCTACAAGGCTAAGCGGAAGAAGGGAAAGAAGAATCCCGAAAAAGATAAAGCAACCAAGGAAGATTCCGACATGGATTGAAGCTGATGCTTCAAATCTCAAGCCGGAAGGGAAGAAAAAATTTCCGACCAAGAAAGACACTTACGTCACCTTCCTCGGATCTCAACCAGCAAAGGTCAAGAAAGCAGTTCTACATGAGCTCAATGCAACAGTTTCGGTTGTCCCCCAATTCTTGGACTGGTCGGAAGTGGCAATCACATTTGACCATGCTGATCATCCGCCTAAGTTGCACAGGTCAGGAAAATACGCCTTAATCATCAATCCACTTATTGACAGTTATGGTTTCTCCAAGACTCTCATGGACGGTGGCAGCAGCATTAACATTCTGTATGTCGAAACGCTATGCCGGATGAAGATCTCGGAGACCCAGCTGAACCACAGCTCTGTGATCTTTCACGGGGTTGTCCCAGGAAGACAAGCAAATTCCCTCGGAGAAATCACTTTGGATGTTACCTTTGGAACTCCAAAGAACTATCAGACGGAGGCACTTTCCTTCGAAGTGGCCCCGTTCAAGAGCACGTACCACGCTATATTCGGACGTCCGGCTTACTGGGCTTTTATGGCTCGTCCGTGTTACATTTACAATATGATGAAAATTCTAGGTCCCAACGGTGTGATCACCATCAGGGGAGACCCAAAGAAAGCACGAGAGTGCGAGGATGGAAATGCCGCCTTTGCTGAAGGCGTGTTGCATGCCCAGGAGTTCCAGGAGATCAAGAAGAGTATAGATCCGTCCGAGATGCCCACAACGAAGAAGGAGGTGACAAAACTGAATCCGGAGTTCAAGGCATCAGAAGAGACGAAGAAGACGTCGTTGAAGGATGATGACCCCCCAAAGGTGACCCAGATAGGCGTAGGCCTAGATAGCACATAGGAAAGCGCGCTCGTCAAGTACCTTAAAGCAAATCAAGATATCTTCGCATGGCAGCCATCTGACATGACCGGAGTACCTAGGGAACTTGCCGAGCACTCTTTAAATGTAAACCCGAATGCTAAACCCGTCAAACAGTCCTTACGACATTTCAGCGATGAAAAGCGTAAGGCAATAGCTAAGGAACTAGCACGGCTCGAGTTAGCCGGATTCATAGAAGAGGTCATCCACACTGAGTGGTCGGCCAATCCTGTAATGGTCCCTAAAAAGGATACCACTGATTTAAGGATGTGTGTTGATTATACTGCCTTGAACAAGGCTTGCCCCAAAGATCCGTTTCCTCTGCCTAGGATTGATCAAGTTATCGATTCTACGGCAGGCTCGGAACTCCTATGTTTTCTCGACGCATATTCCGGTTATCACCAAATCCAGATGAAGGAATCTGACAAAGTCAAAACTTGATTCATAACCCCCTTCGGAACCTTCTGTTTTGTTACGATGCCCTTTGGGCTGAAGAACGCAGGAGCTACGTACCAACGCACAATGCAGCGTTGCCTCCATGATTAAATCGGACGCAATGTACATGCATATATGGATGATATTGCGGTGATGTCCAAAAAGAAGAAAATATTAATTTCCGAATTGGAGGAAACGTTCGCCAATCTACGAAAATACAACATAATGCTTAATCCGAAGAAATGCTTCTTTGGAATCCCAGCCAGAAAACTGTTAGGTTTTATCGTGTCTCAAAGAGGCAGAGAGGTAAACCGAGACAAAATAAAGGCTATACTCAATATTTCTAGCCAACTCGCTCGAAGGACGTACAAAGACTAACCGGTTGCATTGCCGCAGTCAGTCGGTTTGTAAGCCGACTCGGTGAAAGAGCCGCACCATTATACAAACTCCTGAAAAAGACCAAGGATTTTGTGTGGACCAACAAAGCTGAAGCTGCACTTCAAGACCTAAAGGAAGTACTCTCATCTGCTCCTATCCTTGCGGCGCCGGAGCCACAGGAACCGATGTTGCTCTATCTAGCTACGACAACCAAAGTCGTCAGTATTGTCATGGTAGTGGAGAGACCGGAGGAAAATCAGGAACACTTAGTGCAGCGTCCGACTTACTTTGTCAGCGAGGTCTTGACAAAATCGAAACAGCGGTATCCGCACTATCAAAAGCTAGCTTATGGTGTGTTCTTGGCATCTCGTAAGCTACGACATTATTTTCAGGAACATCCAATTACCATGGTGAGCACAGCTCCCATGAAAGATATAATCAACAATAGTGACACCACAGGACGCGTCACCAAATAGGGTCTAGAGCTCACAGCCTTCGATATTGAGTACAAACCTTGGACAATAATCAAATCCCAAATCCTTGCTGACTTTTATGCTGATTGGACAGAGACGAAGGAGAATATGATCCTACCTGAGTCAGAATATTGGACCCTATATTTTGATGGGTCTAAGGTTCGCGGGGGCTGGGGGGCTGGCGTGGTGCTCAAATCACCCCAAGGAGATAAACTTTTATACATGTTGCAGATCCACTTCACAACGATAAATAATATTGCCGAGTATGAAGCACTGCTTCATGGAATCTGGATTGATAAGGATAATGGCATCCGACGTTTGATGTGTTATAGAGATTCGGATCTTGTTGCTCAGCAAGTGTCGGATATTTGTAATGCAAATAAACACATGGCAGCATATAAAGCTATCATGGATGATTTATCTAAATCGTTCGAAGGGTTTGAGGTTCAACACATCCCTCGAGCAGAAAATGAGGAAGCAGATGCACTATCTCGACTAGGATCTGCATGGAAAGAGGTCCCGTATGGCGCTTTTTAGGGCACCTCAAAGTTCTCTCAATAAAGGGAGTGGACGAGGAATATCCGACTCACCTCTAATAGCAGTTTTGGCTGTAATTCCCAGCTGGACTCAACCCTACTTCGACTATTTGGTAGATGGAAAATTACCCGAAGACGAAGTTTCGAGCCGACAGATCATCCGACGAGCAAAAGCCTATACTGTGGTTAGTGGTGAGCTCTATAAGCGGAGTGTATGTGGGGTCTTTCAGCGCTACGTATCTTCGGAAGAAGAAGTGGAAATCTTAAGAGAAATCCATGAAGGAGAGTGTGGTCACCATGCTGCAGCCAAATCTTTAGTGGAAAAAGCTTTCCGACACGGTTTTTTCTGGCTTACAGCCAAGGAAGATGCCGAACGGCTGGTCAAGACGTGCAAAGGCTGGCAAAAGTACACCAAACAAGCTCACATTCCGGCTGATCAGCTGCGAACAATACCTATAACATGGCCTTTCGCGGTCCAGGGGCTTGATATGGTAGGACCGTTCAACGGGCTCCAAGTGGATTTACTCACCTCTTAGTGATGGTGGATAAATTCATAAAATGGTTGAGGCTAAACCCGTCATTAGTTGTAATGGAGAAACATCCAAAAGATTTGTCGAGGATGTTATAATCTGGTATGGTTATCCACATAGTATTATCATGTACAACGGGAGTAATTTCTCTATGGGAGAACTTGCCGAATTCTGCAACAACCAAAATATCCGGCTTGACATTGCGTTAGTCGCACATCCACAGGCTAATGGACAAGTCAAAAGAGAAAATGGTTTAATCCTACAAGGCCTAAAACCAAGACTCGAAGCACCACTACGACGTGCTGCGGGGGCTTGGGTAGAGGAATTACATTCTGTAATATGGAGTTTACGAACAACTCCGAACAGGTTAACTGGATACACACCTTTCTTCTTGGTCTATGGCACAGAAGCAGTTCTTCCTAGTGATTTTATTCACACTTCTCCTAGAGTGGCCACGTATATCGAAGAGGATGCCGAGATTTCTCGACAAAATGATCTCGACTTAGTCGGAGAAGTTCGTGTCGTTGCTGAAATGAGATCAACAGCCTATCAGCAGAAGTTACGCAAGTATCATAGCTAGAGAGTGAGAAACAAATCTTTCAATAAGGGTGATTTGGTTCTCTGGCTTGTGCAACAAAGAAAGCACAAACTTTCCCCAGTATGGGAAGGGCCCTTCTTGGTTAGTCGAGTATTGCATAATGGTTCATACTACGTAACTGATATGAGGCCAGTCAAAGAAAGACCTACTACTAAGAAGAGAAAGAGAGCCAGAGGCAGTACAAACCCGGATGAGTTAGACAGACCGTGGAATATTGCTCAGCTACGTCCCTTTTATTCTTAGTTTATCCTTCTTTGTAATCATATATAAGTACATGTTCTGTAAGAAATAAAAGTCTTGGTTGCCTCAAGTTTTTTTCGAGAAGTTTTTACCATCTTATTTCCGAATGATCATGTCACAATCAAAAATACCAAAATACTTGAAAGTACTTTATGCTCATGTTCATTCTGGTTTAGATTTCCGATTCTAAAATTTCTACCCTCGGGTATAACTCTAAAGTTTCTAGTCTTTACTTTGGTTATTTTTCTGATTGCCGGATGCGGGTATTTTCCGAGTAGTGAATTGTTGGTACTGGAAGCCGGCTTTGTTTCTGAGTTTAAACTGGTTTAGCAATTGAGCTCCGTTGCTCGGCAAAGTTTCCGTGCTGAAAGTTTAGCTGGCTCACGAAAGGGATGAGGCGGAAAGCCAGATAAACGATAAGTATAGACAAAAAAAAGTACAAGTGCTTATGTAAACATTTCAGGCACACAAAAATTTAAACCAAAAGTGCTGAATAGATTAAAGCTTAGCACTAGCAAAGGTATCATACTAAATATTTACAGACCCATAATGTTTTTGGAATAACACATCTGTTTAAACTTATGATGTAGGAGGAGAGGTAGGAGCTGCCGGCTCACTGGACACATTAGCCGCACCCTGATAACGATCCGAGATGTACAAATCCGATATGGTTTGTTTGTCGTCGGAAACTTCGGCTGCTTCTTCAGGAGGCGGAGGCGGCATGTCCACGCGGGCGAAGAAGGGAGTGTCGTAACTTGTCAAGTCAGCTACATGATACCCATATCCAGCGCAGCAGTCCATGATGGCCTTGATGTCTTGCTCCTGTCCGTCTTTGTCCACCTTATAGTACCCTCTGGTTACTTGCCAGATCTCCATGTTTCCATGGTGGCTCATAACCATGGTGAGACTGTTTTGTGCTGCGGTTCACACGTAGGACATGTTCTAGTCCTAGACAAGATGCGGCATCTCCTTTGCTTTGTCTCGCACCTGAAAGTTGGACATACAATGCATATTCGGAACCTTGAGAGCTTCGCCAATATCCTTAAGGGATTGGCGGAAGTCATGAAGGAAATCACCGACTTGGGTAAGTCGGTGGGTGCGAGGCTCGGCAGAGGTGGAGTCCGTCAAGTTCAGAGGTCCTATGCATATAATGCAAAGCGGTTAAATAAATCCGACATCGAAAGAGTCAAAGAATGTAGACAAGTCAGAAAGATGGAAACATACCAAAGATGACGTCATCAACTTTGGTTTTCTCTTCACGAAGGCTCTGGAGTTCAGTCCGGAGAGCCTCAGAAAGGTCCTTCTCTCTGAATAGCTCGTCGTTGAGATCCGAGATTTTCTTCTCATGGAGTGCAATCTTGCGATCATGCTCCACGGTGGCCATGGAGGAGGATTCGAGAACTTGACAATGCTCTTCTCATGATCCACCTTAAGCTGGTCTAGCTCTCGACGGAGATCCTTGTTTTCCACCACCAAGGTCTTCAGATTCTCGGCCTCTTCGGTCATAGCATAGGACTGCTTTACCAGTGTTGTAAGTTAAAAAAGAACAACAGTTCAATAAAAATATTCGACTATAAAAAATCAAGACAAGGTTTGAGTCTTGGAAAGTTTACCTTCGGCCTCATCCTTAGACACTTTTAGTTCAACATTTTCAAGTCGAAGAGCCTTGATCTCTCTTCGCTTGTTTCAGATATTCTTCAACAATTCCTGGTTATATGAATTAACTTTCTATAAATCAGAATACCTAGAGTTAGAAGTCTACTAAAGACTCGGGCTAATATTGTTGCTAATATCAGCACAAGCCTTGGGGGCTATACTAGTTCATTCTTTGGCATCCTAATGAAGCATAAACCCAGATTGACTATCCAACTTCATGCTTGGGGGCTAGAGGATATGATATAAAATACAATAAAGGAAAAGCGTGAGTTGGAATTCCGACTTACATGATGTTCATGTGTGAGCTTGCTCAAGAGCCTTTCTCAAAGTCAAAAAGCAAAAGATCCCTTTCTAGCCTCTTTGGCAAACAGAGGTGAGTGAATTACTCTTACTCGGAATGGGGATAAATCCCTGACTGGAAATTCCCCGCACAGAGTAGGTGAACGAAGCGATATCCGGGTAAAGATGCAAAAAGAAAAAGGAAGATAATACCACTGTTGTAGATGCACGCCCTTCCCTTAGTTGAGAACAACACATGTAAGAAAGTCTAGAAATTTCTGAGACTGGACATGTTCACCTCAGTAGTAACCTTCTCAGTGACGGTGAGTGGAATAATCGGAGGTGGTGGAAGCACACCAGCTCTTAGTCCCTCGTCGCGAAGGCGAATTTGTTCAAGAAGATCAGAGTACTTGATGTCCTCCACTTCTTGTGCCTCTTCTTCGGTAGAGAGATTACGGCTTTGCAGGCATTTCCAGGCTAGCCGCTGGATTTCCTCCGCAGATTTCCATGACAAGACAAATTTGGCAAGTCCCAGATTGTTCAGGAGATTTTCGGTGAAGGTCTCTGCCGAGGGATCATTACCCGAAGAGGGTTCACCCTTATCAAAACCTGAGTCACCCATGGTGACGTCAGTATGCGACTCAAGGTTCGCTGGACCTGTGGAGGGAGCCGGATCTTCTACGATGACCGGGGATGGAGAAATCACCGGCGCTGCAGAAGGTTGAGGGGCAGGAGTCAGAGGAGCCACGGCAAGAGAGGCCAAAGATAGCTTCGTCTGACGCAGGGGCTTCGAGATTGTCCCCTTCCCCTTGCCCTTGATGAGCTGTTTAGCTCTGAGAAAATAATAGAATGAAGAACATTACGTCTCGGAAGAAATTACGAGTAAAGTACAAAGACGGAAATTGTGAGGAAAGTTACCTCTTCACAACTGGCACTTCCTTTGTGCCGATGGCCACTGTCAGAGCTTTGCGCTTCTTGGGCACAACGTCCGGCAGTGGGACCAATTCCTCCTCCTGAGAAAACTCAGGGGAATACCCCTCGATAGGAGCCAATTCTGACTCAGGGAGGTTGGCAACCTGAAAAGAAGATAATATCTCAGTATTGGAAAATAACTTAAAGGTGAAACATATAAAAAGGGTTTACTGCTAAAGGCTTACCGGGACTATAGGGTCTTCCGCTGTATGCATATCCAGAGATAAATCCGGAATCTTTCTCTTGATCCGCTCCTTTATCAGCCATTTGATTTGTCTTATGTAGTCATGTGGCTTTAGGGCCTTGGGGCTGGTGTGGAGGGAGTCTTGTTTTGACGCCGTGATGGAATGCATCAGTCGGTCGCCGTGGTGCTGGAGAGGCTGGATCTGGTGTGCCACTCAGCACTGGACCAAGTCGGACCCTCTTAGGCCCTTGTGCTTCATCAAATATTCAATCCGCCTCTTGGCGAGAAGAAGATCGTCACTGAGAGCTGGAGCGGCCTCATCCCAAGAAGGTTGAGGCGTGGCGGCTCCATCGATGAAAGTCGGCAAAGCACTAGTTTTGCCAGGAGCAGGGATGTCCTTGTGGTAGAAAATGGTGGCCGGCCATTGTTTGACCGACTCACTAGCTAGAATCCGAGGATAGACGAGCTCACGCCTTATCGAAAGACTAATAGTACCGGTAATGTAGGGATTACCGGCGGTGATGGAGTTTCTCCGGACATGAAAGAAGTACTGGAAAAGAGTGAGACTCGACCTAATGCTGAGATACCCCTCACACAAAGCCGCATAGGCGCTCATCTCTAAGATAGAGTTTGGGGGGAGATAGTGAAGTTGAACACTATAATGCTCTATCACCTCAGAAAAGAAATCTGAGGGAGGAAAGAAGAAACCTCTGTCGAGGTGGGTGCCGAAGTGCACTCGCTCGCTGTTGTGAGTGTTGGGGACGGCCTCGCCGAAGCCACTCCGCCAATTGCCGGCACGGAGGAGCCCTTCATCTTCGACGCCGCGGAGTTCCTCGTCATTGAGGATGCACGGGATCTAGACCCCGCGATTGCTTTCCTTTTCAGCTGCCGTCGCCGCCGTCGCTGCTGCGCCAGAAGATGAAGTGGAAGCCATTTTTTGGGTGCGCCGGTGACCTTGGTTGGGCGGCGCTGGGAATTTCTGGGGGCAAAGGAGCTCTGTGCGCGTGGGAGAAGTGGAGGAGAAATAAACATCACGAGAATAGGTGGAGAAGATGAGATGAGGCAATCCTCATCCCTTATAACCACCGAACCGCACCAAGATTCGTGCAAATGGAATAGTACACATGCCACGCATCGTGGAAAGAACTGGAAAGCCCCCACGCGATGATTACACCGTCTCGATCTCCGCGCGTGCATTGAAATGGCGCCTCGGTTCCGCGAACGACGGACCCACCAACGGTCGTGCTGACAGGAGATGTCTGTCAGTGACGTGACTTGACCATGACCAGTGTCAGGTGACGTCAGAGACCAAGATCCGGCTTAGTTTGAATATCAAGCTGGAAATCCGAATAACGCACTAATAGGTCCGAATTATTTTTGAGACCCGGATCGTATCTTTTGTTTTGAAGTTTCAGGAACCCTTCAAGATTCTGCATGCCAAAGATCAAGCTAGACGATGATGAATCCGACTTTGGATCTTGGAGACTTCTGGGGGCTGCTGTTGGGGATATACTTTCTGGATATCCTCACAGTTCCTCACGGACCAGGGTGGCCCACTTCGGGTTAGAGCTTTGCTTCACGGGCGGCCCAGTCAGGGAGAAGAGACAGAGTCCAGTCCGGCTACGGGAAGGCCCAGAAGACTTACCAACATAGGCCCACGGTGTTACTTGTAGTTCAAGATGTACTCTATAACCGACTCTTAGTTGTAGCCGGATAGATCTATCATGTAAACCTAGGCCGGATATCTATATAAGCCATCCTAGGGAAAGCCTTTAGGGCACCCCTTACAATCACAATCTCAACTCGCACAGGAGAACCCTTGTAACCCATATTTTGGCGTTGCCGTATTACTGGATTGCTAGCAGGAGTAGGATCCGTCCAAAGCCGGCGGATTCGAACCTAGATAAACTTGGGTGCTCACCGTCCCAGAACACCATACGTCTCACACCCCTCTCTTCCCCACGCCTCGAGGACCTCCTCATGGCTTAGTTGTCATCAATCTGACGACACTTAGATGTGTACAGATGCACCATATGAATTGATTCAACTACATCACTTCTAAGGAGTACGTCAATGTTCCAGAAAAAGTCAATGTTCCAGAAAAAATCAACTAACATAGCCATGATGCAAGGATGTCGGATGAAGACTGACCAAGTTGTATACAAGTAAAGAGTGCATACACAGTTTTATTCTATCTCTATGCATATTGAATATTATCATTTAAAAAAATTATCTTTAGATCCCTAAGGATTAGAACTTAGTTAATATGAAATAAATATTAAATCATTCTTTCTTTTCACATGATGTATAACTAAATCTGTAAATTTATTTAGAATAAATTCCTAATGTTTTATAGTATTTTCTTTTACCAAGTGAGCTTTTAAATATTTTAAGTTATAATCTTTTCTACACATATAAATATTTACGAGTATTATATTTACATGTGCAAGAAAAACATTAAAGGGCTATGGCAACGCACAAACATTCAACTTGTTTTATAAATTTAGATGCCTAAGCACTGCCATTTTATATTTTAAAAGAGATAAACATAGACACACAAAATATTTTTAAGAAGACCGATAGTAGTACCAATATTGGTTTAATGATATATATTATATAAACATTATTGGTGTAGTGGCAAAGCACTCGGTTTACGTCTATTTGATTTAAAGGTCTTAAATTCAAATCCCCTGTGCCTACATATATATATATATATATTGGGTTTATATTTTTTCTTTTAGTAATATTGCATTATGGAGAGGCTGACATCGTGGACCCACCATCCTACAGCATCCCTCGAGTTTAATGGTCTGTTTTGAAAAAAAGTTAAATACTTGTACAGAGAGGCTAGCATCCGGGACCCACCAGTTAGAAGATACAAGGATGCATCGGGGACCCACAAGCCAGAACATAGTAGAGAGGCTGACATGCGGGCCCCAGACTGCAAGATCATACATGGCCGCTGCATCGAGCAATGTTGCAAAGGTCAAAATAGCGGACGTGGCCGGAAAAAAGTCCATGATACACACGTTTCAATTATAAAGAGACCGGCATGTGGGACCTAGCAACCTAAAAAACGGCTGATGCAGCGAGCAATATTATCAAGTTCGAAACATAGAGGCATGAGCGAAATAAAAGTCAATCATACAACTGATCCTTCTAATGAGAGACTGAAATGTAGGACCTAGCTGTGTGACCAAACAGTAGATTCGTCGAGCAACGCTATCTAGTTCGGAACAGAGTAGCGCTAGAGAAGAAAAAATCCATCATACACACGATTATTCTAGTGAGAGGCTGACATAGGGTACCCACCAGCCTGAATAAACGGCTAATGCAGCGAGCAACGCTATCAAGTTCAGAACACGGAGGCGCGACCGTGAGAAAATTTTCCATCCTACACATGTTTCTTCTAATGCGAGGATGACATGCGGGCCCCAGACAACAAGATCATGCATGGCCGCTGCATCGAGCAATGTTGCAAAGGTAAAAACCGTGGACGTGACCGGGAAAAAAGTCCATGATACACACGTTTCAATTACAGAGAGACCGGTATGTGGGACCTAGCAGCCTCAAAACGGCTGATGCAACGAGCAATGTTATCAAGTTCGAAACACAGAGGCATGAGCAAAATAAAAGTCAATCATACAATTGATCCTTCTAATGAGAGGCTGACATGTGGGACCTAGCTGCTTGACCAAACAGTAGATTCGTCGAGCAACACTATCTAGTTCGGAACAGGGTTGCGCTAGAGAAGAAAAAATCTATCATACACACGATTATTCTAGTGAGAGGCTGACATAGGGTACCCACCAGCCTGAATAAACGGCTGATGCAGAGAGCAACGCTATCAAGTTCAGAACACGAAGGCGCGACCGTGGGAAAATTTTCCATCCTACACATGTTTCTTCTAATGAGAGGATGACATGCGGGGCCCAGCAGTGTGATTAAATGGTAGATGCATTGAGCAGCGCTATCAAGTTCAAAAGAGGGTAGCACAAGCGCAGAAAAAAATTCATCATACACACGATTCTTCTAATGATAGGCTGACATGTGGGACCCAGCAGCCTGACTAAACAACAGACACATCGAGCAATATTATGGATTTCACATCAGGGAGGCACGAGCCAAAGAAAAACTTCCATCATGCACATGTTTCTTCTAACGAGAGGATGACATGTGGGACCCATCAGCGTTATTAAATAGTAGATGCATCGAGGAGCGCTATCAAGTTTGGAACAGGGTAGCGCGAGCACAGGAAAAAATGCCATCATACACACTATTCTTCTAATGAGAGGCTGACATGTGGGACCGAGCAGCCTGACTAAACGGTAGACGCAATGAGCAATGTTATCAAGTTCAAATTAGGGAGGCGCGCCAAAAAGTATGGTCCACTAGAGACACTGACGTCCGGTACCACACGCCTGAAAAGACTTCAGCGAGTCAACATCACGTGAGAAACGAAAAATCCTTCTTTTGCCATGCGCCGACCGAGCTTCCTCCATGTTTTTAGCGGTTTCGTCGTAGTAGAGGGCCACAAAACCGGAAAAAAGTTTTCCATCAGCCACAGTCAAGCCGAGAAATTCGTCGTGGAAGACGCGCCTTCTACGATGACCGACGGGCCAAGTCATTGCGTGTGGACACTTTTCTTGTACTGTCTTCCTCCTGCCCACCTCATTTCTCCCATGAATTCACTCATTTTAGCCATCTAAAATTATTTTGTATGGTAGATTTGTGAAAGGAAGGCTCTCCAAACATGTAGATCTACTAAACCACTGATTCGCTTTTCTCCTCCTCCTCCTCCATTGTTTACTAGGTGAGTAGATGCATGGAAGGACATGCATGTTTGTGTATGCGATGAAGCTTGTGATGATTGTGTGGGTGAGATGTTGTGTTGTTACATGTTCTATGAATATTTGTGTATGTGACAAAGTTTGTGGTGTGTGTTGGCATGGTGTATGCATTTTTGCCAAAATGTTGATTCATTTCCAATTCGGCAAATCTTTTGCACTACGCGTATGTCCTGTTTTTAGGAGAGGTCATTCCGAATTTTTTTTGGTGATCATGCATGCATGTGTGTGCACGTTATAAAATATTCTCTTGCTCTATACCACGCATGCGATCATGGTCATCAAGATGAGCAAAAGCCTTGTGGCTAGATATTTGAAAGGTGCGACGGCTGAAATGGTCCAGAACAACGAGACCCGGATAAGCTGTTTGTCTGGCAAATGCAAACTCAGGGGCTTCATGGACCCTTATTCTGGAGTATTTCATAACCACCTGCTCGTGCATGGTTTCATGTCTGGCTTTACTCGTTGGATTAGTGACGAAGATGACGTTAATGGGACTACAGGAAATGAGGAAGGCCGGCATGACAATAATGGAGAGGGCAGGCGAGAAGACAAAGAGCCTCCCAGAAATGATCATCGTAAAGGAGATGCCGCATATGATCATGAAGAAGGAGATGTCGGGCATGATCATCACGAAGGAGATGCGGGGGCAGATGATGGATAAGACGCGGATATGTAGATGTGGCAAACAACCTTGTGGGACCCTAATATTCAAGAACTTCTCCTCAAGGAGATGAGCAATGCCAAAGTTGCTGCTAGAGAGAAAACCAAGCTGGTGCAACTAAAGATAGACGGGATTACTCCATTGTACGAAGGATGTTGGCCCGAGGATACCCATTCAAATGCAACTCTCAAGGCTCTAGAGATGAAGGCGAAACACAACTAGACCGACACAAGCTTCAACAATATGATATGATTCTGGCATGACCGTCTTCCCAAGGGGAACACTTGTCCAAAATTTATCGAGGATGCAAAGAAAGTCGTGTGCCCTCTTGATCTACTGCACATTAAATACCATGGCTGCATCAATGCTTGCATCATTTATCAGAACGAGTATGCGAAGAGAAGTACATGTCCAGTGTGCGGCCATGCACGATAAAAGAGAGGGAAGAAAGCTCCACTAAAAGTGGTATGGTACTTTCCAATCACTCCCCGACTATAGTGATATTTCATAGACCCTAAGGAAGAAAAGCTCATGTGCTGGCACGCAGAAAGGAGAAAGCCCGAAGATGATCTGGATAAGGAGAAGCTACTAACACTGATGGGTTCGTAAAAGGGAAAAAAAATTCTAGTACAAGAATGAACAAAACCAAGATCTAATCTATGGAAAAGCCAAGATCTAATATATGGGATAAGTGAAACGAGATAGATCTGTACTAACCCTTGTAGATCCAAACCCTTGTTCAAGATCGGATCTCGTGGTTGATGTAGACGATCACTTGCCGATCTCAAGATCGAGTAGATGATCCTTCCGGCGCCGTGTTCCGATAGTGCTTCCGCACTCGATCACACGTACGGCTCGATGTAGACCTTCCTCTCCCCATTCCAGTGGGCAGCGAAGGTGGTAGATCTCGACGAAATCCCAGCAGCATGACGCCGTGGTGGTGGTGGTGGAGAAGAATTTCTGTAGGGCTTTGCCTAAGCCGGAGCAGGAGGACGGTGGAGGACAGAGGCAGCCAGGGTTTGGGGTGGAATTGTGCAAGGGGAGAGGCGCCCCTTCCCCTCCTTTATATAGAGTGGGCGGCCAAGGGCTGCCCCCATTGCCCTCTAGGGTTTGGCGCGCCAATTGAGGGCGGGAGTTTTCTCCCCCCCCCCCCCCCCCCCCCCAAGTATTCCCCTTTCTTGGTTTTGAAGTAAACCCTATAGAATCTTCTGGAACCTTCCGAAATATTCTGAAACCTTCTAGAAGCTCCATACGAATACTCCAAAACATTTTCGAAACCCAGAAATTGATCTCCATTAGATGAATCATATTTTCGGATAGTTCTGGATCTCCTCGTGATGTCCCGGATCGAATCCAAGACTCTGAACAACATTCGGTCTCCAACGCATATTCCATGTCTACCTAAAACAGCATCGAACCTTAAGTGTGTCACCCTACGGTTCGCGAATATGTAGACATGATCGAGACACCTCTCCGATCAGTAACTATCAGCGGGATCTAGAGATCCATAATGGCTCCCACATACTCAACGATGACTTCGTGATTGATAGAACCATTAACATACAAAACCTATTCCCTTTGTCATGTGATACTCTACTTATCCGATGTTCGATCATTGTTATATCCATACCTAGTTCAACCTCGTTACCAATAAGTACTCTTTACCCTTTCTATGATATGTCATCCCTTGTGACCTAGTCACATGCTTGCAAGCTAATTAGATGATATTCCACCGAGAGGGCCCAGAGCATATCTATCCGTCATATGGATGGACAAATCCCAATCTTGATCCATGCGCTTCAACACATACTTTCATAATACCTAATGCCACCTTTATAACCACCCAGTTACGAAGCAGCGTTTGATGTCATCAAAGCACTCATCCGGTGATGGTGATTAACACAATCTCATGGTCGAAGGATTAGGTTACTATGTATTTGAAAGATTGTAGCAAAACTACCTTAATGACTTGATCTTATGCTATGCTTACTATAGGTGTGTGTACATCACATCATTCTCCTAATGATATGTTCTTGTTATTAATCACGTCCAATATCCATGATTAGGAAACCATAATCATCTATTAATCAACAAGTTAGTCTTGACAAGAGGCTTACTAGGTACTCTTTTACGTTTACAAATCACACAAGTATTATTGTTTCCTAATAATACAATTATAGCATGAATGTAAATATTTATCATAAACACAAAGATATAATAATAACCACTTTATTATTGCCTGTTGGGCATATCTCCAACAAACACACCCTTCGGATGCTCGCTAGTGGAATGCAATGGACATCGAGTTCCCATTTTTTGGGGATGATCCAAGGAATGTCAGACTGGGTACAAGCACCGATGGATTATATCCATTTAGCAACCAGAGCAGCACACACAACACATGGCCCATGTTTGTATGGCTGTGCAACCTCCCTCCATGGTTGTGCACAAAGAGGAGGTACGTACACACGAGTATTCTTATTCAAGGGCCGAAACAACCAGGTATCGACATCCATCTGTATCTCAGGATATTAAAAGAGGATCTAGCCACATTGTGGGAGACACTAGCGAATACGTGGGATGCCCTTTTAGGATAATATTTTCCTCATAGAGCCTCGTTGCTCACAACGGTGCAAGACTATCCTGGTTACGCGTATGTGTCGTTCCAGGTGGGCCACGAACACTACACATGTGTCAAGTCCAGGGAGCATACGCCGCATCTCCAACTAGAAAAGGATCCCGGGTCTTCGAAAATCGTGTACCCAGGGACTCGAAGGTGGCTTAGCAAAGATGACCCATGGAGAAAACATGGATATCCGTTCTATGGTAAAGCCAAGCACGGAATATTCCCATTTCCTAGGAGTGGGGAAGAAATCGAGGAATTGCTGAATAATTGGCAAGACTACCCTACGTGGAGAAAAACGAAAGAGTTTGAAACCTCTAACGAATGTAAGGAAAGCAAGGTATGTTTTCTGGGACCTGCCACACTAGAAGATCCTCCACAAGCCACATAGCCTTGATGTCATGCACATCACGAAGAACGTGTTGAGAGTCTGGTTGGCACCCTACTCAACATGCCAGAGAGGACCGAAGATGGGCCGAAAGCAAGAAGCGACCTAAAACATCTAGGCATCAAGGAAGATCTTCAGGGAGGACGCCTCGATGACGACTCTGATAATGATTAGATGGAGGATACCGACGGTTGTTGTAGGAGCAAAAGGTCCAAGAAGTCCGACTATTACTGCCCTCCTTCATTCTTTACTCTCAGTCAGTAGGAGATCGAGCAGTTTATCAAGTGCCTCATAGGAGTGAAAGTTCCTTACTGTTACTCGAGGAAGCTAAGCAGGTATATAGACGCGGTAAGAAGAGGTTCAGTGGCATGAAGTCTCATGATTGTCACATGCTGATGACCCAGATACTTCCTGTCACAGTCTGAGGGATAATGGACAAGCTCGTTCATGATACGTTGTTTGGCCTCTTCAACTTTTTTGACGTCATATCTCGGAAGTCGATCGGCATTCAGCAACTTGCAAGTATAAAGGAAGAGATCATGGTGATACTATGCGAGATTGAGATTTACTTCTCGCCTGCATTCTTTGATATCATGGTGCATCTCCTGTTACATGTCGTGGATGATATCATCCACCTCGGGCCGACATTCCTTCACAACTTGATGTCGTTCGAAAGGATGAAGGAATCATCAAAGGCTTCGTCCTCAATAGGGCTCATCCAGATGCAAGCATAGCCAAGGGCTTTCTGACCTACGAGTGCATCTCTTTCTCCCAGAATTATATAGGCACCCACGAGGACCCCGTTGGTCTGGAAGGCAACAACAGGCACCTCAGCAGGCTCACTAGATGTGGTCACCGCGAGGGTCACTGTGATATTCATGTCGAACACACTGGTCAATGAACCGACTTTGACAGGGCAAACCTAGTTGTGCTAAAACTCATATAATTGGTCGACCCTTGGTGCATAGAGCACAAAAGCTTTATTGATAAGAAGTACAATGACCTGGGACATACAAGGACTCAAGGAGAAATAATAAGAGAGCACAACTCCACCTTCACGCAGTGGTTCAAGGAGAAGTTACTAAAAAATCCCCTCAGAGTCCTCATACGAAAGAGGAAAACTCATATTCACCTTGTCACAGGGCCCACACACAACCTTAGGACCTACCAAGCGTACGACATCAATGGCTACACATTCTACATCGAGAAAAAGGACAAGAACAGTGAATATCAGAACTCAAGAGTAACTATGGAATACTTCACGGATGAGTCTACTGCTGTCAAGGAAACATACTATCGGCGCGAGAACATCAAAAAAGAACGTCGATGTTCCGTAAGGAAATATAGTGTCAGGAGCTCGATTACTATGGAGAAAAGGTGTCGATGTTCCGTGTTAGATGGGCCAAGAACGTCGAAAAAGAAGATCGGTATTTCAGAAGCATGGTTATACCCGAAGCCAAAACAATAACTATCGGCGCGAATGTCACTGCTAAAAATGAGCCTTGGGTATAGGTAGCCAAGTGGACCAATGTTTTTTCATTAACGACCCAACAAAGCCTAGCCGTGTTATCGTAAGGAGGGGGAAAGGAGCATCATCGGAATGGATAGAGTAGCCAACGAGCAAGACTTCAACAACTACGGCGACCCGAAGATGTAAGAGGACATCGACATACCTACTACTTTGACAAGAAGAAGCAGGACCACCCTACCGACTAAAGGTTGTGTGTTCCCGAGAAGAAGTCAACATATTCCCAGGCTAAAAGAAAGTCTGAATTTTCCATGGAAGCCGGCTCAAAATATTTGATCTTAGGTACATTTCCTTCTAGAATATTATTGTTCGGGTGCGACCGGACTACCACCGATAAATTTTTTTGAACTTCTTTATAGACTTGTAGAGACCCTCTATGTAGTTGTAATTCTAGGGCAATCGATCCACTTTCCCCATAGCCCTAAGGCTATGTCTCGATCTCCTACGCGCGAAAGATAAGATACGGGAGACGGGGTCCTATGGTATGGGTCTTCGACCCTTGGTTTAATTCCACGACGGAGAGTCGGCGTGGCGTAAAGTGAAGATTTTATTCAACAGCACTGAAGAAGGGTAAGAAGATTTTCAAATGCTAGCGCCATGTGTGTATGTGTGTGTGAATACATTCTCGACAAGACTATTATGATATATATTCATGTGATAATTACTTGGGTGTTCTTGCAAATTATAATATCCAAAATATTTATTCTTGCTAAATTATCATATCCAAAATATATGTTTAAACATCTAAAATACTTAGTACAAACTTTGTACTAAACTAGTAGTAAATCGGAGGGAGTAAGTAAAATATATTTAAAAAAACTAAGACACCCTGGATTCAAACCTGGATGACCCAGTTTTATGTTAAGGGCAAGGTCAGCTATCAATGCAACCGTGTGGTGTTGGTGTCAACCAAATAGCGCATGGCCTTTTTGTACTAAGGTGCACCAATATCTGTGGCGCAACACACAAATATGTACCATGAATATGTGTGGAACCTTTGCCAGCGTGTACCACTTTGCTAGTGTGTTTGGGCCCACTAATATCCATGACGCATGTCTCAGGGATGCACCATGGATAACCAGCACTTAGCAAAAAAAATTACTACATCGGGCCCTTTCCCCATTCCTCTCAGTTGCTTCCGATTGAATCCACCCATCGCCACTGCTTTCGATCCGCACCACCGTCGATGTATAAGAAGGAGGGGCAGGCCGCCACAGTGGATGGAGAATAAGGAGGAGGAGGCCACCGTTGTGGACAAAGAACAAGGAGGAGGAGGCCAACGTTGTCCATGTTGCCACCGCTGTTAAAGAGCAGCGCCATCCGTGCCCCGCGCCAGACCACAAGCTCGCCAGCTGCCCGTCGTCGAGGTACCCCTCCCCTCTCTCCCACTCCCCTCCCCTAGCCCTCCCCTTTCCCACCCCCTCTCCCTGTTAGGACACAACAGGGGATTCCCTGTTAGGTTCTTGCAACTAGGGTTTGGAGATTAGGGATTGCCTATTAAATTTTGTACCTATGGTTCTTGCATCTAGGGTTTGCAGATTAGGGATTCTCTATTAATTCTTGTAACTAGGGTTCTTGTTGATATTTCACCATATGAATAAAATGTTGCAACACCATGTTCTTGCAACTTGGGTTATGGACTATAAGCATCGCTCATCTTTTTTATTGACCAAAAATGAGAAGAGAGATGACCATATACAACACAATGCTAATTAATTCCCTATTGGAAAGTAGGCACTAAAGCTGCCATATCTATTTCTCTTGTTCATGTACATTGTTGTAATTTTATTATGTACAAAAATTCCTTCTCTGTACCAAACCCCTAGAAGAAAAAAAACTTTAGTGTCTAGCAAATTCAGTAACTAATATAAACCTTAAAGTAAATGCTTACTTAGGTTGCAATAGTGCAGTAGTGCTTTCTTAGGTTGTAGTAGTGCAGTAGTGATGGCTTGCTTGCTTGCTTAGGTTGCAGTAGTTGCTTAGTGCGGTAGCTTCAATAGTTGTAGTAGCTTTAGTAGGTTCAGTAGTTGCAGTAGCTTAGTAGCTTAGGTTTAGTAGTTGCTTAGTGCAGTAGCTTAGCTTAGTTGCTTAGTGCAGTAGCTTAGGTTCAGAAGTTGCATCCTGGCATATATATGCTTTTCTCAAGAAGCCAAAGGCCCATGCTTCACACCTTTATCTGTTTCTAGTCATATTTGTTGGAAATATGCCCTAGAGACAAATAGTAGTAAGGACTATTATCATATTTCATATAGCTTATGATTAAGTTTTATATCATGATATAACTGTATTGAGTGGAAACATCAATACACGTGTGATATACAAACAAACCAGGGGTTCCCAGTGAAACTCTAGTCACTGGTTCATTGGTCAACAGATGATCATGTTTCCTGATCATGTGGCATTTATGCCAGTTGGAAATGAGGTCATCTCATTCTGAGAATGAGATGATGAACCAATACCCAACCTAAACATCGTGATTCGATCATGTCACGAAGTTCAAGTTACGATGATTAGAAAAGGACCCTCGTAGCCTATTCCTTAGACCGTGAGACTATATCAATCACTGTCTCCAGAAGGTGCTTAGATAGCATCAAACGCCATCTGGTAAAACGGTTGTTATAAAGGTGTGTTCAGGTATTCGGAGGAAACCGTAGAGGAAATATATGTCAAGAGCAGGATTTGTCCATCCATGTGACGGGAAGATACTCAAGGGCCCACTCGGAGAAGTTATATCCAATAGCTGCGCAGCATGTGATTAGATCACGGGGATATCACTTGTCGGAACGATTCAAGTAGCATTGTTCAGTAACGAGATTGAACACGACATGGTGATGTCATTGATCATATCTCGGGCACTGCAAGTATCAAGAGACAAAGGGAATAAGACACGACTGTCCCGGTTCAAACGACGAAAGATCTCCGTGGAACGCACAGGGGTCACATGGCCATCCAGGTCCCTCTGTTGATCATTGGTGCGGGAGTGTCCCGACCATGTCTGGAGTGTTCCCGAACCGTGGAGTATCACGCTTAAGGGATTGATGATGCTTAGAGAGCATTAATAGGATCGGTAGATCGCCGAAGAAAAGAAGAGAGAAAACCAGAAGGGTTTTGGTAAGTCCGGAGGATGTACGGAGTGGAGGTGGAAGGTGTTCCATGGCCATGGAGATTAGATAATGTGTGAATGAATGTTAAATATTGATTTAATCATTTATTCATAATTATTTAATAAAGAGAAAATCAATTAAAGGTCAAAAAGTCTTAATGGGCCAATTCCGGAGGGAGAGGGCCCATTAGGGAAAAGGAGAAGGGGAGAGGGCCAAAGGGGAGGCCGGCTGGGCCTAGCCCCCCCGCAGGGGGCCCACTAGGTGGCCGGCGGCCACCTCCTCCCCCCCTCCTCTCCTTTAGTCCCACCCCGGGACTTTGGGGGAGGTAGTACCTCCCCTCCCCTATATAAAGTGGGGTATTTGGCCTAGAAACATACACCAATAATCAATAAAGGTCTCCCCACTTTTGGGAGGACCTCTAATTGATATTTTCTCTCTCCCCCTCTTTCCCTCATGACCGTGGTCCCAAGTCTGGACTGCACGAATGAGAGACATCTTTACAGCGGAGCGCGTCGCGCTGCGGGTTTCGGATCCGGGAGCTCTACTTCCGCAACTGCTTCTAGATCGGGGAAGCGGGAGTCATCATAAGACACCGGACTTGTGTAACTCCCCGCGAGGTGTCGCACTTGAGGCACTCAAGTCGTTGGAGCCAGAAGGAGCACAAGGACTTCATCACGACCTTGAGGTCGGCTTCGGCTCGTCAGCATCAACCACACTCTCCTGAGCGTTGACAACGCTTTTCGGTCTTCAAGGGTAAGTTCGCGAAAAGCCCCTCCCATTACTGTATTACTAATAGATAGGTCCTGACAGCTTCAGGGGTTCAGGGGCGTAGAGTAAAATTTATTGTTTTTATGTGCGGAACCCCTACAGTGGTATCAGAGCTAGATCTATGCATAGTAATGCTAGTACGGGTAGAACACACGAGATGTAGCATGTGGGCGTTGATATTTTAGTTGTTACCCTCCCATGTGTACTTGTGTATACCGCAGTAATGCTTGATGAAGCGGCCCCCAACCGACTTTACGCGTTCATTCGCGAGACTGGTCCACGCTTGACATATGGCTTGTACCGTATAAAGTGGCTTAGGGGGGTGTATGTCTCTCTCGCATTAGTTGGTATAGCATTTGTAACGGAGGGCCCCGAAAGGGGTGTAATATAGACAACTACTTGATCAACGTTGTGCTGAAAGTTCGTAGGTAAGAACAGTTCTTGTACGAAAGCCCATTCAGCCACGTAAAACATGCAAAGATAAAGTAGAGGCATCTAACTTTGTTTTGCAGGGGGGCGTTGCTTTGTGATATGGTTGTGGCAAAGGTAAAGTAATTACCTTTTGTTGCATAGTAGTATATTGTCACGATAATGACAAACTACCACGCCGGGAAGACACCGGTACCCTGGTGTGTACGGCGCCGGAACCTTGGCGCCGGAACCCGGTGACGGCGGATGGAGATCACGACGTGAAGGACCATATCACATAGCATTTATATTCAATGTTACTAGTATTAGATACTCGATGGTAGCCTAATAAGATGATCCCTGTTAAAATTACCAACGATTGTGTTCCCCCTTAGTGTGCACCACCAAGAAAGTTCTTCGATATGAGGCGATCCAGAGATACAGGCCTAGGTGTCATACATATCTACATTCGCATACAGTGGGTGTAACCCATGTTGCACAGCGAATACACTAAGGTTGAGTTGGCGAGCCTAGCACGCTAGAGAAGCATGGCCTTGGAACACGGATGGTCGAAAGATCGAGCACAAGTCGCATAAATGATGTGACCGACGTTTAGCGTCCACCCTTGAACCCACATTGATGGTCGTGGCGATCGGAGGAGATGTGGCTGATAGGGGTCGTGTTATCACTAGGAACCTCACTCGGGATAGGTGTTTCTGAGTGGAGTTATTATTAACTCATTTAATTATAAACTTACTCTAAATTCCTTTTGCAATTATAAATGTAGATCAGCTCTTTCGTGTTGACAATTGAATGGTTAGAAAGAGAGAAGCTCAGATTAGATGGATCGAACTTCTCCATTTGGGTTGCCAGTCTCCATGTTCTCCTTAGCAAGAACGACATGGTTGACTACATTCTCGACGGGATGGATTTGGATCCGTCCACAGACCTTGAGACCCCAGAGGAGCGGAAGGACTGCTGTCTCCGTCGGCAGATGGCCTCCTATATTTCAGTTGTGATGCGTTTCGGAATGGTGGACGAGCTGTGGCCTTTCGTGGGTGATGTCAACCCTCGTTCGGTGATGCTATAGCTTAGGACACATTTCGTGGATCAGACACGCATTTCGGAGCATGAGTTGATGGGAGATTTCCTCTCCATTAAGATGGAGGAGAACTCGTCACTGGACAGCCACATGCAGCACATGCATGATGTGTACATGAGGCCAGCATACTTCCTAGATGTCTGGATTACAGGCTCTTTTGCAAATGCTGCTGTTCTGCGGTCGCTGCCACCAAGCTACCAAGCACAAGTCAGGACTTGCATAATGAGGGGCGATAGGGAAATGGAGTTCCTTCGGTTCATGACACATCTCAGGAATGTGTTGGTTGAACTAGATGTCGCTCAGGTCGTCAACGACAAAGGTATATATTTGATATACATTTTTATAAATGTTATAATCTTGCAAACACATTGCAGTGTTAAGTATATCTGATACTTGTTCTGTTTTGGTGAAAACAGGTCCTTCTGCATGAGAGGTGCTTGCTTGAGAGGAGGTGACATTGCGTGTTGATGGCGATCGTGATGATGACGGCCGACGACACTCTCCCTCGACATTTATCACTTAGTTTGTGTTTTAGGATGATTATTCTAATCAAGAGATTGTGAACTTCTTTAGTATGTCTCACACTTCGTGTGATGGTTATTCATATGAGTTTGTAACAAACAGTTGTTCTGCTTTGATGAATGATTTCTATTCGTGTTCATATCTTGTTTGATTATGTGTGAATTATCCTTGTTGTTTGAAACTAATTGATAATGTATGAACATTTATAAAACATTAAAATGCCTTGTTTAAAATACCCAACTTAATGATATTTCATTAATGAATGAAACCATTGTTTAAATTCAAAGTTATAATGATAATATGTGGAAGCCATTCGATTTCTTATCACATATAAATCATGCCTGAGTTCGGCGAAATAACTTGAACACTGTGTATTACTTGAATACGAAGTGTTTGATGAATTGTTAAATAGAATACATATTCGATGTATTGTCTTTAATGAAAATGGTAGTTATCATTAAATGATTGTTTAAATGTGTAAAGTAAGTTTACCAAAGGAAACATGAATATGAAACTATTTGATTTGATCAAAGTGTTTCATCAACAAAGGGTATAAATATAAAAGAGAATTTAATTACTATGATTTGATCAATAGTAATGAAATTCAACTTTATAAGAATGGCATAAAAGAAACTATGAAATGCAAAGCATTTTGAAACGTCAAAATGCAAAGCATCACAATGTGATATTAGATATCAAAGGGGGTTGAATAGATGGCACCAAATAAATCGTTAGTGTAGATGTAGAGACCATAAGTTAAGAAATAGTTAGCACTCAATTAGAATTGGTAAACCATTTAAATTCGTGAAAGTTTTGGGGTTATTCGACATAACCAAAATAATAGCGAATAAGTCCTTGTAGAGTATTCATTGGAAACTTTGAATACGAAACCCATAGCTCAAACCAAAAGGAAAGCAAGATTCGTATTGCTTGGATTTTGGTGTGTTCTTGAGAAAGCTCACCTCAAGTGAAGTTTCTCAATTATGGAGCAAATGGAAGATAGTGTAAAACACGATGAGGATTCAAAACCCTGCATCAGAGTGTTGAGGAGCGCAATGGACAACGTTCCTGAATGATTCTCTTCACAGAAGGAAAGAATCAATGATTTTGATCATTATGTTTTTCCCTCTACTACTGTTTTTCACTACATAAAGTAGGATTGAAAATATAAATCCATATCTTCTATGGAGGCATTTTTGAATCACTTGTCATGATTTTTGGAATATGACATACCTACAAACTACAAAGGAAATAATGGTAAACTAGAATTATGAGAAATCCTAAATGCAAAATTCACTTGAGATTAGAAAGCAATTCATTGTTGAATCTCACAAGTAAAATGGGTTACTTAAATTTTCCCAAATTACTGCAAAGCCATAGTAGGAAAAAGGGGGTGAATGACAAAAAGCACAATTTGTCAAATATTGGATGAATTCAAATGAATTTGATTCATGTGTGCTAAATGTCAAGTGGATTTAAAACTAGTAAAGTACTAGTATCTCATAGTAAATCTCCATGTGTTATATTTGATCAAAGGATTTTGAAGTTATTCAAAATAGTAAGGAGATATGCAATTTGCATAAAATTGAGTGGGAGCTATGAAAGTCTTCCTGAAACAATATGTGATTGACATATTTTTAAGTGGGAGCAATATAAGTCTCAAATTCAATTATGTAGGAACATATTTTGAGTGGGAGCTTATAGGAGTAATTCTTAAGTAAGTTAAGGATGAAAGTGCAAATACTTATAAATAATGATTTATAAGATGTAGAAGTTGATAATAACCGTATTATGATATTATGTAGTATTCCTTAAGGGATTATGAAAGCTGTTTCGGAATAGAAGTTAATTAAGGGACTAGTCCTTAATGACTCGAATTAAGAATAGTATTAAGTTTAACATCAATGGTTAAAATAAAGAAAAGGATGATCGTCATCCACTATGTTGAGACATAGGTTCTATCTTAGTAAACCATGATGATAACTTAGCATAATATGTGATCCAAATAAGGAATGTTTGAAAGTGATTAAGTTCGAATCATAGAATGTTGAGCTAAGTTTTGTCCGCAGTGTCTAATAGAGAACTGTAGACATGTTTTCCAAATCCATAAAGGATGGCATATCTTAAAGCATAAATAGTTATGTTATAAGGGAATATGTTGGAAACTCTTGTAGATACCAATTAAAGTCAAGTAGGAAGTGATGGCTCAATGCACGACGCCCAGAAAAATGCTTGATGGCGGTGTTGATGTAGAGCTCGTTGGGAACCCCAAGAGGAAGGTATGATGAGCATAGCAGCAAGTTTCCCTCAGTTATGAAACCAAGGTTTAATTGAACCAGTAGGAGCAAGGAAACACCTCAAAGGTGTTACTAGCTGAGCTTTGGCAGGGCGCACTACCGGTGCTAGTAGCAAAATGGAGACCTGCACAACACAACCATAGAACTTTGTCCCCAACTTGCGATGAGGTTGTCAATCTCACCGTGTTTTGCGGAAAACAAAGGATTAAACGTATCGAATGGAAAGAAGTAAAAGTTTGCAGAAAGAAAACACAAAGCAGAAACAGTTTATAGATTGTATGTAAAGTAGAGGACCGGGATCCATAGTTCACTAGAGGTGGCTCTCCTTAGATAGATAACATGCTAGGTGAACAAGTTATGCATCAATCAACTAGTCTTGGGACAATGCACATAGAACTAAGAATGGCCACTATGCTCTCAAACTAGTGCATAAAGATAGAAGGTGGAGACTCAATATAATGGTGGAAGAAAAGCCTTTGTAAAAGGAAGTAGGGATTCCAGTCTCATAAAGAGCTTCCAAAAATTATGGTACTTATAGCTTTCAGCTCTCATTGCCCCTATCATAAGCATCTTGAAGGTGATTAAGGTTAAAGTGACACAACTAAGAGGATATGCTTGACAAGTTATAAACCGAGATCTCATGCCCCTTACTTACGAAGACCGATCCTCATGCTACTCAACTTCAGTCACGAGTAAGCTCTTGTCATTGTAAGTATATGTGTATCATTAAGAACCGCCAACGGGGTACCCCTTGCACATGATACGGGAGCTTTCCCATAATCAAAATGACAAGGCAAGCAGACAATGAACATCTCAGTGATCTTTTTATTTGCTATTTGCATAGGTTTTTATTGAGGATGCTTCATAGAGTGCTCATTATGGTGATGCTGCAAGTTTCCACCATGATTAGGCATGGCTTGGGCTAGCGGCCCAGGCGTTTCTCTAACACATATACAAACTCCATGATCTTACAAGTTCCACTTTTATTTCACACTGCCGGGATCTGTAAGCAAAAGAACATGATATCAACGGGGTACAAAGTACAAGTGCAATGTTGAAAGCGTTCCCCATGGTACATGGTTCTGCTAATTTCAACTCATAAAGCACAAGCATATACGCAACAAAGAAGGACCCAATGGTTCAAGTTTATTAGAGGCAATAAGTAAAGTGTGCCATCAAGTTCGTGAGAGCTTTAATCACTAGTTTTCTCATAACAAGTGGAAGGTAAACAAAAGAATGAATATACTTGGAATAGCATAAGCTAGTAGGTAGGTATGGTGGACTCTGTGGAAAAACTTGGTTTAGGGAGTTGGATGCATGAGTGGAACTCATACTTGGTTGTGGAGGCTAGCAAAAGAGCAACAAACTAAGAGAGCAATAATGGCCATAATCATGCAGAGCGACAAAACATCATTGCTCAAAGCATAAAGTGATACTACAAGTTGAAAACTAAAGGATCATAAAGGCTATGGTGACTTGAGATAGTCATAACATGGTGTGAGCATGCACCAAGTCAACCCAAATAAAGCATCAAAGGAGAATACCACTATACTATGCTTTAATATGCTAAAACACGCATGATTCATCCAAGGCACATTAAGAAATCTCAATTGTTTATAACAAGTCATGCTACAGCAAAGAATGCTAAGCATTAAGCCAAAACAATATCGAGCATGGGATGACAAAGCATAGGCCACAGTCAAAAACGAGCTCTTTTTACCACATAAGCATAAACTTTCCTACTCTTTTCCAAACCAAACCAAACTATTTGTAAACCAAAGTGTGAAAGAGGGGGTCCAACCAACTTATTCAGAAAACTAAGCAAACCAAGCAAACTAAAAAAACAAAACGAAAACGAAAAAGAAGACGCTCCAAGAGAAACACAACTGTGCACGAAACAATAAAAATGAAGCGTTTGGAAGAAACCTGGAATTTTTATTGATGAAGAAGGGGATGCCTTGGGCATCCCCAAGCTTTGATGCTTGTACTTCTTGGATGTTTCTTGGGGTGACACGTGTGGCATCCCCAAGCTTGAGATTAGTCCATCCTTCATATCATTGCTCATTCCTTCCATACACCTGAAAATTTTCCTTCATACAAAACTTCACACAATCTCATTAGCAACATTAGTGCACTTTAGATAAATAAGTCTCAAGGTTCAGTTCTAACACCAAATAAACTTCCATTAGAACACTAGCTACTGTAGCACTTCCCTCAAAAAGCTCAATTCCCCAAAGGAACTCAAGAAGGAACTAACAAGAACCAAATGCAGAAAAATGGCAGAAATCTGTCAAAACAGACCAGCAGGTAAAGACAATTTTTTTAGAAGACCTTCTGTTGCTCAAATCAAAAAGTGTTGAACTCACGAAAGTTAGATAACAACCTGGGGCAGAAGCACAAAAATTACAGCTCAGTCCGACATACGGAGCTCTCTCAGGAATTTGTACAGTGAAGCACAGAAATCTGTTTTGGGACAGCAACTTTCCCAATCATTACTTCACTCTTATTAGAGGTTACTCTTGGCACAAAAAGCAAATAAAAAGGATAAGGAGAGGTTATTACAGAGGTAATAACTTCCAAGACTCAACTAAAACTCTTGGATTATCTCCCAACAAGTACTTTTCTTTAACGCCTTTAAGTTAGGCATAAGAACCAAAGAAAGAATCAAGTGTTCTCAAATGAAGAAGCATTAAGACCAAATTTTCTTTTCATAGGAGAAGCAAAAGAAATGTTTTCTCTCTTTTTAGGGAAGTGTTCTATACCTTTCTTGAGTGGAAGTTGATATTTAATGGTGCCTTCTTTCATATCAATGATGGCACCAACAGTTCTAAGAAAAGGTCTTCCCAAAGTAATAGGACAAGAAGCATTGTATTCAACATCCAAAACATAGAAATCAACGGGGACATAGGAATCGTTAACCATAATAAGAACATCATTAAGACTCCCCATGAGTTTCTTTTTAGCATTAGCATCAAGTGGGACATTCAAATAACAATCTTTAAGAGGAGGCAAATCAAGCATATCATAAATCCTTCTAGGCATAATAGAAACACTACTATCAAGATCACACAAAGCTTTGAAATCAAAGTGGTTCACTTTCATATTAATGATGTTTTCCCAACCATCTTCTTGTTTTATGGGAATAGAAGCTTTATGTTTCATCTTTTCTTCTTTAATCTTTATGAGAGCATCAGTAATGTGTTTTGTAAAAGCCATGTTCATAGCACTAGCATTAGGACTTTTAGCAAGCTTTTGTAGGAACTTAATAACTTCAGAGATGTTGCAACCATCAAGATCAAAATGAACTTTATCATTTAAGGTAGTAGAACTATTACTAGCCTCAACACTAGTGGTGGTGATAGTAGAAACACTAATGTTTCTAGCAATTTCATCTTCTCTTTCCCACTTAGCATGTAATTCAGCTAATAGTCTAACGTTTTCATCAATTCTTACTTGTATAGCATTAGTAGCTGCAAAGGTATTCTCATTAGTTTCGGGTTTAGCAGCCATTTTATTCAAAGTAGATTGAGCTTCCGCCAAAGATGCTATATTTCTTTCAGCATTAGAGAGTTTTTCCTCAATAGTTTTATTGAAAGAAGTTTGTTTACTAATAAACTCTTTAAGCATAACTTCAAGTTCAGAGGGAGCACTCTTATTGTTGTAAAAATTTCCATGAGCATTACCATTGTTGGGAGGATATGGCTTATAATTGTTGTTACCAAAATTGTTCCTATGAGCATTATTACCATAAGCATTGTTGCCAAAATTATTATTTCTTATGAAGTTCACATCAACTTGCTCTTGTTGGGCAACCAGAGAGGCTAAAGGAACATTATTTGGATCAATATGGGCTTTCCCATTAACAAGCATAGACATAATTATATCAATCTTATCACTCAAGGAGGAGGTTTCTTCAACAGAATGTACCTTCTTACCTTGTGGAGCTCTCTCAGTATGCCATTCAGAATAATTAACCATCATATTATCCAATAGTTTTGTTGCAGCACCCAAAGTGATGGTCGTAAAGGTACCTCCAGCAGCTGAATCCAATAGGTTCCTTGAAGAATAGTTCAATCCTGCATAAAAAGTTTGGATGATCATCCAAGCAGTCAGTCCATGAGTGGGACAATTCTTTACCAAAGATTTCATTCTTTCCCAAGCTTGAGCAACATGCTCATTATCAAGTTGTTTAAACTTCATTTTTACTTCTCATAGATATAATCTTAGCAGGAGGATAGTATTTTCCAATAAAAGCATCTTTGCACTTAGTCCAAGAATCAATACTATTCCTAGTTAAGGAATTCAACCACTCTTTAACTTTCCGTCTCAAAGAGAAAGGAAACAATTTCAGTTTAATAATATCACCATCTATATCCTTATGCTTTTGCATCTCACAAAGTTCAACAAAGTTATTTAGATGGGAAGCAGCATCTTCATTACCAATACCAGAAAATTGTTCTCTCATAACAAGATTGAGCAAAGTAGGTTTTATCTCAAAGAAAGTATTTTCAGCCATAGGTGGAGCAATAGGAGTGCTCATAAAATCATTGTTGTTGGTGCTAGTGAAGTCACACAACTTGGTGTTTTCAAGAGTAGTCATTTTTTTGGGTTTTCAAATAAGAAAGCAAACAAGTAAAACTAATTTTTTTGTGCTTTTTGAAGAACAAAACAAGCAAACAAAGCAAAAAGAAACTAAGCAAAACAAAAACAACGAAGTAAAGAGATTGGTTATGAGGGACTCCCCTTATGAAGATGTCCTTGACTCCCCGGCAACGGCGCTAGAAAAATCTTTAAGGGCGTGTAGTTGATGTGGGAGTTCCTTCTTCTTTGTTCCCCAGCAACGGTGCCAGAAAAATGCTTGATGGATCAATGCACGGCGCCCAGAAAAATGCTTGATGGCAGTGTTGATGTAGAACTCATTGGGAACCCCAAGAGGAAGGTATGATGAGCACAGCAACAAGTTTCCCTCAGTTATGAAACCAAGGTTTAATCGAACCAGTAGGAGCAAGGAAACACCTCAAAGGTGTTACTAGCTGAGCTTTGGCAGGGCGCACTACCGGTGCTAGTAGCAACATGGAGACCTGCACAACACAACCACAGAACTTTGTCCCCAACTTGCGATGAGGTTGTCAATCTCACCGTGTTTTGCGGAAAACAAAGGATTAAACGTATAGAATGGAAAGAAGTAAAAGTTTGCAGATAGAAAACACAAAGCAGAAATAGTTAATAGATTGTATGTAAAGTAAAGGACCGAGATCCATAGTTCACTAGAGGTGGCTCTCCTTAGATAGATAACATGCTGGGTGAACAAATTACAGCGGGGCAATTGACAAACACCGAGAAAGCAATACATGCATATACTAATCATCTTGACTACTTTGAGACTTGATTGGGCATTACAACATAATACATAGACCGCCATCCAACTGCATCTATGTCTAATAATCCACCTTCAGGTTATCATCCGAACCCCCTCCAGTATTAAGTTGCAAGCAACAAATTATTGCTTTACGAACTGCGTGTAAAGTAAACAATACAATTGTTCTATGAACAAAGGATCGTTGTTTTCTCCCTAGTAGCAACAGCACATCTAGTGCCTTAGAGATTTCTGTCACTTCCCCAGATTACCAGAGGCACGAACCCACTATCGAGCATAAATACTAACTCTTGGAGTTGCTAGCATCTACTTGGCCAAGATAGCTACTAACAACGGAAAGCATGCACGATCTCAAATAACAAAGACATGATAGAATCAATAATCAATCTAAAATAGCATCTCAATATCCATCGGATCCCCGCAAACACAACATGTATGGATTACAAATAGATGATCTTGATCATGAACGGAGCTCACAAGATCTAAACATGAAATCACAAAGGAGGAGAAACCAGCCATCTAGCTACTACATGGATCCGTAGTCCAAGGATGAACTACTCACACATCACACCGGAGGCTTGCATGGTGATGAAGAAGGCCTCCAGGGTGAATTCCCCTCTCTGGCAGGGTGCCGGGAAGAGCTTCAGATCTCCCTGATCTAGGGACAGAGACGACGGCGGCTATAGACTCTTTCGTGGATTTTTGATCGGGTACCTAGGGTTTTTGTCCCGAGGGCAACTTATAGGCGGAAGGAGAGGCCGAGGGGGTGCTGGGGGCGGCCAGACCACCCCCTGGCGCGGGCCAGGCCTGGTCGCGCGGCCAGGTGGTGTGGCCAGCCCCCAGCCCTTCTCCGTTTCGTATTCTGGCACTTGATCCCTTCAAGAAAAATAGGCACTTTGGCTTTTGTCCCGTCCAATTCCGAGAATATTCATTTTCTGACTTTTCTGGAACCAAAAACAACAGAAAACAGGCAGCTGGCACTGTGGCTCTTGTTAATCGGTTAGTCCAAGAAATCATAATATAAGTACTCCAAAGTTGGAACAAAACACAAGAAAGTGGATAAAACCAAGCATGGAACATCAAAAATTATAGATATATTTGCAATGTATCAGGAAGCGAGGTGAACAAAGACATCGAAAGTTGCACAAAGTGCACTAGTGTTTCGATGAATACATTTATAATAATAGATAAGGGTACCATCTAAAGTGTTGTATAATGTTATGGCGGGGCTAATTCACTTTTAACGTAGAATGATGTATCCCAGGGCACAGTGCCCATGAGAAAGCCCTCGAGGTTGATCTAATGTCACTGTAGGCTCCTCGAATCAGGCCTCGTTCTGCTGCCATAATAACGATGCATACACATAGATGCTATCATGTGATGATAAAGTATTAATGTCAATCCAGGTGACATTAGTAACTTGCAAAGGATTTGCGACTGTAAAGTACAGAACCAAGACTCAACCTCTTCCATGAGCAAGCATGTTCTGGGTACCGGATATATGGTACCAATGATTGAGAACAAATGCAGCTAGTGTATTTGTACTCTAGGGCAAGTGGGAGACTATTGGAAATATGCCCTAGAGACAAATAGTAGTAAGGACTATTATCATATTTCATATAGTTTATGATTAAGTTTTATATCATGATATAACTGTATTGAGTGGAAACATCAATACACGTGTGATATACAAACAAACCAGGGGTTCCCAGTGAAACTCTAGTCACTGGTTCATTGGTCAACAGATGATCATGTTTCCTGATCATGTGGCATTTATGCCAAATGGAAATGAGGTCATCTCATTCTGAGAATGAGATGATGAACCAATACACAACCTAAACATCGTGATTCGATCATGTCACGAAGTTCAAGTTACGATGATTAGAAAAGGACCCTCGTAGACTATTCCTTAGACCGTGAGACTATACAATCACTGTCTCCCGAGAGTGCTTAGATAGCATCAAACGCCATCTGGTAAAACGGTGGTTATAAAGGTGTGTTCAGGTATTCGGAGGAAAACGTAGAGGCAATATATGTCAAGAGCGGGATTTGTCCATCCATGTGACGGGAAGATACTCAAGGGCCCACTCGGAGAAGTTATATCCAATAGCTGCGCAGCATGTGATTAGATCACGGGGATATCAATTGTCGGAACGAGTCAAGTTGCATTGTTCAGGAACGAGATTGAATACGACATGGTGATGTCATTGATCATATCTCGGGCAATGCAAGTATCGAGCGACAAAGGGAATAAGACACGACTGTCCCGGTTCAAATGATGAAAGATCTTCGTGGAACGCACAGGGGTCACATGGCCATCCTGGTCCCTCTGTTGATCATTGATGCGGGAGTGTCCCGACCATGTATGGAGTGTTCCCGAACCATGGGGTATCACGCTTAAGGGCTTGATGATGCTTAAATAGCATTTATAGGATCGGTAAAATTGCCGAAGAAAAGAAGAGAGAAAACCGGAAGTGTTTCGGTAAGTCCGGAGGATGTCCGGAGTGGAGGTGGAAGGTGTTCCATGGCCACGGAGATTAGATAATGTGTGAATGAATGTTAAATATTGATTTAATCATTTAATAAAGATAAAAATCAATTAAAGGTCAAAAAGGCTTAATGGGCCAATTCCGGAGGGAGAGGGCCCATTAGGGAAAAGGAGAAAGGGGAGAGGGGCAAAAGGGGAGGCCGGTTGGGCCTACCCCCCCCCCCCCCCCCCCCGCGTGGGGCCCACTAGGTGGCCGACGGCTACCTCCTCCCGCCTCCTCTCCTTTAGTCCCACCCCGGGACTTTGGGGGAGGTAGTACCTCCCCTCCCCCAATATAAAGTGGGGTATTTGGCCTAGAAAAACACACCAATAATCAATAAAGGTCTCCCCACTTTTGGGAGGACCTCTAATTGATATTTTCTCTCTCCCCTCTTTCCCTCGTGACCGTGGTCCCAAGTCTAGACTGCGCGAATGAGAGACATCTTCACCGTGGAGCACCGTCGCGCTGCGGGATTTGGATACGGGAGCTCTACTTCCTTAACTGTTGTTGGATCGGGGAAGCGGGAGTCATCCTCAGGCACCGGACGTGTGTAACTCCCCGCGAGGTGTCGCACTTGAGGCACTCAAGTCGTTGGAGCCAGAAGGAGCGCAAGGACTTCATCACGACCTTGAGGTCGGCTTCGGCTCGTCTGCATCAACCACTCTCTCCTGAGCATTGACAACGCTTTTCGGTCTTCAAGGGTAAGTTCGCGAAAAGCCCCTCCCGTTACTGTATTACTAATAGATAGGTCCTGCAGCTTCAGAGGTTCAGGGGCGTAGAGTAAAATTTATTGTTTTTATGCGTGGAACCCCTACAATATTTTCTTTCTCCTTGGTCTTATCCTTTTAAAAAATCTAGCACCAAACCTTTTGCTATTATCTTCTATATGTATTCAAGTAAAACTTATGTAGCTGGGGATCTATACCATGATTTGTTTACTAGTAAGTGATTTGCTTACTAGGTTATGTAATTGATGATCTGTACTACCATGCTATGCTTACTACTAAGTGCTTTTTTATTACTACTAGTAGGTCATGTAGTTGGGACCTGCTTTGTTTACTAAGTTACTATTAGTATGTTGTTGTTACATATGTTGCTTCTACATATGTTGTCAACTAGATGGTTTTGTAGTTTTGTGCTATGGTTTTGTTTGGTAATATATATTAATACTACTGCTATATATGCTTCTACATATGCTCCCACAATACTACTTCTATATATGCTGCTACATATGCTGCCACAATACTGTTGCTACATTTCTTTGTCCTTGGTGTATGTTATTGTAATATATGGTGGTGATCCACAAGGATGGTGCGACCCTTGTCAGAAGGATGTTTTTTCCTATGTAGGAATTTTTTCTTGTGAATGGAATTTATTTGACTTGCTCGTTTTCACCGAAATGTTGATTAATTTTTTTTGGGAAAAAATGGGCACTCCTAGGTCCATAAATTAGCAAAGGTCATGTCGGATTTTCCTGTGGGTTTTTGTACTAACTAGGTGCATCGTCTTTGTATATAGTACTAACCATGTCGAGCGGACACAACAACGGACCCACACATCTCTGTGTATAAACGTCTTAGAAGAAGCCTGGGAGAGTAACAAGGAGTTTTGGGAGTTTAACTAGGACACAGAGCGGGCGAAGGTAGCCAGGCCAGAATGTCAGGACGATGAGGGCGACAAAGAGATGTATGACCTAGGGAAAGACGAGGATGCTGCCAACGATGACGAAACCACTAATAGTGGTGGTGGCCAGGATGAAGCCACCACCGGTAGTGGCGCCGAGGGTGAGACCATTGTCGGTGAATGCACGGATGGCGGTATCCAACCTAATAGAGCCAAGAAGCAAAGGAAGGATCGGCAGCCACCAGTGCTCGGCATCGTCCGAGGGGATTTTACCGAAGTGAGCCCTTCTGGCATACGCTCCAGAAGACCTTGTCAAAGGGTATGGCATACAAAATCGGGTGCAGTGTCTGGGACACTGTCTTGATCAACACGGGAAACCTAAGGGAACATGAGCTTGTGCATCTGACTGATCTCCTCATCTAGAAGCTTCACCAACAATACAAGTTCCCACATCCATTCAACAACTTAAATCTGAAAGGGAATAAGGAAAACAAGGTAGCCCTCAAGAAGATTTGCAACGCCTTGAGCAGCTGGAGAACCCGGGTGAAGGCACGAATTGATATGGGTAAAATCTACGAGGATATTAAGAAGCACGAGCTGAGGCTCCACGAATAAGAGTTTAATCTTTTCAAGGAGAAGGTAGCTTCTAACTTAGGCATATGGTGGACTGTGTGGGGGAAGAAGATGTAGAAATAGAACATCGGAAATCATCATTGCCGAGACGGTGATTATAGAGCAGTAAGGCCCATTTGGGACAAGGAGGATGCCGAGTTTCGACGTCTGGGTAAATAAAACCCTTGGCACAAATTCATGAACCTGCAGATGAGGAACTTTGTTCAGGCCCGCTACTATTTGCACCCAATAACAAAGGATTTTTTTACCGACTATGAGGATGTGAAGGAATTCGAGAAACATATGGTAAGGAATTTACCTTATGCGTATCTCAGTTATAATTAAGAATGAAGCCTAATTTCTAAACATGTTCAACTCTTCCTTCTACAGAAAGCGGAAATAGAAGCAGCTGCGGGCTCCTCCTAGGGGTTGATAGAGCCGTGGGATGGTCCTTTCAATAGGGTGATGAACCTTTTCAAGAAGAGGAACAAGTGGAAGCCGCCGACGTCAGGTGGACGTGTGTCCGGCTTTGGCACGACCACGAAAATGATGGACCACTACAAACAGGTTGCTAAGGCTAGAAGGGAGAAAAAGTTGCAGAAAAAGGTATAGGACCGACGCGAGCTTGAAGAGATCTAGAGAAGAATGGAAAATATGACACAGTTGATCGATGACCGAGTAGGACAGAAGATGATAGAGATCATTCCTTCTTTGTTGGATGGGCTTGATGCTTGGAACATGGTTGGTCGACAGGGGCCGATACCTCTGCCCAGCTTGACAGGCAGCAACGCGACCAGCTAGATACCAGCGTTGTTCGCATGGGTGACCCCGCCCGTGGACGCTACGGGGTAGCCTGCCTTCATGGCAATGATGACCTCGGCTGCCAACAGCGTGGTGCAACCTGTCGCACTGGTGATGATGCCACCCAACAACAATGCGGCGCAACTGGTCGCATCAGTGAAGACGCGGCCCAACAAAACCGCGGCGCAACGGGTGCTTCGTCCTAGTGAACCCCAGCTGGAAGCGGAGCATATGCCAGCCGGCACCATGGATGCAAGCAGCCCCTCCGTCTCTTGCATGCCTGCCGCCGTCAGCGGTGCATCGACACAAGCTGAGCTCGACGCCATCACCAAGTAACTAAGCATCTCAGATGCTCAGTCGATGGCTTCATCTCCTTTGCCTTTGATGACAGCCATATCTCTGATGCCCAACATGCATGTTTATTCGCATGGCATTGCTTGCACCCTCCTACAGTATGTGGAGGACGAGTTGAAGGATGTTGCCAAGCGCACTATCATGCAATCGAAGAACCGCATGTTCAACAACAAGCCCATGGCTGATGACATGTTTAGGGTTGCCATGGCTCGGGTGTTTCCAAGCTGCAACGAAGTTGGCCCCTTGTTCAACCCGAAGGATCCGACAAACACTCGAACCTCGGAGGATGCTAGGGATCGCCCTTGGTATGGCTAAAAACCCATATTCGTATCGAGGGGAGGCACCACCCCAAGGACAACACCACCGCCACCACTAATCATCGCCACCAGCATAAGCCATGGCAACGCTGTCGCGCGGCCATCGCCGCTGCCACCACCACTAGTGGATATGCCACACCACAACAATTACTATGACAACATGGATGCATTACTCAACACTGGTGTTGATGATGGCATTTACATGCCTTCTATTGAACCCTTCATCGTGATGATCCAGCTGGTCTTAGTATGATCTGCACGCAACGTCTGGTATTCGGTAGTTTTCAAGAGACGCCTCCACCTATCACTGATGCTCCATAGGCCCATCGTGGAATTGTTTTCAGCCCTAACACACTACACCATGTGGATGATGAGGAGTTAGCGGTCCCTACTCAACAGAAGAATGGTCGAAAAAGAAGTAAGAAGCCGAAGGATGCAAGCTAGCTGGCTCCGAAGGTGGTGAGGACTATCCAGACTCAGGACAACATGCCATATGAACCCAAGGATGTCTTATGGAACATGCATATAGAAGGTAAGCTGATGCTGAATCGAGGATGCTCAAAGCGGCAAGTCCACCTATGTAGAGTCTGCATGCAAGTATTTTGTTTATAGAAACTCAACTTCTAAAAGAAAAAATCCGCCGCACCCTATTTTCATGGTCAAGGTGCCAAAGGGAAAGGGCTTCATCGATACACCCCCTCGGATCTGTTCTTCCTGCGGGTTGAAGACATCTTCAATTTGTTTCTCTCAAAACAACTACACTATACACTAGTCCGCCTATACTCTCTTAACATGGCAATGAAGGTCGAGAGAGAGAGAGAGAACCGAGGGCATCGCGATAGCGGACCCTTCTACATGCGTGAAACGATCTTGTTGAACCCTGTGGAAGGGTCACTCGGGCAGGATTACCTCAAAGACTTCATGTAGAAGAATAGAAATAAGGATTACCTTCTCGTGACTTTCTTTCCCGAGTAAGTACAGTATTTATTCGTTGTCCACCTGTAACATGTTTTCTTAGATTTGCATCATTTGTTTCTAATACATTTCCTTTTGAATTGTTTTCCACAGAGACAAATACTGCACAGTCATCAACATTTTCCCGAAGCTTTCGCAAGCCATGTATTTCAACTCAAGAAGTTTGATAAAGAAGAAAGACTATGGAAACATACAGTGTGTTCTGGATGGTCCTCTCGATGCCTATGCCTTAGATGGAGGCTACTTCGGCAAGGGGGGCAAATGTTAGGGAAGACATACACCTATTTACCCACGTAATGTTATTCTCTTGCCTCAAGCAGCCGGCAAGTAGTCAAAAGGAGGCCTTATATGTCCTCTATCACATGAGCGGGTTCGTTCGAAAGTGGGCCCAAAATATGTCGACCATCGCGGATGATGATCTCAGAGAACAATTCTTTTGCAACCAGACTCAGTTGTCGGAAATCATCAATCACGATGTCCTCAGAAGTGGGGGGGTCTTGCACTACACCAGCATTAAAATGCAAAATTTCAAGATAGAAGAACGCCTAGAAATGCAAGGTGATGATAGGAATTTCATGACGAAAGACGGCGTACTACTATTCCCTACACCGAGTCTGAAGTCTTGATATTTTCATTTATGAGTTGGATGCAGTTTCGAACTATCGTTGGATGTCTCTGACGTTTTAAACTGATTAGTAACTTGCCTAGCTCGAAACTGTATGGTCGTTGAACTTAATTAATGTGATCATCGATGCGCCTAGATCTCTATGTATATTGTTTCGATGGTTGTTAGACTTACTTATATAATCGTGATCGATGGTATTTTTGTGTCAACATAAAGTATGAGGCCCTTAGTACTTGGTGTTCATATTTCTTAGCTCTTGCTTGTTGCAACGACTGATGATTAAAATGCTAGGGCACCAAGTATGACTTCATTTCGGATGTGATCCTGGCACTACTAGAAAAAAGCTAATCCGTGGCGCACCTATTTTCCCCTTCCGTGGCGCACTAAGGGTGCGCCACGACTTCTACGCTACGGCTAAAAAGTGCCCGTAGCGCACTGCCGGGTGCGCTATAGGAATCTCGACATAGTAGTGGCGCACAACACAGTGCGCTACCACTGTTTTCCCTGTGGCGCATGTCAAGTGCGTTGCTAGTATGTAGTTAGTAGTAGCGCACTGGCTGGTGCGCCACTACGGTTATTCCTGTGGCGCATGACGTAGTGCGCTACTAGTAGCTGACTAGGTGCACCACCAACGCGGTGCGCCACTAACAACGTATATGTGCGCCACGACTTAGCTTTTTAAAAAACAAAAAAAATACTCAATACAGATGATATTCAATACTGATTATATACAATACAGCTGATATACACAGATATACAGTACAGAAATAAATACACAGATATACAATACAGAAATAAATACACAGACAAGATAGAAACAAATACATATAGATAAGTCACATACATAAATACACAGTATAAGTTATATTATTTCGATCAAGTTACAAAGTAGCTAGTGATGACATGAATACATGTCTCAACCAAGTTAGAGCTCGCGGAAGCTCGCCTAGACATCTAAAGTAGGAACATGCATGACAGACAACCAAGGACAATAACCATCACCACGACCGAGGTATAGGTCTTCATCCGGTTCCTCGTCCTAACTCCCGCTAGATAGCGCACGTATCTAGCTTCCACCTCCGCCATAGTATTGTACCCTTTGTAGCTATTGCCGCTGAAACGGTGCACCTGTCTCTGGCAGTCTTACCAATCATTATAGACTCTAGGAACCGTCCCTTGTACATGACGTACCACGTCATCTAAAAGTTGTCAATAATAATTAAATGATGGTGAAAAAACAAGTAAAAGTCGCATATAAAGATATACTTATCAAATAAGGTAACAAAGTAAGCAAAAAATACCAAGTAGTAGCATGTACATGTCGACACACACAAGTACACGTGGGGATAAAGAACTACAACTAGACCAACACATCAAGACTTCTGGCTCGGCTCAGGGAACGGGAGGACGCCTTGTTTCGTCATGAACGCCCTATAGTCACCCTGCATCTTTAGGCGATCTACTACGTCACGGTTATTCGAGGGATTGCCTCCGTAGAAGACCCCCCCTGAAGTCATGACATCACGGCTGATGATTGCCCCAAACTGTTGCTGGATGCGATATATCTCTTGTCTAATATCTGAATCATTGATCCTGGCCTTGACTTCGACCCACCGTTTGAGATGATCTGGCAGCGTATAATTCTGTTGCTCTAGAGGAACGCCGTCATGTGATGGATTGCATTGTAGGCTTCCTTCTGACTACCTGCCGGCTGTTTCACGCAGGGGAATTCCGTCACATGCGTGAATACGTGCCTGCCAAACTTGAGCTTCTTACGCACGAAGGTGGCGCCTTCCGCTGAGGCATAGCCGGTGAGAGCATCATCCAGAACTTCCTTGATCTTGTCGTAGTTTTCTTCTTCTCTTGACTCCCCGAGTCGAAATACGTGGCTTGCGAATGTTTCGGCGACAAGCAGATCAGTGTGAAGTGTTGATCTCTGTGCAAAACAATTCAAACGGATGTTGGAAAAAGAATGATGAAAATCTAATAAAGCATGTTATGGTGGCGAGTGAATAATGACTTACACAGGAAAGAAAGGCACGAGAATGTATTCCTTTGTCTTGTTCGCCACCAAGATGCCTTGGAGGTACGAGGCCACGAATCGCCGTTCAATGGCGCTTCCCAAGCAGCCATCACGCATGTAGTAGGGGTCCACTATAGCGATGCCCGGGGTGTTCTCTCTACTGATCTGAATGGTCAGGCTGAGAGAAAACAGGCGTACCATGGCATAGTGCAGCGGATACAGGTGGAACATATTGAAGATGTCGTCAAACTACAGGAAGAACGGATCCGTGGGGACATTATCAACGAAGCCCAAGCCTCGTGGCACCTTAACCACGAATACAGGGTGTGAGGGATCTTTCTCCGCAAGAAGGCGTCTCTCTATCGTCAGCACACCGTCATGCACACTCCTCATTTCTGAAGTGGCGAGCCTGAGCAATTTATTAGTTACCATGGGCTCACCCGCCACATGCATCCTCCACATAATACACTTTGGTCTTGGTGGCCCGTCCTGAAACCTGATCGGATTCGCAGTTGACGCCACCGGCTGGCTCGAGCTGCGAGATTTTCTTTTCTTGGTCTTCTTGCCTTTTGGGAAGTGGGTAGGCAGCGCAATCTGAGCATCGATCGCCCTATGTAGTGTGTCAGGGCTTAGAATAGAGGGTCGATTGGATGTATCCGCTGGCTCGGTGAAGGTGCAAGCTGGAGGCGTCTCTTGAGAACCAAAGAGATGTTTGTTGCAAGTGGCTTTCTCTGTGGGGCCACCAGCTGGGTCTTCGTTTAGGTCACCGGGGAAAAGATTAGTGTTGATGAAATCATCAAAGTAATCTTCGTCATCCTCGTTCGGATCCTGCGCCATGGTCATGTCAATATGACCAGCCGAACAATCGCGTGGAGGTGACGGTGTGGGGGTCTTGCCATGGCTTGGCGCTGGCACGACAGACAGTGTTGTTGTCTGTGGGGTGATGGCCCCGGCTGTCCCCAAACGAATCATGCTCTTTGGACATAGCAGGAATAAGCCGAAGCAACTTCTGAGGATAGCCGGCTCTTCTTCATCCGCTCCTGGGGATTGAATGGGAGGTTCCAGGTCATCGCAGCCCCTTAGCACCCGGATAATTTTAACCCTATGCACGCTATCTGGCATCGTCTTTGAGTGGAACGTGCGGTGCAAGGGTTGAGTGATGGTATCCTTGGCAACATCCGTCTGTGAACAACATGTATGTCATTAAAAAGATGCCATAAGAGTAATAAATGGCAAGGCGGTAAACTATTTGGTTTACTATGATGGCGTCGAGCTCGGCTAATGTCGAGGCACCGCATACGACGACGGGCGTGCAAGAGACGGAGGGGCTCTTGATGGCACGGTGCCGGCCGCCGATGTATTCTCCCTATCAGTTGCATTAAGCTCCGGCGCCGCGGTGATGGCAGGGGGAGTCACGACTGCTTCTGGCGCCGCCGTGCTAGCGGGCGGAGTCACCAATGCTTCCGCCGACGCCGTGCTAGCAGGCGTAGTCACGAACACATAATTCACCGGGATCATCGGCGCCGCATTGTTTGAGTGGCTACTAACCATGCTTGGAATCGGGCACGGACCTTGTCGACCACCCGCACTCCAGTTCGCTATTGACTCCACCAAGGTAGGCGGGATGGAGGTGAGGGTGATTGGCAGGTTGTCTTGGACGATCTGCGGGATCCACGCCACTTGTTCCTTAAGTTCCTGAACCTCGTGGTTTTCCTCGTCGCTCCTTCCCTCCACACGCGTCCTCGGGGGTGGACCAAAATGATCCACCCAATTCTTAGCCCCGAAGCCGGCTAGAAGGCCAGCCGACGATGGCTTCTTAGTAACCGGGGTGATTTTCTTGGCCTGGTTCATCGCCCTGTTAAAAGGGTTATCCCACTGGGTGGCCGCCGTCGACCCGTGAGATGAGGAACCATGGGATCCCTAACTAGCAATTTCCTCGTCCTGCAGAAGAAGTAACGTGAACCGTTTAGAAATTCGACTTGATCGATTATAATGTAATCGACTTGATCCGCGGTAATTAAATTACTTACCGCAAGAACCTCGAAGTCCTTCACCTTAGTTTCTGCGGTGAGTTCTTTGGTTTTGGGGTCCACATGGTAACGAGCCCTAATGAAGTTTCGAAGCTGCTTGTTTTCAAATTTCGAAAAGGGGTTAGGTATCCCCTTAGCTCTATACTCGTCATCCTCCTTATCCCATTTGGGCTCCACAGCTCTGTAACCACCAGATCCAAGATGGTGGTGACCTATATTCATCTCCTGCAATTCCTTTCCCCACTTACTCGAGGCCTTGGCTGCTTTGGAGGTGCACTTGGCCTTGAACTCCTAGAATTGATCTTCGGTGATCTGCGGGTCAATCTTCTGGATCTCCTCGAGACTTTTCTCTTCTTTAAATATCTTCTTCTTTATCCGGGTTCTCCAGCTGGCCAGGGCGGTGCTCATCCTCATGAGGGCGGATTTATTTACTTCATTCCCATGATAATTTGTGTTCCAAGACTAAAGGGGGAACTTGTATCTTGCGTGCAGCCTCTCGAAGAGGAGTGTGCGCAAATGGCCATTATCTTTATGCCGGAGATTCTCGGTGTTGATCGAGATGGTGGTCCGGGTGATAGCCGCCACTTGCCCACCGTACCCTTTGACCACATGGTCGGGTGCCAAAGGAACCCCTTTTGGGATCACTTCGGTAATTTCCTATCTGACGGTGCCGACCGTGTTTGGGCGCCTTTCCTTCTTCTTCTTAGGCGGATTACTACCACTTGTTGTGCCCTCGTCGCCATCAGTGGTTTCATCATCCGCCGTTCCTTCGGCCGCTTCTTCTTCCTCCGCGTCTTCCATCTCATCGGCGTCGCTCTCGGAAGGGTTGTATTCTTCATCACCCTCTGTCATTCTTTCTAGCCGCTCGACCTCCTCCAGAATGACAAGGGTCTGTTTTGAGGTCTCACTTCTCCTTCAGCATTGATACACTGAGAAGATCCAGCCTCGTCGTTGTCACACATGTTTGCACTAATAAAAGGCAAATAATGGTTAGTAAAGTGCGCGGAAAAATCCGTCATGACCATTGCTCATTTTTGTTAAACTAGGAGTGCCCGATTTCTGCCGAAACGGAAGTTAATCAACGATTCGGCGAAAATCGGGACTCATTTCATACAAGCACCTGCATACGAATACAATTCGGCAACACTATCATCCGAGGAATACAATTCAATTATTTAACAATATAAAGCTTGTCTTACAGCTAAAATTACGTTACCAGAGCATCTTTGGGAGCTGTGGTCAGACGCTCTTTGACTGTCCAAGTGTACAACATGAACTGTCGTGATAACATAACTACAGCATGGGTGTAAGAATGAGCGGAAATCAGCAATAGATAGTCAGCAGATTCTATGGTGTCAGTGATCTCATCTTAGAAGATACATTTTCCTCGTTAAAACGGCATTGGGAGGATTGCCACTACAGATATCTTTTTACCAAGTATGTATCTGACAGGCGAAGAGTTTTTCACTGCTACTTCAACTGAATGTTTGAACTATGTACCTTGTTTGCTGCAGGTAGTTATGCAGCATTTGTACTGCTATCGTGCATAGAGATCTTGTTTTTCTGACAACCAGATCCGTTCAGGTAGTTAGTTAGATACACATATGTACTAGATAATACTCCATAGCAAGTTGATGTACTCTGCCATTTCTGCAATGAGTGTCCTATATACTTGTATGTAGGTTTCCATAATAGCAAGGGACTATTAAAATTGGAATATTTCAACTGTTTAAATGTGAGCTTGTGACCCTATGGGGATATGTTAAAAGATTTGCAAGGCCAAGCGTCTTAATCCCTTATACTGGTAGTATTATTTATGGAAGAGAAAAATCCTAACCGAGAAGCAGTCATCATTCTACACTTCTACATTGCATAATTTGATAACTAATCCATGGAAAATGTTATTTGAGGAATGCAATTCAATTATATAATTATTATATGATGCCTGGGTCAACTTCCCAATTGTATAACATGAACTGTTGTGTGGCTATAATTACACTTAAGGCTACTGTTATATGCCTCTGAAACATTGCATTTGCTCCCAGTTTTCCTTGCTTATATACAATTAGAAATCTCTTGTGCTGCCTTTCACCAAATAAATGGGACAGACAAAAACAGTACTTTTCAAATGCATATTAAAAATATCAATCCATCGGAGCTGCACTCCTATGCTTATACACAATTACTTTACAAATTTAACCAAACCAGAAACCTCCCAATAAGAAAACACACACCCTCGGCAGTGATAGTGTTGTTCTGGGTCAGCAAAAATTCGGCAACCTAAATTTGTTCTAGGTCAGCAACACTATCACTGAATCAAACCTATCACCAACAACACTATCACTGAAATTTTGTGTTCTAGGTTAGGAAACCCTCGGCAGGCAGCCCTATGTTCTAGGTCAGAGAGGGGAGAGGGGACACTCATCTCAAAGACGACGACGACGAAGAGCGCACGGACGATGACGAAGAGCGCAGACGGAGCTCCTCCACGGACGCGCGGCGGCCTCCTCTCCTGGGAGACGATGGGAGATGTGACCGTGAGAAACACATACTTGACACGACACTTAGTTGTAGCGCATCCTTACCTAGTGCGCTACGGGTAACCGTAGCGCACTACGTAAGGGTGCGCTACGGCTAAGTGTCGTGACAAGTCAAACAAATAGCTGCCGCCCCGTTAGTTGACACTAGCACTTGCATATCCCACTGGTTCCGCCCTAGCTATTTACGCTCACAAACCTGGAGCACCCAGGTTCGAACCCTGGTGCCCCCATTTTTTGTTTTTATTTTAAAACTACTTTAAAATGTTAAAAAATATCCCAAAAATTATGTAAACTATATAAAATATATGTTACATGTTTTATATGAAAAAAATGGTACATATATATCATTAAAAGTGGTACAAAAGTGATTCAAAGTAGAAAGAAATTAAATAATAATGTGTCCATTAATATTATGCCATCCATATGCATCAATACAATCTTTTTTGAGCTAGCGTTTTACAATGTTTTTTCCTTTCTTTGTCGCGGTTGAATAATTTAGCCCTGGCACTTTTATGTTTCTTCGCTCGAACGGGCTACCTTTTTTGGGTAAGTTTGTCCTTTTTCTTCTTGTGATGTATGTTTTTTCATCGTAGTCGTCGTCATCTTCAATCTTTGGATCACCGTACTGGTCGAAGTCTTGCTCCTTGGCGACTCCATCCATTCCGATGATGTTTCTTTTTCCTCTCCTCATGACAACACGGCTAGGCTTTGTCGGGTCAGTAATAAAAAACAGTGGTCCACTTTGCTAGCCAGTACCCACGGTTCATTTTTCGCGGCGACGTGCGCACCGGCGGCCTTGGATTTGGCTGCTTCAGGTATTAACATGGTTGTGAAATACCGGTCTTCTCTTTCGACGCTCTTGGCCCATCTGACACGGAACATCGGCACCTTTTCTCCATAGTAGTCGAGCTCCCAGATCTCCTCGATCCTTCCGTAAAATCTTTCCTTCACGTTGTCATCGGTGTAGAATTTCGATGTTACGCCTGAGTTCTGATAGTCACACTTGTTGTCCTTTTCCTCCGTGTAGAATGTGTAGCCATTGATATCATACGCCGGATAGGTCACCAGGTTGTGCATGGGTCCCTGCGACAAGGTGAATATGATGTTTTCCTCCGCAGAATGCGATTGCGGGGGATTATCTAGGAGCGTCTGCCTAAACCAACACGTGAAATCTGAGTTGTGCTCTTTGATTATTTCTCCCTGCATCCTCTGTATGCCCCGGTCACTATACTTCTTCTCGATTGACCTTTTGTGCTTTTGTACCCAAGGATCGACCAGTTCTAAATGTTGTAGCGTGACTAGGTTTGCTCTATCAAAGTCTGCACGTCGACAATCGTAGTCTGCATGCAGTACGCGACGACCCTCTCGGTGACCCGATCCATCGAGTTTGCCAAGGTGCCTATTGACGGGAAGACCGACAGGGTTCTCGATGCCCAGATAATTCGTGCAGAAAGAGATGCACTCTTCGGCCAGAAAGCCCTTGGCTATGCTTCCATCTGGACAGGACCTGTTGCGAACGTATCCTTTGATGTGTCCGTTCATCCTTTTGAACGGCATCATGCTGCGGAGGAACATCGGCCCGAGTTGGATGATATCCTCCACGATATGGACCAGCAGATGCACCATAATATTGAAGAATGCAGGCGGGAAGTAGATCTCGAGCTCGCATAGTATAACCACGATCTCCTCTTGTAGCCTCCCGAGATGTTTCATGCCAATTGACTTTCGAGAGACGACGTCGAAAAACTTGCAGAGCCCAAACAATGTTTCTCGGACATGCTCGTCCATTATACCTCGTAGTGCAACCGGAAGTATCTACATCATTAGCACGGCATAGTCGTGAGACTTCATCCCACTAAACCTCTGCTTAGCCTCATCTAGGTACCTGCTTATCTTGCCAGCGTAGCCGTAAGGAAATTTGACTCCTAGAAGGCACTTGAAAAACTATTTGATCTCAGCCTGGCTTAGTGTGAAGCATGAGGGGGGCAGTAATATTCGTTCTTCTTGACCTTTTAACCCTTTCTACGACCTTGTTGTGTCGCCTTCGACTGATGATCATCGTCATCTTCCTGATCATCACGAGTAGGGCGTCCTCCATGAAGATCCTTCCGGATGTCCATGAATATCAAGTCGTTCCTTGCTTTAGGACCATCTTTCGTCCTATCTGGAATGTTGATTAGGGTGGAGACTATATTCTCGCACACGTTCTTTGTGATATGCATGATGTCAAGGCTATGAGGCGTGCGGAGAAACTTCCAGTATGGCAACTCCCAGAAAACAGACCTTGTTTTCCATACCTTCATCAACGGCTTGTCTTGCTGCCTCTTTCGCTTCTTTCCCGGTTTAGGACACCCTTTTTAGTTTTTCAGCAATTCATCCACTTCTTCACTGCTCCTCCGCTCTAGGATTCCTTGGGTCTCGGATTTTCCATTGAACAGATCTCCACGTTTTCTCCATGCATCATTCTTTCCAAGCCATCTACGGTGCCCCATGAACACGGTTTTCGAAGACCTTGGATCTTTCTCTAGTTGGAGATAGGTCGTGTTATCCATGCACCTAACGCATGCGTAGAATCCTTGGATAACCTGCCCCGAGAAATATCCGCAACCTGGATAGTCTTGCACCGTAGTGACCAACGCGGCTCTCATAGTGAAATAATCTTGTGCGACAGCGTCATACATATTGGCTCCCGATTCCCATAACATGGCTAGCTCCTCTTTCAACAGCCCGAGATATAGATTGATGTCGGTACCAAGTTGTTTTGGCCCTTGAATTAGCATACTCATTTGTATGTACTTCTTTTTCATGCACAACCAGGGAGGGAGGTTGTACATCCATACAAACACGGGCCAAGTGCTGTGCGTACTGCTCTGGCTACCGAACGGATTGAGTCCATCGGTGCTTGCACCTAGCCTGATGTTTCTCGAGTCTCCACCAGATTCGGGGAATTCGAGGTCTAATGCTTTCCACTGGCTACCATCTGAAGGGTGTGTCAGCATCTCGTCCTTTTCAGGTTCATCGTCATCCGCTGGTTTCTTTCTTTCCGCATGCCAGCGCATGAGATTTTCTTCCTTAGGGTCTGCGAAATAGCGTTGCAGACGAGGAGTGATAGGAAAGTACCATACCACTTTTCGAGGAGCTTTCTTCCCTTTCTTGTATCGACTAATGCCGCACACCGGGCATGTGGTTTTCTCCGCGTCCTCGCCCCGATAAATGATGCAATCGTTGATGCAGACGTGGTATCTAATATGCGGTAGATCAAGAGGACACACGATTTTCTTGGCGTCCTCGATACTAGTTGGACACGTGTTCCCCTCCGGGAAACAATCGTGCCAGAATGCCATCATATCATCGAAGCTTGCGTCGGTCCATTTGTGTTTTGCCTTCATCTCCATAGCCTTGAGTGTTACATTCAACCGGGTATCATCGGGCTTGCATCCTTCATACAATGGAGTAACCGCATCTTTATCAAGTTGCGCAAGCTTGGCTTTCTCTCTAGCGGCAGCCCTGGCGTTACTCGTTTGCTTGAGAAGTAGTTCTTGAACATAAGGGTCCCGCACCCAGCCTGACGTTGTTCCATCGTCTGCTCCGGCATCTAGATCATCATCCGCACCTTCACCATCTCCAGGAGACTCTTCTTCATCTCGCCCGTCCTTGCCGTGGTCATGATCATGTTGCCCGCCTTCCTCATTTTCCGCCGCCCCATTTACGGCCTCATCGTCTTCGTCATCACTTATCCACCGAGTGTAGCCATCCATGAAACCATGGCGGAGCAGGTGCGCCTGCAGATTTCCGGAATCTGGGTCAATCAACCAATTGAGTTTGCATCTTCTGCACGGACATCTTATCTCCATCATGTTATTTCGTATCATGTCGGTCGTCGCGCATTTCAAAAATCTAGCCACAATTCCTTCGCTCATTATGCGGACCATGGTTGCCTGCGCGGTGTACAAGGTAGAATTAGAAGTTTATTACAACCACAGAACCAATGCATGCATGCAATGGTCGATGGAAAATTTCGGCATGACCTATCCTAAAATTAGGACCTTTGCGAAATGCCAAAGTCTTGCCAAAATGGAAATGAATCAACATTTTGGCAAAACAATGCCAATATATGAGAGAGCATACAATGCATGCTCTCCAAACACATGATAGCATCGATCCTCTCCATAGATATGTGACCATATATCATCCATACACATAAACACATCCTCTTACATAGACAACTTACCAAGATGAGAAACCGAGAAGATCACGAAGGAGAGGTAACAAACTGAGAGATGGTGGCCGGAAGGAGAGCTTTCCTCTATTATGTATGTAGCATCCAAGGTAAGTTTTACATGCTACAAATGGTGAAAGAGTGGAGAAATTGAGGTGGAAGGAGGAGGGGGCGAGATCCAAGGAGGAAGAAGGAGGGAAAAGTGAAGTGTGAGATGGTGAGATCTAGTCAAATGTGCAAAGGTGTATCTGCCAAAAAGAAGTAGCAGAACGCACATCCGTGGCGCACATGGGGGGTGCGCCACAGGAGTAAAGAACATCCGTGGCGCACATACCGATAGTGCGCCACAGACGTGTTTTCCCAGTTAACAGTACGGGTGGCCTGATCTTGCCTGTAGCGCACGGAGGCCGTGTGCGCCACGACTATCGGCCACACCTGTAGCGCACTTCACCGGGGTGCGCTACGGCTATGTGGTCTACGGCCGATAGGGGGCTGGCCCACACACAGCCGTGGCACACCATACGCATGTGCGCCACGATTATGGTAGCTAGCCGTAGGGCACCTGTGGCCAGTGTGCCACGCCTATTTTAGCCGTGGGGCACCACTAGCACGTGTGCCACAGATATGCGGATTACCTATATCCATTTTCCTGGTAGTGTGGGGGCGGTGTGAGCGATCCTTGTGATATGCACAAATACATATCTTGTGCATCCTACTTGGCTCAATTACACCTTCCCTGTGATTTTCGTATCCAACATAAGTATGGGGCCTTATAGTACTTGATGTTCATAGTTTTGGTTCTTATTTTTGTTGCAACGGCTGGTTAAAATGCTAGGGAGGCACTACATGTGTGCCTTGATTTTGGATGTGGTCCTGGGGGTGGTGTGAGTGAGATTTGGGATATGCACATATACATATCATGTGCATCCTACATGGCTCACTCACTCCATCCCTATGATTTTTTGTGTCCAACATAAGTATGAGGCCCTATAGTACTTGATGTTCATAGTTTTGGTTCTTATTTTTGTTGCAACGGCCGCTGATTAAAATGCTAGGGCGCCACTACAGGTGTGCCTTCACTTAGGATGTGATCCTGGGGGTGGTGTTAGTGAGCTTTGTGATATGCACATATACATATCTTGTGCATCCTACATGGCTCGCTGACACCATCCCTGAGATTTTTTGTGTTCAACATAAGTATGAGGCCCTATAGTACTTGATGTTCATAGTTTTGGTTCTTATTTCTGTTGTAACAGCTGATGATTAAAATGCTAGGGCGCCACTACATGTGTGACTTGATTTCAGATCTGATCCTGGGGCTGGTGTTAGTGAGATTTGTGATATGCACATATACATATCTTGTGCATCCTACATGGCTCGCTGACTCCATCCCGGTGATATTCTTTGTCCAACAAAAGTATGAGGCCCTATAGTACTTGATGTTCATAGTTTTGGTTCTTATTTTTGCTGCAACAGCTGATGATCAAAATGCTAGGGCGCCACTACAGGTGTGCCTTTACTTCGGATGTGATCCTGGGGGTGGGGTCAGTGAGCTTTGTGATATGCACATATACATATCTTGTGCATCCTACATGGCTCGTTGACACCATCCCTAAGATTTTCTGTGTTCAACATAAGTATGAGCCCCTATAGTACTTGATGTTCATAGTTTTGGTTCCTATTTTTGTTGCAACTTCCGATGATTAAAATCCTAGGGCGCCAATACAGGTCTGACTTGATTTCGGAAGTGATCCTGGGGGTGGTGTTAGTGAGATTTATGATATGCACATATACATATTGTGTGCATCCTACATGGCTCACTGACTCCATCCCTGTGATATTCTTTGTCCAACATAAGTATGAGGCCCAATAGTACTTGATGTTCATAGTTTTGGTTCTTATTTTTTTGCAACGGTCAATGATTAAAATGCTAGGGCGCCACTACATGTGTGCCTTGATTTCGTATGTGATCCTGGGGGTGGTGCCAGTGAGATTTGTGATATGCACATATACATATCTTGTGCATCCTATATGGCTCACAGACACCATCCCTGTGATTTTCTGTGTCCAACTTAAGTATGAGGCCATATAGTACTTGATGTTCATAGTTTTGGTTCATATTTTGGTTGCAACATCTGATGATTAAAATGCTAGGGAGCCACTATAGGTGTGCCTTGATTTCGGATGTGATCATGGGGGCGGTGTGAGTAAGATTTGTGATATGCACATATACATATTGTGTGCATCCTACATGGCTCGCTGACGTCGTCCCTATGATTTTCTATGTCCACTCTAAGTATGATGAGGCCCTAGTTCATATTTTTTGTAATGGCTCGATCTGCATGATGTCCATTTTGTTGTTTTATAGTTTTTGTGAACATCCAGCATGTCAACCATTGGCTTTTCATTGCATAATATTATATCTACCTTGTGTACGTAGATGGCCAAGTGGTACATGGTGTACAAGGGTGTCATTCCAGAAGTCTAGAGTGAGTGGGAGAACTGTTTGAAACATGTGAACGGTTTTAGAGGCAACGACCACAAAGGGTACAAGACTAGAGAGATGGCGGAAGCTAGGTGGAGGAACCACCTGCGAGAGGAAGCTAGGTAGAAGAACCTGATGAAGGCCTTGGTCGTGGTCCCTTTCCTGCTCACCGTCGTTGTGGTTCTACTGTATTGGTCGTAGTTTAATTTAGGTGACACTACAAGAAATATGCTAACTGGTGAACCCAAATATTGATCATAGAAAGGTTATAGTAAATCATCTATGACCTTTCTATAATAAAAAACAGTAGGTCACATAGCGAGGGTCACTATAGACAGCTAACGACCTATTTTTTGTATTGGTCATGGACACCTATGACCAAAATAGATGGTCATAGTGCTCATGACTAATTTTTTGGTCACGGGTGTTTGGCATGCCACATCAGATCCAACGTGGCAAATCCTATGTGGCAGCATGCCAATCCTATGTGGCAACATGCATCCTAGCCCATGATGGTTATCTTATCAGGCCAGGCCCAATAACTTGGCCCATGTGTTTGGGTTGTTGCCTATTTTGTGTTTTTTTAGCTGGTACTACTAGTCAGATGAACCCAGGTCAATTCGTTGGTCCCACTTGTTAGATCAACGTTTGGCCTACTTGTCAGGCCAATAAGGTCGCACTAGTCATTTTTTTCCTTTTCTTTTCATTTTAAATGCATCCCATAATCAACCCACAATTACAGGTGAAATAACAAATCATTTGTTTCAAACAAATCTTATAAACACACAATATTTCATACAACGGCCAAAGGCAGTAGATTACAACAGCCAAAGACAATAGATTACAATCACAATTTTTCATACAACTAGTTATAAAAATAACCAGCTCCAATGAGCGATCACACTTTGTTTGGAGCAGGTTTTGTTCGGGCTTCTCCATCCTGAAGCTCTTGTATGCCAATTTTGGATGAATGAAGGTGGGTACCTACAGGTCATAGATAAAAAAATAGAAACACATGAAAATTTCTAGACAGAAAGGCATAACTAATATTCCAGCTATCAGCGATCAGTAGCATCATATGATTCTTATTACTGAGACCTAGATTAACTAAACATTGCAATGGAGCGGAAGGTTCCCAATATTTTTCTTGTACACGCACACATATACTTGCTACTACACACATACATCTACTTGTAAAGTACTCCCTCCGTTTTAAAATATAAGATGTTTTAGCTTTATGAAAGGAATGTATCTAGATCCCTTTTAGTGTGTAGGTTTATTTAGGTTTGAAGTGAACCTACACACTAAAAGAGGTCTAGATACACTTCTTTCACAAAGCTAAAACATCTTATATTTTGAAACGGAGGGAGTAGATGACTGTAACTGAACTTGTAAAGTAGATGATTGTACTATTATGAACCAGAGCACACAGATCAAATAACAAAGCTGGTAGAAAAGGTTAAACCGGTGAAGCCTCACATGTGGCTACTGCTGCCGCCAACCGCCTCGACGCCCCATATCTCCTCGATGCCCCACATCTCCCCAGAGGCTACCAATAGTAACAACGTGAGAAGCATTAACAAAAGCACTAAATCTGAATGTGGTCTACTATTATCAACACTGATTTGAGATTCAGATGGACATCGTCAGCTGGAACATTATATCTTCAATTAATAGAACTCGTACTAGAAAGCGCAGATGATCTTGCCACTTGTCACATGAGCTCTCCACCTCTGCATGCATCACTCCGACAGCTCCAAGCAACTTCTGGCACACCAGCAACAACCGCCCGAACATGCACACAAACAAACACGACAACAAAAACATTAATCTAGATTTTGAACAAATCAGAGTCAATAACAGGCTATTCAAGGACTTCCTACAAACTAGATTAACAACAGGAATAGAGAGACAGATCTATGGGATGACCTAAGTTGAGAAGCTCCAAGAGGACAAGGGGGCTATGACATGCTTGCAATTTAGCACCTCGGAGCTTGTCGAAGGTGCAAGTTGCTTGATTGAACATCACTGTGCTACCCATAGTCTCATTACCCTTGCTCCACTTCCGCAATCTACAACATAAAATCCATGTGAAGCCATGAGAGAGATCAAGCACACACGCACACACAATTAATTTTAATCTTGTATATGCATTTACAATGCAATAAAGAATCACTAGAAAAGCATAATAACAGATAATTAAACATCTACACACTACTTATACAAGAAATATTTGTGCAATCCCAGTAACCTGGTAGGTGTAGTATATCTATTTCGTGCACCCTAAACAGCTAATAAAAATCATTATGAAGCTATTGCAGAAGCGTTGTTGCAATAACACAGCATAGTAATAGACTGAACTTGCAGTAATATGCTCAAATTCACCGTATGGAGAACACCACGATTGCAGTACTATGTTTAATCAACACCTAAGAAGAACTTATCCCATTATCTCTTTGTTATAGCCATTCACACCCTAGCAAACTTCTACTGTACCGTTGCAGAGCAGAACAGAAAAGGGGCAGAGGTGTGAGAGCCATGAAGAGGTCGAGCTCCTAGCCCCTGGAGGTCCCGGCCGCGGTGGCAGCGGCGAGCGGGGGCGGGCGGGCCAAGATCTGAGCATCGATTTGGGGGAGCTGGTCGACGCAGAGGCAGGCGACGTGGGCCTCTAGGAGGCGCTCGTACAGTCAGTGGGGCACGACGTCTGCCTTCTCCCGCTACCCTTTGCCGTCGAGGGATAAGCTAGGGTTAGGCAAGGAGGCCGTGGTCGGGGTAGTGGAACGACATCAAGGCCACCGACAGTCCCCGCGTAGCGAGGGGGACGTGGAGGTGTGGCGGTGGGAGGTGCCGGTGACTGTCGGCACGCTTTCTCGCAGGTCCAGTGGGACGGTGTGCCGCGGCTAGCCAGGAGGGGAAATTTGTTTCGGTAACCGTCGAGAGCAGGTTGATTTACTACTGCTGCTACCTAGCAGGTAGGGAGAAAGGGGCGGGTGGCTTATACGGGACTGGTTGTCCGCGCCATGGAGTGCGGCGGCGGTGGGGAGAGAAGAAGAGGTTGATTTGGACGGGTTCGAGGTAGGGGAGAAAACCGGCAGAGCATGAGGGATTAGGGTTCGGATGTTCCACTCGACTGCGATCTAGATGGGTAGACAATTTCACGAAACTACCCTTGATCACTTTTGTGTTAACTGTGAGAACTATAGGCCCTTTCAGTCAATTCATGTCAAAAGTGTGTGGGTGGGTTGGAGATGAAATTTTAGGCGTGGATGGAGGGTGTGAACGGCTGACATCTATTATGATGGAGCGATCCGTGGGTAGTTTGACTCTTTATCCTGATTGGCTGGCTCTATACTATAAGGTTTAGGCCAAATAACCAATATTATGGCAAAATTCAGGGCATATTTAGTGATAATGTGTCTGTATTGAGGAAGTTTTCCTTTTCGTCGCATAGAGAAGGCATTTTCCATTTTCCGAGTGCAAAAAACTGGGTGTTTTATGAAGCAACCACCAAAGGCATAATTCAAAATGATACCACCCTATTTTCAAAAATACTAGACTACCTTACATGGACAATGGCCCAACCGGGGTATCTCAGACCTTTCCGTGCACCCCTGGTAAAAAAGACAAATTCTCGTCGAATGGTAGGAAGTGGATCCAGTTTGAACTACATGATCTAATACTCATATTTTTTCAAAAATCATTCTTAGACTCACAGTATGATGTTTTTTTAGAGATCAAATGCAAGTTTAGCGAGGCTCATCCCCTAGCTAAGAACTTTCATTCCCGCTACTTTGACCATAGATTGAAACGGGCATAAGAAATTCAAAAACGGTCCAAACAATGTAAAACATTTGCGTGGTGTCATATTATGTGACATAGTTGCAAGGAAAATACTAAACTTGGTATATTGATTGCATCTCAAAAAACCTTCTCAGAAATGACCTATCATGTTCGATGTTTCGTGGCTTTCAGGCCAAACGACCAATGTTATGCCCAGAATCGCGGCATAGTTTGTCATAATATATCCATATTATTCACGCATGTGTATCTTGGGATGGTGAACAATATTGCTGGAGGAAGTTTTATTTTTTGTCGCACCAAGAAGCCATTTTTCGTTTTTGGAGTGTAAAAACAGGGCGTTTTATGAAGCGACCACCAAAGGCATAATTTAAAATGTAATAACCCCATTTTTAAAAAATATTAGACCACCTTACATAGATAATGGACCAACCGGGGTATCTCAAACCATTCCATCCACTTCTAGTAAAAAAACAAATTCCTGTCGAATCGGTAGAAAGTGGGTCCAGTTTGAACTACATGTACATGACATAATGCTCGTAATTTTTTGCAAAAATTATTTTTAGACGCACAATATGATGTTTCTTCAGAGATTCAATGTGATTTTAGCGAAGCACATCCCCTAGCTAAGAACCTTCATTCCCGTCGTTTTGACCATAATTCGAAACGGTGTCGGATCCCTGGCATCGGGGGTGCCACGTCCCCATGCTGGACAATCCCCGTCACCCTTCAAGACTAAGACCTCTAGAGGTAAGGCACCTCTAGAGGAACCAGGTTGGGCGTGCCTCGTGAAGCTCCCTTTCGAGGGAGGGCGACGTCTCCCTAGGATGTGGTAACCCCATCTTGGCAGGAAAGTCCCTCGCCTCAGATGCTCTCTGGTGAGCCAGGGGCAAAACTGTAACTGCATTAGACGGAGTGTTGACCGTGTCCCCAGTGGCAAGTGCTCAACACGTTTGGCGTCAGCCGCTTCAGAAAAGTGGACCTAGTCTACCCACCTTTTGCAAAGAAGGGACAGGTGATCTCGTGGCAGTGGGCGTCCCCCTAGTTCCCGTTTTGGTGAAAGAGAGGGAAAAGCAGAGAGCGCTAGACAAGGACAAGCACCATCGACCAAAGGACACTTGCCAGGAGGATGGAGTGGAGCGCGGCGAGCTGGACCAAGTCCACCCAAAGTAGTCTCGTAGACCGGTGCCTCGGGGTATGGCCGTGTGGTGACCCTTCCCACCGATGAACCAAGGGAAGAGGCCCAACGCCGCTTTATATATAGAGCCCTTCTCCTATCTTGCAAGGGGACGGATCCCAGATATCTAAAACCCTAGTCTTTGATTCTCCATTGTAACCTCATGAGGCATGCTAGCAATACAATAAAGTAGGAGTAGGGGCTTTACGTCCTCACCAGGGGATCCCGAACCTGGGTAAAAAACCCGTGTCAACTCTTTGTCATGTGTATTCGACGCCATCGCCATCGTCGCTGTCAAGCTCCTCTGAAGTCATGTGTTCAGCCCCCTCTCGAACCAAGGGATCGTTGGACCCTAATTTCTTCGCTAGACAAATCTCCGACAAACGGCCATAAGAAATTCAAAACAGTCCGAACAATGTAAAACCTTCGCATGGTATATTATGTGACATAGTTGCAAGGAAAAATACCAAACTTGGTATTTTGATTGCATCTCAAAAAAACCTTCTCAGAAATGACCTATCATGTTCCAGGTTTCATGGCTTTCAGGCCAACAATCAATGTTATCGTCAGAATCGTGACGTAGTTTGTGAGAATGTGCCCATATTATTCAAGCATGTCTATCTTGGGATGGCGAACAATGTTACAGGAGGAAGCTTTCCTTTTCGTCGCACAGAGAAGGCATTTTCCATTTTTTGAGTGCAAAAACGGGGCGTTTTATGAAGTAACCACGAAAGGCATAATTCAAAATGCTACCATCCCATTTTTCAAAAAATACTGGACCACCTTGAATGGATAATGGCCTAGCCGGGATATCTCAAACCTTTCCGTCCACTCCTGGTGAAATAGAAAAATTCCTGTCGAATTAGTAGGAAGTGGGTGTAGTTTGAAATACATGTACATGATCTAATACTCGTAATTTTTTGCAAAAATCAATTTTAGACTCACAATATGATGTTTCTTCAGAAATTCAATACAAGTTTAGAGAGGCTCATCCCCTAGCTAATAACCTTCATTTCCACCGTTTTGACCATAGTTTGGAAGATTCACTTTATTTTGTAAAACAAGAACCAAGATTATGATGTAAAATGACACTACTATAATATTTACTCAAACTAGCCCACATTTGATTGATAATTGCTATATTTATGAATTTCAAAACATTATACCTATTTTTGCTAATTTAAATGATCTCGTGTCAATTATAAAACTAGGTCATACACTCGAGATGATTTAAAATAAGAAATTCACGAACAAGAGATTTATGCATATTTTTGAGATCACCCAAATTGGTTTGTGGATCATCTTGATCCAAGGTCATATGCAAAAATGACGATAAAATTACATTTATAGACTTTGTTAAAAAACTCACACTCCCTCTATTCTAATAGACTCAAAGTTCATAAAAACCCATAATTACTGGCTAAATCGGCCTTCCTTTTCTCTATTGGTTGTCGGCCCAATCACCAAATTAAAATTATGAAAAAAAAATGATACCGCCCAGTGTTGGGCCTAGGCCCAAAGAACTAATTCTCCTTTAAAGGACATGCGTGCGAGTATTATAATACACGACGCATGGTGGACTAGTTGTAGTCGGTGGTTTCACCCCTAGGAAAGTCGCGGGTTCGACCCCAGGAAATTCTTTTTGCCTACTAATTCCCGCGATGGCTCTCAATTGCTGATTTTATTCTCTTCAAAAGAAAATGGACGTGTAAAACAAACACAATAGATACGTGGTTTACTAGTTATTAGTCGATCACCACTTTGTGAGGGAGCTTGTTCGAATCTCGTATATACGTATGTTATTTTTTATTTTGTTAGTCAGTTTGTTTTTCTAATTAGTACGACAATTAGATCCCACTTGTTTGAAGCAAAAGTTGGCACATGGATGCCACATGGACCTCAGGGGATTCTTTTTGCCTACTAATTCCTGCGACCTAGGGAATTCTTTTTCCCTACTAATTCCTGTGACCCAGGGAATTCATTTTGCCTACTAATTCCCGCGATGGCTCTCAATTGCCGATTTTATTCTCTTTAAAAGAAAATGGACGTGTAAAACAAACACAATAGATACGTGGTTTACTGGTTATTACTCGATCACCACTCTGTGAGGGAGCTTGTTCGAATCTCGTACATACGTATGTTATTTTTTATTTTATTAGTCAGTTTGTTTCTCTGATTAGTACGACAATTAAGTCCCACTTGTTTGAAGCAAAAGTTGACACATGGATGCCACATGGACCCAGGGATTTCTTTTTGCCTACTAATTCCCGCGATGGCTCTCAATTGCCAATTTTATTCTCTTTAAAATAAAATGAACGTGTAAAACAAATACAATAGATACGTGGTTTACTGGTTATTAGTCGCTCACCACTTTGTGAGGGAGCTTGTTCGAATCTCGCACATACGTATGTTATTTTTTAAATTTGTTAGTCAGTTTGTTTGTCTGATTAGTATGACAATTAGGTCCCACTTGTTAGAAGTAAAAGTTGACACATGGATGCCACATGGACACGACATGTAGATGAAACTGTTTAGGTGGATGCCCAGTCATATCAACGCATCACGAATTAGCGGTCATGACCTTTTAAATTTGTCGTAATCTACCAAAAGTAGAGTATTAAATTGGATCAGGCAGACTATGAACATTTAGTGTAAGAAAATCATGACTTTTGGCTAAAATGGTCGTAATGATTTGGATTTTTTCAAAGTTTGGACCCTCCAAAATGGCCTACGACCATATGGTTTGAAATGGTCATAGTTCTATGACCAAAAAACTCATGGTCGTTAAGAAAAGGTCACTAGTCAACACATTTCTTGTAGTGTGAACACTTGATATGTAATGTGATGACCAGCTTGCTACTTGATCGGTCTCGGGACCTCAACTTGTGCAACAAACTATTCCTTACTCGATTTGTCTTGGATTGTAATTAGTGTTATTAAGTATTTTAATTGTCATTGTGTGTACATATGCATGTATAATACATGTACAATATTCGTACAAAAACGAGGGCAGCGTATAAAAAATAATCGAAAACATATCAATGGCGCACCTTTGAGCCGTCAGTGCGCACCAGATCAGTGGCGCATCTCTCTGGGGTGCGCCAGGGATAAATCCCATTTATCTTTGGGATGTAGACCACTGAAAAATACCAGTGTCGTGACGACAGTGGTGCACGGCCCGTGCGCCACTGATAGGCAAATCTGTAGTAGTGAGATCTTCAATTCTCCTATTCACTTGAGGGTCCCCTTTGATCTAGAGTTTCTTTTGAATTTCTAGATCTTGGTTTTGATATTTGATCAACTTTTTTGTTTTGGAAGCTTATTGTCATCTCGGTAGCCTCCAATTCAGTTGTGGATGCATTCCCTGATCTCGTTGTAAAGACACTGGTCCCTGCCTCGAAGGTTACCATATAGTGAAAATATGGATTAGGCCAGTTATCGTGAGATCCATCGAAGAACAGGGTGAGGCCTTTCATGGCGTGGTGGTCTTAGTACCACCCACCTCTCCAACACAGATGTACTTCCCCTAAAAAGGAAGGAACTGCGGTAAATCAAATCATGTGTCTCTGTGTGCTCCACTATCAGTTACTTCGCTCCTCTCAGTGCTCTTTACTCGTTTAGTAGCTAGGTTGGCATATAGGTAATTTGTCTGTAGTTGCATATCTATAGAATTTACCTTTGTGTCATGCCTAAATTGAAAAATTATTAAAATTTAGAGTCGGACTTATTCACCCCCTCTAGGTGCCTATATGATCCATTTCACCTAGCAGTGTCCAGGCAAAATCCTGGAAACTGGCCTAGGTCTGACTGTACTAGCCAAATTTTGCGGTATTATGGGTAAATTTCCCAGTACTACCGGTCATTGGGTTCCTGTTAAGGGTAGGGCCGAGGGAAGCACCCTTTAGTGCTTCTAGTTTCCCCTGACTCCCACCTAACCCCCGTTCACTGCCAACTTCATCTCACCGTGGGTGGCCCACCACCACCTAGTCCCGCCAGCTAGCCGCCAGTTCTAGCCACCAGAACCCTTCCCCGACATCCTCCTCTCCACCATGAGGTCTAGTACCACCACTCTCCAATCTCATCTAGGTTTTCTAGATCTTGCCTAGATTTCTTGGTGGATCTAGGTTTTTCTTCATGCCCTTGTATTCCCGATCGTTGATCTACTCGTCATTGTCGATAAATAGTGTTTTACAGCGATTTGAACTCAAGTTGTGGCCTCATACTACTAGGAAGGACCGCAGTTCCACCAGCACTGGTACTACCAAATTTTTCTTCTAGAACTATCGGCGATGTGCAGTACTAGAGGTCCCGTCTTCCGGTACTACCGAGCCCACCTGTGTACAAATCTCTATGAAATTTCTTTATTGTATCTTTTTCCATGAGGTATTGTGCCCTTATCCCCATGCTCTCCCTCCCTTATGCTTTCACAGGTGTACATGGCTCGATTCCTAGGAAGATGTCAAAGGCTCGTCATGATGAAGATTTGGAGTCCGAGTTTGAGGAAGAGGCCATGCCCCAGCCGATGAAAAGGAGGATACTCTAAGAAGACATACAATCGTGGTTCAGCTCCTGCTCTCCCTCCTGTATGCTTTCACATGTGTAGATGGCTCGATTACTAGGAAGATGTCAAAGGCTCGTCATGATGAAGATTTGGAGTCCGAGTTTGAGGAATATTCCATGCCCCAGCCTAGCAACCGTATGCAAAAGAATCTCGAGGCCACTAGGGGAGGAAAAGGAGGACACTCTAAGAAGACATACGATCGTGGTTCAACTCCTGCCCCTTATCTACCCAACAACCATACTAAAAGTCAGAGTTCTGGGCCTTTGTGGCCAAGGTTTCTCTCTGATCTCTCTAAATATGAGTTTGCCAGGTTGAGGCGATTCAATACCTATGATCGCAGTCGTGAAAGAAATAGGGAAGGTAGCTTGTTCTACTCTGAGTTTCAAGAGAGAGTGTATGTCAAAGTTCTTATGGTCAATGACAATCTATTTATGACTCAAACATTTATTGACCTTGCTTAGATGGACAAAACTCTAGAGTACTTTGGTCAGGCCAAGGAAATTTGCACCAACCTTGGTTTGCTTCCTATAATAGAATTTAAGCAAGTTTTGAGGCAAGTCTTCTGACACAATTCTATGTTAGTGTGCACTTTGGCGATGGTGAGTCGAGTAAGATGACTTAGATGAGATGAGGTGATATGAAGGAAGCTACTTTGGCCGAGTTTGCGCATTTGTTCGGGTATGAGGACCATGGTCTATGTGATCCCTATGATTTTTGTTGTCACACTGGTACTACTGAAGTTTTCGTCTGGTACTATCGGCGATGTGCAGTACTAGAGGTCCCGTCTTCCGATACTACCGAGCCCACCTGTGTACAAATCCCTATGAAATTTATTTATTGTATCTTTTTCCATGGGGTATTGTGACCTTATCCCCATGCTCTCCCTCCCTTATGCTTTCACAGGTGTACATGGCTCGATTCCTAGGAAGATGTCAAAGGCTCATCATGATGAAGATTTGGAGTCCGAGTTTGAGGAAGAGGCCATGCCCCAGCCGAGGAAAAGGAGGACACTCTAAGAAGACATACAATCGTGGTTCAGCTCCTGCTCTCCCTCCTATATGCTTTCATAGGTGTAGATGGCTCGATTACTAGGAAGATGTCAAAGGCTCATCATGATGAAGATTTGGAGTCAGAGTTTGAGGAATATTCCATGCCCCAGCCTAGCAACCGTATGCAAAAGAATCTCAAGGCCACTAGGGGAGGAAAAGGAGGACACTCTAAGAAGACATACGATCGTGGTTCAACTCCTGCCCCTTATCTACCCAACAACCATACTAAAAGTCAGTGTTCTGGGACTTCGTGGCCAAGGTTTCTCTCTGATCTCTCTAAATATGAGTTTGCCAGGTTGAGGCGATTCAATACCTATGATCGCAGTCGTGAAAGAAATAGGGAAGGTAGCTTGTTCTACTCTGAGTTTCAAGAGAGAGTGTACGTGAAAGTTCTTATGGTCAATGACAATCTATTTATGACTCAAAAATTTATTGACCTTGCTTAGATGGAAAAAACTCTTGAGTACTTTGGTCGGGCCAAGGAAATTTGCACCAACCTTGGTTTGCTTCCTATCATAGAATTTAAGCAAGATTTGATGCAACTCTTCTGACACAATTCTATGCTAGCATGCACTTTGGCGATGGTGAGTCAAGTAAGATGACTTGGATGAGACGAGGTGATATGAAGGAAGCTACTTTGGCCGAGTTTGCACATTTTTTTGGGTATGAGGACCGTGGTCTGAGCGATCCCTGTGATTTTTGTTTCACACTATTGGTGGACCCATGAAGAAGCAAGTGCTAGGGGCACTCTATATTCTTGGCAGAGGCACTACATGCAAGATCAAGCATTTATTGCCCACATATGATATTTTGTATTGCATCTATTGTTAGACCGCAATACATAGTTTCCTTGTTAACCACATGTTTCACACTCATGCCACCAGTTGTAAAGGCATCAAAATGGATGTGCTGGACTTCATTTGGAATGATATGGACATTGCCGCGTTAACTAGGAGGGTGCCATGTATGCTCCAATGTTATGGCACTCATCATGTACAAGAGCTCTTTAATTTCCAATGATATCCCCTACCGCAAGCTTGTGGTTCTTAAATGCAAGCAAGTGTTGATCAAGAAGCATGCTCCCCCTCTTAACATAGATGGACAAGAGATTGATGAGGAAGGAAATTTGGTTGATGAGTACTCCGAAGAATTAAGTGGACATGGTGGACATTGTCGGAAATATGCCCTAGAGACAAATAATAATATGGATTATTATCATATTTCACAAAGTTTATGATTAGGTTTTATATCATGCTATAACTGTATTCAAAGGAAACGTCAATACACATGTGATATATAAATAACCAATAGTTCCCGGTGAATCTCTAGTCACTAGTTCATTGGTAAACGGATGATCAATGTTTCCTGATCATGTGGCATTTATGCCTATTGACAATAAAGTCACCTCATTGCGAGAGTGAGATGATGAGCAATATCCAATCTAAGCATCATAACACGATCATGTCACGAAGATCAAGTTACGATGATTAGGAAGCATAGTATCTTGTTTCTTAGACCGTGAGACCATATCAATCACTCTTACCCGAGAATACCTTGATAGCATCAAAGGTCACTCGGTGAAACGGTGACCGTAAAAGTGTGTTCGGGTATTTAGAGGGGCATGTAGAGGCATTTTGTGTCAACAGTGGGATTTGTCCATCCGCGTGACAAAAAAATACTCAAGGGCCCACTTGGAGATGTTATATCCAACAGTTGTGCAGCTATGAATAGGTTACGGGGATATCACTTGTCGGAATGAGTTAAGTAGCATTTGTCGGTAATGATATTGAATACGGCATGGCGATGTCACTGATCACATCTCAGACAATGCAAGTAATGCAGAGACAAAAGGAATAGGACACGACGTTCATGGTTCAACGACACATATTCGTGGAATGCACATGGGTCATCATGGGTATACAGGTCCCGCTGATGATAATTGGTGCGAGAGGGACCTTGATGTCTAGACTGTTCCCAAAATGTTAGGTATCACTCTTAAATGCTTGATGATGCTCGGAGATCATTTTGGTATCGGAAGAATCACTGAAGAATAGATAGAGAAATCTGGAAGGGTTCCGGGAAAGGCCAGAGGATGTCCGAAGTGGGATGGAAGGAGTTCCATAGCCACGGAGATTGAGTAATATGTAAGTAAATGTTAAATGTTGATTTAGTCATTTATTTATATTTATTTAATAAAATAAAAGGAATTAAAATGGTCAAATTACCTAATTGGGCCAAAATCACTAGGGAAAAGGCCCATGAGTGAAAAGACCAAAAGGGAGAAAGGGAGGAGGGGCCGCATGGCCCCATGCACCCACCGGTGGGGCCCATGAAGGCCTTGGCCGTCCGGCCACCCCTCCTCCTCTCCTCTCCCTTGTTTATTCCCACATGGCTTAGCTAATAAGCTATGGGGTCCCTTTTCCGCTATATATTGAGAGGTATGTTGAGAAAATAAATATACCAATAATAAATAAAAGGTTTTCTCCCTTTTGGGGAGACCTCCAATTGATCCTCTCTCTCTCTCTCTCTCTCTCTCTCTCTCTCTCTCTCTCTCTCTCGTGACCGCGGTCCCAAGTCTGGATTGCATGAAAGGAGACCTCTTCACTGAAGAGCGTCGTCGCGCTGTGGGATTTGGATGCAGAAGGTCTACTTCTGCAACTGTTGTTGGATCGGAGGAGTGGGAGTCATCGTTAGGCACTGGATATGTGTAACTCCCTCGGAGGTGCAAGACTTGGGGCACTAGGAGTCATCGGAGCCGCAGGAGCCGTTTGACTTCAACGCGACCCCGAGGTTGGCGTTGCTACCACTACATCAGCCACGTTCTCCTGAATGTTGACAATGCTTTTCGGTCTTCAAGGGTAAGTTTTGAAAAGCCCCTCGTGTCACTGCATTACTAATAGATAGGTCCTAGCATTAGGGTTTTTGGCGTAGGAAAAATTTATTGTTTTTAGGCACAAACCTCTGTAGTGGTATCATATCTAGATCTATGCATAGTATTGCTAGTACGGGTAGAACACATGACTGACTTTACGCGTTCATTCGTGAGACTAGTCCACGCTTTCCATATGGCTTGTACTATATAAATTAGCTTTGGGGTGTCTGTCTCTCTCGCATTAGTTGGTACACCATTTGCAACGGAGGTCCCCGAAAGGGGTATACCATAGACAATATGGGAGAGGATGAAAGAATGCTTGAGAAACTGTCCCAACCATGCGATGGAAGATTGGTTAATCCTCCATTTATTTTATAATGCTCTTAATCTTGTGTCCAAGTCTATGATTGATACTGCAGCTGGAGGAACATTTATGGGTAAACATATTACCGAAGCGAAGCAGCTACTAGACAATATGCAATACAACCATGCCCAATGGCATGTGGAAAGATCAACCATGAGGAAGGTGAACTTCTTCTCACCACAAGAAAATGAAGAACTCAATGCTAAGCTAGATGAGCTCGTATTAGCCATAAAAGGTAAGGAAACCCAGGTAAGAGCTATCCCAGAAACTAATATTGAAGAAGTATACTTCATAGCTTGTAATGATTATAACCCTGCTTGGAAGAAGAATTATAATCCTAATTCTAGCTAAATTTGCAGGTAAAGCTGAGCCCAATCCTGTTGAAGACCTCAAGATGATGAGAGTCCAAAGGGAGGAGCCTGAAGAACTTGATTATCGTAATGCTCCCTCACTAAGTTACACCGTTGAATATCTTGTAAAAAGGATCAAAATCAAGATCCTAGTAAGTGAAGGAAATGATGAAGACATATACCAACACTTCGTTAATCAAGTAGCAATAAAGATACGTGAGCTTGAACAAGAATATAAGAAAATTGCTGAAAATTTACTTGTTAAGCTTGATGATATATTTGAGCCTACTATTAAGATTAAAATTGGGACCAATGAGATAGTTGCACTTTGCGATCTAGGTGCAAGCATTTCAACAATTCCAAAGAGTCCTTTTAATAAGTTAAATTTTGGATCTTTTGAAATCACCGAGTTAAAATTACATCTTGCAGATTCTACCTACAAAAAAATTATAGGAATTAAGGAGAATACTTTAGTATACATTAAAGGTTGTCCTTATTTTATAGATTTTGTTATTGTTGACATGCCTGAAGATGCTACTGCTCCTATTATATTAGGCCATCCTTTCTTAAGAACTATTAAGGCTTTGATTAATCTCCACGAAGGGAACGTGAAGCTTCAATTGCCTTCATGGAAGCCTTTTGTTATTCATTTCCCCAGGAAGAACAAAGCTAAGCTTGATGAAAAGGAGGCCATCACTTTGAAGGCCAACTATTTTGGAGTGGGTGTTCCACTCATCTTCCCTAAGTGAGCAACATCAAGGTCAAGCTATTGACCATAAAAGAGCGCTCCATGGGAGGCAACCCATGTGAAATAAAGGTTTGAGTAAAGTTTTTTAGTTTTAGTTTAAGTTTATGTTTAATAAAGAGTGCTAGAAAACTCCAGTTGAGGATAAAAAGTTCGGTAGTACTAAAAATCCGGTTATATACATGTTGTTTTTGGTCGATAAATTTCACTATCAACTTTCTTTCAGAAACAAGGTATTTCACTAAGTTTCAGAATAAGAAGTAATTCTCGAAGAAACGGAAAAAAATTACGGGTACAAAGAGTTTAACGACCAGCTATACTGCGGGGATAAAAATTCTGGCCGTATATTTTTGCGCATATAGATACTTTTTCCATCGACAATTTTTGTTTCAAAAGTACTGATGGTTTAACGTCCAACTATACGGCGGGAATAAAAATTCCGGACATATAGCTACGGTTGTATAGACATCAATGCTTTCGTACAAATTCTTTTCTAGGTACAGACGGTTTGATGACCAAATATACGGTGGGAACATATTGTTCCGGCCGTATAGCTGCGCCGCCAGATGGAAACCCTAAAATTTTGACAACGGGTCAACTATATAGCTGGAACACATTGTTCCACCCATATAGTTGCGGCCGACCACAAAAACTCCACGGGAGGTACTTCCAACCCCAAAACATCAATCCTTTTTCTTTCTTCTACCTCCAAAACTCTCTCAAAACCTCAATAGATATTTGATGGCCCAAAATATATCTAGCTCGTTGGGGAACCCCAAGAGGAAGGTACGATGAGCACAACAGTAAGTTTTCCCTCAGTATGAAACCAAGGTTATCAATCCAGTAGGAGCAAGGGAACACCCCAAAGGTGTAGCTAGCTGAACGTTGGCAAGGCGCACTACCGGTGCCAGCAGCAATGTGGAGACCTGCACAACACAACCACAGAACTTTCCCCCAACTTGCGATGTGTCAACACCCGTATTTTTAATCCCAGATGCCCCTTATGCCATACCTCGCAATCCCAAGATTACCATTTTTGCGAGACATAACGGATTGGATATCACAGTACATCATCCATTACAAACCATACATAAGGTCTTACACAAATTAGGATCTCATGATCCAATCTTAATACAACAAGCAGCGGAAATAAAAGATAAGCGTAGCGGTGGGGTCCATCTTCAGGGGCACAGGCAATGCTGACGAAGGCAGATAGTCCTAGTTATCATAGCCGTCCTACTGGCCATCATCTTGATAGTCTCCTTCATAATCTGGCCATGATAATAGCTAGGGACAAAAGCCATGAGTACTCTTTAAGTACTCGCAAACTACCACTAACAAGTATTATACTTCTAAGTTAAAGTGCTAAATCTAAGTTTAACTATACAGTTAAGTTTGAAACCTAAGCTGAGTTCTGAAGCAAAGAAAGATAAAGTAAAATTCTAGAATCACTTAAGTTGGGAAGCTATTGTCATAAACACAACCCTGTTGTGGTCAAGTCAAGATTCATCATTCATTGCAAGTTATTTGGAAAACATCTGACAACGAAACAGTATGGCCATTCCAACTGTCCATAACCGCGGACGCGGCTCTTCGAATAGTTTGACACTCTGCAGAGGTGGTACACTTTCACCACAAGATTCGATACATATGTCAGGGATAACCCTGAATCATCATACTTAGTATGCAGATAATCAAACATAACCTTCCCTTTACACACCCTAGTATAAGCACCTCTCCTATGAGCATGGCCTCCCAACCATGACCATCGGTCATCTTGGGCACTACATAGGTGGACGTCATGAGAGGTAGCCTCAGCTCAAACCTCTCCCGCGAGGGAACTAATACTAATGCATATAAATTTCCAGCTAAGCCTTACCCAATTCAGGTAGTGTGGTTGTACGGTAAATTTGGAATGGTATCGCATCCGAATCCAAGTATCAGTTTTATAAAAGGGTTAAGGCTCATGCCTCAACATTTTCATCATCATCAACCATTTGTGTTTCTCAACACATGTCAAAACATCTCAATAGAATGACTCATCATTCCAAGGTTTTCATAATTCATTTTCACCAAGTGTTCCCATCTAAAGTGACTCAAATTTTTGATCTACTCTAAACTACTAAGTTAAAAGTGTTCACTAAGATGGAAAAGATGGGTTCAATCTCATGCCATAGAATGACATCTAAAGGTTTCTAAATAGGTCAAGTTTTATACTTTTTATGCTACCTTCAAAACAAGTAAAGAACTTTGTGTAAACTAAGGGAGGTAAAACCTGTAAATAAGACTTGGGGTACTAATAGTCAAAAGAGGGGGTGATCAAAGCATGCCTAAGGCATCTTTGCTAAACCATCTAGTTTGATCCTAGCTTGCTAAGCACTAAACTTGCAAGTGTTATCTTGCATTGTTAATGGTGGCTTGAACTTGGATGGTGCTAGCTTGCTAATAGTAGCTTGCCTTGGGAAGTGCAGTGGTTGAAGTTTTCTTCTTCTTCTTCTTGGTAGAACTCCTCCTCCTCGAAAGCTTGGTCGGTACTATCGTCTATAAATACATACAGAGTACACAATCACCAAACAATACTTAACTAGGCTAAATAGCATTCTAAGACACACATTTGATGATCTATTCTTATCACAAGCATCACAAGTTTAATTCAATAGTTTCATCCTTTTAAATTTAGAAAAGTAATTTCTACTCATTGAAAAATTAACTAAGATTTAATATTCACCACTTAAAATATGGGATCATATTGACACATGTCATCACCACATATCTTAACACACGGGAATAAGAATTAAAGGCTGGATCAATATTACTTTGGTTTAATTTATTATTTAATGATTTAAAGTGACTAGAAATGCCTATATAGCATTATTTTTGTACTAGTCCAAAGTCACTGCATGTAAACCTTAATATTATTACATATTCAGATAGGTATGGTGAAATGTGATTTTTGAGAGTTGGAATCAACTCCAAACCTATCTTAGTTGATTTTATAAAAATGTTGCAAGTTGCAAAAGCTTCAGTTTTGTTATTTTTACTAGGAGAGATCAATAACACTAATTGGATTAAACCCAACGGGCTTGGATAGATCATTTCAATACCTTTCAGGCAAAATTGGTTTCATGCAATTTGGATTTGTAAAACTCACAAAATTGAATTTTAAACTAGTGGACAGAAACTAGATTCAACTTAAAAAGAAATATCCAATTTTGAACGGTTGGGCTAGCGCGGGAAAGAACATGGGCTGGCCCAGTGGCGCTCTGCGGCGCGGGGCTCAGCTGACAGGGGGTCCCGCTGGTCAATGGCACTTAACATGCGAAATGGTACGCGCGCTGTGGGCCGTAGGATTAGAAGTGGGATCTACAGTTGAGAGTCTTCATCGACGACGAACAGGTCGCCGGTGAGAGTTTGCCCTAGCGGCTCGGTGGGGGTATACCGGAGACGTACCAGGGCTCCAGCGACGATTGCAAGGTGGGCAAATGAACTGGAAGACGACGGTGAGGCGAGGCGCTGTTGCGGCGGAGCTTGGGGTGCCCTAAATCGCAGGCGCCCTTCTCCTCCTGCTGCGGCGGCTCCGGCTCCAATTCTGGCGAGGCAGAGCTCGAGCAGCGTCGGCGAGAGGTGGGTGAGTTTTAGTGAGAGGTGGGGAGTGTGGGAGTATGGAGAAATGGTGCTGGGGAGGCCGGCTTATATAGGCCCGACGGTGAGACCGAACGGTGTGGGCAGGCGACTCCGGCGAGGGCGGCATAGGGGGCTAGCGGCGTGGCTCGAGGTAGGGGACGTTGGCATGTCTCCTAGCGGTGCGCTGAGGCTTAAATGCGCGGCAGGGCGAGCTCTGTGCTGGTCGGGGGCGTCACGCGCTCTGTGCGGCAGAGGCGGCGGGTCCGACGGCGAGCGGTGGCTGGGGTGCGTTGGGCGGCCAGCGGGGGTGTCTGGGGTGTTCCCTAGGTCATGGCGGAGCGATAGGCGCGGGCTGTGGCCGAGGGGTGGTCTGTGCACGGGGGGACAGGGCGTGCTCTGCGGGCGGCGTCGGCATGGTCGACCAGCTCCGGGGCCGGCGGTTCCTGGCCGTTCTGCTCTCTGTCTCTGGGCTGGGGCTGGTTGGACAGTGGCGGTGGACCGCAGGCGAGCGTGTAGACATGGCAAGAGAGGCTGGCGGCTGCTGGGGCGCGATGTCGCCGGTGGGGGTGCTCAAGGTGCTCGGCCTTAATGGCCATGACCATTTGGTCGTGTGCACAGGGTTTGGCCGGGCTAGCAAAGGGTAGGGTTTGCACTGGGGGAACAAGGGGACAGGGTTAGGCCCAAATGGTGACTAAGATCACTGCTCAAAACAGTGTTTTGAATTTGGCCAGATTTGTGCCCACAAGGTGTTTGATGGAATGGCCGAAAGAGGAAAACTTTTGAATTTTGAGTTCAAAATTTTTGGGTGATCTATACTAGTGCTAGGTAGTCTCTGGGTGCAAGGGTTTTGAAAGTGGAGCTCATATAGATGGTTTTTGAAAAAGTGGGATCTTCCCATATGAAATAGATTCAATTTTACAAAGCCTTTTAAATATAGTGTTTGAATGTTTTTAGCAGATCAAAAGGTGGGCCTTGGTACCTCATTATGTGTACTAGGAAGGGGTGCAAAGATAATGAATTGTTTCTGTTAAGAAATGAGTGCTAGGAACACTCAAAGTAGTGTAGTGGATTAAAATGGCCAAAATGACCATTCCTCCTTTTTAATTGTTTTTGATTTGATTTTCTTTAGGAAAAGTTTAGGAATGATGTAGATGACGTTTAAATAACCTAAGAATCATTTTACAACCAAAGAATCACAGAACCATGGCAATTCAAATCAATTCCTAATTTAAATGCACCTACACATGAATGCCTTTATTTTTAAATTGAAAAAGTTTTTGTTAACCCCATTTTTTATGATTTAGATCTTGATAAGCTTGGATTGAAGTTTTGGGATGTTACAAACCTTCCCCCCTTAAACAAAATCTCGTCCCAAGATTTACAAGAAAACTAGGAACAAAAGAGATCCGTGAACTCTGTCCCGATGTAATCTTCTCGCTCCCAAGTGGCTTCCTCCTCGGTATGGTTGCTCCACTGAATCTTGAGAAACTTGATGCTCCTGGTCCTGGTGGTTCTGTAGGCTTCTTCTAAGATACGGATGGGTACTTCTCTATAGGTCAAGTCATTGTTGATTTCCAGAGCTCTGTGATCGATGATCTTGAAAACTTCGGTCTTCTCGGGCACTTCCAAACATTTGCGAAGTAACGAGATATGGAACACATTGTGGATGGCTGACATCTCTTTAGGCAGTTCCAGTTGATACGATACTTCTCCTCGACGGTTCGGAATCTTGATGGGCCCGATATATCTGGGGCTAACTTTCCTTTTATACTAAAGCGTTGAGTTCCTTTCAATGGCGAAAATTTGAGATACACAAAATCTCCTACATTGAAAGTCAGGTCTCTCCTTCTCTTGTCAGCATAACTCTTCTGTCTGGATTGGGCGGTCTTGAGGTGCTCACGGACTTTGTGAACTTTCTCTTCTTCTTCTCGGAGAATGTCGGGTCCAAAGATCTGACTCTCTCCGTCTTGCGACCAATTCAACGGGGTACGACACTTTCTTCCGTATAGGAATTCAAAGGGTGCCATCTGCAAACTAGCTTGATAACTGTTGTTATATGAGAATTCTGCGAAAGGCAGGCAGTCTTCCCATTTTGATCCGTATTCCAACACACAGGCTCTAAGCATATCCTCTAGGATCTGTTGACTCTCTCAGTATGTCCATCAGTTTGCGGGTGATATGCGGTGCTGAAGTTCAACTTGGTTCCTAATCCTTCCTGAACTTTCTGCCAAAATCTCGAGGTAAACTGGGTTCCTCGATCTGATACTATGGTCTTGGGGGTTCCATGCAGACTAACAATCCTGGCAATGTACAGCTCTGCTAGCTTCGCACTCTGGTAGGTAGTCTTGATAGGTATAAAGTGGGATACCTTGGACAGTCTATCAACTATGACCCAGATTGAGTCATTTCCCCTACTAGAAGTAGGCAAACCGGTGATAAAGTCCATTCCGACGGAATCCCATTTCCATTCCGGAATCTGCAGTGGTTGTAACAATCCTGCAGGTCTCTGATGCTTTGCTTTGACTCTTTGACAGATGTCACATTTGGCGATGTAGCTTCCGATTTTTCTCTTCATCTTGTGCCACCAAAATTGCTCTTTCAAATCTTGATACATCTTTGTTCCTCCGGGGTGGATAGAATAAAGAGTATCATGAGCTTCCTTCATGATAACTTCCTTCATCTCTGAATCTGCTGGCACACAGATACGTCCTTTGTACCACAGTACACCTTCTTCGTCTTCAGTTAATCCAGGTACTTTTCCTGTACCAATACGATGTTTGATTCTGTCGATACTTTCATTCCCCTTCTGGGCTTCCTTGATTTGGCTAATCAAAGTGGGTTGAAGTTGAATGCTAGCTAAGAATACTTTGCTAACTAATTCAGTCTTGAACTGCTCCAACTCTTCATACAAACTTGGTTGCTTCTCCTTGATCATGGTGTTTAGCCTACACGGTAATTTGCTAAGAGCATCTGCTACCACATTGGCTTGGCCGGGGTGATAGTGAATGTCAAGGTCATAGTCCTTGATTAACTCTATCCATCTACTTTGTCTCATATTCAGCTCCTTCTGAGTGAAGATATATTTTAAGCTCTTGTGATCTGAGTAAATCTCACAGCGATTACCCATCAGATAATGATGCCATGTCTTCAATGCTAGAACCACGGCTGCTAGCCCAAGATCATGGGTCGGATAGTTCTGCTCATGCTGCTTCAGTTGTCGAGACAGATACACGATAACTTTGCCTTCTTGCATCAACACACATCCGAGACCAATCTTGGATGCGTCACAATACACATCAAACGACTTCTTGATGTCTGGCATGACCAATATTGGGGCTGATATCAATCTCTTCTTCAGCTCCTGGAAACTAGCTTCACATTTGTCTGTCCATTCAAACTTCTTGTCCTTTTTCAACAATTGGGTCATGGGTCGGGCGATGCTTGAGAATCCTTCTACGAACTTGCGGTAATATCCTGCTAATCCGAGAAATGCACGGACTTGGGTTTGAGTGGTTGGGGCTTCCCATTCTTCGACATCTTTGATCTTGCCGGGATCAACAGAGACTCCTCTAGCAGACACAATATGTCCTAGGAATCCTACTTCTTTCAGCCAAAACTCACACTTGCTGAACTTGGCATATAACTGATGCTCTCTTAGGGTTTCTAGGATAACTCTCAGATGTTGCTCATGCTCTTCTTCTGACTTGGAGTAGATAAGAATGTCGTCGATGAACACAACTACAAACTTATATAGGAAATTCATAAAGATCTTATTCATGAGATTCATGAAATAAGCAAGGGCATTGGTTAATCCAAAAACATAACCGTATACTCGTATAAACCATAGTGAGTAGTAAAGGCGGTCTTCAGAATATCCGTTGCACGAATCTTAAGTTGGTGATAACCAGTCCTAAGATCAATCTTTGAGAATACCTGAGCTCCGGTCAACTGATCAAATAGATCCTCTATCTTTGGCAAAGGGTACTTGTTCTTGATGGTGAAATCATTCAACTTTCTGTAATCTATGCACAGACGGTTGCCTCCATCTTTCTTGTCGATGAATAACACTGGTGATCTCCATGGCAATGTGCTTGGTTGAATCAAGCCTTTCTCTAACATGGCATCTAACTGTTTCTTCAGCTCCACTAACTCTGAGGGGTTCATGCTATAGGGTCTCTGGGCTATAGGTCCGGTTCCGGGGATTAGTTCGATAATGAACTCAATATCCCTATCCGGGGGCATACCTGGCAATTCATCTGGGAATACGTCGGGGTATTCACAGACTACTCTGACTTGGTCAATGGTGGGCAGGGCTACACTCTTATTGCACTTGAATTGATGGGGTAAGGTTTCAGAGATATGTTCTACTGTTACTCCAGAACTACTGGTCATGGTGATGGATTTCTTAGCACAGTCTATCAGTCCTTTATGCCTTGACATCCAGTCCACACCTAGTACAACTTCCAATCCTTTGGTTCCAGGTACAATTAGGTTGGCATAAAAATCTATCCCATGTATTCTGATAGGTACAGCTTTGCAAATTTTTCTAGCTTTGGTTGTTGAACCGGGGATCTGAACTATCATGACATGCTTCAGGTTGGTTCGGTGAATCTTACTAGTGCATGCAAATTCTTCGGTGACAAATGAATGTGATGCCCTAGAATCAAACAATACTCTTGCTAAAACTGAGTTGACAGAAAACATACTCAGCACTACATCTGGCGCTTCCTAGGCTTCTTCTATGTTCATGTGGAAGAGACGGCCATTGTGGTTGTGCGGGTTCCCTGGGGCAAATCTCCTTCCTGGTTGAACACGACGCTGCTGCTGAGTTGAGGCATTCACATTGGCATTGGCTACAGTCTTCTTGGGACACTCATTGGAGTAGTGACCCTCACTCCACACTCAAAACAAGTGATCTGGGACTTGTCCTTGACTGCGACAGGCACAGCATTGCTGCCAGTTCTGGGTGCAGTGTTGTTGTTGTTGTTACTGTTGTTCTTGGGAGGTCCACGGTTGAAATTGTTGGCATTACCAGAGTTGTGATTGTTTCCTCCGGACTTCACATTGCCTCCGCTACGGTTGGGGTAGCTTGGGCGAGACATTGGGGGTCGGTTGTTCCTTGGTGCATATCCGGGTGAAGGGTTGGGACGGTACTTCTGGTGACTACTGGATCAGACTACTGCATCATACGATGCTTGCAGTTGTCGTTTGCCTAGTTAATCTTCCCTTCCATCTGAAAGGCAGAGTCGACTAGCTCTTCGAGATCCTGAAAACGGATGTTGACGAGGACAGTCTGCATCTCATCATGCAGTCCGTTCAAGAATCTCTCCTTCTTCTTGGCCTCCGTGTTGATCTCATCAGGTGCATATCTGGCAAGTGATAGGAATCTGTCACGGTACTCCACCATAGTCATTCTTCCTTGCTTCAATTCGCGGAACTCATCTCTCATTCTGTTGAATAGTCCCTGCGGCACGTGGGTGCGGCTGAACTTGACCTTGAATGCTTCCCATGTCATCACTTGACCATGGTTCATATTGCGGATGCTATTCCACCAAGCTCTTCCATCTCCTGCCAGATAGTGGGTGGCGAAGAGAACTTTCCCATTCTCATCAACTCCTGCAACTTCGAGGTTGTTTTCCATGGTCTATAACCAGTCATCAGCATCTAATGGGTTTTCAGAGGTGCTAAAGATTGGGGGATTGGTATTCTGAAAGTTTTTGAGCTTGGACCCTTGATGATCCTGATTTCCATGCCCTTAGTTGTTGAGAGCCATCTGGGCGATCTGATGCAATGTTGCTAAGTTGGCTTGGCGTTTTGCCCTGCTTGCTTCACGGTCGGTGATGAGATTCTGCAAGATCTGCAGCATTGGGTCTTGCGACGTGTTGCTCCCTCCTTGGTTTCCACGAGTCATTTGAAGATTGAGATGGATGTAGGGGTAAGAGGGAAATTCTAAGGTTCTTGGTTTGGGGTTTTCAAAACTTTGAGTTAGACTCAGGTTTTTCAACTAAATCCATTTTCATTCATGCAAGCAAGCACACGATACAACACACACCACAACAATCAAAAGGAAAACAAATGGTTTGAAGAACCATTCTGCAAGCTACGATACAGTGAGATCGATACATCTCATGCTACGATAGTGCTCTAGTGCCTCTACTCATCGTCGATGAAGTCGGAGTCCTCATCATCAGTGTAGAAGTCCACGGCATCCTCCTCCAGAAAGTCATCATCGTTGTTGAGGTAAGAGTCCATGTCTCCCTAGATGTCTTCACCCTCATCTTCTTCTTCCTTGGCAGCAAGCTAAGCTTCCTGCTCCTTGACGGTCTTCTCGAGGTCGGCCACCTTCTTGCAAAGACGGGCGATGGTGCGATCCTTCTTGGCACGCTGGCGACAAAGAGACTGGCGGTCCTAGATGAGCAGTGCGAAAGTCTGGGCCTTCTGGTCGGCAATGGCATGGTTCTGGTTGGCTAACTCTCTGGCATTGTCCAGTTCCTGTTGTCTGTCATGAAGCAGGAAGTCAAGGTTGTCCACTTGACGCCTCAACTCTGGGTGACTTGGCATCTCCATTGGCATTCCCATGAAGTCACGACTTGCATAGTGGGCAAAACGAGTTCCTTGGATCTTGTTGACGCTGAGGGCACATAGACGTGCGAGAGCTTCATGCATTGCCCTGGCTAATCCATCTAGCCAGTTGTTCTCTCTCACGGAGAACTAAATTCTCCCAGAAGTTGGTGCTTCAATGCTTCCTCTAAGACCTGCGGTGACTAGCCACTGTAGGTCTCCTCCTGGGGGTCCTGGAAGTTGAGCTCCAAGAAACTCCGGATGTGGGTGTCCTAGTAACTCTAACAGTGAGTCCAGATCCCTCTCAAAGATCAGCTGACCTCCGTTTCCCAACTAGTAAAACTTGCTGAACTGAGTCTCCATCTACAAGAATTAAGGATGAGGAAGTTAGTGAAGTGATCAGGTGTGTCAATTTTGAAGTAGTAGTGTAAGAATTTTGAGGAACATATATTTTTGAGAAAGAGAGAATTCACAAGGGTAAGAGAGGAGATAGTTTTTCATAAATACTCACTTTGGTTTTGAAACTAATTTTTTGTTTGAACGTCCATTCTAACTAGGGTCTCCTATGGTCAGGATGGCTCTAATACCAACTTGTCAACACCCGGATTTTTAATCCCAGATGCCCGTTATGCCATACCTCGCAATCTCAGGATTACCATTTTTGCGAGACATAACGGATTGGATATCACAGTACATCATCCATTACAAACCATACATAAGGTCTTACACAAATAAGGATCTCATGATCCAATCTTAATACAACAAGCAGCGGAAATAAAAGATAAGCGTAGCGGTGGGGTCCATCTTCAGGGGCACAAGCAATGCTGACGAAGGCAGATAGTCCTAGTTATCATAGCCGTCCTGCTGGCCATCATCTTGATAGTCTCCTTCATAGTCTGGCCATGATAATAGCCAGGGACAAAAGCCATGAGTACTCTTTAAGTACTCGCAAACTACCACTAACAAGTATTATAGTTCTAAGTTAAAGTGCTAAATCTAAGTTTAACTATACATTTAAGTTTGAAACCTAAGCTGAGTTCTGAAGCAAAGAAAGATAAAGTAAAATTCTAGAATCACTTAAGTTGGGAAGCTATTGTCATAAACACAACCCTATTGTGGTCAAGTCAAGATTCATCATTCATTGCAAGTTATTTGTAAAACACCTGACAACGAAACAGTATGGCCATTCCAACTGTCCATAACCGCGGACGCGGCTATTCGAATAGTTTGACACTCTGCAGAGGTGGTACACTTTCACCACAAGATTCGATACATCTGTCAGGGATAACCCTGAATCATCATACTTAGTATGCAGATAATCAAACATAACCTTCCCTTTACACACCCTAGTATAAGCACCTCTCCTATGAGCATGGCCTCCGAACCATGACCATCTGTCATCTTGGGCACTAAATAGGTGGGCATCATGAGAGGTAGCCTCAGCTCAAACCTCTCCCGCGAGGGTACTAATACTAATGCATATAAATTTCCAGCTAAGCCTTGCCCAATTCAGGTAGTGTGGTTGTACGGTAAATTTGGAATGGTATCGCATCCGAATCCAACTATCAGTTTTATAAAAGGATTAAGGTTCATGCCTCAACATTTTCATCATCATCAACCATTTGTGTTTCTCAACACATGTCAAAACATCTCAATAGAATGACTCATCATTCCAAGGTTTTCATAATTCATTTTCACCAAGTGTTCCCATCTAAAGTTACTCAAGTTTTTGATCTACTCTAAACTACTAAGTTAAGAGTGTTCACTAAGATGGAAAAGATGGGTTCAATATCATGCCATAGAATAACATCTAAAGGTTTCTAAATGGGTGAAGTTTTATACTTTTTATGCTACCTTCAAAACAAGTAAAGAACTTTGTGTAAACTAAGGGAGGTAAAACCTATAAATAAGACTTGGGGTACTAATAGTCAAAAGGGGGGTGATCAAAGCATGCCTAAGGCATCTTTGCTAAACCATCTAGTTTGATCCTAGCTTGCTAAGGACTAAACTTGCAAGTGTTAGCTTGCATTGTTAATGGTGGCTTGCACTTGGATGGTGCTAGCTTGTTAATAGTAGCTCGCCTTGGGAAGTGAAGTGGTTGAAGTTTTCTTCTTCTTCTTCTTGGTAGAACTCCTCCTCCTCGGAAGCTTGGTCGGTACTATCGTTTATAAATACATACGGAGTACACAATCACCAAACAATACTTAACTAGGCTTAATAGCATTCTAAGACACACATTTGATGATCTATTCTTATCACAAGCATCACAAGTTTAATTCAATAGTTTCATCCTTTTAAATTTAGAAAAGTAATTTCTACTCATTGAAAAATTAACTAAGATTTAATATTCACCACTTAAAATATGGGATCATATTGACACATGTCATCACCACATATCTTAACACATGGGAATAAGAATTAAAGGTTGGATCAATATTACTTTGGTTTAAGTTTATTATTTAATGATTTAAAGTGACTAGAAATGCCTATATAGCATTATTTTTGTACTAGTCCAAAGTCACTGCATGTAAACCTTAATATTATTACATATTCAGATAGGTATGGTGAAATTTCATTTTTGAGAGTTGGAATCAACTCCAAACCTATCTTAGTTAATTTTATAAAAATATTGCAAGTTGCAAAAGCTTTGGTTTTGTTATTTTTACTAGGCGAGATCTATAACACTAATTGGATTAAACCCAACGGGCTTGGATAGATCATTTCAATACCTTTCAGGCAAAATTGGTTTCATGCAATTTGGATTTGTAAAACTCCCAGAATTGAATTTTAAACTAGTGGACAGAAACTAGATTCAACTTAAAAAGAATAATCCAATTTTGAACGGTTGGGCTAGCGCGGGAAAGAACATGGGACGGCCCAGTGGCGCTCCTCGGCGCGGGGCTCAGCTGACAGGTGGGTCTCGCTGGTCAGCGGCACTTAACACGTGAAACGGTATGTGCGCTGTGGGCCGTAGGATTAGAAGTGGGATCTACGGTTGAGAGTCATCGTCGACGACGAATAGGTCGCCGGCGAGAGTTTGCCCTAGCGGCTCGGTGGGGGTCTACCGGAGATGTACCAGGGCTCCACCGATGACGACGAGGCGGGCAAATGAACTGGAAGACGACGGCGAGGCTAGGCGCGGTTGCGGCGGAGCTTGGGGTGCCCTAAATCGCAGGCGCCCTTCTCCTCCTGTTGCGGCGGCTCCGGCTCCAATTCCGGCGAGGCAGAGCTCGAGCAGCGTCGGTGAGAGGTGGGTGAGGTTCAGTGAGAGGTGGGGAGTGTGGAGAAATGGTGCTGGGGAGGCTGACTTATATAGGCCCGACGGTGAGACCACACGGTGTGGGCAGGCGACTCTGGCGAGGGCGGCATAGGGGGCTAGCGGCGTGGCTCGAGGTAGGGGACGGTCGCCTGTCTCCTGGCGGTGCGCTGAGGCTTAAATGCGCGGCAGGGCGAGCTCTGTGCTGGTCGGGCGCATCACGCGCTCTAGGCGGCAGAGGCGGCGGGTCCGAGGGCGAGCAGTGGCTGGGGTGCGTTGGGCGGCCAGCGGGGATGTTTGGGGTGTTCCTAGGTCATGGCGGAGCGATAGGCGTGGGTTGCGGCCGAGGGGTGGTCCGTGCACGCGGGGACAGCGCGTGCTCTGCGGGCGGCGTCGGCATGGTCAACCAGCTCTGGGCGCGACGGTTCCTGGCCGTTTTGCTCTCTGTCTCTGGGCTGGGGCTGGTTGGACAGTGGCGGTGGACCACAGGCGAGCGTGTAGACATGGCGAGAGAGGCTGGCGGCTGCTGTGGCGCGATGTCGCCGGTGGGGGTGCTCAAGGTGCTCGGCCTTAATGGCCATGAACATTTGGTCGTGTGCACAGGGTTTGGCCGGGCTAGCAAAGGGTAGGGTTTGCACTTGGGGAACAAGGGGACAGGGTTAGGCCCAAATGGTGACCAAGATCACTGCTCAAAACAGTGTTTTGAATTTGGCCAGATTTGTGCCCACAAGGTGTTTGATGGAATGGCCGAAAGAGAAAATCTTTTGAATTTTAAGTTCAAAATTTTTGGGTGATCTACACTAGTGCTAGCTAGTCTCTGGGTGCAAGGGTTTTGAAAGTGGAGCTCATATAGATGGTTTTTGAAAAAGTGGGATCTTCCCATATGAAATAGATTCAATTTTCCAAATCCTTTTAAATATAGTGTTTGAATGTTTTTAGCAGATCAAAAGGTGGGCCTTGGTACCTCATTATGTGTACTAGCAACGGGTGCAAAGATCATGAATTGTTTCTGTTAAGAAATGTGTGCTAGGAAACACTCAAAGTAGTGTAGTGGATTAAAATGGCCAAAATGACCATTCCTCCTTTTTAATTGTTTTTTATTTGATTTTCTTTAGGAAAAGTTTAGGAATGATGTAGACGATGTTTAAATCACCTAAGAATCATTTTACAACCAAAGAATCAAAAAACCATGGCAATCCAAATCAATTCCTAATTTTAATGCACATACACATGAATGTCTTTATTTTTAAATTGAAAAAGTTTTTGTTAACCCCAATTTTTATGATTTAGATCTTGATAAGCTTGGATTGAAGTTTTGGGATGTTACACGATGAGGTTGTCAATCTCACCGGTTTTGCTAAAAACAAAGGATTAAATGTATCGAATGGAAGGAAGTAATAGTTTGTAGAAAGTAAACACCAAGCAGTAAACAGTTTGTAGATTGTATGTAAAAGAAAGGACCGGGGTCCATAGTTCACTATAGGTGGCTCTCCTTAAGATAGATAACATGATGGGTGAACAAATTACGGCGGGGAAATTGACTAACATCGAGAAAGCATACAAGCATATACTAATCATCCTAACTCCTTTGAGACTTGATTGGGCATTACAACATTATACATAGACCGCCATCCAACTGCATCTATGACTAATAATCCACCTTCAGATTATCATCCGAACCCCCTCCACTATTAAGTTGCAAGCAACATATTATTGCATTACGAATTGCGTGTAAAGTAAACAATACGATTGTTCTATGAACAAAGGATTGTTGTTTTCTCCCTAGTAGCAACAACACATCTAGTACCTTAGAGATTTATGTCACTTCCCTAGATTACCAGAGGCATGAAACCATTATCGAGCATAAATACTAACTCTTGGAGTTGCTAGCATCTACTTGGACAAGATAGCTACTAACAACGGAAAGCATGCAAGATCACAAATAACAAAGACATGATAGAATCAATAATCAATCTGAAATAGCATCTCAATATCCATCGGATCCCCGTAAACACAACATGTAGAATTACAAATAGATGATCTTGATCATGAACGGAGCTCACAAGATCTAAACATGAAAGCACAAAGGAGGAGAACCAGCCATCTAGCTACTACATGGACCCGTAGTCTAGAGATGAACTACTCACGCATCACACCGGAGGCTTGCATGATGATGAAGAAGGCCTCCAGGGTGAATTCCCTTCTCCGGCAGGGTGCCGGGAAGAGCTTCAGATCCCTCCCAATCTAGGGATGGAGATGACGGCGGCTACAGACTCTTTCGTGGATTTTTGATTGGGTACTTAGGGTTTTGGGACCGAAGGCATCTTATAGGTGGAAGGAGAGGCCGAGGGCGTGCCTGGGCTGTCGACACCACCCCCTGGCGCGGGCCAAGCCTAGCCGCGCAGCGAGGTGGTGTGGCTGCCCTCTGGCCCTTCTCCGTCTCGTATTCTAGCTCCAAGTGTCTTCTGGTAAAATAGTGACTTTGGCTTTTGTCCCGTCCAATTCCGAGAATATTCATTTTCTGACTTTCGTGGAACCAAAAACACCAGAAAACAGGCAGCTGGCACTATGGCTCTTGTTAATAGGTTAGTCCAAGAAGTCATATGAAAAGTACTCCAAAGTGTGGACAAAACATAAGAAAGTAGATAAAACCAAGCATGGAACATCAAAAATTATAGATACATTTGCAATGTATCAACATCCCCAAGCTTAACTCTTGCTCGTCCTCGAGTAGGTAAGTGATAAAAACAAAGAATAAATTTTGAGGTGACATGCACCATCATAAACTTGATCAAAGTATTTGTAAAACATTCAAAGCTGGGATCATAGTACTTCAATCATAACATGAAAGACAAAGTTCTAGCAATAAGACATAGAAACTATGTTGCAAAAGGAAAAGGCACAAACAAAAGATTCTTGAATAACAATGCTTTGCAAGACGTTTGTTTGTTTCACATAAAGAAAACATAGCATAATAGTATTTAGCTTATCCCTCATAGAGTAGCAAATATAAATGCATAGGACACCTTCAAAGTTCATAAGAGTGACTAGATACAAATAGTTTAAAACAAGCAATATCAAGTTATGCATCAATCAACTAGTCTTGGGATAATGCACATAGAACTAAGAATGGCCACTATGCTCTCAAAGTAGGTGCAGAAAGGTGGAAGGTGGAGACTCAATATAATGGTGGAAGAAAGGCCTTCATAGAAGGAAGTAGGGATTCAAGTCTCATAAAGAGCTTCCAAAAATTATTGTACTTATAGATTTTAGCTCTCATTGCCCCTATCATAAGCATCTTTAAGGTGATTAAGGTTAAAGTGACACAACTAAGAGGATATGCTTGAAAAGTTATAAACCGAAATCTCATGCCCCTTACTTACGAAGACTGATCCTCATGTTACTCAACTTTAGTCACGAGTAAGCTCTTGTCATTGTAAGTACATATGTATCATAAAGAACCGCCAACGGGGTACCCCTTACACATGATACAGGAGTTATCCCATAATCAAAATGACAAGGCAAGCAGACAATGAGCATCTCAGCAATCTTTTTATTTGCTATTTGCATAGGTTTTTATTGAGGATGCTTCATAGAGTGCTCATTATGTTTATGCTGCAAATTTCCACCATGATTAGGCATGGCTTAGGCAAGCGGCCCAGGCGTTTCTCTAACACACATACAAACTCCATGATCTCACAAGTTCCACTTTTATTTCACACCGCCAGGATCCATAAGCAAAAGAACATGATATCAACGGGGTACAAAGTACAAGTGCAATGTTGAAAGCGTTCCCCATGATACATGGTTCTGCTAATTTCAACTTATAAAGCGCAAACATATACGCAACAAAGAAGGACCCAATGGTTCAAGTTTATTAAATGCAGGAAAAGTAAAGTGTGCCATCAAGTTTGTGAGAGCTTTAATCACTAGTTTTCTCATAACAAGTTTAATTTGGAAGGTAAACAAAAACATGAATATACTAAGAATAGCATAATCTAGTAGGTAGGTATGGTGGACTCTTTGGAATAACTTGGTTTAAGGAGTTGGATGCATGAGTGGAACTCATACTTGGTTGTGTAGGCTAGCAAAAGACTAGGAGCGACAAACTAAGAGAGCAATAATGGCCATAATCATGCAGAGCGACAAAACATCATTGATCAAAGGATAAAGTGATACTAACAGTTGAAAACTAAAGGATCATCAAGGCTATGGTGACGTGAGATAGTCATAACATGGTGTGAGCATGCGCCAAGTCAACCCAAATGAAACATCAAAGGAGAATACCACTATACTATGCTTTAATATGCTAAAACAACGTATGATTCATCCAAGGCACATTAAGCAATCTCAATTATTTATAACAAGTCATGCTACAGCAAAGAATACTAAGCATAAAGCCAAAACAATATCAAGCATGGCATGACAAAGCATAGGCCACAGTGAAAAACAAGCTCTCTTTACCACTTAAGCATGAACTTTCCTACTCTTTTCCAATCCAAACCAAACTATTTGAACACCAATATATGAAAGAGGGGGTCCAACCAATTTATTCAGCAAACTAAGAAAACAAGGCAAACGAAAAATCAAAACGAAAACGAAAAAGAAGACGCTCGAAGAACAACACAACTGTGCATAAAATAATAAAAATGAAGCGTTTGGAAGAAACCTCGGATTTTTATTGATGAAGAGGGGGATGCCTTGGGCATCCCCAAGCTTTGACGCTTGTACTTCTTGGATATTTCTTGGGGTGACACGCGTGGCATCCCCAAGCTTGAGCTTTAGTCCATCTTTCATTGCATTACTCATTCCTTCCATACACCTGAGTTTTTTCCTTCATACAAAACTTCACATAATCTTTATTAGCAACATTAGTGCATTCAAGAAAATAAGTATTTAGGTTCAGTTCTAACACCAATAAACTTACATTAGAACATTATATACTGTATCACTTCCCTCCAAAAGCTCAATTCCCCGAAAGAACTCAAAAAGGAACCAACAAGAAGCAAATGCAAAAAATGGCAGAAATCTCTCAAAACAGACCAGCAGGTAAAGACGAATTTTTTCGAAGACCTTCTGTTGCTCAAATCAAAAAGTGTTAAGCTAACGAAAGTGAGATAACAACCTAGGGCAGAAGTACAAAAATTCACGCCTCAAAAGGACGTACAGAGATTTTACACGAATTTTTACGGTGAAGCACATAAATCTGTTTCGGGACAACAACTTTCCCAATCATTACTTCTCTCTCATTAGAGGTTACTCTAGGCACAAAAAGCAAATAAAAAGGATAAGGAGTGGTTAGTACTGAAGTAATAACTTCCAAGACTCATCTAAAACACTTGGGTTATCTCCCAATAAGTACTTTTCTTTAATGCATTTAAGATAGGCATAAGAAGCAAGAAAAAGAATCAAGTGTTCTCAAATGGAGGAGCATTAAAACCGAATTTCTTGCCCTTACCTCTCTTACTTTTATTCTTATCCTTTGGGAAAATATGATTGTTCGGTGGGGAAGAAAGGTGCATGGTCCCCTTTCCCACATCTATTATTGCTCCAAGGAGTTTTAATAGGGACCTTTCAAGTGTAATTTGTACTTTTCCTGCACATTCAATAACAAGATAATTAGTAGAAATCATTTTCCCAAGGATCTTTGTAAACACTCCTTCAGATATTCCAATAGGTGATATTGTAGCATTATTAGCAAGAGATATTTATTTTCCCCCTTCGGAAAGCCCCCAAAGATTCAAAGATTTATAAATATCTTTGGGCATAAGACAAAATTCAGACATGATATCACAGCAAGCTTGAAAAGTTTCATTATTTATATCAATATTTACTGTGCGGAGCCACTTTGATGGTTCAAAATTTATTGGAACATAATTATGATGCTCCCTAAGCATATTATAGCAATCTTTTAAGCTAGTATTGTGGGTCTCAAGAGTGTTTAATCTAGCAAATATGCTTGCGAAAGAAATATCAGTTTTGCTAGACAAGTTGTAAGTAAGGATCAATTTCTTTATAGTATTAATAGCATCATCCTCATTACATTGGAGGATATCTCCTCCCACAACAGCATCTAAAGCATATCTATAGCAAAGAGCAATTCCAAGGTAAAAACTGCTAAGGAACAAGCTTTGAGTCATTTTAGGCTCAGTTTTTTCGTGTAGATCAGAGATTCTAGACCAAGCTTCCTTGAAGCTTTCCTCAATTCCTTATTTAAAAGTGAAAATAATTTCCTCGGGTGACATAGTGATTGGAGCAAGGCTAGTCATAAAGGCAACTTAAGATAGGAACTGATTTTTTTGTGTTTTCAATAAAGAAAGCATACTTGTAAAAACTATTTTTTTGTGTTTTTGATAAAGAAACAAGCAAACAAAACAAAAAGAAACTAAGCAAAACAAAAATATCAAAGTAAAGATATTGGTTATGAGGAACTCCCCTTGTGAAGATGTCCTTGACTCCTCGGCAACGGCGCCAGAAAAAGTTGTTGATGGCCCAAAATATATCAAGCTCGTTGGGGAACCCCAAGAGGAAGGTATGATGAGCACAATAGCAAGTTTTCCCTCAGTATGAAACCAAGGTTATCAATACAGTAGGATCAAGGAAACACCCCGAAGGTTTAGCTAGATGACCGTTGGCAGGGTGCACTATCGGTGCCAGCAGCAACGTGGAGACCTGCACAACACAACCACAGAACTTTGCCCCCAACTTGCGATGAGGTTGTCAATCTCACCGGTTTTGCAAAAAACAAAGGATTAAATGTATCGAATGGAAGGAAGTAATAGTTTGCAGAAAGTAAACAAAAAGAAGTAAACTGTTTGTAGATAGTATGTAAAAGAAAGGACCGGGGTCCATAGTTCACTAGAGGTGGCTCTCCTTAAGATAGATAACATGCTGGGTAAACAAATTACAGCGGGGCAATTGACAAAAATCGAGAAAGCATACAAGCATATACTAATCATCCTGACTCCTTTGTGACTTGATTGGGCATTACAACATTATACATAGACTACCACCCAACTGCATCTATGACTAATAATCCACCTTCAGGTTATCATCCGAACCCCCTCCAGTATTAAGTTGCAAGCAACATATTATTGCATTATGAATTGCGTGTAAAGTAAAAAAATACGATTGTTCTATGAACAAAGGATTGTTGTTTTCTCCCTAGTAGCAACAGCACATCTAGTACCTTAGAGATTTCTGTCACTTCCCCAGATTACCAGAGGCATGAACCCACTATCGAGCATAAATACTAACTCTTGGAGTTGCTAGCATCTACTTGGCCAAGATAGCTACTAATAACGGAAAGCATGCAAGATCACAAATAACAAAGACATGATAGAATCAATACTCAATCTGAAATAGCATCTCAATATCCATCGGATCCCCGCAAACACAACATGTAGAGTTACAAATAGATGATCTTGATCATGAATGGAGCTCACAAGATCTAAACATGAAAGCACAAAGGAGGAGAACCAGCCATCTAGCTACTACATGGACTAGTAGTCCAGAGATGAAATACTCACGCATCACACCGGAGGCTTGCATGATGATGAAGAAGGCCTCTAGGGTGAATTCCCTTCTCCGGCAGGGTGCCGGGAAGAGCTTCAGATCCCTCCCGATCTAGGGATGGCGATGATGGTGGCTACAGACTCTTTCGTGGATTTTTGATCGGGTACTTAGGGTTTTGGGACCGGAGGCATCTTATAGGCGGAAGGAGAGGCCGAGGGGTGCCTGGGCTATCCACACCACCCCTTGGCGCGGGCCAAGCCTGGTCGCGCGGCCAGGTGGTGTGGCCGCCCTCTGGCCCTTCTCCATCTCGTATTCTAGCTCCAAGTGTCTTCCGCTAAAATAGTGACTTTGGCTTTTGTCCTATCCAATTCCAAGAATATTCATTTTCTGACTTTGCTGGAACCAAAAACAGCAGAAAACAGGCAGCTGACATTGTGGCTCTTGTTAATAGATTAGTCCAAGAAATCATATGAAAAGTACTCCAAAGTGTGGAAAAAACATAAGAAAGTAGATAAAACCAAGCATGGAACATCAAAAATTATAGATACATTTTCAATGTATCAATCTTCATCTCTACTCAATTTCGTTCGATTTCCTCGCACACAAGTGATATATGGTATGTTTCTCCTCCGATCTTCCAATTAATTTTTGTAAATTCATCTTTGATCTATCGTCATTATCAATCTAGGGTGAGACCCACTATGAACTAATTGCCATGATTCTCTTACCTAGATTATTATTTTGAGGGATTTCTTTAGTGTGCTATGATGAGTAATATGTTATGACTATTATTGTTGGATCAAAAAGTTTTATTTTTGTTTTTCCTTGTTATTTTTAGATGATGAACACAAGAAGCCAAATCCGAGCTCGTGCCGCTGCTAGGGCTTCTCGGGCTGTCACTCAAGAACACATGGGGATACGGTTGGAATGAGCTCCAACATGATCACTTTGATAGGATCAAGGACTGAGAAGTGAAGGCAACCAACTGGGCTTGCTCCATTATAATGATGACTTCAATTTACATTTGTTGTCTTCACTTCTCGGTTCTTGATCTTGTTGAAGCGATCACGTTGGAGCTCATCCCTGAACCGTATCCCCATGCATTCTTGAGCGGCATCCCGAGAAGAACTAGCGGCGGCACGAGCATGAGTTTGGCTCCTTGTGTTCATCATCTAAAATAAAAAGGAAAGACGCAAAAATAAAACTTTTTGATCCAACAATAGTAAACATAACATATCCCTCATCTTAGAACACTAAAGAGTCCACTCAAAGTAATAATCTAGGCAAGATAATCATGGCAATTACTTCATAGTAGGTCTCACCCTAGATTGCTAATGATAAAAGATCAAGAATGAATTTGCAAAGAGTAATTGGAGGATCGGAGGAGAAACATACCATAGATCAATTATGTGCGAGGAAATCGAACGAAATTAAGTAGATAATAAGATCTCTTAAGGTTTTGAGAGAGTTTGGAGGTAGAAGAGAGAAAATGATTGAAGTTTTGGTGTTGGGGGTTCCTTCCTGTGGCAATTTTGTGGTCGAACGCAACTATACAGCCAAACTATACGGCCAGAACAATTTGTTCCAGCCGTATAGTTGGTTTGTTGTCAAAAATTTAGGTTTTTCACCTGGCGGCGCAACTATACAGCCAGAACTATACATCCGGGATTTTCATCCCCGCAGTATAGTTGGTCGTCAAACCTTCTATTTCCTGGAAAAAAAATTTTACAAAGGCAACGATAATTATATGGTCGGAACTATATGGCTGGAATTTTTATTCCCGCCATATAGTTGGTCGTTAAACCTTCAGTACCTAAGAAAGAAATTTTTTCGATGGCAAAGATATCTATACGGCCAATCTATATGGCTGGAATTTTTATTCCCGATGTATAGTTGGTCGTTAAACCTTCTGTAGTCATCAAAAAATTTCTATTTCTTGGAGAATTCTTTCTTATCCCGAAACTTAGCGAAACACCTTGTTTTTTACAGAAAAATGACAGTGACAATTGTCGATCAACATCAGCATGTATGAAGTAGGATTTTTAGTACTACCGAACTTCTTCTCCTCAACTGGAGCTTTCTAGCACTCTTTATTAAACATAAAACTTAAAGTAAAACTTAAAAACTTTACTCAAACCTTTATTTCACATGGGTTGCCTCCCATGAAGTGCTCTTTTATGGTCAATAGCTTGACCTTGATGCTGCTCACTTAGGCTAGATGAGTGGAACACCCACTCCAAAATAGTTGGCCTTCAAAGTGATGGCGTCCTTTTCATCATGCTTGGCTTTGTTCTTCCTGGGAAAATGAATAACAAAAAGATCCTGTGAAGGAAATTGAAGCTTCACGTTCCCTTCATGTAGATTAATCAAAGCCTTAATAGTTCTTAAGAATGGACGTCCTAGTATAATAGGAGTAGTAGCATCTTCAGACATGTCAACAATAACAAAATCAATAAGAGCAGGACAGCCTTTAATGTATACTAAAGTATTTTCTTTAATCCCTACAGCTTGTTTGTAGGTAGAATCTGCTAGATATAATTTTAACTCGGTGATTTCAAAGGATCCAAGACTTAACTTATTAAAAAGACTTTTTGGAATTGTTGAAACGCTTGCACCTAGATCACAAAGTGCAGCTATCTCATTGGTCCCAATTTTGATCTTAATAGTAGGCTCAAATATATCATCAAGCTTCACAACTAATTTTTCAGCAATTTTTGTATATTCTTCCTCAAGCTCATGTACCTTTATTGCTACCTGATTAACGAAGTGTTGATACATAGCTTCCTCATTTCCTTCACTTACCGGAATCTTGATATTGATACTTTTTACAAGATCTTCAACGGTGTAATTTCGTGAAGGAGCATTAATGTAATCAAGTTCTCCAGCTCCTCCCTTTAGATTCTCATCATCTTGAGGTCTTCAACAGGATTGGGCTCAGCTTTACCTGCAAATTTAGCTAGAATGAGAGTTTGACTCTCGGTTATCTTACCTAGCTGTGCCTCAACAATCGTTGTTCTTTCTTGGAGGGCCTGCAAATCATTCCTCAAACTTACAGCTTGGTTAGATAATTTACCAAGCATAGCATCATGATTCTCTGATATTTTAACAAGGATATTGTTTTGCTCATTTTGTGAATATATAAAGGACTTAAGTGTTTCTTGGAGACTACCATTACTTGATCCCATATTATTATTAGAGTTACCTGCAGGACTACAATAATGTTTCTAAAAATTAGGATTATAATTCTTCTTCCAAACAGGGTTATAATCATTACGAGCTATGAAGTCTATTTCTTCAATATTTGATTCTGGGATAGCTCTTACCTGGTTTTCCTTACCTTTTACGGCTAATATGAGCTCATCCAGCTTAGCATTGAGTTTATTTTCTTGTGGTGAGATGGACTTCACATTCTTCATGTTTGATCTATCGACATGCCACTGGGCATGGTTGTCTTGCATATTGTCTAGCAGCTGCTTTTCTTCGGTAATATGTTTGGCCATAAATGTTCCTCCATCTACAGTATCAAGCATAGACTTAGACACAGGGTTAAGAGCATTATAAAATAAATGGAGAATTAACCAATCTTCCATCCCATGACTGGGACAGTTTCTCATGCATTCTTTCATCCTCTCCCATGCAAGCGCTAGTGTCTCACGCTCTTCCTGTCTAAAACCAGTAATATTAGATCTTAGTTGCATAGTCTTTGCAGGTGGGAAAATTTTAGTCATAAATAAAGAAGTACACTCCACCCATGATGCAATAGTATTTCTAGTCAAAGATAACAGCCATTCGTTTGCTATTCCTCTAAGAGAGAAAGTAAATAAGCGCAGTTTGACCACATCGGGGTCAACATCTTTTATGCGCATCATATCACATATTTTAGTGAAAGTGTTCAAGTGCATACATGCGTCCTCAACAATAGAGCCTCCAAATTGATTCTGTTGAACCAAACTTAAATAGTGGGGCTTAATTTCATAATCATCAGCAGTAATCACTGGCTGGGTAATAGGAGTATGCAAATAATCATTGTTGGGAGTTGCAAACTCGCCAAGCTTCTATTCGGCCATATTTCCTATGTTTTTGGGTTTTCTTGAACAAAGACTTATGATAGTAAAAACAACAATTTAAAGACTAACTAATTTTTTTGGTTTTTCAAATAAAGACTAAAAGCAAACTAACAAAATTAGAAACAAGAATTTAAACTAGCAAGGTTCCTACTAACCTCAGTAGGGTACATATTGCTTCCCCGGCAACGGCGCTAGAAAAAGGGTTGATACCTTTGATCTGGATTATAGATGTAGTATAGCTCTTTTTCCCTAGTAGACCTAGGTTATCGAATCCTCGGGAAGCAGAAAGCATAGCGAAGTTACTTTAATGGACCTTTGGGAGTTTTAGAATTCTTTTTGTGTTTTATCGGACCAAGAGTTTGTTGTCTTTTGTTGTTGTCGATGCTGGAGATAGAGGGCCTAGGGCTTTCGGTTTCACCTGTAGTTGTGCAAAACATCTGATGGGAATAAAAGATAATAATAAAGTATGCATGTAATTGTTAGAGCAAGATAATTATATGTGGGCAGTGCATCCATAATTGCTATTGCCTCCGCAGCCGCTTATAGCAATAACCTACTAGTCTCATCCATAGAAGAAAGAGAACTAATGATATGCATAGTGATGTCACCGTCAATCCCAAGTAAGTCTCACACATACAGCCGTACTACCCCTTCTGTCACTAGCGTTCCCAACCTCAAGATTAGTCATTACTCATACTCCCTATACCTGGCTCAATCCTCGGGGTCTTTGGTACCTGACAAGTCCTTGGATTGAGTCAAGAGAGGATACAATAATCATCATGTCATACAAACGAATACATGATCCCATCTATGATAAATAACATGCACAAAATCTATATGGCTAGGTTGAAGCCCTTAGCCCAAAGAGAATTACTCACGCATAGAGATGAAATCAACAATCATAAACATTGCAATGGAAATCATGAGATTGATAGCAAATAGTCTTAAAATGTCGCCAATCGAAGTTGAGATCAACTATTACAAGTGGTGGAATATGGCTATGGTGGTGGATAAGGGTTTGGAGATTAGTTCTAAGTCTATTCCTCTAGTGGCTCTTTGGTGTTGTGGATGCAGGTTTCTGGGGTTCTAGGGCTGTCTTTTTCTCATCTCTCGAAGCCTCTTTATATAGGGGTCCCTTCACGAAAGTTGTTCTGTTTCACCTAGCGACGCTAATCGCAACTTTTTGCTGGAACTATATGGCGAGAATAAAATTCCGGCCGTATAGTTGGTCGTTAAAGCTTTAGAATCCACTTCACGACCCCTGGTTTCTTTGGGTTGTTTGAAATCTCGTATCTTTGACTTTAATGTTGTGATTCCCATCATCAAACATCATTATCTGCGCAGGGGAAAATAGAAAAAAAAGGATTGCCTACCCCTTTGATCATTAGGCATTAGTGGCAGAGTTTAGAGAGATATTTCATATATGAATAATATCCAGTTTAAATGTGGATGTAGATGGCTATATTTCACAGCCATCATTGCCATAAATGCTATACATACACAAGATGGTATCATAAGATGGTAGATTAATGTCAAATAAGGTGACATTAGTAGGTTGCAACAAAAATATGGGGTTGTAAAGTCCAGACCCTAGACTCAACCTCTTCTATGAGCAAGCATGATCAGAAGTGCCAGATTGTATGGTGTCTATGATTAGTAAACAAACGCAGCTAGTTTATTTGTACTCTAGTGCAAGTGGGAGACTATTGGAAATATGCCCTAGAGACAAATAATAATATGGATTATTATCATATTTCACAAATTTTATGATTAGGTTTTATATCATGCTATAACTGTATTAAAGGAAACGTTAATACATGTGTGATATATAAACAACCAATAGTTCCCGGTGAACCTTCGGTCACTGGTTCATTGGTCAACGAATGATCAAGGTTTCCTGATCATGTGGTATTTATTCCTATTGACAATTAAGTCACCTCATTGGGAGAATGAGATGATGAGCAATACCCAATCTAAGCGTCGTAACATGATCATGTCACGAAGCTCAAGTTACGATGATAAACCATAGTATCTTGTTTCTTAGACTGTGAGACCATATCAGAAGATGAGACTATCGATTCAAGGGAAGAAGCCGATCTCAGAAAGTAGCAAGAAGAGCAAGTTGATGTCCCGCGTGAAGAACGTGCCATTAAGCAAAAATCAACTGCAAGGAAAAATAAAAAGAGCACTGAAGTAGTGACAAAGGTAAAAGAAAATGTAATACCTACCAAAAGGAAAATTCCTTATCCTAACCGAGTTCATTACGAACCAGATAAGGCTATTTATGATTCTTTTGCTGAGGCACTGAGCAATATGCGTTTAGAACTTCCTTTAACTGATGCTATTCAAGTTCCTACTTATAAAAAAATTATGCGATATGTACTTAATAGAAAAAAGAAGGTAACCAAAACTGTAGCCGCAATGACAAGCTATTGTGATAAACTTCCTGCTAAGCTTGGGGATCCAGGCATACCAACCATCTCATGTGCAATAGGGAAAACTACTATATTCAATGCTCTTTGTGATTTAGGAGCAGGGGTTAGTGTTATGCCTTATTCTATATTTAAGACATTGAATCTTGGAGAATGTTCTCCTACTTCAATAACATTGCAAATGGCGAATAAGACAACTAAATAACATGTGGGAATGATCAAAGATGTTTTCCTTAGAATAGATCATCATGTGATTCCAACTGATTTCATTATTCTTGATGACCCTAAGGATGACAAACTATCTATCATTCTTAGAAGACCTTTTCTTAGTACAGCTAGAGCTAATGTAGAATGTTCTAGAGGCAGGATTGTTTTCAATATATATGATGAACAGATTGTTAGATACTTTCCTAAGATACAAGAGCACAATGGAAAATACGTTCCACGACCTAAGTGTGATCAAGCAGCAAAGGCTAAAGAAAAATCGCCGCTTGAGATGAACGCCGATGATATGGAGTTTGATTAGTCAAATCTCTAGAATTAAAACACTCAATGGGAGTTAACCCATCCTTAATACATCTAGTTTAATTTTTAATTTTTGCATGTACTACTTTGCTATCTATATCATTCAATAAGTTTATTTTGAGTTTTTAGTTTGTTCAGAGAATTTACCTTAATGAAGTTAAGAAGAAAGGGAAAAACAAAGAAAAGATAGTGGCTTCAGCACTGGTAATGCGCACTGGTACGGCCGGGGTACGACCGTACTGCGTGCCCGTACCAAATCTCTACAAAACCTACGGTGGGTATAGCGCCGGTAACGACCAGTGGTACGGCCAGGGTACGATCGTACCGCGCGCCCGTACCACATATCTATGAAGTCGACCTAGGTCTCCGAATAGATAACAACCACTAGTACGACCAGGGTATGACTGTACCGCACGCCCGTACCAGGTCGACCAGGTTTGATCTCGAAACCTATTGTTTATCCGACGGTGATGAACATCGGTACGGGCGGGCTATGCCCGTACCACCCGCCCGTACCGCGCGCGTCACCAGGTAAAGACCGACGGCGGCTGGCTCGCAGCCAGCCTCCCTTCTTCTTCTTCCTCTTTCTTCCTTGTTCTTTCTCTTTCCACCTCAAACCCTAGCCTCTCAAATCTTTGATTCCTCATTGTTTTCGTGTTTTTGAGTTGGGGAATCTTCACATCGGTAAGTTTCTTATCCGATCCACACTCTATTTTCTAAAATACATGGTTGAATTCATCACATTGGATATTTAGATGAGTTCATCATATTTTGAGATTATTATTGATTCCTCACGTTAAGATTTGTAACTTCTACCTGAAATCATTTGTATTTGTCATAGAAACCTACATATAGTTTTATTCAACAATTTTGCAGCCGAATGCATAACATTGGAACGATGTTCCGCTCGGGCAAGGGCTCGGGTACGCAGGACCTTCGGGCTCTGCCAAGCCGCCGGGTTCGAAGAAGAGACACTCGGAGGTGGACAACTTCAGGGCTGCCATGAGTCGAGACTACGAGAGGGTGAGCAACCACAAGGTTTTTCCCACCAAGTGGGTAGACCGTCAGTTCCTCTCCCGCCAGGGTCTCTTGGAGGACTTCGAGCAGATGACTGTGCAAGCTGGCATGGTCGACTTCTCCTGCCTCTCCGTTGACACCTACAAGCTCGCCACGTTCGAGTTTCTTTCATCATTCCACGATGATCTCGAGACCCATGAGAGAAATTGCACCGTAAGTTTTGTGCTCAATGGGAAACTCCACAACTTGACCTTCTATGAATTTTGTGATAGTTTCGGATTCTCCCATGAGGGAGAACTCGATATCAGTGACAATGTGCATATGGAGGCAATCAGTGTTGGGTGAAGATTTCTATCCACGGGGACAATGATTATTTGCGTACGAAGAGTGCCACTATCCAAAATCCTACTATACGCTATTTTAATACCTTCTTTGTTAATTCTTTATTTGGAAAGGGAGATGTTGGGGCAATGGCAGGACCTGAAATAAGTGTAATCCATATGGCCTTGCATCTAGAGATGGAGCACAAGGTAAACTTGGGAGCTTTGTTCATCCAGCACTTTCTCCGCCAGAGTTCCACTTCCGCGAGGGACATTCATTGTGGTGGGTTGATAACACAGATCGCCTACGCAAACAAATTTGTCCCACCGCAGGAAAGAGTTGTACCTGGTAGCAAGGACCTGGATGACATCCATATGGCTTGCACCAAGTTCATGGGTGTCTATAGTCTAGAGTGTTCCCTCCGTGCTTACCAGTTTTATTTTGTTCCTAACGGTGATCTCCACCAAATCTTGCTTACTTTTGTCCAAGTTTTTGGTTTGCCAAGTAAACAGAGTTGGGTCCTTACTGAGGATGAATTCCAGTAGGAACTGATCCTCTCATGAAGGACTGTGCCACCAGGTGGCCATCCCAACTGGGAAGACGCAGCAGCTGGCCAACAGCAGCAAGATGAAGAAGGAGGAGGCTGGCACGACATAGGCTGGGATGATTTCGGCCAGCAACACCACCACCACCAGCCTCACCACCAGCATCAGCACCAAGGTATGCCTCCACCATAGCCGGGATTCAACTATGTCCCGAGGAGCAATTTTGACCAGGAGGTGCATCGCATTGACAACATAGAGAACATGTTGCATGATGCGAATGCCCACATGGTCAATCTCACTCAAGATTTCACATCTTTTATGACCGATTTTCCAAACCGCTACCCAAACTTCCCGTATCAATAGTCGCCACCTGACGGTAGCGACAACTGATTCCAGTTAGGCAAAGGCCTAAGCTTGGGGAGGTTAAAATCCTACCACCTTTATGCATTCATATTTTTATTTCTTCTTTTTATTTATTTTCTTTTGTTTCAATGCATGTCTACTTTCAGTTTTTGCATTCAATAAAAGAAAACCCAAAAATATTAGACTATTCTCTAGCATTATTTTGTGCAAATTTCTCTCGGCTCTTGTTGATTCTTTTTGCAGGTTACTCACTTTTAGTGATCAAGTTATGGACGAACGCAAAGAGATGACTCAAGTAAAATACGAACAAGAGGAGGTACCACATTCTTATTTTCTCTCTTCACACAAGCTTATGTTGGGCCATGTAGAGATAAACAAAAAAAATTCCCTACGCGGTGATCCCAAGATCCAGCTCAGGTAAAAGAGCACGGGGATTACCACTAGACGCGCAGTTGCAGAATTGATGAAGCACGTCGCTTGATGCAGTGCAGTCCTCGCGATCCGTTCCGGTTCCACGATCCACAATCCGTACTTTCTTCACGATCGTCGAAGTGCTGAACGTACAGCACCTCCGCTGGTATCCACACGTACGAGGAGGAGCGCCGGCGATGGACTGCTAGGTCCGGTACGACGGAGACAGGACGGACTGGGGCTAGGGTTTCCAACACATGGAGTGACCTAACCTTCTTCTCTAAGCACCTGCGCCCCAGCTTATATAGGGAGTGAAAGTGGGCTCCACTCACTTGTGGTCCATTCACTAAAAGGCCTATATTAGCCACTACAAGTCTCACTTGCTGACTAAGTCCATGTCTCTATTTGGGTCCAACCCAAATAGGTTTCCTGTTTGGGTCTAACCCAAACTTGCTCCGGCTCTTAAGTGTGTGACCCGACAGGCTCATGGTAACCCGGACACGATTCCGAGTCTCACTCGTGATCGATCAGTTGGTAGCGGCTCCTAGCAGAATGTGCCAACTCCCAAGTACCAATAAGTCATGAGAACATACCTTTCCAATACGACTTTCGTCTGAGTCCCTTTTGCCTCACGATATACCTTGTCGGACTATAGGTGAATGACCGTCATCCTTAAATAGTCCGACTCTCTTTTTCGATCCGAGATAAGTGATTCATCCAACTAACTCTTAGTCGGCTACCTTGGTTAACACTTATCCGAGACGCGCATGGCCATGCTTTCCGAATCATATCTTCCGAGAGGGCCCAGAGAATATCTCTCTAGATGGAGCGGCAAAATCCCGTCTTGGTTATTCACATCACGCAGCTTGATTCTCCGTCGACCCGAACTCCGCCTTTATAACTGCCCAGTGACGGAACAGCGTTTGACAGAACCTAAGTCGGAGATCCTCAACTCGGATTGTGCAATAACCTCAGGTCTAAGGATTACATTGATTGAGACATGCAAATGACGGCTTGTTCGTTGCATCTCAATATGGGTCAGTCCGACTCGCTAAACTCTTTAGTCGAATCCGTGTAAGTCGGAATAGCATCTCCATGCCCATGACAAGTGGAACCTAGTCATCTGCCGACTTTCACATTGGTCTAAGTTGTGTGTCCGGCACAACCTCAATGACCAAGGACAATTAGTATGAAAAACATGAATATGTAGTTCCACAATCAAATCACATATTCGATGATACATATCAGTAGTTCATACATGGACCATAACCTTATGAATACACAGGAATATCATCATACATGATTGCCTCTAGGGCATATTCCCAACAATCTCCCACTTGCACTAGAGTCAATCTTCCGACATCACATGTCTAGGCATCTAATGCCCATTGCTCTCAAGTGCGCCTCATGCTTCGGCTGTGGAAGTGGCTTTGTCAACGGATCCACAATGTTTGCATCCGTGTGTACCTTGCATAACTTGATATCACCTTGATCCACGAACTAGCGAATAAGGTGGTACCGCATGAGTATATGTTTGTTCTTCTGGTGTTGTCTAGGTTCCTTGGCTTGTGCAATAGCACCATTGTTGTCACAATACACGTCTAACGGATTGGACGAGCCCTAAACCACACCAAGATCCATGAGGAAATTCCTCATCCAAACGGCTTCTTTTTCCGCCTCCGAGGCAGCAATATACTCAGCCTCTGTCGTAGACGCAGACACCGTCTCTTGCTTGGAACTCTTCCAGCTCACAGCCCCTCCGTTTATTACAAACACATATCCGGATTGCGAACGAGAATCATCCGAGTCAGTGAGATAACTCGCATCCGTGTAACCCCTTACACTGAGTTCATCCTCACCTCCATAAACTAGGAACATATCCTTAGTCCTTCTCAAGTACTTTAGGATATTTTTAGCCGCTGCCCAGTGGATTTCTCTAGGGTCAGCCTGGTACCTGCTCACAACACTTAGAGCATACGAAACATCCGGCCTAGTACAAATCATAGCGTACATGATGGATCCGATTGCAGAAGCATACGGAATTGCACTCATCCGACTTTGCTCATCAGTTGTCGAAGGACACTGAGTCTTGCTAAGTTTTACGCCATGGGACATCGGTAAGAACCCCTTCGTAGACGATTCCATGTTGAACTTCTTCAACACTTTGTCCAAATATGTACTCTGACTCAATCCAATGAGCCGCCTTGATCTATCTCTATAGATCCGGATTCCTAGTATGTAAGTCGCCTCACCCAAGTCTTTCATCGAAAAACTCCTTTCCAATGATTCCTTGGTCTCTTGCAACATCTGGACATCATTTCCAATCAATAATATGTCATCCACATACAAGATCAGAAAGTTTACCTTGCTCCCACTAAACTTCTTGTATAAACAAGAATCATGATCGCTCTTGATGAAGCCAAATGATTTGACTACCTCATCAAAGCGAATGTTCCAACTCCGAGATGCTTGCTTCAACCCATAAATGGATTTCTGAAGCTTGCATACATTGTCTGCATTAGCCGGATCGACAAAACCCTCGGGCTGTATCATATACACGTCCTCGGTTAAATTTCAATTAAGGAAACCGTCTTGAAATCCATCTACCATATCTCATAGTCGAAATAGGCTTCTATATCTAACATGATCGGAACTGATTTAAGCATCGCTACAGGAGAGAAAGTCTCATCGTAGTCAACTCCTTGAACTTGTCGGAACCCCTTCGCGACAAGCCGTGCTTTATAGATAGAAACATTTCCATCCATATCAGTTTTCTTCTTAAAGACCCATTTGCACTCGACGGGTCTTGCACCGTCTGGCAGATCAACCAAGTTCCAAACTTGATTTTCATCCATGGAATTTAACTCGGATCTCATGGCTCCAAGCCATGACTCGGAATCAGAACCCACCATCGCTTCCGAATAAGTCGTCGGCTCATCACTGTCCAACAGCAATACATTACGAACACTTCGCAATCTGGCCGATCTTCGCAGTGTCGGTGCAATTTCCGGCTCAGGTACCACATCCGGCTCAACCTCTAAGGCATTTGCCGACTCGCTGCTAGCCGGTATCTCTCGAATTTCTTTGAGATGCATCGTACTCCCACTGACTCCCCGACTGAGAAACTCTTTCTCAAGGAAGACACCGTTTCGAGCGACAAACACTTTGCCCTCTTCTCGTTTATAGAAGTAGTAACCCAAGGTTTCCCTCGGATATCCCACGAAAATACACTTATCCGACTTAGCTGTAAGCTTGTCCGACTAAAGTCGCTTGACAAAAGCTTCACAACCCCAAATCTTAAGAAAAGACAAACTCGTCTTCTTGCCAGTCCACATCTCATGTGGTGTCTTTTCTACCGACTTTGATGGTACTCTGTTTAGTGTGGACGCTACAGTTTCTAGACAATAACCCCAAAATGATAAAGGCAGATCTGTCCGACTCATCATTGGTCGTACCATGTCCAACAAGGTCCGATTTCTCCTTTCCGACACACTGTTTCTCTGTGGCGTTCCTGGAGGAGTGAGCTGGGGAACTATTCCACAACTCTTTAGATGGTCATCAAACTCATGGCTCATGTACTCGCCTCCTCGGTCTGACCGAAGAAACTTTATTTTCTTGCCAAGTTGATTTTGTACCTAATTCTGGAATTCCTTGAACTTTTCAAAGGCTTCCGACTTATGTTTCATCAAGTAGATATATCCATATCTACTCAAATCATCAGTGAAGGTAATGAAGTACTCATAACCACCTCTGGTTGTCGTGCTCATCGGGCCACATACATCACTATGTACTAGTCCCAATAAGTCGGACGCCCTTTCACAACTCTTTGCAAAAGGTGTCTTGGTCATCTTGCCAAGAAGGCAGGATTCGCATATCTCAAACGACTCCAAGTCGAACGAAGTTAGGAGTCCATCATAATGGAGCTTCTTCATGCGTTTCCAACTTATATGACCAAGCCAACAATGCTAGAAGTAAGTCATATTCAGATCATTTGGTTTTAACCTTTTCACATTTATGTTATAGACAGATTCACTATCAAGATTCAAATAAATAACCCGTCCCGAACGGGTGCAAAGCCATGAAACATATCATTCAAATATAAAGAACAACCATTATTCTTAATATTCGACTCATAGCCCTGTCTCATCAAACATGAGGCAGAAATGATGTTTCGACTAAGCACTGGAACATAATAACAATTATTTAGCTCCATTATGAATCCAGAAGGTAAATGAAGTTGCATTGTGCCGACTTCCAACAGAGCGACTCTCACTTTGTTTCCGACTCTAATGTCAACCTTGCCTCTTGCAACGCTCCTAGTTCTTACCAGTCCCTGCAACGAGTTGCAGATGTGAATGACTGATCCGATATCATATACCCAAGAACTACCAGGTGCATCAGCAAGATAAATGTCTATAACATTGCAAACAAGCGTACTTGAGCCGGAAGTCACACCTCCGCTCTTGGCTTTATCAGCCAGATACTTACTGCAATTCCTCTTCAAGTGGCCATCTGACTTGCAGTAGAAGCAAGTGGATCCGGCTGCAGGAGATGGCTTAGTCCCTGAGGAAGCGCTTTGGACTGGGTCCTCCACCTTACCTTCTGACTTTGCCTTCTTCTTCTTAGTCCAAGAAATCTTCTTGAACTTAGCCTTGTTTTGTACCATCAACACTTGACTGGCACCTTTCTTGAGATCCGCCTCAGCCTGCTTGAGCATCCCATGTAATTCAGTGAGCTTCTTATCCATACCATGCATGTGGTAGTTCGATATGAACTGGCCATACGCACTAGGAAGAGAGTTCAGAATTATGTCCATAGTGAACTCTTCACTAATGGGGTAACCAAGCCTTTCTAGAGACTGCACGTAACCAACCATCTTGATCACATGCGGACTCAGTGGATCGCCATCCTTAAGCTTGCAGCTCAACAAAGCCTGAGAGACTTGATACCTCTCAGTCTTTGCCTGAGCCTGGAACATACTTTTGAGGCTTTCGATCATATTGTAGGCCTCAACATTCTCGAACTGCTGCTGCAAGTCCGGTTCCATGTGGGCAAGCATAAGACAGCTAATCTCCATGGATTCATCACAATTCCGACAGTAGGCATTCTCATCCGGCTCAGCTGGTAGTGGGTTGTGTAGGACACGATCCCTTTTTTCTTGTTTGAGAACAATTCTCAGATTACGATACCAGTTGGCGAAATTAGTTCCATTCAGCTTATCTTTCTCTAGGATGGTTCTCAAAGCAAAACCGGAAATCTGAGGAAGACTACTAGGTGCCATTGATCTACAACAGAAAATATGCAAAACACTTAAGACATGTATCCATAAAAGAGCAAGCATATTAAACATTTTAATATTTATGCTCCCACTAGAACCAACATCCCTCCGATGGTTACTTAGTGATTCAGGACCCTAAATAAGCAAGTCGACTAGTGAGCTTTAGCATCACCGCTAGCCGTCAAGTGATCTAGGTAGACAACTCCTTGTCAATCGTATCTCATACGACTCCTGTTGGATGGGTGGCATCACATGCCCTGGCTCCCATCCGACTTTTCTCCAAGTCCCACAACCGTTGTGATAGACCTGTCTAGATTACCAAGTGCTTCTGCTGTAAGAGTCCGACTCGAACCCACCTAGTCGAAAAGAATTGATAGCACCTCAATTTTATGAGCCCACTACCAAAAATGTCCGACTTGTGATGGTGCGGCACTTGGCGGGGAAACCGACTAGACCTTCTTTGAGGGATTATATTCTACCAACTATCTAATAGAGGTAAAACAGAGACATAACAATAACACAAAATAAAGCAATTATAATGTGAAATGGTATGGCTCTTTTCATGGCGATCTCCATCTCCATAAAGCCTGTAATCCGACTCGTGTCAACTCGTGTCACGTGCCGTCTTACACCATGTAGCTGACTTGTACACCGACTTGCATGCCATCCGGATTCTCCAAACAGCTACACTAGCTAGTAATGCAAATTACACAGAGAATCCGACACGCTGGCCGTTATACAATAAGATGACAGCACCTAGGCTCCAGCCGGCTGACAAAAACCGTGATACGCAGATCACGTATGGATTACACACATCACATGCACATAAGCCATACCATTCACAACATCATCCTGCAAAAACAAGTTATGCATAGATACGATATCTACCGGCATTGTGAAACTCGCAATGACATCTAAGGCGCTACGACAGGGCGAAGCCGGCGGTCCCGAAAAACGCAGATCTCATCTGCATTCCGGACATGGATTTCGTCATCGGATAAAACAATTTTACCCAAATCCGATCCGGACTTCGATTCAATCAAACCCTTTGATCTTCGATCACCGCATCCGGGTTTACGTGTCACAATCTACCCCGATGGCGGAAACCGACCGGTAGGGGTATGTTGTTCCACGACCTTAGCAGTTAGATCACGGAAACCAGATCATCCATTCCCCCGAGTACATTTGATCCAATCAACTTTGTACAAAACCGATCTATCACATAGATCGACCACCAAAACTACAATTAGATCCAATCTAACACCAACCGCATATCACATATGCGCGATCTTGAGCCTAAAACCAGAAGCTAACGCTCTGATCCCACTGTTGGGCCACGTAGAGATAAACAAAACTTTTTCCCTACGCGGTGATCCCAAGATCCAGCTCAGGTAGAAGAGCACGAGGATTACCACTAGACGCGCAGTTGCGGAATTGATGAAGCACGTCGCTTGATGCAGTGCAGTCCTCGCGATCCGTTCCGGTTCCACGATCCACGATCTGTACTTTCTTCACGATTATCGAAGTGCTGAACGTACAACACCTCCGCCGGTATCCACACGTACGAGGAGGAGCGCCGGCGATGGACTGCTAGGTCCGGTACGGCGGCGACATGACAGACTGGGGCTAGGGTTTCCAACACATGGAGTGACCTAACCTTCTGCTCTAAGCACCTGCGCCCCAGCTTATATAGGGAGTGAAAGTGGGATCCACTCACTTGTGGCCCATTCACTAAAAGGCCTATATTAGCCACTACAAGTCTCACTTGCTGACTAAGTCCATGTCTCTATTTGTGTCCAACCCAAATAGGTTTCCTGTTTGGGTCTAACCCAAACTTGCTCCGGCTCTTAAGTGTGTGACCCGACAGGCTCATGGTAACCCGGACACGATTCCGAGTCTCACTCGTGATCGATCAGTTGGTAGCGGCTCCTAGCAGAACGTGCCAACTCCCAAGTACCAATAAGTCATGAGAACATACCTTTCCAATACGACTTTCGTCTGAGTCCCTTTTGCCTCACGATATACCTTGTCGGACTATAGGTGAATGACCGTCATCCTTAAATAGTCCGACTCTCTTTCTCGATCCGAGATAAGTGATTCATCCAACTAACTCTTAGTCGGCTACCTCGGTTAACACTTATCCGAGACGCGCATGGCCATGCTTTCCGAATCATATCTTCCGAGAGGGCCCAGAGAATATCTCTCTAGATGGAGCGGCAAAATCCCGTCTTGGTTATTCACATCACGCAGCTTGATTCTCCGTCGACCCGAACTCCGCCTTTATAACTGCCCAGTGACGGAACAGCGTTTGACAGAACCTAAGTCGGAGAACCTCAACTCGGATTGTGCAATAACCTCAGGTCTAAGGATTACATTGATTGAGACATGCAAATGACGGCTTGTTCGTTGCATCTCAATATGGGTCAGTCCGACTCGCTAAACTCTTTAGTCGAATCCGTGTAAGTCAGAATAGCATCTCCATGCCCATCTGCCGACTTTCACATTGGTCTAAGTTGTGTGTCCGGCACAACCTCAATGACCAAGGACAATTAGTATGAACAACATGAATATGTAGTTCCACAATCAAATCACATATTCAATGATACATATCAGTAGTTCATACATGGACCATAACCTTATGAATACACAGGAATATCATCATACATGATTGCCTCTAGGGCATATTCCCAACAGCTTATTCATGAACAATTTATGTCCGTTCGGTTGCACTTGATTTCGATTTCATGCTTAGTTCGTTATCTTTCAGAGCTTCAGCTCAAAGGCTTTTGTAACCTCTTTGGTTAATACTTTCAACAATTAAATCAGTTTGAAAAATAACTCTTGGGATTTTATTCCAAACCTTTTAGAATAAGAGAAAGTGTCAATGACAACTTTGGTGTCATGATTTTGTCTTAAGGGTTTAACCTTTGTAGTGGTCAACCCCACATACAGATCGTTTACTTGATGATACCTTATGAAAAATAATTACTTGATGGAACGAACTTTTTGGAGTAGGAGAGGGAGATGCCAAAATTTGTATTGCTTAGCTAAAAAGAGTGGAGAGAAAAGAAAAAGAAAAGAGAAGAGCAAAAGTACTTTGTTTTAAATACACACCTTTGGGATGCCGACAACTCCGCTAGCTTTTGAACAATCTATGGTATAAGCCCGGATTTCAGCTATGATTTGATGGAATGAGTGGCATACGTGTCGCTATATGGGCAAAACTATTGGTACTCCCAATAGGTTGTGTAGGAGTTTACAAAGAAATATTCATTGATCCATGAAAAATAAAAATAAAAGATCCGTTGTCAAAATATGATCTGAAATACTTTCTATACCTTTTGATTCTTGGCATCACCTCACTACCTAAAATGTGCAATTAGAGTTCTTGATAAGTAAGGAAAAGATGAGGTATTTGATAGCCGCGATTATCGAAAAGTGGTTTATAAAGCTTGGCATCTACATGTGCACCCTTAATGAAAAAGCTCTAAGTTTATCTCTCTTTTGACATCTACATGTGCACCCTTAATTTTGACTCAAGCAGCATGGCTTAAAGATATTTTTACTCTCATAACAAGAGAGGCGCTGAAAGAAATAGATTTGTAAAGCTTCACCAAACTTTTAACAATCTCATTTGAGTTACAAAAACTATTAGCTAGCGAATTACTTGCATTTAGGGATCAAGCTTGAGTGCAACTGCTCGGATATATTGTTCTCATGTTCAAGGTTGCAGGATTTGAGACGATGGAATATGATACAACCTCGAACTTGTAAGTCTTTATCTTTATTCATTTTTTTGCTATTACTCATTATAGCTTTGTCACTCGAGGGCGAGTAACCACTAAGCTTGGGGATGTTGATAGCTCCAAATTTCATCACTTTTTACCATTGGTTTTCCTCTTGTTTATTGCCAGATTTCCCTGAAGATTGCCCTTTTCACTAACGTTAATGTCGCAATTAGCGAATCTTTGTTTTCTTGTGATAGCTTTTAGGCAATGAACATTTATTGAAGATCTAGTAGCATTTATGGGCTAATTACACCAGAATAAGAAAATCCCCAATTGAATCCATTTTCATTGGAGGCATCAGCACGCATAATGACCAACGGTACGGTCGGGGAGCGCCCGTACTGCCCGCCTGTACTACCTACCAACGCCTTCCCTATATACATACAAGCAACTTTCGTAAAAGGGGAGAGACGAAAAGAACCACAGAACAGAAGTTACAGCCGCCGCAAGACATCTGGAGGGAGAGATCAGATCTGAAAGAGGAGAAGAACTTCCCCTCGTTCTCCGACGATCTACAACCTCGAAACCACACATTCCACGTTCATCCCATCATTACTTACAGAGAGAGTGTGTGTGTGACATAGGTACGATTACTCGGATGCTTATGATTTGTTGCCCTATGCTGGGTAAAAGGATTACGGCCCATGAAGATTTCAGATTATAGCACAAGGAAGCAACCGACAAAGACTTTGATTGTATTAGGAAAGAGTCTCTGAACCGACAATCTGTTGGTATTGTAATCACGCGTATGTAAAACCTATCCGCATATAGCTTTGAGACCCGTCCTATTATATATAGGACGAGAGAATCCCAAGCGAGGGTACCGAAATCTCCGAGACAACTTGTAATAGTGCAATTTCCCAATATTCAGGCAACTTTGACTCCATTATTTTCCTGACATCCGAAGAAATCCCCAGCGTTCTCTTTTCCGTGAAACCCTAAGTCCTTCACCATGGACATTGCCGAGGTTACCCCTCGTCAATTGGCGTTGTCTGTGGGAAACCTGAACGTTGGAACCATCGATTCGGCGGACCGCTCTCCACCAAGCATCAACCCGAAAAAAGCAGATCCACAACCGCCCACCCCTGTATTGGTACCCGCCGATTTCAACAGCGGATCCGATCTAATCATCAGAAGTTTCCACTTCCAAGTAGAGGACACACAAGAATCGCACCCTTCGGCGCTAATCACATCAGAACCATCGATGGAAAAAACTACGCCTACGGTGGTACCAGCATCTTCCGTCGGATCCTCCATGGACGTCATAGCACGGATCGAAGCAGGCAAAGAAACCAAGCAAATCGAGATGGATCTGGGGGACCTTGATGGCCTTCATGGTAATCTCTCCCTCGGGACAGGTCCTCATCTAACTCCACCACGTGAAACAAACCCGACAAATTCAGAACCCGAAGAAAGTATCGAAAATCTCGACTTCGAAGAAAGGATGGCAAAGATCTATCCAGAACTACAATCCTGGAATGCTATCGGCACATCCTTTGAAGCATAAGATGATGTCAAACATCGTCCCACGCATAACATGCCACCAAGTGTGCATGATCAACGGGGATACCTCAACACCATGCGACTCTAACGGTAATCCTATCCTCAACCCCGATGATATTTTATCAGATGACAATGCTGGAAACCACGACAATGAAGGAGACCATGGAAACAGAGGAGAAACAGTAGATAATCGCATAGTCCAAGGAAGATGCGGAGAACTGCACGGAGGAGAGAGGCAAAGACTTCGGCTACCAGCATCGGCATGGCAAAAAGCAAGGGAAGCAATTTCGGGAGCAGTTCCGATGACAGCGGATGCTTCACACGAGGGTCTATTCGCATATCGGTATCTGCTTCACCACAAGAATAGAGACCTACTTAGGATGTAGAGGCAACTCGACGAATGAAAGAGATTAGCCGACGAATCCAGCTTACAACGGGCATAGTTAAGCTCTACTCGAGGATCAGGGAGCGTAACAGGAGAAGCACCACCAAGAAGGGCAACATCTCGACTGCAACATATCCCTGAAACAGAAAGAAGTGGACTCATCCGAGATCTCGACCTATCATTCATGTTAATTGACCAAGCAGGAAACATCAAGGCAAAAACAGCTCAGGTAGCCATTGTTGTTGTTCAAACATGTTTGATCCCCACTGAGCCCGCACCCGACGATCCAGGTGCGGCCCACTGCTCTCCCCTGATGAACCTTGGCATGGTGGGAGCCTCTCTCACGGAAGCAGAGCAAGGAACCACGCGACAACCCGATAGATCCCCACACCATCACAGCAGTCCTCGGCAAGTGGGACACACCTGACGATCTCGATTGCCACACCAAGCGCATCTCGTAGGACCCGAGCCGCGAAGCAACACAAGAAAAGACAACACGCAACATAGGAGCAATGGATCAAGAGATGAAAACCGCAGCCAATGATATCATGAGGGATATAACAAAGACGATTATGAGCTATGCGGGGCCAGCTGTTTCACGCAGCGGATTCCCAAAACCTCAGTACCCAAGGACTTCAACCTTCCACACGACCTCCACAAGTAAGATGGACTCCCGGAACCCGAAGCATAGTTAGCAAATTATTTGGCCATTGTCAAATTACAAGGCGGCTCCACAACTACATCAATGCAAAACCTACAACTACATCTCACAGGCGCCAAGATCATGGCTCAGGCAATAACCCGAAGATTCCATCGGTAGCTAGAACGACCTAGAGGATAAGTTTATGGGACACTTCCAATCCACATTCAAACGACCTGCATCCTTGGAGCAACTATGGGCATGCAAACAGAAATCTGGGGAATCGATAAGAGCATTTATCCAACGATGGAATATCATAAAAAACATAGCTGAGTCCATATCCGATGAAATGGCCATCGATGCCTTCAACGACGGCCTCTGTCATCGAGAATTGATGGCTCAAGATATCTCAAGCTCGTTGGGAACCCCAAGAGGAAGGTATGATGAGCACAACAGCAAGTTTCCCTCAGTTATGAAACCAAGGTTATCGAACCAGTAGGAGCAAAGAAACAACCCCAAGGTGTTGCTACCAACTTGGAATCTTGCACAACACAACCACAGAACTTTGCCCCAACTTACAGTGAGGTTGTCAATCTCATCGGTTTTGCTGAAAACAAAGGATTAAACGTATTGTGTGGAAGATAGTAATTTCTTGCATAAAGTAAATAGTAAATAGTAGATAGTAGATCAATGGTAAAAGAATGGACCATGGTGCATAGTTCACTAGAGGTGATTCTCCTTAAGATAAATAACATGTTGGGTGAACAAATTACAGTGGGGAAATTGACAGACATCAAGAAAACATACCAGGCATATACTAATCATCTTGACTCCTATGAGACTTGATTGGGCATTACAACATTATACATAGACCGTAATCCAACTGCAACTATGACTAATAATCCACCTTCAGGTTATCATCCGACCCCCCTCCAGTATTAAGTTGCAAGCAACAGATAATTGCATTAAGCAAAGTGTGTAAAGTAAACAATATGATAGCCCTCTGGACAAAGGATTACCGTTTTCTCCCTTGTAGCAACAGCACATCTACAACCTTAGAGATTCCTGTCACTTCCCCAGATTACTAGAGGCATGAACCCACTATCGAGCATAAATACTCCCTCTTGGAGTTGCTAGCATCTACTTGGCCAAGATAGTTACTAACAACAGAAAGCATGTAAGATCACAAATAACATAGACATGATAGAATCAATAATCAATCTGAAATAGCATCTCAATATCCATCGGATCCCTGCAAACACAACATGTAAGATTACAAATAGATGATCTTCGTCATGAACGGATCTCACAAGATCTAAACATGATAGCACAAAGGAGGAGAACCAACCATCTAGCTACTACATGGACCCGTAGTCCAAGGATGAACTACTCACGCATCACACCGGAGGCAGTCATGGTGATGAAGAAGGCCTCTAGGGTGATCTCTCCCCTTCGGCAGGGTGTCGGGAAGAGCTTCAGATCCCCCTCGATCTAGGGATCGAGATGGCGGCGGCTACAGACTCTTCCATGGATTTTTGTGGGACTTTGATCCAGCCCTTCGGGTTTTCGTCCTGGGAGGCTTTTATAGGCGGAAGGGCAAGGTCAGTGGAGCACCAGGGGTCACACACCCCCGGGTGGCGCCCCCCCCCCTAGGTCGCGTCGCCACCAGGTGTGGCCGCCCTGGTGCGCCACTTCGTCTCCCCTCCGGACTCTGTGTTGCTTCGGGTAAAATATTGACTTTGGCTTTTGTCCTGTCCAATTCCGAGAATATTTCCTTACTAGCTTTTCTGAAACCAAAAACAGCAGAAAACAGGCAACTGGCACTGTGGCATCTTGTTAATAGGTTAGTTCCAGAAAATGTATAAAAATACCCCAAAGTATGAGCAAAACATAAGAAAGTAGATACTAACCAAGCATTGAACATCAAAAATTATATATACGTTTACGATGTATCAAGAATTCATAGAGGAACTGGGACGGGTTAAACCCAAAACAATCTCACAATTAATGGAAATAGCAAATCACTCGGCTGATGTAGAACACACGTTGCACAATAAGCATACGCGATCACCCGAAGAAGACATGGATAAGCGCGGCAATGATAGAAGAAGAAGGAACAACGATGGAAACACATGACCAAGTTACATCACAGCAGGTTTTTCGGGTGAAGGTAACAACATAAGCAACGACTACAATGGTGGATACCGCCAGAACAGGGACGGTGTCGGATGAAGCCAGTCAACACAACGGTATTAGTCAAGAGCATGAGACCCACCCCCTCCGCGATGCAAATGCTGGAAGGACCCTGTAATATGCATTTTTTACATCGACTCAATAGGCAGACAATAATCTAACCACCTCATGAAAGACTATCGAACATTCTTGAAGATACAGGAGCTATGTAATGCAAAGGCAACCGAAGTGGCAAACTGAGGATACGCATCTATGCCTGGCACATTAGCCATCGGCGCACCATCACCACCAGCGGCACCACCACAAAACACAAATGATCAAATCAATGAGTACCCTAGGTCAAAAGGATCATGTCCATGATTCAGAACGGGCATCCATCAAACAGAATTCAGAATCTCATCACAAGACAAATCAATATGGCGGGAAGAGCAACATCAACCACACCCGAATATCTCCACTAGTCAGAGAAAGAAATCACATTCAGCAGAGCCGATCACCCGCTTCGGGTACCACGACCGGGTCACTCAGCCTTGATAGTCAAAGCACAGATTGGCGGGTTTCATATGAGCAAGGTCTTCATGGACGCAGGAAGCAGCATAAATCTGATTTACGCAAAAACACTGAGAATAATGGGCTACCCCTGGACAATCTCGCGCCACCAGAAACATCTTTCCACGGAATAGTACCAGGTAAAGCCAAAATTCCTTTAGGAAAAGTATTTCTTGATGTTGTTTTCGGTTCCAAAGTAAATTTTAGGCGAGAAAGACTTGAATTTGTTGTCATGGACTAGCCATCACAATATCATGCGATCCTGGGATGACCAGCTTTCACACGGTTTATGGCAATGCTGCATTACGCATAACTAGTCATGAAAATGCCAGCACCAAAGGGAATCATCACGATAAAAGGAAGCTTCACACATGACGACAATTATGACTGGGAGTTCAACAAAATTTCTGAATCTTTCGGGATGGCAACGGAATTCGAACAACTCAAAACTTCAGCAAATGCAGAACCACTGGAAGTAGCATGTGCCAATCCTGATCAGGCTTTTGACAAGGCAAAGGACACAAAATAAGTACAGATCCACCCCATCGACCCGACGAAAACAACATTTGTGGCTTCCAATCTTGATCCTGGATAGGAAAGCGGCTCATCGAGTTCCTCCGTGAGCATTGGGAGATCTTTGCATGGCTACGTTTTGACATGCCGGGGATTCCCAGGGAACTCGTTGAGCATGCATTTAATTTGGATCCAAAGGTGAAGCCAGTAAAGCAACCGCTTCGTCGCTTCGCAGAACCAAAGCATAAAGCCATTAGAAAGGAGCTCCATCGCCTTACTGACGCCAACTTTATCAAAGAACTAACAAAAGCAGAGTGGGTCACAAACCCAGTATGTGTTGCAAAGAAAAATACTACAGAACTTCGGATGTGCATCGACTTTACTGCACTGAACAAACATTGTCCAAAAGATCACTTCCCATTGCCGCGAATTGACCAAATAATCGATACAACCGCGGGATGTGAACGTCTTTATTTTTTGGATGCTTACTCAGGATACCACCAGATTAGGATGAAGAAGAATATCAGGAGAAAACGGTGGTTATCACGCCTTATGGTGTATTCTATTACACAACAATGCCCTTTGTCTTAAAGAACGCTAGAGCAACATATCAGCGAATGATGCAGAAATGTTTGGGAAGCCAAATAGGCATAAACGTACAATTATACATCGATGACATTATATTTATGACAAGACAAGGGTCCGCACTCATCAAGGACCCCGAAGAAACATTCAAAAATCTTGACAAGTTTAGCATCAAACTGAAGCCGAAGAAATGATACTTTGGAGTCCCAGCAGGGCAACTCCTCAGATATTTGGTATACGCAAGAGGTATCGAGGCTAATCCCGAGTAAATACAAGAAATTTTAACAATGAAGAAGCCAACAAATCTACGTGGCGTACAGCAGCTGGCGGGGCGAGTAGCGGCACTCAGTCGTTTTATTACAAGGCTAGGAGAAAAAGCATTGCCTTTTTACGCCCTCATGAGGAAATCGGAGAAATTCGAATGGGCGAAAGAGGCTCAATGCGCCTTTGAAGATCTTAAAAGGACACTTTCGGTATCTCCTGTTATCGTGTCTCCAAAGGAGAAGGAGCCTTTATTGCTTTATATCGCTGCCACAAATCAGGTGGTTAGCACTGTCCTGGTCGTGGAACGTCCCGAAGAAGGAAAAACTCATGGGGTACAGAGGTCAGTCTACTTCCTGAGCGAGGTCCTATCGCCATCCAAATAAAGGTACCCACATTACCAAAAACTAGCACATGGGGTATTTATGACAGCACAAAAACTATGCCATTATTTTTCAGGACATCCGATCATAGTGGTCAATGAAGCACCTTTGTCAAACATACTCAACAATCCAGAAGCAACTGGGCATGTCTCTCTATGGGGAATTGAATTATCCCGTCGACACATCACGTATGAGAAGCACAAGGCGATCAAGTCACAAGTTTTGCCGGATTTCATCACAGAATGGACAGAGTTGCAATGTGCGGGTCCACCTGACCTTTCTAGTGCCTGGACAATGTACTTCGATGGATCAAAAAGAACGGAAGGATCAGGGGCAGGAGTTGTGCTAGTATCACCACAAGGTGACAAAATGCACTATATACTTCGGATGAGCTTTGCAAACGCATCCAATAATGAAGCTGAATGCGAGGCCTTGTTGCATTGCATGCGAAGGGCTAAAGCGTGCGGTCCGACTCGCCTCAAAATCTTTGGAGATTCCAATCTTGTGGCACAACAAGCAATGAAGAAGTGCGATGCCCTTAGTGATAATATGGTTTCTTACCGCGATCTATATGGCGTTATGGAAGCTCAATTTGATGGATGCGAAGTATCGCACATAGGAAGAGAAAACAATGAAGAAGCCGACAATCTAGAAAACATCGGATCCTTGTGCCTACCAGTACAACCTGGGTTTTTTGGGAAGAAATAATAGAGCGATCGATCAAACCTAAAAGATTCTCCAAGGTTGTAGCACCAAAAACAGGAAAAAAGAGACATCCGCAAAAAGACTCAGGGGCTCCAATGGCAACCAAGAATGTAGAAGAGGCCATTGAAGAAGAAGAACAGGAAAGTAAAGAGGTCATGCTAATTGAACCTACCTGGATGTAGCCACATGTAGTATATATGACTAAGGGTGAACTACCCGAAGATATAATAGAAGCCTGGTGAATCACCTGACGATCGAAGGCCTTCAGAATAATCAAAGGGGAGCTGTATAAGAGAAATATCTTGGGTGTGTTGCAGCGCTGCGTGACACCCGAAGAAGGAAAAACCATACTCAAAGATATACATGAAGGAGTTTGTGGTCATCATGCTAGCAGCTGAGCAATTGCTGCCAAAGCATTCAGAGCAGGATTTTACTGGCTCATCGTAGTTCAAGATGCAAAAGATATCGTCAAAACAAGTGAAGCATGTCAATGATTCGCAACAAAGCCTGGAGCACCCGCCGCTAAGTTAAATCCTATACCTCTGACTTGGCCCTTCACTCAGTGGGGACTCGATATCGTGGGAAAACTTCACAAATCATCGCCAGGAGGACACGTCTTTCTGCTAGTAGCAGTCGACAAATTTACTAAATGGATAGAACAATGCCTATCACTACTCAAGACGGAACTTCGACTGTGAATTTCATTAAATCCATAATATTTCGGTTTGGCGTACCGAACAGCATCATCGCAGACAATGGGACTAACTTCACTTCCAATGAGTTCAAGGAATACTGCCAGGAGATGGGCATCAAAGTAAGCTACGCCTCGGTAGCTCACCCGCAAACAAATGGACAAGTAGAAAAAGGCAATGTACTAGTTATTGTTGGACTGAAGAAAAGACTACTAGCACCACTTGACAGAGCAAAAGGAGCATGGGTTTATGAATTACCATCTGTTTTATGGAGTTTACGTACAACTCAAAATAATTCGACACAAGAGACACATTTCTTTCTAGTCCACGGCGTAGAAGTCGTGCTTCCTATTGAGGTGTCACATGAATCCACAAGAGTTGCTACATATGATGAAGAGGAATCAAGAAAAGCACTCGAAGATGATGTGGATGCACTTGATGAAGCCCTACAAAGAGCACCTATGTACCAGCAAAACTTGCGCAATTACCACAGTCGACGATTGTGGCCTAGGTCCTTCGCAGTAGGGGACCTAGTTCTTTGCCTCAAACAAGATGGACATCGAAAGTTAGAATCGCCATGGGAAGGACCATACATCATCACAGAAGCTATCCCCGGAGGAGCATATCGACTACAGGACAAGAATACAGGAGTTCAATACTCCAATCTATGGAACATAGCGCAGCTACGATGCTTTTATGCGTAAGATTATTTGCAATACGATAAGATTTACGATTCGTCTTCTTAAGCCAGAATATCTAGGCCAACAGCTAGGCGCCATCAGCCAAAAATAATGTATCATCGGTTTTTCGCCTTATGTATAAACGATAAGTTTTGCATACCTCAAGTTATTTATTAATTATGCCAGTTTAAAAGATCTATGTCTTCCATCAAGCTAACAACAACTATGAGCCTATGTCCAGATACAGGCATCCGAACATACCTCGGGGGCTACTCCCATCGGGAGCGCTGGCGCGCACCCGATAGAAATCCAATTATGTATGGTTAAAACAAAGACTGTTCATGATTGAAAATACCTATGAGTTTTACATAGATGTATCCTCAATAGGCATCTTCAAAAAGATTACTCCCATCGGGAGCCAGCATAAAGTATTAAAACTATGTGATAAAAGTCAGAAATGTTAGCAGCTCAGCAAGCCAACCGCCAGAAAACCAAAAAATCTCGGATCACGCTCAAGCGCGACAAAAATCCGAATGCCATGTTCAGAAACACAAAGGTAAGACCCCAGGATTCGTCCTATGTGGCCTGGTAATCTCAAAAGAATGCGCTCTGCTAGTAAAATATCTATATCGATGATTCGATGAAAAATCCCGACGGACACGTTGGGTACCCGATAAAATAGAACTGGGATTCAGTACTCGATAAGACCTCAGCGGCCCGAACTGAATTACGCTAGTAGTAAATGCCGAGTTCAGGCCTGGGGACTTGAGTTTGATGTAGGACAACCTTGTTTTTGCCCAGGAGCAATTAGATGATTCCCGATCCGTCGAAAGCATCATACTCGTTGTACCAAATCCCTATAAAACATAAAAAGAGATAAAAATAAAGGAAAAGAAGAAAAGAGAAACTTTGAGACTCAACCTGAAACTATGGTTCAAGTAGAGTCTCGGGGGCTACTGACATAGGTATGATTACTTGGATGCTTATGATTTGCTGCCCTATGTTGGGTAAAAGAATTACGACCCATGAAGATTTTAAATGATAGCCCAAGGAAGCAACTGACAAAGACTTTGATTGTATTAGGAAAGAGTCTCTAAACCGACAATGTGTTGGTATTATAATCACACGTATGTAAAACCTATCCGCATATAGCTTTGAGACCCGGCCTATTATATATAGGACGGTATAAGCCCAAGCGAGGGTACCGAAATCTCCGAGACAACTTGTAATAGTGCGATTTCCCAATATTCAGGTGACTTTGACTCCATTGTTTTCCTGACATCCGACGAAATCCCCAGCGTTCTCTTTTTCGCGAAACCCTAAGTCCTTAACCATGGACATTGTCAAGATTACCCCTCGTCAGAGAGAGAGAGAGAGATTAGCACTTGTAAGATTAGGGTTTGATACTTTGATCTACCCATTGTTTGTATTTTGGATCTTTAAATTGCTATTGTGGTTTGCTACAATAACTTTGAGATGATTTCTATTTGCAATTCAATTATGCATTTGATCTATCTACCTGTTATGTCTGAGTAAATCCCCATAGGCGTGGGAGATGTAGGGGATTAGTGGGATGTGATGTGCCTATTTTATTTCCATTCATTTGTGATTGTTGCGATGCTTATTTAAATAGTGAGAATGAATATCTATGTGTGCCTAATGCTTGCTATCTAATTTAAGGGCCCAGGTAACATGATCCAAAGATCTCATAGGTATGAACTTGTATGCTAGTAATTCAGCGACCCCCGAGTGACACGATCGATATCAAAGAAGAGCTAGCACTACTCGAGGACAACAAGGAACCATGAAGATTAAACCCTTGATCGGGTTGAAAGACCTTAATTAATGCGCTGACCATGGCCGTGCTAACAGGCAGATGGATCATTGAGATTAGGAAGAATTGGCCATGAGGACTCCTAGTTGGTATATGGGTTGCTTGCCTACTCACTTATACATAAGAATTATCATTATCACTTATTCTTCTTACTCTGTTTGGCACCTTTACACTCACCATGAACTAATTCTCTCTGAGCCTAACTTCTCATCTGTAGGACCTATATCCATCTTCTGCATCTTTAATTTTATGCAATTTACTTATTTCCTAAGCAAGTTCCTCTATCTTTTATTAACCACTTCCACCGTCAACATTTGTAGTCATTTCACTCAAGACTTGTGACACCTTGGGTGCGATAGAAACACTGCATAAAACACTTTCCTAGGCTCCTCGTTGGGATCAATATAAAAACTGGAATTAATACTTCCGCGAAAACATTCTCTGACGAACCTGTGCACTTGCAGGCCATCACTAGCAGTGCATTGTACCAACCAAAGTACCAAATCTCCTTCCCGGAAAACTCGGGGGTTCACTTTCTGGCTATGATAGCATTGGAGGTTTTGCTAATATATGACGGATCTGGACAAGGCCAATTCTCTCACTTCTACTAGCAGATCAACATCATTTTGCTCGGCTTCTTGCACTTTGGCTTCTATGTATTGGGTGACTCTAGGTGAGTCATGCACTATGTCGGATGGTAATACAACTTCTGCCCCCATATACTAGAAAGAATGGTGTATAGCCAGTTAATCGATTCGGAGTTGTCCTTAGGCTCCATAGCACTTCTAGGAGTTCATGAATCCAACACCCCACTGATCTTTGTAGCGTCTCAATGAGCTGGGTTTTTATCCCGGACAATATGTCATTCAACTTCTGGGAGTTCATGTATAGCCAGTTAATCGATTATAATATACTTACTTTCAACTTTTAATCCCTATAAATCTTTATTTATTGGTACTTGCGCCTTTATTCTTAATGTGTCGTACACACTTAAGAATCAACCACTAAGCTTCCACTCAAAATATGTTCCTAACATATCCTAGTGTGAAACTTACACTCCTTCCATTCAAAATATGTTTCCTACACATTTGAGTATGAGACATTCATTGCTCCCACTCAAAATATATTTCCTACATATTAGAGTCTAAGACTTATATTTCTCCCTTCTCAAAAATATGTCATTCACATATTGCTTTAGGAAGACTTTTACAGCTCCCACTCAATTTCATGCAAATTGCATGTCTTCTCAATATTTTTGAACATCTTGAAAAATCCCTTGATCACTTATCAAACTGAGAGTTTTACTATGAGATGCTAGTACCTTACCAGTATTAAATCCACTAGACTTTTAGCACTTATGAATCAAATTCTTTTGAATTTGTCCAATACATTATTCATGACAAATCGTGCCTTTGTCATTCACCTATTCCATCATGACCTTGCAACCTTTTTGGAAAATTCAAGTAACCCTTTACTTGGTAAGATTCGATATTGTTTTGCTTTCTAATCTTAAGTGAATTTTACCTTTAGGATTTCTCATAATTTTAGTTTACCATCATTTCCTTCGTAGTTCGTAGGTATGCCATATTCCGGTAACATGACAAGTGATTCACAAATGATTCCATAAAGATGTGGGGTACATTTTTGAACCCTACTTCATATAGTGAAAACACTAGTGGGGAAAACACAATGATCATTATCATTAATCCTTTCCTTTATGAAGAAAGTCATTAGGAACACATTCCGTTGCGCTTCTCAACACTCTGATACAGGGTTTTGAATCATCATCATGTTTTCACTATCTTCCATTAGCTTCACAGTCGAGAACACAAACTTTCTCGAGAATGCACCAAAATTTAAGCAACACTAGTTTTGCCTTTCTTTTGGTTCTAGCCATGGATTTTGTATTCAAAGTTTCTAATGAATACTCTACAAGAACTTGTTCGTTATTGTTTTGGTGATATCAAATAACTCCAAAACTTCCGTGACAATCCATATAAGATATGGCTTCGATCTCTCGAATTAAAATGGTTCACTTTATATTCTAAATGAGTGTTTACTATTTCTAACTAATGGTCTTTACATTTACACTACCACGACTTATTCGGCGCCATCAATTCACCCACTTGATAACTAATATCACATTGCGATGCTTTGCACTTCGACGTATTGAATGCATTGCATTTCACAATTTCTAATGCCAATCTTATAACATTGAATTTGATTACTATTGATCAAATCGTAGTAATTGGATTCTATTTTATCTTTAATATCCTTTCACGCTGAAATACTTTGATCATATCAATAGTTTTGTGCTCGTGTTTCTTTTGGTAAACTCTTCTTACAAAATTCAAACAACCACAAAATGATAATCACCACTTTGTTGAAATATGATACATCGAATATGTATTTTCTTGCAACAATTCATTAAACACTTTGCATTCATGCAATACATGGTGTTTAAGTTATCTTGAAGAACTTGGGCATGATTCACATGTGACAATAAATCAAATGACTTTCACATATTATCAACATAACTTAGAATTTAAACAATGGTTCCATTCAGAATGAACATATCATTAAGTTGGGTATTTTCAAGGCAATTTTTCAATATTTTACAAATGTTCATGCATTATCAATTAGTTTCACAACAAGGATAATTCCCACATAATAGAACAACATATGAACGCAAATAGAAATCATTCATAGAAGAAGAACAACTGTTTGTTACAAACTCATATGAATAACTGTCTCACGAAGTATGACACACACTAAAGAAGTTCACAATCCATCGATTATAATAATCATCCAAAAATGATAAACTAAGTGATAAATATCGAGGGATAGTGTTGTTGGCCATCATCATCTTGCTCACCATCAACACGCAACGTCACCTCCTCTCCAGCAAGCAGCTCTCATGCAGAAGGACCTGTTTTCACCAAAACAGAACAAGTATCTGTAGCACCCCAATTGTCTAACAATTGTAATGCTACTTCTCCTAGTAAGATATTGGCTACTTTATATATATTATTGTTGCATCATAATGATATCATGCTCATGTCATCATGCCACCTTGCATTTGAGCATCATATAAAACCCTTTTTCTTTTGGCTCTTCTCTCACATGCATTATTAATTGTATTTGCCTCTGGATATTGTATTTGGCTATTGATATATTGTTCTATGCCCAAGTTGAGTTGGGGGCATATCTTTTATTTCCATTCTACCATCTTTCCCTTCCACCACTTTATAATCCCACCATCCCATTAACCATGAGCTTGTTTCTCTTTCTTTTGCTATTTAATTCTAGCTCATGTAGTTTGGGGTGGATTAAACCCTCTAAATTCTTGTGCTTTTATCTCCACTTCTTGGATATGCATAGAGTAATGCCATAATATTCATATTGTTTTCACAAATAATCAATGGCATTATTATTTTTGCATGGGCCATGCACAAGTCTTCACTACCTTTCTATCCTTTGGTTTTTCTTTTGGTTTAGTAGAAACTATCTTGGGAGGCCATCTACCACCATTGCACCATCCTCATAATCTCAACCATCTCATTTTTCCTCTTATTTTTATTCTCCATGCATGCTCCATATGTGACCCTTTCCACCTATTTCTTTTCTTCCTCTTTATCTAGTTTCTCCTCCACCTTATCTCAAGCAAGATCAAGCTTCCTTTTCTTCTTCTTGGTTTGGCCTCATAAACTAAATCAAAATATAAACACCTAATAAAATTCAAACCTAGTTTTCTCTTTATAATTCCTTTACACCTAAATTACACTAAACCCTAACTCTAAAACCCCCTCTCTCTCTCTCTCTCACTAGCTTGACCACCTGGCCACCCTCCCCCTGGCCCACACCCAGCCACCCTAACCCTAGCCCATGCCCTAACCCGAGCTCCATCTAACCCTAGCCCGAGCTAGCCTCCCCTCCTCTCTTTCTTTCTCTACCGCCATGCTGGCCCCACCCTGCAGCCGTCCGCCGCCCTGGCCCACCTGCAGCCCCTCCTCGCCGTGCCTACCAGCCCCAGGGCGAGCCCCAGCTCAAGCCGGCACGTGAGAGAGGAGAGAAAAGGTGGCACCGAGGCCACCTTTATCTCTGCCGTGCCCCAGCTGCCTCCTCCCTCTCTCCCGTATTTTCCTCCCTCCCCACGTCTCTCTGGCCTCTCCCAGATCTGGTCCGAGCCACCCCTTCTTCTCCTTCTTCCTCTCCGACCGACCACGCCCGACGCCGGTCGCCGCCAGTACTACCTCGCCCTCGACGTTCCAGCCGGCGTGCTGTCCTGGAGGTGGCCTGGAAGCTCGTGGACGTTCCTCTACGACGCCCTGTCCACGCCAACGCGAAGGAGCAAGCCCCAGCACTGCTAGATCCTCGCCATGCTCTGAAACCCTAGCCCGCCGGAGCATCTGCGTCGTCGACGATCCGCCGCGCCCCCGTCCAATCCAACCACACCAGGCAAACCGCGGTGAGCCCCTCCCTCTCCCTGACAACCTCCTCTTCTCCGTCGCCGTCTAGCGCCGCCGACCGTTTTGTCGAGCGCTCTCAGTGCGCGCCGCTCGCCGGCATCTGCAGCCTTCCCGCGCCGCGCCACACCCCATCTAGGCCCCAGAACCTCATCTGCCAGCTCCCCTAGCCCGCCGCAGTGGCTCCGCTCCCTCAGCGCGCTCCCCCACGTCCCAGGATCGAACCCCGCTCGCGCCGCGCGCCGTTTTCCCTCGCCAGAACGTGGAGAAGAAAAACAGTAACTCGGGCTGTGGTCGATTTGCAAAAAGCCCCCCACCTTTTTGATTGCTGTAACCCGCGCTCCTAGAGGTCCTACTTGCCAGCCACCCTGGTCATCTTGCAGAAAACCCCTCAGCCTTTCTCAGCCGCAACCCGCGCTCCAGCCCCAGCCCCACCTGTCAGCCCCTGTCTCCCTCGCCGCTGTCACGTGGGCCTGCGCCAGTTGGCCCACCCCGCAGTCACAGTGGCTAGCCCGAGACGCGGTGACAAAAGGATTTCCCCACGCGTGGTCCAGTCGGCACCAAGGCCCACCTGTCAGTGTCTGGGGTTGATTTCGCCTGAGTAACAAAAGTTTTTCCCTGTGTCTGTTTTTAATCAAATATTTTTCAAATTGATTTAAATTCAAATTCAATTCAGATTCAAATAATTTTTAGAATACAAATCCAAATAATATGTAGCACCCCAATTGTCTAACAATTGTAATGCTACTTGTCCTAGTAAGATATTGACTACTTCATATATATTATTATTTCATCATAATTATATCATGCTCATGTCATCATGCCACCTTGCATTTGAGCATCATATAAAACTCCTTTTCTTTTGGTTCTTCACTCACATGCATTATTGATTGTATTTGCCTCTTGATATTGTATTTGGCTATTGATATACTGTCAAATGCCCAAGTTGAGTTGGGGGCATATCTTTTATTTTCATTCCACCACCTTTCTCTTCCATCACTTTATAATTCCACCATCCTACTAGATCATGAGCTTGTTTGTTTTTATTTGGGGTTTTATTAGCTCATGGGCAATAGGGTGGATCTAGTCCATTAAATTCCTTTGCTTGGCTTTATCCCACTTCTTGGAAATGCATAAGATTAATGCCATCATATTAATATTGTTTTCACAAAATAAATAATGGTATTATTATTCTTGCATGGGCCATGCAAGCTTCTCCACCACCTTTTCCCTCCATTGGTTTTTCTTGGTTTTAGTGGATCCTATCTTGGGAAGACATCTACCACCATTACACTATCCTCATAATCTCATCCACCTCATTTTCCTCTCATTTTAATTCTCCATGCATGAGCCATATGTGACCTTATCCACCCATTTTCTTTCTTCCTTCTTCTTTCTAGTTTCTCCTCCACATTAGCTTATGCAAGTTCAAGCACTAGGGTTCTTCTTGATATGATCTCTTAAACCAAATTAAATTCAAAATATCTACAACCACCTAACCTAGCTATTTACTCTCTTTCTCCCTAATTCTCCTAAACCCTAACTCTAATCTCCCTTCTCTCTCTCTCTCTACCATGGGCACCACCTAACCTCCCTCTCTCTCCCTGGCCACCTCAGCTACCCTAACCCTCTTTCTCTAACCCTAACTACTCCCTAAACCCAAGCCTTCTCTCTACTTTGCCAAAAGTGGAACACCCCATGTGCTTGCCTTCTCTCCCTTCTCACGTCCACCCCAGCACCACCTCAGGTCGAGGCCAGGAGCCCTAGACTCCCCACTTTCCTCCCTCCTTCCTCCACCTGACCCCCACGGCCACCACCTCGCAAAACCCTAGCCACCTCGGCCAGAACCGAGATCTGCGCGTCCTGGAGCTCGCCAAGCCCGGCCAGGAGCTCCGTCAGGGTTGTCTGCTTCCTCTTCGTCTCCTCGTACCAGCCCTGAGCCAACGCCTCGCCGGAGCTAGCCGGGCGCCGCCGTGCACCGCCGCAGCCCGAGGCCACCGTCCACGAGACCCGCGCCAGATCCCCTCCACCTCCGCATGAACAACCACGCCGGCGACACCACGGTGAGCTCCTGCACCTCCCAGACAAGGTCTTCCCCTCCCTCCTGCGCCATAGCCCCGCCGCGCTCCGTCGAGCAGCCTGCGTGCACCGCCGCGCGCCGCGCTCTGGCAGACAGCCGCAGCCGCAGCTGCAGCAGCTACTGTCCTGCCCCTGTTCCCCGCCGTGCCCCGCGCGCTACGGTCCTGCCCCTGTTTTGGAATCAGAAAAATGTGAGGAATTCAAATATGCCCTTCAAAATATATTTTGAACACTTTAAATTTCGAGATGATTAAAATTACAATAAAAATGCCCTTTTCCTTATTTAATTAATAACTTTTGTTTTATAACTCCAAATTTGACAAATAATATGTCTAAATCGATCAGCGCGACGAGCCCGTTCTATTTATGCAATCCTTATTCTGAATTGAAGCATGCATCATGTTGTCATTTAAAATCTGAACCGTTTATGACAATAAAACTTGGGCAAATAAATAATAAAGTGCTTTATTTCTTGTATCCACACCTCACCTTTGCCATGCTACTTAAATGCCATGCAAATTGTGCATCATTCATCATGGCATGCTTGTTTGCTTGTCGCATTTTAATTCATATGCTTGTGCACTTTATTTATGTTGGCCCTTGTTTGTTTGGTTCTTCTTCGAATAGACGCCCAGCAGGAGAATTACCAGGAATCACAGGAGTATTACCCAGATCCATCTCTCGCTTCAACTGAGCTGCCAGGCAAGCACTACCACATGCTTGCATACATACAGTACCTATTGCCTCTATCTTATTCTTGCATCATTGAGTCGCGGCTGCATTAAATTAAATCCCAAGTACTGCATAGCCTTTACTTTTAAATCACACTAAGCTTGTTCCGGTCCCATGAGCCATTACTACAGGAGTTGTTTGAGCCATTACTACAGGAGTTGTTTGAGCCAGTCGTAGAAAAGCATGAGTAGGGTATGTGAGTGTCTGATGGATAACGAGGTACCTAAACAACAAGACCTGACTAGTAATGGGATAACTAATGAAAGAGGCACCGGTGAGCAATATCTGCTATTTGGTTTTTCATGCTCACTTGTGTCCCGTAGGACCCCGAGTACTTGATTCCTGTTCCTTGACTATTCGCACTATCCACATCCGGGAGGCCTTATGGACCCCCCTGAGCCAGAGCTCGATTCATTCTTATTTCTTGGGGCCACAAGTAGTTTGGGGCTTTATTACTATTCTGTACTTATGCCATGTTACTGCTTTATTTAAGATTGTGAGAGGAGCACCTGTACTGTTTTGGATCGTGACACGTTTTCACTATATCGACAAGCCCAGTCACATTTTCGGGTTCCCAGTCGTTTACCGCCGTCCACACAAACCTTGGGTCCGTCTCGGAGCCGGCCAACTTCGTTGCGGGTAGCTTAATGGGGTGGCCCCCTGAAATATTTCTGAATCCTGTGATTTCTTTGTCGTGAATGCCTCGTTGGGTTTTGATTTGGTTTTTCCGAGGTTGATCGAGTGTGTGTTGCTATTCTTGCACCCCTGCAGGGTAAATCTTTCTGAAAGCCGTGTCCGCGGTTATAGACGACTTGGAGCACAGTTTCTCGATCATAGAAAAGTATAATTAAAGTACCGCTTTTAATTTGACTAAGTACTTGACTAGTAAATAGTGCAATACTCATGGAATGGTTAATAAAACTGCCAACGGATGATGGGGTTTGTTCGTCCGCTTCCTCGTTGGTAAGCGAGGAGGAGGATGGATCTGTTAATTATACTGTTATAACTATTGTTCTTAATTCCCGGACTTCCGTCTATCATTGGTTAGGCGGAAGGTTAGCGAGTCTCTATAGAATTGTTAGGTATTATCTTTTGCTGCAATTGCGTCACCCAGGTTGTGTCCCCTTTAGCGGCATTAAGACTTGCTGAGTACCCCTAGGGTCTCACACGATAAATTGTTTGATTCAGATGAACAGGTGTACCCGCAAGAGGGATACTGGGTGGAAGTGACAGATGATGTTGGCAACGATCATTCGGTGTAGAGATTCCGGGAACGGGGATCCGTGTGATCTGTGGGCGGGATGTGTTTATTTATGGGGCATCTTATGCCAATTTGCTTCTTATCCGTACTCGGATCTTGTTTTCCGCTTCCGCCTGATACTCTGATGTGTGATGTATGAGGAGCTATCCTAAATTATTATATCTATCTAGGATATTTGGACCTTGCCGTATGGCATTGCAATATTTCTATTTCTTTTAGATGGAATGGCTCTGAGGACAGTTGTATGTGGCTTGCATACATACTCATTTGTGTATGTAGTTGATCCCTTCGCCTGCCGATTACGCCGCTCGTTCTTGTCCCGTTGTTTGAAAGTGGTTAGGACGGCCGAAAGGTCTACTGTGAGTGGCCCTGGGCCCCACCGTACTATTTTAACCACTTTCGTTCATCCAGGCATTAACTAAGAGCGTAATTCACCGAGGTAGTTACAGAATATATGTATTGCAATCATAAAAATGTGAGGAATTCAAATATTCCCTTCAAAATATATTTTGAACACTTTAAATTTCGAGATGATTAAAATTACAATAAAAATGCCCTTTTCCTTATTTAATTAATAACTTTTGTTTTATAACTCCAAATTTGACAAATAATATGTCTAAATCGATCAGCGCGACGAGCCCGTTCTATTTATGCAATAATTGTTCTGAATTGAAGAATGCATCATGTTGTAATTTAAAACCTGAACCGTTTATGACAATAAAACTTGGGCAAATAAATAATAAAGTGCTTTATTTCTTGTATCCACACCCCACCTTTGCCATGCTACTTTAATGCCATGTAAATTGTGCATAATGCATCATGGCATGCTTGTTTGCTTGTCATATTTTAATTCATATGCTTGTGCACTTTATTTATGTTGGCCCTTGTTTGTTTGGTTCTTCTTCGAATAGACGCCCAACAGGAGAATTACCAGGAATCACATGAGTACTACCCAGATCCATCTCTCACTTCAACTGAGCTGCCAGGCAAGCACTACCACATGCTTGCATACATACAGTACCTATTGCCTCTATCTTATTCTTGCATCATTGAGTCACGATTGCATTAAATTGAACCCCAAGTACTGCATAGCCTTTACTTTTAAACCATACCAAGCTTGTTCCGGTCCCATGAGCCATTACTACAGGAGTTGTTTGAGCCATGCGAGTCGTAGAAAAGCATGAGTAGGGTATGTGAGTGTCTGATGAATAACGAGGTACCTAAACAACATAACCTGAGTAGTAATGGGATAACTAATGAAAGAGGCACCGGTGAGCGATATCTTCTATTTGGTTTTTCATGCTCACTTGTGTCCCGTAGGACCCCGAGTACTTGATTCCTGTTCCTTGACTTTTCGCACTATCCACATCCGGGAGGCCTTATGGACCCCCCTGAGCCAGAGCTTGATTCATTCTTATTTCTTGGGGCCACAAGTAGTTTGGGGCTTTATTACTATCCTGTACTTATGCCATGATACTGCTTTATTAAGATTGTGCGTGGAGCACCTGTACTGTTTTGGATCGTTGAATGTTTTCGCGGTATCGACAAGCCCAGTCACGTTTTCGGGTTCCCAGTCGTTTACAGCCATTGACACAAACCTTGGGTCCGTCTCGGAGCCGGCCAACTTCGTTGCGGGTAGCTTAATGGGGTGGCCCCCTGAAATATTTCTGAATCCTGTGATTGCTTTGTCGTGAATGCCTCGTTGGGTTTTGATTTGGTTTTTCCGAGGTTGACCGAGTGTGTGTTGCTATTCGTGCACCCGTGCAGGGTAAATCTTTCTGAAAGCCGTGTCCGCGGTTATGGACGACTTGGAGCACAGTTTCTCGATCATAGACAAGTACAACTAAAGTACCGCTTTTAATTTGACTAAGTACTTGACTAGTAAATAGTGCAATACTCATGGAATGGTTACTAAACTGCCAACGGATGATGGGGGTTGTTCGTCCGCTTCCTCGTTGGTAAGCGAGGAGGAGGATGGATCTGTTAATTATACTGTTATAACTGTTGTTCTTAATTCACGGACTTCTTTCTATCATTGGTTAGGCGGAAGGTTAGCGAGTATCTGTAGAATTGTTAGGTATTATCTTTTGCTGCAATCTCGTCACCCCAGGTTGTGTCCCCTTTAGTGGCATACAGACTTGCTGAGTACCCCTAGGGTCTCACACGATAAATTGTTTGATTCAGATGAACAGGTGTACCTGCAAGACGGATACTGGGTGGAAGAGACAGATGATATTGGCAACGATCATTCGGTGTAGAGATTCCGGGAACGGGGATCCGTGTGATCTGTGGGCGGGATGTGTTTATTTATGGGGCATCTTATGCCAATTTGCTTCTTATCCATACTCGGATCTTGATTTCCCCTTCCGCCTGATACTCTGATGTGTGATGTATGAGGAGCTATCCTAAATTATTATATCTATCTAGGACATTTGGATCTTGCCGTATGGCGTTGCAATATTTCTATTTCTTTTAGATGGAATGGCTCTGAGGACTATTGTATGTGGCTTGCATACATACTCCTTTGTGTATGTAGTTGATCCCTTCGCCTGCCGATTACGTCGCTCGTTCTTGTCCCGTTGTCTGAAAGTGGTTAGGACGGCCGAAAGGTCTACCATGAGTGGCCCTGGGCCCCACCGTACTATTTTAACCACTTTCGTTCATCCAGGCATTAACTAAGAGCGTAATTCACCGAGGTAGTTACAATTGGTATCAGAGCCATCCCGCCCTTCAGGGTCTCAGCCAAAATGGTCGTTGTCAGTCTAGCAAATATTTTGGTAGTTATGTATACTAGGGAAAAAAACGTGAGAGTAGGACTGCTTCCATTTTTCTTCTTACCCACCCACCCACCCTTTTCTGGTAAGGAAGTGTAACGTTTTCAATCCTCTTCTAAAATTCATACTAGGATTCACGTGTTATGGGTTCCGTAGTACCATAGGTTGGGTTTGTGTTTGTGTGTGTGTGTGTGTGAATTCCTTGTCTATCGGTTGCATCCAAATGTTATCACTATCTGCCTTTTGGTTAGCAACTGTGGGTACATTCCATACCGACAGGCCTTTGTAAACCGACGCGATCTATTCTGATTCGTTGTACACTGACGCGATCTATCTTACTCTTTGTTATCTGACGTTATCTTGTTGGGGTGTTCTTTTCCGTTGTTACCAATCTTTAGGTTCATCTTAAGAAGAAGGTGTTGGGATATGTGTTTTACTGATTCATGTGTGGAGTAATGATTTGAGTGCGGGATGGAGTCGTGACCATACCACTACTGTTATCATTTGCTCTTGTATGTTGAACTAGTAGAGTTACTAATCTTGATTCGTTAAGTGGTTTTGTGCATTTAGTGGTATTTTAATGCCAAAATTTGCGGAAAATTTTTCTTTGTTAGTTGTGTACCACACTCCTTGTTCAGTCGTGTGTGTTATGCTTAATATCTTCTAGTTGCCTTGAACTTTGTTGATATTTTAATATCACCTCAGTGAATTGCATTCTTTAATCTTGATTAATTCCATTTTGGTACTATTTTGGATTATTATCATTCTCCATTATAGTACTGACTTGTGTTTATATCAATCACAGGATGGCACCACCACGCCATTCTGAGGAGGACATACCACCTGAACTTGGGGCCGCTTTGGCAAGTATTGCAAATGCTTTGGGCACGATGCAGCAGAACCAGCAGCGCTTCGAGGAAAGTGTCAGGAGGAATGAGTTTGTTCCGCTACCTCCACCTCCCAAGCGAGGAGACATCAAGAGTTTTCTCAAGTTCAACCCACGTCAATTCGAAGTGTCTGATCAACCACTGGATGCGGATGATTGGCTTCGTGAAGTGTCAAGGTTGCTGATGACTGCGGATGTTCTCGAGCAAGAATGGGTCAAGTGTGCTACTCACCTTCTGAAGGGAGATGCAGCTCTCTGGTGGGCAAATTACCTCAAGGCAGATCTTTCTGGTTTTCAGCCTACTTGGGAGCGGTTCACTGCTGCTTTCAAAGAGCAATATCTGTCAGAAATTGTCATGGAAAGGATGAAGGAAGTGTTTCTCAACCTCAAGCAGGGCACTGACAATGTCAACACCTACATCAGAAACTTCATGAACCTGTCTCGTTATGGTGGTGATGAGATCTCTGATGACAAGAAGAAGCAAAAGAGGTTTTGGCAAGGCCTCAATGCTTCCATCAAATATGAAATCACTCATGCAAGGCCGGCATCTTTCCTGGAACTTCAGCACACAGCTCTGCAGGAAGAAGCAAGTAGGCAAGTGTTTGAGGAGTCAAAGAAACACAGCCGTGATACAGCAAGCTCTTCTGCTATGACAGCTCCTTCTAAGCGTCGTGTCTGGGTTCCTAACACCCCACCATCGCTCCCTGCTCCACCAAGACCTTCAAGCTACGCACCAAGGCCACCAAACTCCTTCACTGCGGCTCCCAGGGGCTACAACCACAACTACCCTGGAGCGCCTGGCGGAGTCCCTGGCTACGTTGCTCCATGTCCACCTGGTGCTTGCTATACTTGTGGAAACACGGGGCATCAGCATTGGAATTGTCCAATGAACAACAAAGCTCTTCCACCACCACCTCCAAGACCTGCGGCAAGTGCTCCTATGATTCGTGCACCTCCACCTCGGACTCTCAACATCAACACTAAGCCGGGATCTTCGGTTGCTCGTGCCAACTGTGTCAACGTCGCTCAAGCTGAGCATGCACCTGGAGTTGTCATGGGTATGCTTCCTGTTAACTCAGTCCCTGCACGAGTTTTGTTTGATTCTGGTGCTTCACATTCTTTCGTTTCTCACAAATTTGCAAATGAGCATGAGCTTGTTATAAACCAGCTGGATAAAAAGTTAATGGTCTTTCTCCTAGGGCAAGATTGTTATCTACTAAGATCAGCCATGGCAATCAAATTGAGATTGGTGGTTCTTCATTTCCGGCTTCCTTAATTATTCTGGGCAATTCTGATATTGATGTTATCTTGGGCATGGATTGGTTGACAGCAAATGCAGCTGTGATTGATTGTGCTGAACGTTCGGTTTCTCTGAAAATTCCTGAAGGCCATATAGTCTATTCTCCAAGTCTGACTCCTGCAATTCATCTTTATTCTTTGGCGGCTCTGAATGATGATGCTATGGAAGGTATTCAGAATGTTCCTGTAGTTTGTGAGTTTCCAGATGTCTTTCCTGAAGAGTTGCCAGGTATGCCTCCGGATTGTGAGGTTGAGTTTGTCATTGAACTTGAACCTGGTACCGCTCCTATCTCCAAGCGACCATATAAAATGGGTCCTGCTGAGTTGGCTGAACTTAAGCGTCAGTTGGATGAACAAGAGAAGTTGGGTTTCATTCAGCACAGTACTTCTTCTTGGGGTAGCCCAACCATCTTTGTGAAGAAGCGAGACAAGACTGATAGACTTTGTGTTGACTATCGGGCACTCAATGCTAAAACCATCAAGAATAAATATCCCCTTCCGCGGATTAATGATCTCTTCGATCAGCTAGCTGGAGCTGTGGTATTATCTAAGCTTGATTTGAGAAGTGGTTATCATCAAATCAAGATTCGCAAGGAAGATGTTCCCAAAACAGCTTTCACCACCCGCTATGGCCTGTATGAGTACACGGCCATGTCTTTCGGTCTCACCAATGCACCTGCCACCTTCTCGAGGCTTATGAACTCGGTTTTCATGGAGTATCATAAGTTCGTTGTGGTCTATCTGGATGAAATTCTAGTCTATTCTAAGTCAAAAGAAGAACATGAAGAACACCTTCGGTGTGTCCTAAACAAGCTTCGTGAGAACCGCCTGTATGCAAAGTTCTCCAAGTGTGAGTTTTGGCTGCCTCAAGTCACCTACCTTGGTCACGTCATCTTTGCCAAGGGCATTGCTGTTAACCCAGAAACTATCAAGACAATTATGGACTGGCTTCCACCCATAAATGTCAAAGAAGTCCGGAGTTTCCTTGGTTTGGCCAGTTACTGTCGGCGATTTGTTCAAAATTTCTCAAAGATTGCGAAGCCTCTTACCGATCTCCTCAAGAAAGGCAAGAAATATCTTTGGACTCCTGCATGTCAAGCAAGCTTTGAAACACTCAAAGAGAAGCTCACTTCCACACCAGTCTTAGTTCCTCCAGATACATCAAAGCCTTTCCAGATTTTCTGTGATGCTTCATTGCAAGGATTGGGTGCGGTCCTTATGCAAGAAAAGCAAGTTGTTGCTTATGCCTCTCGACAGTTGAAGATGCATGAGATCAACTATCCTACACATGACCTCGAACTCGCAGCAGTTGTCTTTGCTTTGAAAGTATGGAGGCATTATTTGCTTGGCAACCGTTGTGAGATCTTTTCTGATCACAAGAGTCTGAAGTATATCCTCACACAGCCTGATCTCAACCTTCGTCAGAGGAGGTGGATTGAAACAATCAACGATTTCGATTTGACCATCAACTACACCCCGGGCAAAGCTAATGTCATGGCAGATGCTCTCAGCCGAAAAGCTTATGTCAACAACCTCATGGTGGAAGAACAACAGCCTCTCTTGTGCGAGGAATTCCGCAAGCTCAACCTTGAAATTGTGGATCAAGGTTATCTTCTGAACCTTCTAGCAACACCTCTCTTGGAAGAAAAGGTCCGTTCCATTCAGCTTGGGGATCCTTACACTAAAAAGATCATCTCCAACATTCAACTTCCGAAGTATGAGTCTTTCCACGTTGATGACCAAGGCACTCTTTTCTTTGAACACCGGATGTTTGTTCCGAACTACCCGGGTTTAAGAGAGCAAGTTCTCAAGGAGGCGCATGATTCTGTTCTTTCTATCCACCCTGGAAGCACTAAGATGTACATGGACTTGAAAACACAATATTGGTGGCCTGGTTTGAAACGATATTGTGCCAAGTATGTCTCGGAGTGTGATGTTTGTCGCAGAGTTAAAGCTGTCCATCAGAAACCTTCCGGTCTTCTACAACCATTGAAGCCTCCGGAATGGAAATGGGAGAAAGTAGAGATGGACTTCATCACTGGTTTTCCAAGGTCGTAGAAAGGCAACAATGCAATCTTTGTTGTCGTTGACAGGCTTTCCAAAGTAGCTCACTTCTTTCCAGTCAAGGAAACAATTTCTGCAATTCAGTTCGCTGATCTCTATATCAACAGAATTGTCTCTCTGTATGGAGTTCCTCTTGAGATCAGTTCAGACCGTGGAAGCATCTTCACTTCCAAGTTCTGGGAAAGTTTCCAAAATGCTTTGGGAACAAAGCTAAACTTCAGCACAGCTTACCACCCTCAGTCGCAAGGAAAAGTTGAAAGGATCAATCAGATTCTGGAAGATATGCTCCGTGCTTGCGTTATCTCTTTCGGCATGAAGTGGGAAGAATGTCTTCCTTATGCTGAATTCTCTTACAACAACAGCTTCCAGAAAAGTCTAAAGATGGCACCATTTGAGGCTCTCTATGGTCGCAAATGCAGAACTCCGATTGGTTGGTCGGGCGCAGGTGAAAGAATATTGTTTGGCCCCGACATTGTAACTCAAGCAGAGGAGAAAGTTCACATCATTCTTGAAAATCTGAAGATTGCTCAAAGTCGCCAGAAGAGCAATTATGACAGAAAGCACACGGACATGGAGTATGTCCCGGGCGATCTCGTTTACCTTCATGTCACTCCCATGAGAGGTACGCACCGCTTTGGTATCAAAGGAAAGCTGGCTCCTAGATACATCGGTCCTTTCAAAATTCGTGGAAGAAGAGGAGAAGTTGCTTATGCTCTTGAGCTCCCTGAACAACTCAAAGTCCATGATGTTTTTCACATCTCTCAACTCAAGAAGTGCTTCAAGGATCCCGGCAGGACCGTGGACCACGAACTCATCAATCTCAAGAAGATCTGTCTTATCAAGAACACCCCACAAAAATTCTTGAAGTCGCAGAAAGAAGGACTCGCAACAAGTCCATCAAGTTCTGCAAGGTGCAGTGGTCACACCATTCCGTTGATGAAGCAACCTGGGAACGTGAAGATGAGCTCCGTGCCAAGTATCCTACCCTCTTTGAGTCTTCTTCTTCCTAGAATCTCGGGGGCGAGATTCCTATTTAGTGGGGAAGAGTTGTAGCACCCCAATTGTCTAACAATTGTAATGCTACTTTTCCTAGTAAGATATTGGCTACTTTATATATATTATTGTTGCATCATAATGATATCATGCTCATGTCATCATGCCACCTTGCATTTGAGCATCATATAAAACCCTTTTTATTTTGGCTCTTCTCTCACATGCATTATTAATTGTATTTGCCTCTGGATATTGTATTTGGCTATTGATATATTGTTCTATGCCCAAGTTGAGTTGGGGGCATATCTTTTATTTCCATTCTACCATCTTTCCCTTCCACCACTTTATAATCCCACCATCCCATTAACCATGAGCTTGTTTCTCTTTATTTTGCTATTTAATTCTACCTCATGTAGTTTGGGGTGGATTAAACCCTCTAAATTCTTGTGCTTTTATCTCCACTTCTTGGATATGCATAGAGTAATGCCATAATATTCATATTGTTTTCACAAATAATCAATGGCATTATTATTTTTGCATGGGCCATACACAAGTCTTCACTACCTTTCTATCCTTTGGTTTTTCTTTTGGTTTAGTAGAAACTATCTTGGGAGGCCATCTACCACCATTGCACCATCCTCATAATCTCAACCATCTCATTTTTCCTCTTATTTTTATTCTCCATGCATGCTCCATATGTGACCCTTTCCACCTATTTCTTTTCTTCCTCTTTCTCTAGTTTCTCCTCCACCTTATCTCAAGCAAGATCAAGCTTCCTTTTCTTCTTCTTGGTTTGGCCTCATAAACTAAATCAAAATATAAACACCTAATAAAATTCAAACCTAGTTTTCTCTTTATAATTCCTTTACACCTAAATTACACTAAACCCTAACTCTAAAACCCCCTCTCTCTCTCTCTCACTAGCTTGACCACCTGGCCACCCTCCCCCTGGCCCACACCCAGCCACCCTAACCCTAGCCCATGCCCTAACCCGAACTCCATCTAACCCTAGCCCGAGCTAGCCTCCCCTCCTCTCTTTCTTTCTCTACCGCCATGCTGGCCCCACCGTGCAGCCGTCCGCCGCCCTGGCCCACCTGCAGCCCCTCCTCGCCGTGCCTACCAGCCCCAGGGCGAGCCCCAGCTCAAGCCGGCACGTGAGAGAGGAGAGAAAAGGTGGCACCGAGGCCACCTTTATCTCTGCCGTGCCCCAGCTGCCTCCTCCCTCTCTCCCGTCTTTTCCTCCCTCCCCACGTCTCTCTGGCCTCTCCCAGATCTGGTCCGAGCCACCCCTTCTTCTCCTTCTTCCTCTCCGACCGACCACGCCCGACGCCGGTCGCCGCCAGTACTACCTCGCCCTCGACGTTCCAGCCGGCGTGCTGTCCTGGAGGTGGCCTGGAAGCTCGTGGACGTTCCTCTACGACGCCCTGTCCACGCCAGCGCGAAGGAGCAAGCCCCAGCACTGCCAGATCCTCGCCATGCTCCGAAACCCTAGCCCGCCGGAGCATCTGCGTCGTCGACGATCCGCCGCGCCCCCGTCCAATCCAACCACACCAGGCAAACCGCGGTGAGCCCCTCCCTCTCCCTGACAACCTCCTCTTCTCCGTCGCCGTCTAGCGCCGCCGACCGTTTTGTCGAGCGCTCTCAGTGCGCGCCGCTCGCCGGCATCTGCAGCCTTCCCGCGCCGCGCCACACCCCATCTAGGCCCCAGAACCTCATCTGCCAGCTCCCCTAGCCCGCCGCAGTGGCTCCGCTCCCTCAGCGCGCTCCCCCACGTCCCAGGATCGAACCCCGCTCGCGCCGCGCGCCGTTTTCCCTCGCCAGAACGTGGAGAAGAAAAACAGTAACTCGGGCTGTGGTCGATTTGCAAAAAGCCCCCCACCTTTTTGATTGCTGTAACCCGCGCTCCTAGAGGTCCTACTTGCCAGCCACCCTGGTCATCTTGCAGAAAACCCCTCAGCCTTTCTCAGCCGCAACCCGCGCTCCAGCCCCAGCCCCACCTGTCAGCCCCTGTCTCCCTCGCCGCTGTCACGTGGGCCTGCGCCAGTTGGCCCACCCCGCAGTCACAGTGGCTAGCCCGAGACGCGGTGACAAAAGGATTTCCCCACGCGTGGTCCAGTCGGCACCAAGGCCCACCTGTCAGTGTCTGGGGTTGATTTCGCCTGAGTAACAAAAGTTTTTCCCTGTGTCTGTTTTTAATCAAATATTTTTCAAATTGATTTAAATTCAAATTCAATTCAGATTCAAATAATTTTTAGAATACAAATCCAAATAATATGTAGCACCCCAATTGTCTAACAATTGTAATGCTACTTGTCCTAGTAAGATATTGACTACTTCATATATATTATTATTTCATCATAATTATATCATGCTCATGTCATCATGCCACCTTGCATTTGAGCATCATATAAAACTCCTTTTCTTTTGGTTCTTCACTCACATGCATTATTGATTGTATTTGCCTCTTGATATTGTATTTGGCTATTGATATACTGTCAAATGCCCAAGTTGAGTTGGGGGCATATCTTTTATTTTCATTCCACCACCTTTCTCTTCCATCACTTTATAATTCCACCATCCTACTAGATCATGAGCTTGTTTGTTTTTATTTGGGGTTTTATTAGCTCATGGGCAATAGGGTGGATCTAGTCCATTAAATTCCTTTGCTTGGCTTTATCCCACTTCTTGGAAATGCATAAGATTAATGCCATCATATTAATATTGTTTTCACAAAATAAATAATGGTATTATTATTCTTGCATGGGCCATGCAAGCTTCTCCACCACCTTTTCCCTCCATTGGTTTTTCTTGGTTTTAGTGGATCCTATCTTGGGAAGACATCTACCACCATTACACTATCCTCATAATCTCATCCACCTCATTTTCCTCTCATTTTAATTCTCCATGCATGAGCCATATGTGACCTTATCCACCCATTTTCTTTCTTCCTTCTTCTTTCTAGTTTCTCCTCCACATTAGCTTATGCAAGTTCAAGCACTAGGGTTCTTCTTGATATGATCTCTTAAACCAAATTAAATTCAAAATATCTACAACCACCTAACCTAGCTATTTACTCTCTTTCTCCCTAATTCTCCTAAACCCTAACTCTAATCTCCCTTCTCTCTCTCTCTCTACCATGGGCACCACCTAACCTCCCTCTCTCTCCCTGGCCACCTCAGCTACCCTAACCCTCTTTCTCTAACCCTAACTACTCCCTAAACCCAAGCCTTCTCTCTACTTTGCCAAAAGTGGAACACCCCATGTGCTTGCCTTCTCTCCCTTCTCACGTCCACCCCAGCACCACCTCAGGTCGAGGCCAGGAGCCCTAGACTCCCCACTTTCCTCCCTCCTTCCTCCACCTGACCCCCACGGCCACCACCTCGCAAAACCCTAGCCACCTCGGCCAGAACCGAGATCTGCGCGTCCTGGAGCTCGCCAAGCCCGGCCAGGAGCTCCGTCAGGGTTGTCTGCTTCCTCTTCGTCTCCTCGTACCAGCCCTGAGCCAACGCCTCGCCGGAGCTAGCCGGGCGCCGCCGTGCACCGCCGCAGCCCGAGGCCACCGTCCACGAGACCCGCGCCAGATCCCCTCCACCTCCGCATGAACAACCACGCCGGCGACACCACGGTGAGCTCCTGCACCTCCCAGACAAGGTCTTCCCCTCCCTCCTGCGCCATAGCCCCGCCGCGCTCCGTCGAGCAGCCTGCGTGCACCGCCGCGCGCCGCGCTCTGGCAGACAGCCGCAGCCGCAGCTGCAGCAGCTACTGTCCTGCCCCTGTTCCCCGCCGTGCCCCGCGCGCTACGGTCCTGCCCCTGTTTTGGAATCAGAAAAATGTGAGGAATTCAAATATGCCCTTCAAAATATATTTTGAACACTTTAAATTTCGAGATGATTAAAATTACAATAAAAATGCCCTTTTCCTTATTTAATTAATAACTTTTGTTTTATAACTCCAAATTTGACAAATAATATGTCTAAATCGATCAGCGCGACGAGCCCGTTCTATTTATGCAATCCTTATTCTGAATTGAAGCATGCATCATGTTGTCATTTAAAATCTGAACCGTTTATGACAATAAAACTTGGGCAAATAAATAATAAAGTGCTTTATTTCTTGTATCCACACCTCACCTTTGCCATGCTACTTAAATGCCATGCAAATTGTGCATCATTCATCATGGCATGCTTGTTTGCTTGTCGCATTTTAATTCATATGCTTGTGCACTTTATTTATGTTGGCCCTTGTTTGTTTGGTTCTTCTTCGAATAGACGCCCAGCAGGAGAATTACCAGGAATCACAGGAGTATTACCCAGATCCATCTCTCGCTTCAACTGAGCTGCCAGGCAAGCACTACCACATGCTTGCATACATACAGTACCTATTGCCTCTATCTTATTCTTGCATCATTGAGTCGCGGCTGCATTAAATTAAATCCCAAGTACTGCATAGCCTTTACTTTTAAATCACACTAAGCTTGTTCCGGTCCCATGAGCCATTACTACAGGAGTTGTTTGAGCCATTACTACAGGAGTTGTTTGAGCCAGTCGTAGAAAAGCATGAGTAGGGTATGTGAGTGTCTGATGGATAACGAGGTACCTAAACAACAAGACCTGACTAGTAATGGGATAACTAATGAAAGAGGCACCGGTGAGCAATATCTGCTATTTGGTTTTTCATGCTCACTTGTGTCCCGTAGGACCCCGAGTACTTGATTCCTGTTCCTTGACTATTCGCACTATCCACATCCGGGAGGCCTTATGGACCCCCCTGAGCCAGAGCTCGATTCATTCTTATTTCTTGGGGCCACAAGTAGTTTGGGGCTTTATTACTATTCTGTACTTATGCCATGTTACTGCTTTATTTAAGATTGTGAGAGGAGCACCTGTACTGTTTTGGATCGTGACACGTTTTCACTATATCGACAAGCCCAGTCACATTTTCGGGTTCCCAGTCGTTTACCGCCGTCCACACAAACCTTGGGTCCGTCTCGGAGCCGGCCAACTTCGTTGCGGGTAGCTTAATGGGGTGGCCCCCTGAAATATTTCTGAATCCTGTGATTTCTTTGTCGTGAATGCCTCGTTGGGTTTTGATTTGGTTTTTCCGAGGTTGATCGAGTGTGTGTTGCTATTCTTGCACCCCTGCAGGGTAAATCTTTCTGAAAGCCGTGTCCGCGGTTATAGACGACTTGGAGCACAGTTTCTCGATCATAGAAAAGTATAATTAAAGTACCGCTTTTAATTTGACTAAGTACTTGACTAGTAAATAGTGCAATACTCATGGAATGGTTAATAAAACTGCCAACGGATGATGGGGTTTGTTCGTCCGCTTCCTCGTTGGTAAGCGAGGAGGAGGATGGATCTGTTAATTATACTGTTATAACTATTGTTCTTAATTCCCGGACTTCCATCTATCATTGGTTAGGCGGAAGGTTAGCGAGTCTCTATAGAATTGTTAGGTATTATCTTTTGCTGCAATTGCGTCACCCAGGTTGTGTCCCCTTTAGCGGCATTAAGACTTGCTGAGTACCCCTAGGGTCTCACACGATAAATTGTTTGATTCAGATGAACAGGTGTACCCGCAAGAGGGATACTGGGTGGAAGTGACAGATGATGTTGGCAACGATCATTCGGTGTAGAGATTCCGGGAACGGGGATCCGTGTGATCTGTGGGCGGGATGTGTTTATTTATGGGGCATCTTATGCCAATTTGCTTCTTATCCGTACTCGGATCTTGTTTTCCCCTTCCGCCTGATACTCTGATGTGTGATGTATGAGGAGCTATCCTAAATTATTATATCTATCTAGGACATTTGGATCTTGCCGTATGGCGTTGCAATATTTCTATTTCTTTTAGATGGAATGGCTCTGAGGACTGTTGTATGTGGCTTGCATACATACTCCTTTGTGTATGTAGTTGATCCCTTCGCCTGCCGATTACGCCGCTCGTTCTTGTCCCGTTGTTTGAAAGTGGTTAGGACGGCCGAAAGGTCTACTGTGAGTGGCCCTGGGCCCCACCGTACTATTTTAACCACTTTCGTTCATCCAGGCATTAACTAAGAGCGTAATTCACCGAGGTAGTTACAGAATATATGTTTTGGAATCAGAAAAATGTGAGGAATTCAAATATTCCCTTCAAAATATATTTTGAATACTTTAAATTTCGAGATGATTAAAATTACAATAAAAATGCCCTTTTCCTTATTTAATTAATAACTTTTGTTTTATAACTCCAAATTTGACAAATAATATGTCTAAATCGATCAGCGCGACGAGCCCGTTCTATTTATGCAATAATTGTTCTGAATTGAAGAATGCATCATGTTGTAATTTAAAACCTGAACCGTTTATGACAATAAAACTTGGGCAAATAAATAATAAAGTGCTTTATTTCTTGTATCCACACCCCACCTTTGCCATGCTACTTTAATGCCATGTAAATTGTGCATAATGCATCATGGCATGCTTGTTTGCTTGTCATATTTTAATTCATATGCTTGTGCACTTTATTTATGTTGGCCCTTGTTTGTTTGGTTCTTCTTCGAATAGACGCCCAACAGGAGAATTACCAGGAATCACATGAGTACTACCCAGATCCATCTCTCACTTCAACTGAGCTGCCAGGCAAGCACTACCACATGCTTGCATACATACAGTACCTATTGCCTCTATCTTATTCTTGCATCATTGAGTCACGATTGCATTAAATTGAACCCCAAGTACTGCATAGCCTTTACTTTTAAACCATACCAAGCTTGTTCCGGTCCCATGAGCCATTACTACAGGAGTTGTTTGAGCCATGCGAGTCGTAGAAAAGCATGAGTAGGGTATGTGAGTGTCTGATGAATAACGAGGTACCTAAACAACATAACCTGAGTAGTAATGGGATAACTAATGAAAGAGGCACCGGTGAGCGATATCTTCTATTTGGTTTTTCATGCTCACTTGTGTCCCGTAGGACCCCGAGTACTTGATTCCTGTTCCTTGACTTTTCGCACTATCCACATCCGGGAGGCCTTATGGACCCCCCTGAGCCAGAGCTTGATTCATTCTTATTTCTTGGGGCCACAAGTAGTTTGGGGCTTTATTACTATCATGTACTTATGCCATGATACTGCTTTATTAAGATTGTGCGTGGAGCACCTGTACTGTTTTGGATCGTTGAATGTTTTCGCGGTATCGACAAGCCCAGTCACGTTTTCGGGTTCCCAGTCGTTTACAGCCATTGACACAAACCTTGGGTCCGTCTCGGAGCCGGCCAACTTCGTTGCGGGTAGCTTAATGGGGTGGCCCCCTGAAATATTTCTGAATCATGTGATTGCTTTGTCGTGAATGCCTCGTTGGGTTTTGATTTGGTTTTTCCGAGGTTGACCGAGTGTGTGTTGCTATTCGTGCACCCGTGCAGGGTAAATCTTTCTGAAAGCCGTGTCCGCGGTTATGGACGACTTGGAGCACAGTTTCTCGATCATAGACAAGTACAACTAAAGTACCGCTTTTAATTTGACTAAGTACTTGACTAGTAAATAGTGCAATACTCATGGAATGGTTAATAAAACTGCCAACGGATGATGGGGGTTGTTCGTCCGCTTCCTCGTTGGTAAGCGAGGAGGAGGATGGATCTGTTAATTATACTGTTATAACTGTTGTTCTTAATTCACGAACTTCCTTCTATCATTGGTTAGGCGGAAGGTTAGCGAGTATCTGTAGAATTGTTAGGTATTATCTTTTGCTGCAATCTCGTCACCCCAGGTTGTGTCCCCTTTAGTGGCATAAAGACTTGGTGAGTACCCCTAGGGTCTCACACGATAAATTGTTTGATTCAGATGAACAGGTGTACCCGCAAGACGGATACTGGGTGGAAGAGACAGATGATATTGGCAACGATCATTCGGTGTAGAGATTCCGGGAACGGGGATCCGTGTGATCTGTGGGCGGGATGTGTTTATTTATGGGGCATCTTATGCCAATTTGCTTCTTATCCGTACTCGGATCTTGATTTCCCCTTCCGCCTGATACTCTGATGTGTGATGTATGAGGAGCTATCCTAAATTATTATATCTATCTAGGACATTTGGATCTTGCCGTATGGCGTTGCAATATTTCTATTTCTTTTAGATGGAATGGCTCTGAGGACTGTTGTATGTGGCTTGCATACATACTCCTTTGTGTATGTAGTTGATCCCTTCGCCTGCCGATTACGCCGCTCGTTCTTGTCTCGTTGTCTGAAAGTGGTTAGGACGGCCGAAAGGTCTACCGTGAGTGGCCCTAGGCCCCACCGTACTATTTTAACCACTTTCGTTTATCCAGGCATTAACTAAGAGCGTAATTCACCGAGGTAGTTACAGTATCAAATACTTTAACACTGCAACAAGTGTTTGTAATATTATAATAGTTATAATATTGTATATCAAATATATACCTTTGTCATCGATGATCTCTCCAGCAATGGGTTTAACTTTCACATTCCTGAAATGTGATATGAACTAGTAGAAATCATGTGTTTCCCCATCACCTCTCATGATGCAAGTCCTGGCATATGCTTGGTAGCTTGGTGGCATTGACCGTAGCAACATGCCTATTGCAAAAGAGCTTGTCAGCCAGTTATCCAGGAAGTAAGCAAGCCTCATATACGCATCATGTATGCGCTCCAAGTGGCTCTCTAGTGAAGAGTTCTCTTCCATCTTTATGGAGAGGAAATCTCCCATCAGCTCATGTTCCCATATGCGTACTTGTTCCATGAAATGTGATCTAAGTTATATCATTATCGCACGAGGGTCAAGATTACCCACAATTGGCCACAGCTCATCAACCATTCCGAAGCGCATCATCACTGAAATGAAGGTGGACATCTCACGACGGTAATAGTGCTCTTCCCGTAGCTCTAGGGTCTCATAGAAATAGGGCTGCTCCAAATCCATCTCACAGCGTATATAGTCGACCAACTCATTCTAACTAAGGAGAACATGGAGACGCACAACCCACATAGAAAAGTTGGATCAATCTAGTTTGAGCTTCTCTCTTTCTAACCAATCGTCAACCAGGAAGGTAGCATCGGGGAGAACCATTTTCTACATTTATAATTGCAAAAAGGAATTTAGACTAAGTTTATAATTATATGAGTTAAAATAAGAACTCCACTAAAAAATCCTATCCCCAAAAATGGGTTTAGTGATTACACGATCCCTATTCGCTACATTGCCTCCGATCGTCATGGTCGGTGATATAGTTGCAAAGGTGGACGCCGAAACGTCGATCACATCATTTATGTGACTCGTGCTCCATATTTTAACCATTAGTGTTGCGAGGCCATGTCTACACATGCTAGGCTCGCCAAATCAACCTTAGTGTATCCGCTGTGCAATATGGCTTACACCCACCGTATGCGAACGCAGATATGTCTGACAGCCGATCATCACGACCTGCCTCATAACAGAGAACTTTCTTGGTGGTGCACACTAAGGGAGAACACTTTCATTAGTATTTGGATTAGGGATCATCTTATTAGGCTACTGTAGAGTATCTAATACTAGCACACAATAAGATGCACAAACAATAAACATTGAATGTAAGTGCGATGCGATATGGTCCTTCACGCTGTGATCTCCATCCCGTGTCTCCGGACCCGGTGCCAGGGTTCCGACGTTGTAGGTACTAGGGTACCAGTGCATTCGCGGTGGTAATCCATCATCTTCATGATTGTTACTATTACTTAGCAACATAAAGTAAACTATTTTACCTTGACCACTACCATATCACATCACAACGCCCCTACAAAACAAAGTTAGAGGCCTCTACTTTATTTTTACATGTTTTACGTGGATGTTAGGGCTTTCGTAGAAGAACCGTTCTTACCTACGAACTTCCAGCACCACGTTGATCAAGTAGTTGTCTATACTACACCCCTTTCAGGGCCCTCCATTGCAAATGGCATACCAACTAATGCGAGAGAGACAGACACCCCCAAAGCCACTTCATACGATACAAGCAGTATGTTCGTGGACCAGTCTTGCCAATGAACGCGTAAAGTCGGTTGGGGGCTGCTTCATCAAGCATTACAGCGGTATACACAAGTACACGTGGGAGGGTAACAACTAAAAGATCAACGCCCACATGCTACAACTCATGTGTTCTACCCGTAATAGCAATACTACACATAGATCTAGCTCTGATACCACTGTAGGGGTTCGCGCATGAAAACAATAAATTCTCCCTACGCCAAGAACCCTAATGGCAGGTCCTATCTATTAGTAATACAATAATGGGAAGGGCTTTTCGTGAACTTATCCTTGAAGACCAAAAAGCGTTTTCAATGCTCGGGAGAGCGTGGTTGATGTAGTCGTACCGAAGCCAACCTCGAGGTCATGTTGAAGTCCTAGCAACTCTTGTAGCTCCAATGACTTCTAGTGCCCCAAGTGTTGCACCTCCGAGGGAGTTACACATTTTCGGGGCTTGACGATGACTCTGGCTCCTCCGATCCAGCGGAAGTAGAGCTTCTGGATCCGAATCCTGCAGCACGACGGCGCTCCGCAGTGATGAAGACTCCTGTTCGCGCGATCCGGACTTGAGACCACAGTCACTGGAGAGAGAGAGAGAGAGAGAGAGAGAGAGAGAGAGAGAGAGAGAGAGAGAGAGAGAGAGAGAGAGAGAGAGAGAATTAACTAGAGGTCTCCCCAAAAGAGAGGAAACCATCTATTGATTATTATGTATTTTAATTTGTCAAAATACCTCTCTTTATATTGGGGAAAAACCCCACTTAGGCAGTTGCCTTAGCCATGTGGGACTAAACAAAGGAGATGGGAGAAGGGGGCTTGGCCGGCCGACCAATGCCCTAGTAGGCCCCGCGCGGGGTGCCCAAGGCCCAGCCGGCCACCCTTCCTCCTTCCTTCCTTTGTTCTTTCCCTCATGGACCCTTTTCCCTAGGGATTTTAGCCAAATTAGGTATTTCGACCATTTTAATTCCTTTTCTTTTATTGAATAAATATAAATGAATGATTAAATCAATATTCAACATTCACTTACATATTATTCAATCCCTATGGCTATGGAACTCCTTCCACCCCACTCCGGACATCCTCCGGACTTATCGAAACCCTTTCGCTTTCTCTCTCTCTTTTCTTCGGTGATTCTGCCGATACCAAAACGCTCTTTGGGCATCATCAAGCCCTTAACCGTGATACCCCACGGTTCGGGAACACTCCAGACATGGTCGGAACCTTCCCGTACTCGGAAGTACCTTGATGGCCATATTGACCCTTGTGCATTCCATGAATCTTTCGTTGCTGAACCATGAACGTCGTGTCATATTCCCTTTTGTCTCTCGATACTTGCATTTCTCGAAATTTGATCATTGACATCACCATGTCGCGTTCAATCTCGTTATCAACAAATGTTATTTGACTCGTTCCAATAATTGGTATCCCCGTGATCAAATCACACGCTGCGCAACTATTGGATATAACTTCTCCGAGTGGGCCCTCGAGTATCTTCACGCGGATGAACAAATACCGCTCTTGATGCATAATGCCTCTACATGTTCCTCTGAATACCTGAACACACATTTATGATCACCGTATCACCAGGTGACGTTTGATGCTATCTAAGTATCCTCAGGTAACAGTGAGAGATATGTTCTCACGGTCTAAGAGATAGGGCACTAGGTCTTTTCTAATCATCATAACTTGAACTTCGTGACATGATCGGGTCACGATTCTTAGGTTGGGTATAGCTCATCATTTCATTCTCGCAATAAGGTGACTCCATTGTCAACTGGCATAAATACCACATGATCAGGAAACCTTAATCATCTGTTGACCAATAAACCAGTGACTAGACCTTAACCGGGAACTCCTGGTTGTTTATATATCACACGTGTATTGACGTTTTTTCAATACAGTTATAACATGATACAAATCTTAATCATAAACTTTATAGAATATGATAATAATCCATATTATTATTTGTCTTTATGGCATATTTTCAACATCGAGCCCATTTGCAAAAGAAAAAACCATAGATTCAAGCTACAGATCTATAAGTTTTAAGTGCTAGTGCTAGGTGATCCATGGACATATTTATATTTATTACTTTGATGTTGATGATTATTAATAAATCTACGGAACTTTTAAAAAATAAACACAAAAAGGAGCCAAACTATGTAAAGTAGGATACAAAATGTGATACTTCCTTCGACCCAAATTAATTGACTTGGATTTGTCTATATTCAGATGTATCTAGCACTAACATATGTCTAAATACATTCGAATTTAAATAAATTGAAGTCAATTAATTTGGGTCCTCGTTCCACGATCCAGCAGACGAGCCGGAGCCGAGAGGGGAGGAGGAGAAACGTGTCCGAACGTGCCGCAAATCTCTCTCTAGAAAAAGATTCTCCCTATCTATCTACGGAGCAGCAGAAATAAAGAGAGAGAAGGGGGACATAACACTGTTTCGTGTGTCTGAGGATCTCCTGATCTCCTCTCCATCTACCCATCGTCATCCATCCCCACCCCCCTTCTTCCCCGGCTGGTTCCCTTCCCCCACTTCGCTCCACCCTTCTCCTGTTGCTCGTATGATCTGATCGGCGAGGTAAGCACCATCTACCCGCTCTCCCGCTTCTCTCTCCCTCCCGATAGATCCGACAAGTCGAGGCTTCTTGGTTCGTTAGTTCCTGTGCGCTATTTCGGATCTCCTCGTTTTGCTTTTCTAGATATGTCGTTTCCTTTTTCTGTTTGTTCCTAGGTTCGGTTGACTGGAACACGATCCTTGTTTCTTCCTCTCAGACCAGAAGAACCGGAAGAGAGACAGGGGGATCTCTCCCTCTCACCCCCCGTCGTTGCATGAATTTCAGTCCCCTCCTCCCTGCTGAAGTTCCTTGTGCGGTTTCAGAAATTTTGATCCGCGCGTTCTTGAATTTCTGAAGTTGGATTAAGTCCAGTTTTTCTGTAGCCAATTCAGATATAGCTCTTGCTTAGTAAACGAAGTCTCACCTTTGCAAATTCGATTGCCATTTTAGCGGATTTTGTTTGAACATTCCATCTATCTCAGTCAGGGAAAAATGGATTCCGTTTCTCTTTTTAACTTCACGTTTCATGCTCTCCTCGCAATCGTGAACCTCGACTTGCTTTACAGGTCAATAGAGTTCCATGTTAGACGGCGGATCTCAACTACTCCCATAACCTTCAAACTTTCTTATTACTATACCAACTTCTTACGCAAACACTGAACACACAAAACTCTACCCTTTCCCAAATTTTATTCTTTGCTCTAGCCCCTAAACTAAATCTGACGCGCTTTATATTTACTGGGATTGTCTGGATTAAGTTCTATATATTTGTATGTAAAAATACTGGGTTATATTTAATAATAAATAAATCATCATAGTATTCTTTTGGGGTCCAATTGTCCAAGCAAGAAAGATTCGCAAGTACATCTGTCCATGTTCCCCAGTACTTTGTCCTCCCATGTCCCAACAGTGAGAGTTTCCTACAACAGTAGTTCCAGTTTGCAAATTTTGCTCACCTCACCAATAAAAGCCAAATCTTCTATGACCCAAACAACAACAGTCTGTCTAGATTTGCTTACCTCACCACCCCTTTCATCCATCTCACTACTTGGTCCATTTGCACATTATTATGCAGGGTTAAATTGGAGAGAGCCATTTGCTGCAAAACCAGTCAAAGACTCAAGCACACCAGTAGCATAATACCTGCTGTTGTTGCCGGCTTTTGTGCACGCTGCACCAAGAAGGCGAGAAGTAGGAGCAGGAGCAATCAGGCAGGCAGCCAAAAAATTGAAGGGAACCAACCCATGGAAGGCGACATGTTGTCAGGTTTCGGCGGCGCACCAGCGACGAACGCTGTCGACACAAAGGTGCTGCATGCCTTTCAGTTGAGCTTCGTGCAGGTGCAGGGCCTTCTCGACCAGAACCGTGTCCTCATCAACGAGATCAACCAGAACCATGAGTCCAAGGTGCCCGGCGACCTTTCCCGCAACGTTGGCCTCATCAGGGAGCTCAACAACAACATCCGCCGTGTAGTTGACCTCTATGCCAACCTGTCCTCGCTCTTCGCTGCTTCCTCGGGGGGTGGCAGCCGTGCCATGTCCGAGGGTGGATCCGTTGGCACTGTCCGAGAGGCTGGGCACAAGAGGATCAGGTCCGGAATGGACTAACAAGAGGAACAAGTTGTATTTATCTACATTAATTACTCACTCATCCATCCTGCTACTACTATATAGTTTGAGCAAGAGCAATGCCTCCATATTATTGTTCTTCTTGTAGCCGTAGTTAATCTTGTTGCTTCTTTGAGTTAGTATCAGGTATGGAATTGATGCAACAATTCAAGGATTATCCCTTCGGAAAACAAAAGAGTCCTAGTGAGCACTTCTCTGAATTTACCCCTAGTCTGAAATCATTTTTGGTGGTGTCTCATTCCCGCTGCTTCCAATCTCTTCATTGCAAGGAGTTGTGGATTTCCGATTTATACTTGTTTGCTTGATCTAAAAGTTGTACTACATGAGGTGAAACCTTCCCAACTGCTCAAAAACTATCTTCACACTACATTGTTTCTGTTTGGGATTAGATGACAAAATGCTGAGGGTGATACCATGATGATCCCAAGTCTTATCATTTTTATTCTCACATAAATAGATCATTTTAAAATAAACCGTATTTGCTCATGATTAATCTAATACGGGTCTGTTTTCTTGATTCAGTTTTGGGTTTGCATTGTCAGAGGAGGAATCTGCTGGGAATATGATTGACCTCTTTTGCCTGAAATCCTTTGCTTAGTTTTCCACGCCGTTTTACCTTTTTTTCAGGCGGCGACCAACCATTGCTTCTTTTCTGGCGCTCGCCCCTTTTCTCTCTTGCAGCATCACTTTCTGCAAAAATCTGCTGAGGCTATGCATTCATTCAGCATTGGATGATTGTCTCTTTTCTCCTGCTCCTGATGAAATTTTGTAGTGGAGACAGGGGAATGGGAAAGTGCTTTTCCTCCCCGATGGCATCAGTTCCTTTTGGGGGAGAGCATGTTTGTTGGCAAAGTCGGTCTGGGGTTCTCCATGATATTCCCCTAGGTCATTTCATTTTGCTCTATCTTTATTTCTTTTTTCTTATGCATATGGACCGTCCATCCCTGTGAAACTGTGAACAGCTTCAGGTTGGGTCCCCACCCCCGTGATTCCTCGAAAAATAAAGATATCAACAGTTTCTTAGAGTACAGTACTTATCTTAGAGTACAGTACTTATCTTATATCCTTGCCTACCTTGAAACAAGCTTTGGCCCCGCTATATCAACGTAGCAGCAACCACATTCGATTCATAGGAAATGCTCGGGCAGCAGCACATACATGCCAAAAAAAATGAAGGCAAAGACGAATCGACTAAGCGATGATGACCCGTAATTGCCACACCCTCCGACTTTGGCCCACCACGCTCTATGAATACCGAAGAGCCAAGTACCATCTTCCCAAGGGAAGCACCATCGACATGGTATTGCTGGCCAGACTGGTTTCTAGGGTTTCCCCGGCACTCTGAGTAAAGTGGAGACAGAGGATTCCCTCGACGCCCTCTAGGAAGCAATGGTGCCACCCGAAGGTGGCACTGCGTCAGGGCCGGACAAGCCGACATGAATTTCTCCTGACCTCCGCCCACAAAAAACCCTGGTGCATCGGAACACCACTACCAGCTTTGCCACCAATTAGCATGCACCACCATGACCTTGAAATCACCATCACCGTCTCTTCGTGGACACTAACACGTGGCCTGAACGGCAGAGGCACACGACATCGCCAGAACAAGCTAAGCCCGCGGAAGGAACCCACCTCCACCACCGAGAGGCAATCAGCGACCTGACAGAACAACCAGGACACACCAGGCCCAGACGGTCCCATAAATCCCTAGTCGTCGCTGCTGCAATGGGCAGGCCGCGACGCCGCATCCCAACTCTAGCTAGTTGTCGCCGCCTATAGAGGGCCCGTAGAGGCAGCACCTTGGCCCGTCGAAGCCCATCTAAGCCCGAGGTGCTCAGATCAGGCCAGGGACGACAACCGGCAGCACTCCCATCCATGGCGCCCACCGCCCGAGGACGACACCACCTCTTGGGCCACCTGGTCCTGCTGGACCAGGGGCTTCCGAGTACACCGCCGCCATGGGGTTGAAGGGCCCCGACCCGACCTCCATGGCGCGGAGAAGGGCAGTCCGCCGCCGGCACCGGCAGGGCTTCACCCTGCGACACAGGCTAGTGACGGCAAAGAGGGAAGGAAGGTGGAGGGGGTGGTGGGTGAACAGAGGGAGGGGTGGTGTCCCGTCGCCTCGGGGGAGAGGGGGAGGGGGAGAGACGCGAGGGGGTGCTGGTCAGTCTTTTTTTGACGTGTGGTCATCATCGCCTTTTCAAGGATACGTGTATTGAAAATTTTATATAAATAGCACCATAGTATAATTTTGACGAACATGTATTCCCTCGAGCCCAAAATAATTGACTTAGCTTTATTTAGATATGGATGTATCTATATATACTGAAACACGTCTGGATACATCCACCATATATAGATAAATCCGAGTCAGTTAATTTATGATGAAGTATAGCGACATGATGGTGAAGTTTATGTATCGATATATATTTAATGGCATCACCGAATATTTTGTTTTCTTGGAGTCTACTTAACATTTCAATATAACTACTGACTAATGGCAACTATCCAATCCTCAAGGCTCATTGTTTATTACACACCCAGTTACTTTTTTTAGGGAACACACCCAATTACTAGGACCATAGACTTGTCCTTGAGAGGTGACACCTAACATTGTATATTTGTCAAGATCATTAAAATGATTGCTTAAAATGTAAAAAAAAACCACAACAAGGATAAGTAAAGGAGGAAAAAGAATATCCAAAAAACGTGTTTATTCTGGAAAATTAGGTAGATGTAATTTTGAAGATTATTATTCGCTGTGCTGCATGTCATGCAATGTCATCTTGATTAAGAACTCTTAATTTTGAAACTGCAAAGTTCATTGGAGGTATCCATCCCAATTGACAATGTGTGTAAATCATGGAGAATTGGAAATAAACTTGATGATAATTCAGCCTGGATCTTAATTAAGAAGTCTCTAAAAAAATGGTGGCATTTGCTGAGTGATTTTAAAAAGGCAGATTATTGGGCGGAATGGTGAAAATATGTTGCCAGGAAAGTGAATCTCTTGCATGCCAGGCCTTCCTGTGTCCAGCAATCATGCGACACTTGACCAGAATCTGATAGGGTGGGGGGGGGGGGGCGAGTGGAAATGCTGTAACAGTTTTTGATGCATGGTAACCCTCGCGGACACACGGGAATATCGTCAAGTGCTTTCGCTTCATATAGTTGATTAATCTTCTTTAGTTTGCTAAGTGTTGTGTGGGTGAATCTGTGCTATTGTACCGACCTTCTAGGACTAATACATACTTGTGATTATACCCCTTGCAAGAATTCGCAAGTACAAGAAAGTAATTAAGATAGAAACCTAATCACAGCTTTAAACTCTAAGATCCTGACATTCCTTGTGCACAGGTTTTCTAACGGGGGTTCAGGTTTCTGTTACTCCGGCAACCCCTACGATTAGTAGCCAAATACAAAATACATTCCCCTAGGCCCATATAGGTGAAGTGTCGTGTAGTCGACGTTCATATGACACCACTAGAAGAATAACACCACAACTTAAATAACAAACTATTGAATCTTCCTCAGCACAACTCCACTACTAACAACATGACTTCTCCCATGTCCTCAAAAACTAAACGAACTACTCACAAGACATCATATGGATCAAGATCAAAGATGAAATAATGATAAGTAACAATCTAAACCTAAACGAGAATTCAATGGTTCCACTCAATAACATCAACTACAACAAGTAATCAATACCGGGAAAATTTCCCCAAAGAACTATGCAAGATTCAACCCAATTATTCCAGCGGTATGGAGTGGTGATGATGGTGCTGGTGGAGATGATGATGGTGATGATGATGATGATCCTGATGAAGTCCAGCTTGATGGTGGTGTTGATGAAGACGATCTCCCCTCTGCGGGAAGGAATTTCCCCGGTAGAATTCTGTCTGCCGGAGAGATCTTTCTCTCTATAGTTTTCCGCCCCGTAGAGGCGGCAGAACCTTTGTGTGGTCGCTCCCCCAGGCTTAGTGTTTCGTGGGGATAATATACGGCCAAGGGGAGAGCCAGGAGTGGGCCAGGGTGGCCACACCACCTGGTGGTGCGGCTAGGGGTGGCCCGCGCCAGGGGATGGTGTGGGCCCCTTGTGGCCCATCTCCACTCCCCCTTCTGACATCCTTCATCATCTCAAAAAATAAGATTTTCTATATATTTTCTGAGAGATTTTCTAGTCTTCGCGAATTTCACCTCCAAACGGTGCCTTTTCCATTAGAATCCTGACTTCAGCGGTCCATCCTCCAAAAGTTATCAACCATGCAATTATAGATGAAATAACATAAGTATCATCTCTTAATATGAAATATATCAATGAATAATAGTAAATTATGATATAGAATAGTGATGCAAAATAGACGTATCAACTCCCCCAAGTTTAGACTTCGCTTGTCCCCAAGCAAAAACTAAGCTCAATAAACATGACCTCAGGTTTATGGAGTGAAGAGTCGATAAAAGAATACAGATAAGAAGCATCACATTCATCAATACATAAATCATAATAGATGAAAACTCACCATTATATAACTTAACTTGCAATAGGTAAAGGAAACACAATAAAGATACATAAAGTAAATCATAATTGGTAATGGCAAACTTTGCCCTTGGTCAAAGAATAGTTACAACTCACATGAGTTCAAACATGATGGGTTTTCAATGATAGCTTTCAAAGTAATACTCACTAAGGTAAGAGCAATGTGCAAAACAAGGAACATAAGAAACATGATTGAATAAATCATCATATGAATGAATGAAACCCAACAACTATAAATAATTGCTGAGATATAAGGGAATAGGTTTACTGACTCAACTAAAAACTAAAAGATAGGCCCTTCGCAGAGGGAAGCAGGGATTTCAAGTTTCATAAAGAGCTTCCAAAAATTATGGTAGTTACTAGCTTTCAGCTCTCATTGCCCCTATCATAAGCATCTTGAGGTGATTAAGGTCAAAGTGATCAAATATGAGGATATGCTTGACAAGTTATAAGTTGAAAATGTCATGCCCCGTGCTTACGAGTACCGGACCTCATGCTACTCAACTTTAGTCCCCAGTAAGCTCTTGTCATTGTAAGTACATATGTATCATAGAGAACCGCCAACGGGATACCCCTTGCCCAATGATACGGAAGCATTCCCATATCAAAATGACAAGGCAAGCAGACAATGAGCATCTCAACGATCTTTTTATTTGCTATTTGCATATGTTTTTATTGAGGATGCTTCATAGAGTGGTCATTATGGTTATGCTGCAAGTTTCCACCATGATTAGGAATGGCTTAGGCTAGCGGCGCAGGCGTTTATCTAACACACATACAAACTCCATGATCTTACAAGTTCCCCGCTTATTTCACACCGCCGGGATCCATAAGCAAAAGAATCATGATATCAACTAAATAAGTGCAATGTTGAGAGCGTTCCCCATGATAACATGGTTCTGCTAACTCTCAACTTATAAAGCGCAAGCATATACGCAACATAGATGGGCACAATGGTTCAAGTTTATTAAGTGCAAGAAAGTAAAGTGTGCCATCAAGTTCGTGAGAGGTTTAATCGCTAATTTTCACATAACAAGTTTAATTTGGAAGGTAGATAAAAACATGAATTTACTTGGAATAGCAATAATGCTAATAGGTAGGTATGGTGGACACAAATGACATAGGTTTTGGTTTAAGGATTGGATGCACGAGAAGCATTCCCTCTCAGTACAGGTTTTTGGCTAGCAAGGCTGGGTAGCAAGTATAAGAGTTGAACGAAACAAACAAACATACAGGTGATAAAAACAAACATGAAATCTTCCTTGGAAGCACAAAAGATCTTAACTAGAGAATACTAAGCTTATGAGCAAATCAAGAAAGAAAGATGATGAAATTATATTTCTTGAAAGCACTTTTATCTTTTTTTCATTCAATTCTCAAAGTAGTGTTGCTACTAACCAGAGCCAAGTTTGCCAAAACCAACTAAATTTACTCAATGATCCCAAAGCGATACCAATACTAACAACAAGATCAATCATATAATAGCAACTGAAAACTAATATAAGATATGCAAAAGAGTAAATGATAGAAATTCTCATTAATATTCCATAACGGAAAATCACACCAAGGGATACAAATATATGTAACGATAGGGGGGACACTTCCATAATGCAAACCATCCTACATGATAACTACTCTATTCATGATATGACTCTACTAAAAAGGTAAAAAGATGGAAGATAGTGATGTGATACCGCGGCACTCCCCCAAGCTTGGAACAAACCAAGGGGATGCCAAAACCTGATGACGAATTACTCCTTCGGTGGTGGTGGTGTTCTCTCATCATCGTCCGACTTCCAAGGTAAGGGCTCCCCATCAAAAAAAGACATCCTGGTCTCCATCATCCTGAAACTAGTAGCAGCACTTATGCATTTAAACCTAACCTCACACTCACAGTTTTGGTTTTGCACGTCGTAGAGCTGTGCTTGCAGTTGGTTGTTCGTTCGGTGGAGTGAGAGAATTTCATCCTTAAGCTCAGCAGTCTCCTTTTGGTGCTCGGCGATGAGTTCAGAACAAATCTTATGGATAATATCCACTTAGCGTTCCTCTAGCTTCTTGTACCTAAACACTTATTGCTCCAGTGCTTCCATCCTGTCCTCCAGACTTCCTTCACCTTTAGGGCCCTGAACCTCTTTTATCTGTACCTTCCCATCTTCGAGCAACAACTCCTTGGGATGAATCTTCAACTCACGCATGTACGGGTTGATGATTTCCACGAAGGAATCTTCCTTGGATGATCTAGAGGAAGACATCGTGGCTCCAAAACTGAGACTCTACCTGTCAAAAACAGGTCGAAACGAAAACACGAACCTCGGGGGATTCCGGGGATTATATATTACAAAGTTTTACAACAAAAGGAAGGTACTGGGAGAAAACGGGTCGGAGGCGGACTCCGGGGCGGCTACACCCCCGGAGTATGAATGGTAATAGCAACAGGATCAGTATGAATGGTAACTTTTGAATCAACAATATACGGTCTAAACTTATCACAAGCAAAGACAACAGCTAATAATTCTTTTTCATTAGTAGCGTAATTATTTTGAGTAGCATCAAGAGTCTTACTAGCATAATGGATAACATTTAACTTTTTATCTATTTGTTTCCCAAGGACAGCACCTACAACAAAATCACTAGCATCACGCATGATTTTGATATCTTAGAGAAATCTTTAATAAACCTTTTATAGAAACCAGCATGACCCAGGATACTACAAATACCTTTGACGTCTCTTGGACATGGTATTTTCTCAATTGCTTCATGATATGTGCATGAAGGAGGAGGTGAAGCCTAATTTCAGGACTCCACCAAGCTAGGTGATGCGGGCGCATCCCATTGATGATTGACATGCCAGGACGACCTACGATATGTAATGATAAGTCTAAGGTTGTGTCAAATATTATTTCTATGTTATTGAGTCCGAGTCCATGTTAGGTTCGAGTCCGTTTGTGTGTTCGGTTTGGGTCTATCCAACCGACTAGTTGCAGGCCTCCTATATAAAGGAGCCAGCCACCTAGGGTTTAGGGGAGTTTAGTTGTTTAGTCTAAAAATTATATTGTGCTCCACAGTGTATCATCCCTCCGGGGACGGCGATACCGTTTATCAGATTATTATTGCTGCGAAGGTTCTTGTGTGCATCAAGGATTATGGAGTTGTGGTTTGAGGCATGGTGATCTTCATCACGTTACTTGCTGGATTCATTCCTCTTCTTCAAGTGACGTTCATCGGCGTTATTGGGAGATCATCTATCAGGTTGACTCACTGTGAAAGATCGGGACAAAACTTAAGGATCATCGGGTTGATCCGTATCAGGTGGTATCAGAGCTCTCGTTGATCACTTCGTGTTTTTAGATCATCTATGGACTATTTTTCTACAAGTAGTTTGCAGGTCAGTTTGTTTGGAGGAGATTGAGATCGGATCCGAACAGAGATTTGTTTGGAATCGATCGGAAGCAGATCCGATTATCAAGCGTGGTGGTGATAGATCGGATCAAGGCTGTTGGAGTAAAAAAAAAGAAGGAGGCCGGCCGCGCGCCTCAAGATCCGATCCTGGCCTGACGTACGTGCAGAGAAAAAAAAGGGCAAACCGATCTGCAAAGAGCCCTTGTGGTGTACGTAAGTTAGCTTTTAAAAAAAGAAAACAAAGCACAAAGCCAACGTGGAGTCTTTGTACGTGGAGGCAAGGTACAGAAAAAAACAGTCGTGATCGATCTCAATAACTCACGTTCGTGAGTCCCTCAGCCTGAGAAAAAAAACACTGCCGATCCCTATCTCCTCGCTAGACCACAGCGGGTGTCTGCCCTTGAGCGAGCTATATTGCTCGAGCGTTGAAATTCCTCTCTGTACGTACTGCTCTAAGAATTGGATCAGTGAATACCAAGAAGCAGTCACGTGGACTCCAGTAAAGGAAAGAAAAACAGGTCGCTGCCGCGTACACTATCGCGACTCATTTTTCTCCTGGGATCAATAGGTACAGGGATTTGTGTCTGTTTTGGCTGTGTGATTTTTGGTCAGAGTTCTGCTAAAGTTAAGAGATGGATCTTGAGGGTAATGTTAGTGATTTTTTAGCGCAAGACGTCTACAATGATTATCTAGACCTAAAAAATTGTGTGCGTTGGGATTCTAGTAAATTGAAGTGGAAGCTCCTATATACTGCAACCTCGACAGAATACAAGTTATGGGAAGAGACAATGCAAGATGGTTTTCGCTTATGTGTTGATCTTTCTCCAGATCTGCAGTTTGACGACACTATCGCCTTTCGTCTTGCAAAAAGGCGTGAGGATGCGCGAATTTTCCGGTGGTGGAATGTGGACACACGTACGCGAGGTGTTTCAATAAATACTGTTTGGGAGGACTACGAAAAGTTTTTACGTGCTAAATTTTTGGCACCATCAGAGATAGAGGACAAGGTGATTGTTCCGAAGGATGTTGTACCATTGAGTGGGCTGAATTTGCAACTCAAGAAAGTACAAGACAATGCTTGCATGACAGTTGACAAGGGCCAGCGTTGGAATTTATTTCAGGCGCAGTGTATGATTAAAGGCAAAGCATGTAAGTTGATTGTTGATGGAGGAAGCTGTACTAATGGTAGTAGTAAGGCAATGGTGGCAGTGTTGGGATTGTCCACATGGCGTATTCCTGAACCTAAGCATCTATAGTGGTTCAATAGCTGCGGTATGGTGAAGGTAATTCATAAGGTGCGTGTGCCATTTACAGTTGGTGAGTATGTTGATGAGATTGAGTGCGATTTGTTGCCATTGGAGGTATGTGGGCTGTTACTTGGTCGTCCATGGCAGTATGATCGCAACGTTACACATGCTGGAAGAGCAAATACATATTCTTTTGTGCATGGTGGCAAACAGCAGACTTTGAAGCCTATGCAGGATGTTGACATAAAGTTTGATGTAGAGCTGGTGGTACATAAGGAGAAGGTGCGCAAGGCTAAAATCTGGGCTAGCTAAGGTGCAGGATGGAGAGCATGATGCACAGTGCGACAATGTTGATATTGCTTTAGCTATGCGTGTAGATGACAAGCCAGTGGAACTTGTTAGTGACAAGCCAGTTGAAGTGCATCCTCTTGTTGCTGAGAGGAAGGATGTTGCAGCATGTGTTCAGAAGGTAGTTTGTGTTGACACAGGTGTTCAGACGGATGATAGTTATGCTCCTGATGTTCCAGTGCATGTGGTGCAGCAGGGTAACAAGAGCAGTTTTGTTAGCACACCTATGAGGCGTTTTGTTGGGACAGTTGTGCGGATGCATAGCGACAAGGATGGACATGTTCGACAGTTGTGTGGTCCAGGCATTACTCATCTTATGCCAGGTCGTGCAAAGAAGGTCCATGTTCAGCAACCACGGGTTCCAACAAGAGTTGAGAAGAAGAAGAAGACGATGGCGCCTAGGTCCAAGCTCGTATGGAGACGCAAGGAGGTGCAGGCGCCGAGGGCTGTATCAAGTCGAGCAGGCCAAGAGGGAGGATGTGGTGAGGAAGGCAAGCAAGACTTGAAGATGGCGAAGACGTGTGAAGCGATTGTTCATATCACGCCACCTTTCTGACCCGACCCACAAGCATTGGGGACAACGCTTCTTGAAGGGGGGATGATGATATGGGCATGAAGGAGGAGGTGAAGCCTAATTTCAGGAGTCCACCAAGCTAGGTGATGCGGGCGCATCCCATTGATGATTGACATGCCAGGACGACCTACGATATGTAATGATAAGTCTAAGGTTGTGTCAAATATTGTTTCTATGTTATTGAGTCCGAGTCCATGTTAGGTTCGAGTCCGTTTGTGTGTTCGGTTTGGGTCTATCCAACCGACTAGTTGCAGGGCTCCTATATAAAGGAGCCAGCCACCTAGGGTTTAGGGGAGTTTAGTTGTTTAGTCTAAAAATTATATTGTGCTCCACCGTGTATCATCCCTCCGGGGACGGCGATACCGTTTATCAGATTATTATTGCTGCGAAGGTTCTTGTGTGCATCAAGGATTATCGAGTTGTGGTGTGAGGCGTGGTGATCTTCATCACGTTACTTGCTGGATTCGTTCCTCTTCTTTAGGTAACGTTCATCGGTGTTATTGGGAGATCATCTATCAGGTTGACTCGCTGTGAAAGATCGGGACAAAACTTAAGGATCATCGGGTTGATCCGTATCACTTCAAATTTAGCTCTATCAACTTCTATGCCTCTTTCGGAAATCTTATGTCCAAGGACAATCCCTTCATTGACCATGAAGTGGCATTTTCCCAATTTAGAACAAGATTAGTTTCTTCACATCTCTGCAAAACTTTATCAAGGTTGTGCAGACAATTATCAAAAGAAGTTCCATAGACGGAAAAATCATCCATGAATACTTCCACAATTTCCTCACAAAAACCATGAAAGATAGCAGACATGCATCTTTGAAAAGTAGCAGGAGCATTACACAAACCAAAAGGCATACGCCTATAAGCATAGGTTCCATAAGGGCATGTAAAAGTAGTTTTTTCTTGATCTTGTTGTTTAATAGCAATTTAAGAAAACCCAGAGTATCCATCAAGAAAACAAAAATGGGTCTTTTTAGACAACCTTTCTAACATTTGATCTATAAAAGGAAGTGGGTAATGATATTTCTTAGTAACTTTGTTAACCTTTCTGAAATCAATGCACATCCTATAACCTACTACTATTCTTTGGGGAATAAGCTCATCATTATCATTAGGCACAACGGTAATTCCCCCTTTTTTAGGGGCATAGTGAACAGGACTAACCCAATCAGTATCAGTAATAGGATAAATAATACCAGCATCAAGGAGTTTTAATAACTCGTTTCTTACCCCTTCCTTCTTCTTAGGATTTAAACGATGTTGATGTTCTACCACTGGCTTTGCATCTGGTTCTATATTGATAGCGTGCTGACATATAGTAGGAGAAATCCCTTTTAAATCATCCAAAGTATAGCCCATAGCTCCTCGGTGTTTCCTCAATACCACCAATAATCTTTCCTCTTCCTTCCTTAAAAGTTTAGAACTAACAAAAATAGGATATATTTTATTATCATCAATGTAAGCATATTTAAGATCATTAGGTAAATGTTTTAGATCGAAAACCGGATCCTTTTTAGGTTGGAATGTGGTACGCAAATCTTCCACATGCAAGTTATGCTTAAGTATCTTAGGTTGACGACGGAGAATCTCGTCAATCTCATTTCTTTCTTCCATGAAGATTTCACTTTCGTGGTCTTCCATAAATTGCTGCAAAGCATTGTTAGGAGCAAGAGAAATAGAAGCAAGTTGTTCAACTCTAAAATACTCATTAGGGGTTTCATTTTCACAAGGAACTTTAGTAAATTTCGAAAAATTAAACTCATAAGATTCTCCATCAAATTTTCTCCCTTTTGCAGTCTATAATGGCTTCACACGTGTTCAAGAAAGGTCTACCAAAAATGATAGGATATGTTTTACTAGCGGCTGAACCAAGTACTAGAAAATCAGCAGGATATTTAATCTTACCACAAAGAACTTCCTCATCTCTTACAATACCAATTGGAGAGATGGTCTCACTATTAGCAAGGTGAATAATCACATCAATCTCTTCTAGTTTGCAAGGACTAATTTCATGCATAACTTCTTTGTAAAGCTCATAAGGAATATCACTTGAACTTGCACCAATACCACATAAACCATAATAGCAATGATCACCAATTCTAACAGAAAGCACAGGGACACTAGCCTTTTTAGTTCTATTAGGATGTGAGACAATATTAGAAGCATCCTCACAGAAGACAATGTGTCCATCTTCTACACTTTTAGTGACAAGGTCTTTCACAATTGCTACTGCAGGTTCAATGTTTATTTGTTCACCAGGTTTTATAGTTCTCTTTGTACTTCTATTAATTACACTAGTTATCATAGGATGCTCCTTTACCTTATCCGAGAAGGGTATTTTCTCGATATAAGGTTCAGGTAAGATGTGATCAATAGTGCAAAATTCAGTACTTCTAGTAGGAACATAATCAACAATATCTTTATATGGTGCATGATACTTGTTCCATTCCTTTTACGGAATTTCAATATAAGAGGCAAAAGCCTTAAAACAATTTTCAATAACTTGAGAATCAAGACCATAAGCATTAGTAATATTCTGAAAGTCATTAGTTCCCATAAAAGATTCAATGCATTCATAATCATAATTTATACCTGACTTTCTTCCTTTATCATTCTCCCATGCTTCCGCAGTGTCTTGAATACGGTCTACAAGATCCCATTTAGTTTCTTCTTCCATGCGTGTAAATGATCCAACACGAGAAACATCCAATAGATCCTTATTATGAAGAGAAAGTCTTGCATAAAAGTTATTGATAATAATATTGCTGGGGAGCTCATGAATAGGACATTTGAGCATTAGTAACTTTAATATCCCCCAAGCTTGAACTGTACTCTCTCCATCAAGAGGCCAAAAGTTATATATTTGATTCCAATCTTTATGAATCTCACTAGGAGGATAAAATTTTGAATAAAAGAGAGGCACTATTTCCTCCCATTCAAGAGATTGGCCATTCTTCAGCAGCTTATGCCATTCCCCAGCTCTTCCTTTCAGTGATAATGAGAATAATTTCTTCTTGACTTGATTAGTTGTAATACCTGCACACTTGAACAACCCGCATAATTCGTGTATAAAGAGCAAATGATCACCGGGATGGACAGTTCCATCTCCAAAATAGTAGTTATCCAAAACATGATCAATAATTGTTGTAGGTATTTTAAAAGTATCATTCTCAGTAGGTGGTGGTTCATATACTACCTTAGCAGTGGTAGTAGCATTACGAAATAAGAAACTAAGTGGATTATCCATATTGAAAATAAAGTAACTAACAGAAATAAACAATACTCATAGTAGAAGTTTCCTTACCAGTTCCACTCTCCAATAGCGCTTCACTCCCCGGCAACGGCGCCAGAAAATAGTCTTGATGACCCACAAGTATAGGGGGTGTATCGCAGTATTTTTGATAAGTAAGAGTGTCGAACCCAACGAGGAGAAGAAGGTGTTGACGAGTGGCTTGGAAGAGGAATTCTTTGTAAATACTTAGCAAATGGATTTTTAGGGGTTTTTGATAATGCAGGTAAATAAAGTACGAGTAAACGAATGACAATAATAAAGAATGCAACAAGTGGCCCAATCCTTTCTTCAGCAAAGGACAAGACGGTTGTATTACTTGAGATGACCAAACGTTCTCGAGGACACACGGGAATATCGTCAAGTGCCTTCGCTTCATATAGTTGATTAATATTCTTTAGTTTGCTAAGTGTTGTGTGGGTGAACCTGTGCTAATGTACCGACCTTCCTAGGACTAACACATACTTGTGATTATACCCCTTGCAAGCATCCGCAAGTACAAGAAAGTAATTAATATATAAACCTAACCACAGCTTTAAACTCTAAGATCCTGGCATCCCTTGTGCAAAGGTTTCCTAACGGGTGTTCAGGTTTCTGTCACTCCGGCAACCCCTACGATTAGTAGCCAAATACACAATGCATTCCCCTAGGCCCATATAGGTGAAGTGTCATGTAGTCGACGTTCACATGACACCACTAGAAGAATAACACCACAACTTAAATAACAAACTATTGAATCTTCCTCAACACAACTCCACTACTAACAACATGACTTCTCACATGTCCTCAAGAACTAAACGAACTACTCATAAGACATCATATGGATCAAGATCATAGATGAAATAATGATAAGTAACAATATGAACATAAACGATAATTCAATGGTTCCACTAAATAGCATTAACTAGAACAAGTAAACAATACTGGGAAAGTTTCCCCTAAGAACTATGCAAGATTCAACCCAATTATTACAACGGTATGGAGTGGTGATGATGGTGCTGGTGGAGATGATGATGGTGATGATCTCGATGAAGTCCAGCTTGATGGTGGTGTTGATGGCGATGATCTCCCCTCTCTGGGAAGGAATTTCCCCGGCAGAATTTTGTCTGCCGGAGAGATCTTTCTCTCTCTGTAGTTTTCCGCCCCACAGAGGTGGCGGAACCTTTCTATGGTTGCTCCCCCAGGCTTAGGGTTTCATGGGGATAATATACTCCAAAGGGGAGAGCCAGGAATGGGCCAGGGTGGCCACACCACCTGGTGGCGCGGCCAGGGGTGACCCACGCCAGGGGGTGGTGTGGGCCCCTGATACATTGGAAATGTATCTATAATTTTTAATATTCCATGCTTAGTTTTATCCACTTTCTTGTGTTTTGTTCCAAATTTGGAGTACTTTTCATATGATTTCTTGGACTAACCTATTAACAAGAGCCAAAGTGCTAGCTGCCTGTTTTCTACTGTTTTTTGTTCCAAGAAAGTCAGAAAATGAATATTCTCGGAATTGGACGGGACAAAAGCCAAAGTGCCTATTTTTCCGCAAGTCATCAGATGCCAGAGTACGAGACGGAGAGGGTCCAGAGGGCGGCTACACCACCTAGCCTCACGGCCAGGCTTGGCCCGCGCCAGGGGGTGGTGTGGCCAGCCCAGGCACCCCCTCGGCCTCTCCTTCCGCCTATATATTGCCCTCGGGACGAAAACCCTAAGTGCCCAATCAAAAATCCACGAAAGTGTATGTAGCTGCCGTCATCTCCATCCCTAGATCGGGAGGGATCTGAAGCTCTTCCCGGCACCCTGTCGGAGAGGGGAATTCACCCTGGAGGCCTTCTTCATCACCATGCAAGCCTCCGGTGTGATGCGTGAGTAGTTCATCCTTGGACTACAGATCCATGTAGTAGCTAGATGGCTGGTTCTCCTCCTTTGTGCTTTCATGTCTAGATCTTGTGAGCTCCGTTCATGATAAAGATCATCTATTTGTAATTCTGCATGTTGTGTTTGCGGGGATCCGATGGATATTGAGATGCTATTTCAGATTGATTATTGATTCTATCATGTCTTTGTTATTTGTGATCTTGCATGATTTCTATTCTTAGTAGCTATCTTGGCCGAGTAGATGCTAGCAACTCCAAGAGTTAGTATTTATGCTCGATAGTGGATTCATGCCTCTAGTAATCTGGGGAAGTGACAGAAATCTCTAAGGTACTAGATGTGCTGTTGCTACTAGGGAGAAAACAACAATCCTTTGTTCATAGAACAATCGTATTGTTTACTTTACACGACGTTCGTAAAGCAATAATCTGTTGCTTGCAACTTAATACTGGAGGGGGTTCGGATGACAACCTGAAGGTGGATTATTAGTCATAGATGCAGTTGGATGGCGGTCTATGTATAATGTTGTAATGCCCAATCGAATCTCAAAGGACTCAAGATGATTAGTTTATGCATGTATTGCTTTCTCGATGTTTGGCAATTGCCCCGTTGTAATTTGTTCACCTAGCATGTTATCTATCTAAGGAGAGCCACCTCTAGTGAACTATGGATCCCGGTCCTTGTCTTTTATATACAATCTATAAACTGTTTACTGCTTTGTTTTTACTTTCGGCAAACAATTACTTCTTTCCATTCGATACGTTTAATCCTTTGTTTTCCGCAAAACACGGTGAGATTGACAACCTCATCGCAAGTTGGGGACAAAGTTCTATGGTTGTGTTGTGCAGGTCTCCATGTTGCTACCAGCACCGGTAGTGCGCCCTGCCAAAGCTCAACTAGTAACACCTTTGGGGTGTTTTCTTGCTCCTACTAGTTCGATTAAACGTTGGTTTCATAACGAGGGAAACTTGTTGCTGTGCTCATCACACCTTCCTCTTGGGGTTCCCAACGAGCTCTACATCAACCACGCACCAGCACTTTTCTGGGCGCCGTGCATTGAGCCATCAAGCATTTTTCTGGCGCCGTTGCCGAGGAGTCAAGGACATCTTCACAAGGGGAGTCCCTCATAACCAATCTCTTTACTTTGTTATTTTTTTTGCTTAGTTTCTTTTTGCTTTGTTTGCTTGTTTCTTTATCAAAAACACAAAAAAATTAGTTTTACAAGTTTGCTTTCTTATTTGAAAACACACAAAAAAAATTAGTTCCTATCTTGAGTTACCACTATGTCTAGCCTTGCTCCAGTCACCTGACGAAATGATTTTCACTTTTAAATAGGGAATTGAGGAAAATTTTAAGGAAGCTTGGTCTAGAATCTCCGATCTACATGAAAAAACTGAGCCTAAAATGACCCAAAGCTTGTTCCTTAGCATTTTTTACCTTGGGATTGCTCTTTTCTATAGATATTCTTTAGATGCTATTGTGGGAGGAGATTTCCTCCAATGTAATGAGGATGATGCTATTAATGCTATAAAGAAATTGATCCTCACTTACAACATGCCTAGTCAAACTGATATTTCTTTCGCAAAAATATTTGCTAGGTTGAACACTCTTGAGACTAGCACTACTAGCTTAGAAAATTGCTATAATACGCTTAGGGAGCATCACAATTATGTTCCAATAAACTCTGAACCATCAAAGTGGCTCCCTACAGTAAAGATTGAGATGAACACTGAAACTTTTCAAGCTCGCTATGATATCATGTTTGAATTTTGTCTTATTCCCAAATATATTTATAAATCTCTGAATACTTGGGGGCTCACTGAAGAAGTGTTTACAAAGATCCTTGGGAAAACGATTTCTATTGATTATCTCGTTATTGAATGTGCAGGAAAAGGACAAAATACACTTGGAAGGTCCCTATTAGAACTCCTTGGAGCAATAATAGATGTGGGAAAGGGGACCATGCACCTTTCTTCTCCACCAAACAATCATATTTTCCCCAAGGTTAAGAATAAAAGTAAGAGAGGTAAGGGCAAGAAATTTGGTCTTAATTCTTCTTCATTTGAGAACACTTGATTCTTTCTTGCTTCTTATGCCTAACTTAAAGGCGTTCAAGAAAAGTACTTATTGGGAGATAACCCAAAAGTTTTAGATGAGTCTTGGAAGTTATTACCTCTGTAATAACCTCTCCTTATCCTTTTTATTTTCTTTTTGTGCCAATAGTAACCTCTAATGAGAGAGAAGTAATGATTGGGAAAGTTGCTGTCTCGAAACAGATTTCTATGCTTCACCGTAAAAATTCGTGGAAAATCTCTGAACGTCTTGTTGAGGAATGAATTTTTGTGCTTCTGCCCCAGGTTGTTATCTAACTTTCGTTAGTTCAACACTTTCTGATTTTATCAACAAAAGGTCTTCAAAAAAATTCGTCTTTACCTGCTGGTCTGTTTTGACAGATTTCTGCCATTTACTGCATTTGCTTCTTGTTGGTTCCTTTTTGAGTTCTTTAGGGGAATTGAGATTTCTGAGGGAAGTTCTACAGTAGCTAGTGTTCTAATAGAAGTTTATTTGGTGTTAGAACTGAACCTTAAGAGTTATTTATCTTGAGTGCACTAATGTTGCTAATAAAGATTGTGTGAAGTTTTGTATGAAGGAAAATTTTCAGGTGTATGGAAGGAATGAGTAACGAGATGAAGGATGGACTAAAGCTCAAGCTTGGGGATGCCACGCATGTCACCCCAAGAAATCTCCAAGAAGTACAAGCGTCAAAGCTTGGGGATGCCCAAGGCATCCCCTTCTTCATCAATAAAAATCCCAGGTTTCTTCCAAACGCTTCATTTTTATTGTTTCATGCACAGTTGTGTTTTTCTTGGAGCGTCTTCTTTTTTGTTTTCATTTTGGTTTTTCGTTTGCTTTGGTTTGCTTAGTTTTCTGAATAAATTGGTTGGACCCCCTCTTTCATACATTGGTTTGCAAATAGTTTGGTTTGAGTTGGAAAAGAGTAGGAAAGTTCATGCTTATGTGGTAAAAAGAGCTCGTTTTGACTGTGGCCTATGCTTTGTCATGCCATGCTTGATATTGTTTTGGCTTTATGCTTAGTATTCTTTGTTGTAGCATGACTTTTTATAAACAATTGAGATTGCTTAATGTGCCTTGGATGAATCATGCGTTGTTTTAGCATATTAAAGCATAGTATAGTGGTATTATCCTTTGATGCTTTATTTGGGTTGACTTGGCGCATGCTCACACCATGTTATGACTATCTAAAGTCACCATAGCCTTTATGATCCTTTAGTTTTCAACTTGTAGTATCACTTTATGCTTTGATCAATGATGTTTTGTCGCTCTACATGATTATGGCCATTACTGCTCTCTTAGTTTGTCGCTCCCAGTCTTTTGCTAGCCTCATAACAAAGTATGAGTTCCACTCATGCATCCAACTCCCTAAACCAAGTTATTCCAAAGAGTCCACCATACCTACCTACTAGCTCATGCTATTCCAAGTATATTCATGCTTTTGTTTACCTTCCAAATTAAACTTGTTATGAGAAAACTAGTGATTAAAGCTCTCACGAACTTGATGGCACACTTTACTTTACTTGCCCTTAATAAACTTGAACCATTGTGTCTTCTATGTTGTATATGCTTGCACTTATTTGTTGGGAATTAGCAGAACCATGCTTTCATGGGGAACGCTTTCAACATTGCACTTGGTACTTGTACCTAGTTGATAGCATGCTCTTTTGGATATGGATGTCGTCGGTGTGAAATGGAAGGGGAGCTTGTAAGTCCATGGATTTATGTATATGTGTTAGAGAAATGCCTGGGCCGCTGGTCTAATCCATGCTGACATGGTGGAAACCTGTAGCGTAACCATAATGAGCTGTCTATGAAGCATTCTTCTTATAAAAAAAGAGTCCTATATTGAGAAAAAAGAGAAAAGAGAAAAAAAGAGATACTATGAAAAGAGGAAAGAGAGAAAAAAGCACCATATTCCCATGGTAAATAAGAAGATTGCTGAGATGCTCGTTGTCTGCTTACCTTGTCATTTTGATATGGGGATTCTTCCGTATCATCGGGCAAGGGGTACCCCGTTGGCGATTCTATATGATACACATGTACTTACAATGACAAGAACTTACTGGTGACTAAACTTGAGTAGCATGAGGAGTGGCCCTCGTATACAAGGGACATGAGATTTCTAACTTATACTTCGTCAAGCATGTACACCATAGTTTGTTCACTTTAACCTTAATCACTTCAAGATGCTTATGATAGGGGCAATGAGAGCGGAAAGCTATAAGTACCATAATTTTTGGAAGCTCTTTATGAGACTTGAATCCCTACTTCCTTTTACAAAGGCCTTTCTTCCACCATTATATTGAGTCTCCACCTTCTACCTTTATGCACCTACTTTGAGAGCATAGTGGCCATTCTTAGTTCTATGTGCATTGTCCCACGATTAGTTGATTGATGCATACTTTGATATTGCTTTTTTTAAACTATTGTATCTAGCCACTCTTATGAACTCTGAAGGTGTCCTATGCATTTATATTTGCTACTCTATTGAGGGACAAGCTGAATACTATTATGCTATGTTTTCTTTATGTGAAACAAAGAAACATCTTGCAAAGCATTGTTATTCATGAATTTTTTGTTTGTGCCTTTTCATGTTGCATCATAGTTTCTTTGTCTTATTGCTAGAACTTTGTCTTTCATGTTATGATTAAAGTACTATGATCCCAGCTTTGAATGTTTTACAAATACTTTGATCAAGTCTTTGATGGTGCATGTCACCTCAAAAATTATTCTTTCTTTTTATCACTTACCTACTCGAGGACGAGCAGGAGTTAAGCTTGGGGATGTTGATGTTGCATGCTTAGTTTTATCCACCTTCTTGTGTTTTGTTCCAACTTTGGAGTACTTTTCATATGATTTCTTGGACTAACCTATTAACAAGAGCCAAAGTGCCAGCTGCCTGTTTTCTGCTGTTTTTGGTTCCAGGAAAGTCAGAAAATGAATATTCTTGGAATTGGACAGGACAAAAGCCAAAGTGCCTATTTTTCCGCAAGTCATCAGATGCCAGCGTACGAGACAGCGAGGGGCCAGAGAGCGACCACACCACCTGGCCGCGCGGCCAGGCTTGGCCCGCGCCAGGGGGTGGTGTGGCCAGCCCAGGCACCCCCTCGGCCTCTCCTTCCTCCTATATATTGCCCTCGAGACGAAAACCCTAAGTGCCTGATCAAAAATCCATGAAAGAGTCTATAGTTGCCGTCATCTCCATCCCTAGATCGGGAGGGATCTGAAGCTCTTCCTGGCACCCTTCCAGAGAGGGGAATTCACCCTGGAGGCCTTCTTCATCACCATGCAAGCCTCCGGTGTGATGCGTGAGTAGTTCATCCTTGGACTACGGATCCATGTAGTAGCTAGATGGCTGGTTCTCCTGCTTTGTGCTTTCATGTCTAGATCTTGTGAGCTTCGTTCATGATCAAGATCATCTATTTGTAATTCTGCATGTTGTGTTGGCGGGGATCCGATGGATATTGAGATGCTATTTCAGATTGATTATTATCTATCATGTCTTTGTTATTTGTGATCTTGCATGCTTTCCGTTGTTAGTAGCTATCTTGGCCGAGTAGATGCTAGCAACTCCAAGAGTTAGTATTTTTGCTCGATAGTGGGTTCATGCCTCTGGTAATCTGGGGAAGTGACAGAAATCTCTAAGGTACTAGATGTGCTGTTGCTACTAGGGAGAAAACAACAATCCTTTGTTCATAGAACAATCGTATTGTTTACTTTACACGCAGTTCGTAAAGCAATAATCTGTTGCTTGCAACTTAATACTAGAGGGGGTTCGGATGATAACCTGAAGGTGGATTATTAGTCATAGATGCAGTTGGATGGTGGTCTATGTATAATGTTGTAATGCCCAATCGAATCTCAAAGGAGTCAAGATGATTAGTTTATGCATGTATTGCTTTCTCGACGTTTGTCAATTGCCCTACTGTAATTTGTTCACGCAGCATGTTATCTATCTAAGGAGAGACACCTGTAGTGAACTATGGATCCCGGTCCTTGTCATTTACATACAATCTATAAACTGTTTACTGCTTTGTGTTTACTTTCTGCAAACAATCACTTCTTTCCATTCGATATGTTTAATCCTTTGTTTTCCGCAAAACACGGTGAGATTGACAACCTCATCGCAACTTGGGGACAAAGTTCTGTGGTTGTGTTGTGCAGGTCTCCACGTTGCTACTAGCACCGGTAGTGCGCCCTGCCAAAGCTCAGCTAGTAACACCTTTGGGGTGTTTCCGTGCTCCTATTGGTTCGATTAAACCTTGGTTTCATACTGAGGGAAACTTGTTGCTGTGCTCATCATACCTTCCTCTTGGGGTTCCCAACGAGCTCTACATCAACCATGCACCAGCACTTTTCTAGGCGCCGTGCATTGAGCCATCAGCCCCCTGTGGGCCATCTCCACTCCCTCTTCTGGCATCCTTCGTCATCTGGAAAAATAGGATTTTCCATATATTTTCTAGGATTTTCTGATCTTCACGAATTTTGCCTCCAAACGGTGCCTTTTCCATCAGAATCCTGACTTTAGCGGTCCATCCTCCGAAAGTCATCAACCATGCAATTATAGATGAAATAATATAAGTATCATCTCTTAATATGAAATATATCAATGAATAACAGTAAATTATGATATAGAATAGTGATGCAAAATGGACGTATCACCTGCGCTCGGCTGCTACGCTCGGCGTGGCACTCTCTCGCCCCGTCAGCCTCGCCGCGTCGTCCACCCGGCCACGTCATCCCCGTGATGCTGCTCTCGCATGTGTTCGATGAAATGCCAGGAAAATTGCAAATATAATAGGGAGTGTGACTGGGTCCATACTCTCCCCTAAATAAAAAATTTGCCGGGCCAAAACTTGTCTCCGTCGGAGCCCGTATGGGGATCACGAGTTTAGATGCTCCTGTGGAGGAGAAAGTAACATCGAAAAGGGTGTGTCATCCTCTGCGTGCTAGCACTCTCCGGTGGCGACACCATCCTCTCAAGTGATCGGTCATGCGACTTCAAAGTAACACCAGTAGGCCATGAAAAATATCCCACTGAATCATTCACTATGGAAATTTCAACGATTATGGCAAGGTCTAGGGCGTATTGGAGAAATTGCCATGCACTTTGAGTATAAACTTTGCTAAGAGATGGAATCTAAGAGCAGCAAACAAGCAGACTCACCGGGAGACATCGGCTCCGCCGGTGATCTAAGATTTGGCAAGTTCTGGGTGCTAGGGGAGATCAACTCTCATGAGGATTTCCTAGAGAAGGAGACCTCGGTGAGATCTACGGAATATCTCTCATCGCCTAATGCACATTCTTCGATGCCTGGATCTCGTGCAACAAAGAGGATCGCCAAGAGAGCTCAACAAAAGTACGTGGCAATCTCACTTGCACTCTCTCCTATCTTTGATCATGGTGTTTCTGTTCAAGGGATACAACTGGTGCTGTCTCCATTGGCGAAGATACCATTGGTGAAACGTAGGGCGGTTCTTGAACCATCTTCCTTTGTTGAGGATACTTTCAATCCTAAGGAGTGGATCATGAAGGAAAAGAGAAGATCAAGGAATGCATCTTGATGGCAGGTTTTTCAAAATGTTTTCACGGAAGTATTAATTCCAGTTTTTATATCGATCTCAATAAGGAGCCTAGGTAAGTGTTTTTATGCGGTGTTTTTGTCGCACCCAAGGTGTCACAAGTCTTGAGTGAATTGACTACAAAAGCTGATGGTGGAAGTGGCGAGTAAAAGATAGAGGAAAGTTGTTTAGGAAATAAGTAAATTACATAAAAGTAAAGATGTGAAAAGTGTGTAAAGGTCCTACAGATGAGAATTTAGGAGCGTAGAGAACTAGTTCATGATGATAGTGAAGGTGCCAAATTGATATAGTGAAAGAAGTGATAGTGATATTTCTTATTTATAAGCGAGTAAGCAAGCAACCCGTATACCGAGTAGGAGTCCTCATCGCCAATTCTGCCTAGTCCCAATGATCCAGCCTGTTACCACGACCATGCTCAGAATTAATTAAGGTCTTGCGACCAGATCAAGGCTTTAATCTTGAAGAGTCCTTATTGTCCTCGAGTAGTACTAGCTCTTCATTGATATCAGCCATGTCACACGAGGGTCATCGAATTACTAGCATACAAGTTCATACCTATGAGATATTTCGATCATGTTACCTGGGCCCTTAAATTAGATAACAAGCATTAGCAAACATAGATAATCATTCTCAGTATTAATTAAACACTACAACAATCACAAATGGATGGATTTAAATGAGGCACACCACATCTCACCAATCCCCTACATCTCCCACGTCTATGGGGATTTACTCAAACATGAGAAGAAGACATATCAAAGGCATAATTGTATTGCAAATAAGAATCATCTCAAAGTTATTGTAACAATCCACAATAACAATTAATGATCAAATCAAATACAAACCAAAGGTAAATCAAAGTATCAAATCCTAATCTTACAAGTGCCAATCTCTCTCTCTCTCTCTCTAAGTAATGATGGGAATGATGGTGGAGTGTGTGGTTTAGAGGTTGGAGATCGTTGAGGAATGGGATGAAGTTCTTCTCCTCTTTCAGATCTGATCTACCTCCTCTGGATGGATTGCGGTGGTTGTATCTTCTGTTATGTAGTTCTTTTCGTCCTCTCTGCTTCACGAAAGTTGCTTGTATTGATATAAGGGAGCCATCAGCGTGTAGTACAGGCGGATGGTATGGGCGCGTCCCGACCATACCGCTGGTCATTAAGTGCTCTGAACGCCTCCAATGAAAGGGGCTCCAATTAGGGATTTGCTTCTTTGGGTGCAATTAGCCCATAAATGCTATTAGATCTTCAATAAATGTTCATTACCTGAAAACCATCACAAGAAACCAAGGATTCTCTAATTGTGACATTAACATTAGTAGAAAGGGGTAATCTTCAGTGAAATCCGGCAATAAACAAGAGGAAAATCAATAGTAAAAAGTGATGAAATTTGGAGCTATCATAGCTCGCAAGAGGCTTGGTTGGCCTTGTGCCGGCGCGATGGCGGCGTCTCGGGCGATGGTGAGGAGTTCGCCGGGAATATCTCAGAGACACAATGTTGTTTTGGATCGCGACAATCACAGAAATTCGAATTTTGGCTTGTTTTTTTGGGATCAGTTGGATTAGACGGACACAGAGCCCGACTAAGCCCAATGAAATCCCAGCTGAATGGACTGGGCCACAGCGGCCGGTCTCGGTCAGATTGTTTTTGTGATCCAAGTAAAACCAGAAACAAGCCAATGCACAGAGCCTTGGGACGTATCTGAAATCACACGAGGGGAACACTGCTGTCAGACAACAAGTCTACTAGGGTTTTACCACGAGCTTCATAGATGGCTGGTCGTGGCGGCGGCGTTGGCTTTGGCCGAGGAGGTGACAGGGCTAACTATAGCCGAGGAGGAGGTGGATTAGGCAGGGAGAGTTTACTGCAGATCACAGACCTCCTAGATTCTTCGAGCAGGGCGTCCCTTCCAATGGCAAGGCTCTAACGCCCAACAACAATGCTGGGGGACCGAGGTTCGGGGTTCCTCCTCATGAACTTCAGAATAATGGCCATAAAAGTGGAGGGGAAGAGTAGTGGAATGATGCGTGGCAAGGTGAGCAAAGAGCTTGGCCTGATAATCATCTTGCTGGTTTCGCAAACAATGAGTTCTCGGGATAGTTTGGTGATTTAGATGAGGGTTACTACGATGGAGATAGAGGATACCATAATGGTTCTAGGTATAACAATCCAGGTTACCATCGAAATCGTGGCTCTGGTGGATATGAGAATAGAGGGCGAGGAGGTCTCAGTAGGCACGTCCGAGGTAGCTTTCCATCTCATGAACAGGGTGGGAGATCTGCGCCTTCTGTGTATATGGTAGCGGGAAATGTTAACACAGAGGTTAGCAAGGGCACAAATCAACATAGTGGTAATGTTGCGGCGACAACAGTACCTTGTGATAACGCAGTGGTATCTCACACGGTGGTTGGTACTTAGGTGATAGGTTAATTGGTTGGTCCCTCTCTAATAGATGACACATCTAAATTAGCTAAGTCAAGGAAACATAAAAAGATTGAATGCATCAAATGTGGTGAGAATGGCCATGTAGCTCTTGGCTGTAATGTTGAACTTTGTTTGTACTGTGAATCACCGAAGCATGAATCAAGTGAATTCCATATCCCTAATATGCCAAAGCTAATGGCTATTATGTATGGACTAGCAAGTGACAAGCTCCTTTTCTTTGACTTACCCAAAACACCTGGGCTAAGGGTAGTGCGGGATAGTGGTAAAGTAGGTCCAGTTAGAGTTGAAGGAGGAGAAATGACATCAATCCAATTGTCTCAAGAACTAGATTGGTTGGTCCCAGGAAATCCACAATGGGACATTTAGGCTATGCAGAACAATTTGTTCAAGGTGGTTTATCTACCAAGCTCGATCGCATGAGACTGAGAAAAATTGGCAAGATCGCAATAGAAGGTACTCCTAGTACTCCGTTTGTTTGAAGAATGGGCAACACAATACTTGGACACATGGGAATTTACAGAGGTTTGGATTAGGATTAAAGGCAGTCATGATAGCCTTATGTGAAATTAGTTAGCTTTGTCCTCGGGTCGTTGTTTGGCAAAATAGTTGAGGTAGACATGAAGTTTACCAGGGAGCATGGGGTAGTGCGTCAAAAGATTCACTACAAGAAATCTGCTCATTAGTGACCTTTTAATAACGACCATGGATTTTTTGGTCATAGATCAATGACCATTCTGAACCAGTTGGTCGTAGGGAATTTGGGAGGGTCCAAACCTTGAAAAATAATGACCAATTTTTTCAAAAAGGTCATAGTGTTCTAACACGAAATGGCCATAGATGGATATGACTGGTCTAAAGCCAGTTATCTGGGAGACTACGACCAATTTATATGGTCATATCATAAAATAATAATATATTCTAAAGTATAAAGAGGGTGACTAGACCGCCGCCTAAGCAGTTTGTCTATGTGTCATTTGACATGTCCATTTGTGTGGGGTCTACAAGTGAATTTGGTATTTTATTATAGTATCACTAAATAGTGGGGTCTACCTGTCATTTTGATATACCATGCAGTGCCCCAGAAATTAAGGCAAAAAATTAGGTGGCCAAGGGCATCGAACCCACGACCTCCTCCTACCTATCAAGGAACAAGACCACTACACTAACACTTCATTCACGTTAACTAACAACGCATGCTATTTTTGTATATGGCGAACCGACTTAGAAATTAAGGAAAAAAATTGGGCGGACAGGGGCTTCGAACCCACGACCTCCTCCTACCACTCAGGGAACAAGACCACTACACTAACACCACATTGACGACAATAAACAGCGCATGATATTTTTTATATAGCGAACCGACTAGAAATTAAGCCAAAAAAGGAGAGCCAAGGGGGTCGAACCCACGACCAATACCTCCCGATAAGGGAACCAAGCCAATGGACTAACGAAGTGTTTGCGTAAATATCCCATGTGAAACCGTGTTGTATATTCCTAGACAGTGTTGGGCCTGGACCTGGGCCTCAACGGAAATGGCCTCCTCTTTTTTTCTCCTAAATAATTTGCCCTATCGGCTGGGCCAGTCCAATAGTTATTAGTAGGTCGATTTTACTTAAAATCTATGGGATTCTTGTAAAGTTTTAGCCCACCTAAGTGGAGGGATTTTTTTCCCAAAAAGTCTAAAAACTTAATTTTTTTATAATTTTTCATATGACTTCGGAGTGAAATGATATAAAAATCAATTTAGTTTATCTTTAGGAGGTGCATAACTTTCTTGTCATATAAAATTATACAATGTCAAGGATTTATATTTTTAAATGTTTTTAATTAGTTATGCCAATTTCCAGACGCGGTCAAAACAACGGGAGTGACTCGTATAGGTTTTGAGCCTCGATGAACTTGCATTAGATCTCTGATAAAATAGGATATTGTGAACCTAGAAATGATTTTTTCAAAAAATCATGAGCATAAAATCATGTACCCGTGGTTCAAATCGGACCACTTACTACCCGATTCGGCAGGAATTTGTCTTTTTTGCGAGGGGTGCATGGAAAAGTTTTAGATACCCCAGTTGGGACATTGTCAATGCAACATGGTCTTGTATTTATGAAAAATAGGGTTGTAGTATTTTGAAGCTTTCATTTGGTGGTTGTTTCACAAAATACCCCCTTTTTGACACTCGGAAAATAGAAAATGCATTTTTCGAGCGACGAAAAGGAAAACTTCCTCCTTCAATATTGTTAGCCATCTCAATATGCACATGCATGGACAATATGGGCAGAATATAACAAACTATGTCACGATTCTGGCCATAACATTAGTCGTTTGGCCTGAAAGCCATATTTTTTCTTACAACTATGTCACATAATACGATACCACACGGAGGATTAACCTTGTTTGGACCGTTTTTGAATTTTTTATGCCCGTTTCAAACTATGGTCAAAACGACGGGCATGAAAGTTCTTAGCTAGGGGATGACCCTCGCTGAACTTGCATTGGATCTCTAATAAACCAGTATATTGTGAACCTAGAAATGATTTTTCAAAAAATCATGAGCCTTAGATCATGTACCCGTAGTTCAAACTGGACCCACTTCCTACTGATTCGGTAGGAATTTGTCTTTTTCGCGAGGGGTGCACGGAATAGATTTAGATACCCCGGTTGGGACATTGTCAATGCAACGTGGTCTTGTATTTATGAAAAATAGGGTTGTAGTATTTTGAAGCTTTCATTTTGTGGTTGTTTCACAAAATACCCCTTTTTGACACTCAAAAAATGGAAAATGCATTTTTCGAGCGACGAAAATGAAAACTTCCTCCTTCAACATTGTTAGCCATCCCAATATGCGCATGCATGCACAATATGGGCAGATTATGACAAACTATGCCACGATTCTGGCCGTAACATTGGTCATTTGACCTGAAAGCCATGAAACCTCGAACATGATAGGTCATTTCTGTGAAGGTTTTTTCGTGATATTTGCAATATACCAAGTTTGGTATTTTTCCTTGTAACTATGTCACATAATACGATACCACACAGAGGATTAAACTTGTTTGGACTGTTTTTCAAAATTTTATGCCCATTTCAAACTATGGTCAAAACGGCGGGCATGAAGGTTCTTAGCTAGAGGATGACCCTCGCTGAACTTGCATTGGATCTCTAATAAAACAACATATTGTGAACCTAGAAATGATTTTTTCAAAAAATCATGAGCCTTAGATCATGTACCCGTAGTTCAAACCGGCCTGCTGATTCGGCAGAAATTTGTTTTTTCGCGAGGGGTGCACGGAAAAGTTTTAGATACCCTGGTTGAGACATTGTCAATGCAACGTGGTCTAGTATTTATAAAAATATGGTTGTAGTATTTTTAAGCTTTCATTTGGTGGTTGTTTCATAAAATACCCCTTTTTGACAATTGAATTTCTAGACACATTCTCCAACCAATGAGAGTGCAGGAACCACAATGCCAGAGATCAACCTCCCAAGCTCGATCTTGGCCGTCCATAGGGTCACAAACCAATGCCCAAAAGGTCCCCTCAAACCCTAGCTCTCGACTCTCCACCGCCGCCATGATGCCACCCATCCAGATCATGATGGAGAGGGATCCCCTTCCCACTCCCAGCCCCTCAAACCCTAATCCCGCTCAGACCCGCTGCCATCGACAGCCGTCGAGCTCTCTCCCTTCATCCCCTTCTCCCACCATGACACCCACAAGATCTGCTCCTCCCTCCCTACAAGATTTCTCTCTGCAGTCGCCACCGGGTGCGAGGGTGCGATGCGAGCCTCCGCACCAATGTCGGTGGGAGCACTGTCTGGCCCCTGTTGCTCCGTGTTTGGTGCCATCCTCAACCAGATCCCCTCCACATGGGTCTTCCTCATCAACACCGGTGGGAGCACCTGCTAGGCTTCTACACCGACAACTTCTACAAGGACTTCTACACCGACAACTTCGTGTACCAGGGCGGAATGTCCTGGTTGTGCCTCACCCCCTTCGTTGACACCCCGCCACGCCAGCGCGCTTCCCGACTATGCTCTCCTACGAGGTGCTCTCCTACGAGGTGCTCTCTTGTTCTTGTTCCTTGACCGTCTATAGTTGTATCGTAGATCGAATATCGTAGATTCCCCTCGATCGCTTAGTAGTTTGGAGTAGATCTACGGGCGGTGGTACTACTTTTGTTGATTGATTGCTGTTGTCTCTAGTATGCTTTGATACTATGTAGATGTCCTGATTTGAGGTTTGGTTGTTGTTAATATTCTGTTCTTATTTATCACATTTCAGACCATTTGTTAGCCTATGATACATGTTATATAAATCAAATTTGTTACCCTATGATCATTTCTGATCATTTGTTAGCCTATGATACTTGTTTCATTATTGTATCTACATACCCTGCCTTCATGTTGTATGTGTATTTAGATCTGCTAGATTAAATTTTACTTATTTTGACCTGCAACAACATCTATTTTTTAATTAAGTTAACATGAATCTGTCATGTCCACACCCCTCATATCAACTGCACTGTCTATTATTATTTGTTTGGTCTGTTAGCCTTATGCTGAGATGGGAATATTATAGCTTCATGTTCACTATCAATGTCACATTGTATCTTCACTTTTTGTCATCATTGCTGTATTGGATATACATGCACTTGCCATTTGCATTCCTAGTGAGTTATTCCACTCACTCTGCTATCACCGTTAGTGCATCAGTTGGTAGTGTTCTAATTTACCTGTTGCATATCACATTGGTCTACTAGTACTTGGGCATATATCTAAAACTTTCAGCTTAGTGGTTGTCGTCCTAGTTTATGCTTTAGAGTTCATGAAACTGAACTCTGTGTTTATTCATTTTTGTTTGAGGTAACTGGACACCAACTACAAGATGGTCATCAACATGCTCAACAACCTCGACTACCTACTCCTAATCACCTGGTGAGATCTGCCAGCGACATCCAATTGCTGATGCATACTCGCTTTCCTTTCTATTGCGTTTATGACGAGTGAAGTGTGATGACGAGCCAGGGTTGGTCTGAATCTTTAATGTCTCAGGGACTGCACCCAACAGTGACCATGGCTGCTGCTGCTTTTGTTGGGTCCGCAGCATAGAAAATAAAAAATTTCCTACGATGAGAACTATACGCCAAGATCTATCTACTAGATACAGAGCAACGGGTGGACATACATCCATGGAGAACTTACCCTCGAAGACAACGAGTTTTATTAACGAGCAGGAACTCGTGGTTGATGTAGTCGTACGCTTGCCGATCTCAAGATCGTGTGGAAGTCCGAGCGCCGCAAATCAGCAGCGCATCCGTCCTCGCACACACGTTAAGGTCACCGGACAACCTCCACCTCCTCGCTCCAGCGAATCAGCGGAAGCAGCAACTCCTTCCAGACGCAAGGCCACCGGGAACATGTATCTCGCTAATCCGAGACCATGGGGGAATATCTAGAGGGGGAGAGAGATCCTTCACGAGGAGGTGTTGCGTTTTGTGAGAGGGGAGAGGGGGGCTTTATATAGGAGGGAGGGAGACCCCTCCCCTCCCATAGCCGGCGCATGAGGGGGGGGGGACTCCTCCCCTCCTTCATTCATGTGGTGAATCTCCACTCACATAAACATGGCCTCCACCCAAAATCCCACTCACACTCACATAAACATGGCCTACAACAGAATTTGTAAAATATATTTAGACTAAGTTTATGATAGATTGAGTTCAACTAATCCAAATTACTAATGAACTCCTACTCAAAAACGACATCCCTCGTGTCCTTTTGGTGATTACACGAACCAAATCCACTACACCAAGTCCGATCATCACGTGAGTCGGTGTAGCTTCAAAGGCGAGCATCTATATGGGCATCATATCAACTATATGACTCATGCTTAACCTTTCGGTCCGTGTTCCGAGGCCATGTCTGTACATGCTAGGCTCGTCAAGTAAGAACCTTAGTATTCGCGTGTGTAAAACTGTCTTACACCCGTTGTATGAAAGCGTAGAGTTGAGAACACCCGATCATCACGTGATGCCTCAAAACACGATCCAAAAAACGGTGCATACTTAAGGAAGAACACATTTTATCTTGATATCTAAATGAGGGATCATCTTATAATGCTACCAAAAGCGCCAAACTAGCAATATAAGATGGTAACATCTAATGTGTGAAGTGAGGTGATATGGTCCATCCATTTGATCTCTATCATTTGCATCGTGGTATGATCTCTATCATTCCTTTGTGTGTAAGGCCAAGGTCTATGGAACTTACACGTTAAGTGAGTTGTAAGAGTATCTATCATACATCTACTTACAACAATACCATATCAAGACACTAGCCGAGCAACGATCTAAACTAGACGCCTCTAATTTATCAATTGCAAGTTTTACGTGGCTTAGGGCTTTCGGAGATATAACCGGTCTTACCTACGAACATGAACCACAACGAGGATAACCAAGTTTTTAGCAACTCATTGTAAATCAGATATTGACTATAGTAGGAGAGACAGACACCCGCTAGCCACTTATGCAAAACTAGTTGCATGTCAGTCGTGGAACCGGTCTCATGTACGATGACATGTAAGGTTGGTCCGGGCCGCTTCATCCCACTATGCCACCAATATCCAAAGTACATAGAAGATGCAATAACATGATCATCATCGCCCACATATAAACATATGTGTACTACCCGTGCAAAGCACCTACGCATAGATCAGGCTCTGATACCACGGTTGGGTCCGCAGCATAGAAATTTTTTTTTTCCTATGATGAGAACTATACGCCAAGATCTATCTACTAGATACAGAGAAACGGGTGGACATACATCCATGGAGAACTTACCCTCGAAGACAACGAGTTTTGTTAACGAGTAGGAACTCGTGGTTGATGTAGTCGTACGCTTGCCGATCTCAAGATCGTGTGGAAGTCCGAGCGCCGCAAATCAGCAGCGCATCCGTCCTCGCACACACGTTCAAGTCACCGGACAACCTCCACCTCCTCGCTCCAGCGAATCAGCGGAAGCAGCAACTCCTTCCAGACGCAAGGCCACCGGGAACATGTATCTCGCTAATCCGAGACCATGGGGGAATATCTAGAGGGGGAGAGAGATCCTTCACGAGGAGGTGTTGCGTTTTGTGAGAGGGGAGAGGGGGGCTTTATATAGGAGGGAGGGAGACCCGTCCCCTCCCATAGCCGGCGCATGAGGGGGGGGGACTCCTCCCCTCCTTCATTCATGTGGTGAATCTCCACTCTCATAAACATGGCCTCCACCCAAAATCCCACTCACATGTATTTAATTGCCACCAAATTAAATGCAACTCTCAATTAATAAAACTCTTTTATTTATTTTATTCAGAATTTTGTTAATTACTTTAATTAACAAACATTCACATAAAACCCCTTGCAACGTTTCAATATCACATGCAGAACCACCTTTTGCAATTTCACCCGAAACAATTCCGGTTTCTATCGAAACAATTCCTGTTTCTATCGAAACATTTCCTGCGCTTTGCAAACCTTTTGTCTGGAACATATGTGCTCCTAAATGGTGTCCGGCAACCCTTAAGTGTCTCACCCTATGGTTCGCGAATAATGCAGACATGATTGAGACTCCTCTCAGATCAATAATCAGAAGCGGGACCTGGAGATCCATACTGACTCCTGCATATTCAACGATGACTTCTGTGATCGTGAGAACCTTTAACGTCAGCAATTTAATCCCTTTGTCTCATGATATAATACATGTCCGAGATTCGATCATCGGTATCCAAATACCTAGTTTGATCTCGTTACCGACATGCACTCTTTTCTCGTTCCCGTGATATAACATTCTAGTGATCACATCACTTGCTTGCAAGCTATCTTAATGTGATATCACCGAGAGGGCCCAGAGTATATCTATCCGTCATCGGGATTGACAAATTCCACTCTTGATCCATGAGCCTCAACATAACACCTTCATAGCACTGAACCCACCTTTATGGTCACCCTGTTACGGTGTGACGTTTGATGTTATCAAGATACTCTTCCGGTGTTAGCAATTAACATGATCTCATGGTCTAAGGACTAAGACTACTTTGTATAATGTTATAGCAATATAAACATAATGACTTGATCGTAATGCTATACTTCAGATGAATGTTCATCACATCATTTCACAAATATTGTGACCTTGTTATTAACAACATCCAATGTCCATGATCAGGAAACTTTGATCATCTTGTTAATCAACAAGCTAGTCTATAAGAGAGGCATAACTAGGAACCCTTTTTGTTTATTAAACACACATATATTGATGTTTCCTATCAATACAATTATAGCATGCAAAATAAACATCTATCATATACAAGGAATACATAATAACAACTTTATTATTGCCTCTCAGGGTATATTTCCTTTAGTCTCCCACTTGCACTAGAGACAATAATCTAGTTCACATAGTGATAAATCTAACACCCATGGAGTTCTGGTGTGGATCATGTTTTGCCCTAGGGAGTACTTTAGTCAACGGATCTGCTACATTCAGGTCCGTGTGCACTTTACAAATCTTTATATCTCCATCCTTGACATGCTCGCGGATGGAGTGAAACCGGCGCTTAATATGTTTGGAATTCTTGTGAGACCTTGGTTCCTTGGCGTTGGCTATGGCTCCATTGTTGTCACAATAGATCACCATTGGGTCCAACGCACTAGGAACCACACCTAGTTCAGTTATGAACTCCTTCATCCAAACCGCTTCCCGCGCTGCTTCTGAAGCAGCAACATATTCCGCCTTCATCATTGATCCAGCTACCACAGGTTGTTTGGAGCTCCTCCAACTAACTGCTACTCCGTTCAAGAGAAATACGTGTCCGGATTGAGACTTAGAGTCATCCGGATCAGTGTCAAAGCTAGCATCGACATAACACTTAGCGACTAGCTCTTCTTCACCTCCGTATACAAGAAACATATCCTTAGTTCTTCTCAAGTACTTAAGGATATTCTTGACCGCTATCCAGTGTTCCGAACTTGGATCAGATTGGTACCTACTAGTCAAACTAATAGCATGTGCCACATCCGGTCTTGTACATAGCATGGCATACATTATAGAGCCTATGGCTGAGGCATAGGGGATCTTATCCATTATCTCTCTTTCTTCCGCCGTAGCCGGACTTTGAGTCTTACTCAATGTCTTGCCTTGCAGCATAGGTAAGTACCCCTTCTTACTTCCACCCATATTAAACTTCTTTAATATCTTATCAAGGTATGTACTCTGCGATAGCCCAATTAGGCGTCTTGATCTATCTCTATAGATTTTAATGCCTAATATATATGAAGCTACACCAAGGTCCTTCATCGAAAATTTGCTGTTTAGATAACTTCAAACACTGTTTAAAAGATCTATATCATTTCCAATCAATAATATGTCATCCACATATAATATCAGAAATGCCACATTGCTCCCACTCACTTTCTTGTAAATACAAGCCTCTCCATAAGTTTGGACAAATCCAAACTCTTTGATCACCTCATCAAAGCGGAGATTCCAACTCCAGGATGCTTGCTTCAGTCCATAGATGGATCGCTGAAGTTTGCACACCTTATCAGCATCCTTAGGATCGACAAAACCCTTAGGTTGTATCATATACAACTCTTCTTCAATATTACCATTGAGGAACGCAGTTTTGACATCCATCTGCCATATTTCATAATCGAAATATGCAACAATTGCTAACATAATCCTAACCGACTTAAGCATCGCTACGAGAGAGAATGTCTCATCGTAGTCAACTCCTTGAATTTGTCGAAACCCCTTTGCGACAAGTCGAGCCTTATAGATGGTTACATTACCATCAGCATCAGTTTTTCTTTTGAAAATCCATTTATTCTCAACGGCCTTTCGATCGTGAGGTAAGTCCACCAAGGTCCAAACCTGGTTTTCGTACATGGGTTCCATCTCGGATTTCATGGCTTCTAGCCATTTGTTGGAATCAGGGCTCATCATCGCTTCTTCATACGTCGCAGGGTCATCTATTTCATCAATCATGAAATTCATAATAGGATTGCCGTACAGTTCAGGAGCTGCACGTGTCCTGCTTGACCTGCGAGGTTCGGTAGTGTCCTCTTTCGGAGTTTCATGATCAATATCATTAGCTCTCTCTTCATTAGGTGAAGTCAACTCTGAAACAACTTCCGGTGCTGCGCTACTCGCCATTTCATGAAGAGAAGGTTCAATAACCTCTTCAAGTTCTACCTTCCGACTACTCACACCTTTCGCGAGAAACTCCTTCTCAAGAAAGGATCCATTCTTGGCAACAAAGACCTTGCCCTCGGATCTGTGATAGAAGGTATACCCAATTGTTTCCTTAGGGTATCCTATGAAGATGCATTTTTCCACTTTGGGTTCGAGTTTATCCGGTTGAAGTTTCTTCACATAAACATCGCATCCCCAAACTTTAAGAAATGACAGCTTAGGTTTGTTTCCAAACCATAATTCATACGGTGTCTTTTCAACGGATTTAGATGGTGCCCTATTTAAAGTGAATGCAGCGGTTTCCAGTGCATAACCCCAAAATGACAGTGGCAAGTCAGTCAGAGACATCATAGATCGAACCATATCCAATAAAGTATGATTACGACGTTCTGACACACCATTACGTTGTGGTGTTCCGGCAGGCGTGAGTTGTGAAACTATTCCACAGTCTTTCATATGTGTGCTAAACTCGTAACTAAGATACTCTCCTCCACGGTCGGACCGCAGAAATTTGATCTTTCTGTTACGATGATTTTCCACTTCATTCTGAAATTCTTTGAACTTTTCAAAGGTTTCAGACTTATGTTTCATCAAATAGATATACCCGTATCTACTCAAATCATCCGTGAAAGTAACAAAATAACGATATCCACCTCGCGCCGACACACTCATTGGTCCACACATATCAGTATGTATGATTTCCAATAAATCTGTCGCCCGTTCCATTGAACCGGAAAACGACGTTCTAGTCATCTTGCCCATAAGGCATGGCTCACATGTATCAAATGATTCAAAATCAAGTGATTCCAAAAGTCCATCAGAATGGAGTTTCTTCATGCGTTTAACGCCAATATGACCTAGACGGCGGTGCCACATATATGCTGATATATCATTATCAAGTTTAATCCTTTTAGCATCAACAATATGAATATGCGTAATAATCCTATCGAGATCCAACAAAAATAAACCATTCAACATAGGTGCATGACCATAAAAGATATTATTCATATAAATCGAACAACCATTGTTTTTAGACTTAAACGAATAACCACTTTGCATCAAACATGATCCGGATACAATGTTCATGCTTAGTGCAGGCACCAAATAACAATTATTCAGGTTTATAACTAATCCCGACGGCATATGGAGAGGCAGCGTTCCGACGGCGATCACATCAACTCTTGATCCATTGCCGACCCGCATCGTGACCTCATCCCTTGCTAGTTGTCGCTTGTTCCGCAGCCCCTGAACCGAGTTACATATATTAGCAACCGATCTCGTATCAAATACCCAGGTGCTACTGCGAGTACTAGTCAAGTACACATCAATAACATGTATATCACATATACCTTTGTTTTCCTTGCCGGCCTTCTTGTCCGCCAAATACTTGGGGCAGTTGCGCTTCCAATGGCCAGTCCCCTTGCAATAGTAGCACTCGGTGTCAGACTTAGGGCCAGCTCGGGGTTTCTTTTCAGGCGCGACAACAGATTTGCCGCCCTTCTTTCCCTTCTGCTTGCCTTTCTTGTCCTTCTTGAAACCGGTGGTCTTATTGATCATCAACACTTGATGTTCTTTCCTAATCTCCACTTCTGCAGTCTTAAGCATTGACAGAAGCTCGGGAAGAGACTTCTTCATGCCCTGCATATTATAGTTCATCACGAAGCTCTTGTAGCTAGGTGGCAGAGATTGGAGAACACGATGTATGCCTAAGTCATTGGGAATCGTTATTCCCAAGGACACAAGCTTATCGGCGTACCCAGACATTTTGAGTACGTGCTCGCTAACGGAGCTGTTCTCTTCCATCATGTAGCTAAAGAACTTTTCAGAAGCATTATAACTCTCTACGGTAGCATGGGTATCGAAAATCATGTTCAATTCTCCCATGGTATCAAAGGCATTGCCATTTTCGAAACGTTTTCGAAGTTCTGGCTCTAGCCCATACAGTATGCCGCAATGAACTAAGTTGTTGTCCTCCTGACGAGTTATATAGACGTTTTTTTCCTCGTCAGGGGCATCAGGAGCTGGTGGGGGGCCTAGCGGCGCCTCTAGCACATATTGCTTTTGTGCAGCAGTGAGGAGAATCCTCAAATTCATAGCCCAATTGGTGAAGTTGCTACCATTCGCAGCAAGCTTTTCTTTCTCCATGAACACATTGAAATTAAAAGCAGGTGGTGCCATCTACAACAGAATTTGTAAAATATATTTAGACTAAGTTTATGATAGATTGAGTTCAACTAATCCAAATTACTAATGAACTCCTACTCAAAAATGACATCCCTCGTGTCCTTTTGGTGATTACACGAACCAAATCCACTACACCAAGTCCGATCATCACGTGAGTCGGTGTAGCTTCAAAGGCGAGCATCTATATGGGCATCATATCAACTATATGACTCATGCTTAACCTTTCGGTCCGTGTTCCGAGGCCATGTCTGTACATGCTAGGCTCGTCAAGTAAGAACCTTAGTATTCGCGTGTGTAAAACTGTCTTACACCCGTTGTATGAAAGCGTAGAGTTGAGAACACCCGATCATCACGTGATGCCTCAAAACACGATCCAAAAAACGGTGCATACTTAAGGAAGAACACATTTTATCTTGATATCTAAATGAGGGATCATCTTATAATGCTACCAAAAGCGCCAAACTAGCAATATAAGATGCTAACATCTAATGTGTGAAGTGAGGTGATATGGTCCATGCATTTGATCTCTATCATTTGCATCGTGGTATGATCTCTATCATTCCTTTGTGTGTAAGGCCAAGGTCTATGGAACTTACACGTTAAGTGAGTTGTAAGAGTATCTATCATACATCTACTTACAACAATACCATATCAAGACACCGGCCGAGCAACGATCTAAACTAGACGCCTCTAATTTATCAATTGCAAGTTTTACGTGGCTTAGGGCTTTCGGAGATATAACCGGTCTTACCTACGAACATGAACCACAACGAGGATAACCAAGTTTTTAGCAACTCGTTGTAAATCAGATATTGACTATAGTAGGAGAGACAGACACCCGCTAGCCACTTATGCAAAACTAGTTGCATGTCAGTCGTGGAACCGGTCTCATGTACGATGACATGTAAGGTTGGTCCGGGCCGCTTCATCCCACTATGCCACCAATATCCAAAGTACATAGAAGATGCAATAACATGATCATCATCGCCCACATATAAACATATGTGTACTACCCGTGCAAAGCACCTACGCATAGATCAGGCTCTGATACCACGGTTGGGTCCGCAGCATAGAAAACAAAAATTTTCCTATGATGAGAACTATACGCCAAGATCTATCTACTAGATACAGAGAAACGGGTGGACATACATCCATGGAGAACTTACCCTCGAAGACAACGAGTTTTGTTAACGAGTAGGAACTCGTGGTTGATGTAGTCGTACGCTTGCCGATCTCAAGATCGTGTGGAAGTCCGAGCGCCGCAAATCAGCAGCGCATCCGTCCTCGCACACACGTTCAAGTCACCGGACAACCTCCACCTCCTCGCTCCAGCGAATCAGCGGAAGCAGCAACTCCTTCCAGACGCAAGGCCACCGGGAACATGTATCTCGCTAATCCGAGACCATGGGGGAATATCTAGAGGGGGAGAGAGATCCTTCACGAGGAGGTGTTGCGTTTTGTGAGAGGGGAGAGGGGGGCTTTATATAGGAGGGAGGGAGACCCGTCCCCTCCCATAGCCGGCGCATGAGGGGGGGGGGACTCCTCCCCTCCTTCATTCATGTGGTGAATCTCCACTCACATAAGCATGGCCTCCACCCAAAATCCCACTCACATGTATTTAATTGCCACCAAATTAAATGCAACTCTCAATTAATAAAACTCTTTTATTTATTTTATTCAGAATTTTGTTAATTACTTTAATTAACAAACATTCACATAAAACCCCTTGCAACGTTTCAATATCACATGCAGAACCACTTTTTGCAATTTCACCCGAAACAATTCCGGTTTCTATCGAAACAATTCCTGTTTCTATCGAAACATTTCCTGCGCTTTGCAAACCTTTTGTCTGGAACATATGTGCTCCTAAATGGTGTCCGGCAACCCTTAAGTGTCTCACCCTACGGTTCGCGAATAATGCAGACATGATTGAGACTCCTCTCAGATCAATAATCAGAAGCGGGACCTGGAGATCCATACTGACTCCTGCATATTCAACGATGACTTCTGTGATCGTGAGAACCTTTAACGTCAGCAATTTAATCCCTTTGTCTCATGATATAATACATGTCCGAGATTCGATCATCGGTATCCAAATACCTAGTTTGATCTCGTTACCGACATGCACTCTTTTCTCGTTCCCGTGATATAACATTCTAGTGATCACATCACTTGCTTGCAAGCTATCTTAATGTGATATCACCGAGAGGGCCCAGAGTATATCTATCCGTCATCGGGATTGACAAATTCCACTCTTGATCCATGAGCCTCAACATAACACCTTCATAGCACTGAACCCACCTTTATGGTCACCCTGTTACGGTGTGACGTTTGATGTTATCAAGATACTCTTCTGGTGTTAGCAATTAACATGATCTCATGGTCTAAGGACTAAGACTACTTTGTATAATGTTATAGCAATATAAACATAATGACTTGATCGTAATGGTATACTTCGGATGAATGTTCATCACATCATTTCACAAATGCTGTGACCTTGTTATTAACAACATCCAATGTCCATGATCAGGAAACTTTGATCATCTTGTTAATCAACAAGCTAGTCTATAAGAGAGGCATAACTAGGAACCCTTTTTGTTTATTAAACACACATGTATTGATGTTTCCTATCAATACAAAGCATGCAAAATAAACATCTATCATATACAAGGAATACATAATAACAACTTTATTATTGCCTCTCAGGGCATATTTCCTTGAGCTTTCCTATGACGGACACGAGGAAGCCAGGGACAACTAGGGGCTGGCATCCGAGCTGAGAAGTAGCACTATGTCATCATGTGTTATATTTTATAGACTACGAACTGATACATGTTTCTTATTTCCTTGGCTTGAAAACTGCAGTCACGTGTCCAAACTGCTTGCATTTCTTGTTATTATGCCCTATACTCAGCTATACTTGGTAAAACCTGTACTGCGATCTTCTATGTCACATTCTCAATCATGCTTCTATCCTGTCTTGATTGTATGCTTGTGAAATTTATCCTGGACTTCCATATATGTAGATATTGCATTGGTGCTTTGTGTTTCTCATAATGCAATTTCTGCTACTATTTATATTAATACTAGACTAATCTGTTTCCTCTATTATTTCAGATGTGGCTGAACTGGAGCAAGGCGATGATGGCACCGACTAGCAGGAGGTTGGTGCCCTCTTCCTGACTTAGGGAGAACGTCAAGGACAACGACGAGCTACAGGTTGATGTTGTTGACAAGTTGTCGGAGCTGCTGCAGGTCTATGTTCTGCCTCCTGTGTGCTACTGGCGTGAAGCACACGGAGTTGATGGCGCTGCCGGCGAGAACCTGAGATGACCTGGAGGTCTCCTTGTTGAGCTGAAAGTCGAAAGTTTAGATGTTCTATTGTCACGTCAAGTTATATATTATTTCAAATATTGCTTGGCTATTTTGGCTGGAGCTTTCTCTTAGAAAGCCCTCTTGTTGTGTAAGTACTATTTGAAATATTACTGGGCTGATTGGCTCTATGTGTGTTATAGAAATGTCTGGCACCTGTACTGGACAAAATTTTATCATGATCTTAAAAAGGCCTCGGCCCTGACAGTACGTACTAGAATAGTAACTTGATCTTAAAAAGGCCTCGGCCCATATAGTAGTGGACTGAATAGTGTGCAATTTCGAAAATATCAGAATAAAATGGCTGAGAATAAAAAATAAATTAACCATAAAAGGCCCAAAAATCTCAATCAAAATGGACCTTAGAAAGGACAAAGCCCAAAAGAAAATGCACATTAAAAGGCCAAGATTTGTGTAATTATTGAGCTCGGTCCATGTGAAGCACCAAAGTAGACTGGGCTAAATCTGATCGACGACCTTTCGAATTGGTCACAGATTTGCCACGTAGGATCGGCCACGTAGGCTCTGACGTGGACATGGCAGACAGTCTGTGACCAATACAGTTGGTCATAAAATCTGTGACCAACTGTATTGGTCATAGACGTCTATGACCAATTCAAAAAAAAGGTCGTGGTGTTTAACTAGTGACGCTCAGCTTTTGACCTTATGTATTTGGTCACAAAAAGGTCACAAATTAAAACTATGACCTTTCAGTGACCAATATGAAGGGTCATGTATCACCAGATTTCTTGTAGTGATTGTTGTTGTGGATCCATTCTCGATACCGGTTAGAGCCGATCACTCTTTTGAGGGCAAGGGATATGGTTTAGAGATTGAAGTAGAAGGGCATTTGAATATTGAGATTGCAGAGGCTATTGGTAATGAGGAGAATGGGAAGGATGATGAGTCTAGGGGCAAGGATCCCAAGACTACAAGCAATGATAAGGTTGATTTGGATACCCAGGTGAATACCTTTGCACACATCAAGCTCAGCTCTTTAAAGGAGAACATAAGCTCTGACAAACAAGTGGAGGATTTAGGTATCCAGTCTGGATCCTTTTATTGTGCTACAGCCACGCCTCCAAAAGAAAGAGTTAGGGAAGCTATAGCTAAATCCGAACCAAGAAAGTCATGGTTCCAGATGGTAGAGGAGGAGGAAGAGGAGGCCAGAAAATTTACATCCGCTCCTCAGGACAGACCGCATATGCTTCCTATAAATAAAGCTGGGTTGGTAAGTTGCGCTACTACAGTAGGAAATAAGCCTACTGGGCAACATCTTTTGCCCCTATTCTCTGCCGTGGTAGACTCGGCAGAACTTGTGGAGGGCAGAGTCGCTACCGCGGCAGAATTTCAGCCTGTCGGACTTCATTTTATTTCTCCTTCGGCTGCCGTGGCAGCAATGATAGAGTGGATGGATCCAAAATTAGCCATCTTCTACCATGTTTAAACATTGTTTTTGGTCAAGACATTTCCAAGAAACTCTCAATCCTTGCCACTAATGACTAATACTTGCAAAGATATGCAAATCCTCTCTTTGAGTTATGTTGTGAAGGAAATCATGGTTTTTAATGTGAAATAAGGGGTCATAATGAAGGTTTTTGAGGAAGTCCACATGGCCAAGTAATTGGGGAGGTGTTCCAGGGTGTCAGCAAGCTTAACGACCACTGATATGGGAAGGGCCCACCCGTACCGTCCACCCATACTAGGTGGCGATAACTTCGTCTGGTCAAACCCTACAACTTTCGTGAAGACGCCTATATATTTTGAGGCTCCAGCCGCCGGCCAGAGAGCCTCCATTCTCATATTAGATCACAACACCACCAAAGGAGATCCACACCATTGTTCATCCATTGTTCATCACTTCCACCATCCATCCATCCACTAGCCATAGCCATTGTTTTGTACTTTAGATCTCCTTATGATTTGGCAACCATTGTAAGAATATCTGATTTCAATCTAAGTATTTGTATGCTGTTTTCTATCTCCGATCTATTTGTTATGAGTGAGTAGTCCTCACGGGCCGCGGGTTGGGGAGAAACCTCGCAGCGATTATGTGCACCTAGATCATGGGAGTATTGTATTTTGTTTGCAATTGAGGTTTGTATCTTTTGTTTCTTTGTCTCTTGTCTCGATCTATGGACTTGTAGGTACCCAAGATCCCATAGATTGATAAAGGCATGAGGTGAGATACTTGACTAGCGGCGATCTCATAGGAACTTCAATGAAAGAAAGGGTAGTACGACTTTCGCTTAGCGCCCCTTTCGGGAATCACAACAACATCCTCACTTAAAGCTTTCATCTGTGTTTTACACTTAATAATCATTAGTAACCCATGGTTTCGGTGTGCACTTGGCTAGATTAAAAGTCTATTGCTATGCCCACTGCTTCACGGGGGCTCTAGAATATTAGGATGTGTTGCCCACAAGAGATTATCTCCGTTCAAACATTATACATGACTATGCTTATTATTATATTTTATCCCATATGATGTGCAACTGCAGGTGGATCTTCAACCCTGGCCTATCTCCATCCATTGATTCAACCTATTATGAAGTAAACTAGATTGGTCTGGTAAACTAAGGTAAAACGAACAAATAAAGTCTTGTAGACGTGTCCTTTTTATTTCCTTTTAACATTGTTTTTCGAGGTTCAATTAGACCTAGGTCTTCTAGGGAAAAACTATTATACTACATTCGTGACTCTGGACCGAAGGTATCATCCCTTTTTCTGGCGCCGCTATCGGGGAAGCAATTTCACTATCCTCGTGAGGTCACTAGAGACCTTCTTTTTAGTTTTATTATTAGTTTGTAGTTTCATTCTTGTTATTAATTTACTTTCTTGTTATCTATTTGAAAACCCAAAAAAAATAGTTACTTGTTATTTGTTTTCATTACTTAAAAAAATACCAAAAATATAAGAGCCATGGCTCAAAAGAGATTAGGGGAGTATGCTGCTCCCACTGATGATTTTATTCGTGCACCCATCACTCAGCCCGCAGTTGATGCGGAAACATATGATCTAAAGACTAACCTTTTAAGTTTGGTTCAATAAAACCAATTTGGGGGCTCATCTGCTGAAGATTCGGGTTTGCACTTAAACACTTTTACTGAAATTTGCGACATGATGTGTATTAAGGATGTAGATCCAAATGCTGTTAAATTAAGATTGTTTCCTTTCTCTCTTAGAGGAAAGGCTAAGGATTGGTTGCTAGCTCTACCAAAGGGCACTATTAAATCTTGGGAGGAATGTACTAATTTTTTTATGACTAAATTCCCCCCCCCCCCCCCCAGCTAAGACTATGTAGCTAAGACCCAACATTACAATCTTTAGACAAGAAGACCGTGAGCCACTAGCGCTTGCGTGGGAAATGATTTAAGAAGGCATAATGAACTGTCCTAGTCATGGGATGAAAGAGTGGCTTATATTACATTTGTTTTACAATGGTCTTAACCCAATGTCTAAGTCTATTCGAGATACTGCAGTAGGAGGAACAATCATGGGAAAGCAAGTGAGTGTTGCAAAGAAGCTACTTGATGATATGCAAAATAACCATGCCCAATGGCATGTGGAAAGAACCTCGAAGAGAGTAAGTTCAATTACCAAGGTAAATAATGAAGAGCTTACATCTAAGGTAGATGAGCTGCTTAGCTTAGTAAAGGGTAAATAAGATACACAAGTTAACGTTATCACTACCGATGTTAATGATGTCAATTTTATAGCTCACACCCCTTTTAATCCTGCATGGAAAAATTATTATGCTTCCAATGTTCAAAAATATCATGCTAATCCTATAGGAGCTCCTTATAATAATTATGATAATACTAATGGAGCAAATCATGGCAATCTCTTGTTTGAGAAAACTGTTAGAACATTTATACAAGCTCAAACCGAGAAAAATAATATGCTTATTAAAATCATGGAGAACCATGAAAGTAGTATAGGGAAATTATCTAACTAGGTCGTTGCAATTAGAAATGATGTGTGAGCACTACAAGAAAGGACAAAGACCATGGAGGCTCAGTTTGGTAAGGTAGCTGAGAGCCAAGCTCTCATACTATCAAAGTTTGCTGGAAAACCCGAGCCAAATCCGGTAGAAGACCTCAAGATGATGAGGGTGGTAACCAATGAAGAGAAACCTAAAGAGCTAGATTATAGCAACACACCAACACTGGAATATACCGTGGAAGATCTATTGAAGATGATCACCATGAACAATCTAGGTATAGAACAGGATAATGATGCTATGTACCAACAATTTATACAACAAGTAGCATCCAAAGTTCGTGATTTAGAGATGGAGTATAAAATACTAGCTGATAAGCTTCCAGCTAAGCTAGATGATATATTTGATACCACTATTAAAATTAAGTTGGGAGTCAATGAGATATCCGCACTTTGTGATCTTGTTGTGAGCGTCTCAACAATTTCCAAAAGCTTATTTGACAAATTAAACTTGGGGCCACTTGTTACTACTGAACTAAGACTCCATCTAGCTGATTCAACTTATAAACAATTTATTGGGATTAAAGAAAATATAGTTGTTGAAATTAAATGTAGTCCCTCTCTTATTAATCTTGTTATTGTGGGCATGCCTGAAGATCCCATAGAACCTATAATTCTAGGTAGGCTATTCTTAAGAACTATTAAATCTTTGATTAATTTACATGAAGGGAATGTGAGAATAGGGCCATCTAGAGATCCTTTTATTGTCCACTTCCCTACGAAAAAGAAGGCCAAGCCTAATGATAATGATGGTGTAATTACTTTAAAAGCCAACTACTTTGGAGTGGGTGTTCCATTTCTTAAATCTAAGTGATTGCCATCAAGGTCAAGCTAATTGACATTAACTAGAAGTGCTTCATGGGAGGCAGCCCATGTGAAATAATTATTTTCTTTATGTGTTAGTTTAGTTGTGTTAGTTTAGTTTTGTTTTTGTTTTGTTTTTATCTCTAATAAAAAGTATTCAAGAAGACCTTTGGAGAGAGGAGAATAAATAAGGTAATCCTCTATATTTTATTTCACTAACACATGGCCTAAAAAGAATTGATGGATCTTTACTTAGTATATTTGCTATTCTTTTGTCCTTTCATCAGATTTGGAAAGGCACACAGAGCTCCTAATCAAAAAAATGGGTTTTTATAGCTCTCAGTATTCTTAACGACCACTGGTACGGTCGGAAGGGATCGTATCGTGCGCTCGTACCACATCAAGCTGAATGAAGATAGAAATTCTGATTTTTTCCGTGGGTATCAGTGCCGATAATGACCACTAGTACGGCCAGACGCACCCGTACTTCATACCCGTACCGTACCCTCGACCAAAAATCAGATTCTAAGCAAAGACTTAGAGCAGATAACGACCAGCCATACAGGCGCGCGCGACCGTACCGCGCATCCCTACCAAGTGCACCACCTGGAAGCAGTCGTTGCCCCCAAGGTAAGTCACCCGGTACGGGCGGGCTCTAGCTATACCGCATGCACGTACCATGTACACGAACGCCATATTCAGCCCGATGAGGTAACCAAAAATCCCAAAAATCAATCTTTCGTTTTCTTATTCCTCCAAACTCTAAACCACCTCCATTGGATCTTTAAATTTACTTAATCTTTCTTCGATTCCTCGCACTCATTCGATCTAAGGTATGATTCTCCTCCGATCCTCAACTTATTTGTGTGAAAGCTTCACTCAATCTTTCATCATTGTCAATCTAGACTTAGGTATTGTTCTTGTAGTTAGTGTAAATAATCACTTACGCTATGTTTCTATTGGACCAAAAAAAATATTACCAATCTTATGTACTTTGTTTTATTTTTATTTTTATTAGATGAACACGAGGATCCGTACACGCGTAATGGCTACGGTATCTTCCGCACCACCTGTTGATATGTTAACCCTCGAGTCACTTGGTATCGAGTTCACTGAGGAGTTTCAGCTAAACCATTTCAATCGTCTCAAGCTCCGAGAAATCAAGTCCACGTGGCTGTGTCCTTATATCCTGAACCAACTTGGCATTCGTGTTGATTTCGATTTGCTTTGCAGTAATGTTGGTTTATATGATTTTTTCTTTCAGGATGTTGCCACGTATCGCCACTTGACGCTTGAGTTCTTCAGCACCTTGACACACACGGTGGATCCTTACGGTTGTATCGAGGAACAAAGGCCCGGAGTTGATCGCATAAAATTCCGCCTTATGAACTGTGAGTACACTTTGACACTCAGCCAATGGGCTCAATGCTTTGGGTTTGCCAACAACACCACCGATGTACGCAAAAACTTTTTTAGATCCTTCCCCTATTCAATACCTTAACTTAATGAGAATTCGTGGAAACACACCCAAGGGGAACTAAATTGATCATCCTTCTATTCCAAATTTATTCTATGTGATTGCTAATGTTTTGCATGCACGTGGTGAGTTTACTAGAGGTAATGAGGAGGAAATATTGATCCTCGCAAAAGCTGCTATTATTAATTGTAACTTAACGCCAAATTTGGGTGTTCATCTCATGTTTTACCTTAAGCATCTGTCTCTTCAATCTCGAGGACCTATATGTGGAGGAGGAATTGTGACCGTTCTTACACGTGTACTTCGCATCAACCTAGGTAACATCCAACTGTTGATAAGAAGTCACCCTCTCTGTCTTTCTACTCTAAGAGCATGTGGTATGGTTTCTAAAACTCATGGTAGAAATTTTTTCTATATACCTGGAGCGGATCACTTGATCCTGGCTCCTTTGCCTAATGGTTTATTTTCTATCGAGGATGGATGTTTGCGTTTTGACGCCCAGGTTGAAGCTAATCTACCCCAACAAGAAATACCGATGGGAGGAGGAGAAGATGAAGTAGAACAAGGAGGACCCGAACAAGATGAGCAGCCACCAAACTACTACACCACTTATAAAGATATCTACGCACTCGAAGGAAATATTCAAAACATGAACAACCTCTCCATCAACATTCGAGATGCTACTGCAAGCCTTGCCACCCAGTTACACGATTGGAGCAGCCAATGGAACGTGGGAGATTATCCACTGCCACCACAATGAGCAACAAAAGGTCTTGCAAAAGCCTGAGCTTGGGCATGTGTTCCCCTCGCAAATTTATTTGTGTAATAACGATGTTGTACTCCAGCTCCTTGAGATTTTTGAAACACTCATGTTGGCTTGTTCCAAGACTTTTCTTTTTTCCTTTTCTTTTTAATTTTCTTTCGTTTTAGTTTGTTTTTGTTTTTCGTTTGTTTTTATTTTCTTAAAACCCTTGCTTGTCACAAGTTCTTTTCGATTCTTTAAATCCCTATCCTCGAAAATACAAAAACATTTTTGTGTTTTTCCTTTTTTCGTAAATGTGGATTCACACTTTGCCTCTTTGCTTTAATATAATTATGAGAGTAATCAGGTTTGAGTTTTGAAGGAACACATCCCTATAAGGAAGGGGACCATGAAGTTACATATGAAGGAAGAGGACCATGAAGGTTGTTTATCTTAGTTTGTTGATTTTCCAAGATGCCATGCTAGTGGGAAGTAATTTAAGATGGTTAGAGTAAGGCTTTTTAATAGTATGATGATTAGTTGTTGAAGCTCTTGCTCTAGTTCTTTTAGTTAACCAAGTCTTGCCTTGGAAATAATATTGCCAAACAAGTACAATAAGAAAATGTCTGAAATTTACGACTTGTTTGATGAATGATTGTGTTGAGAGTATACCCTTGATGATACTTAACCCCATAGATATTTTGATAGTCTTGACGACACTCATGAAAGCAGTTGTTTGATTGAAATAAAGTCTAGTGGTAATTGTGATGCATACCAAAGCTAACCTTGTGGATCAAACCATGGTACTAGATCAAAAAAAGCGAGACAACTTTGTTCTATGTCTCTAATGCACACCTTTCGGATGCCAATAACTCTGCTAGCTTTTGAACGATCTATGGTATAACCCCGGATTTCGGCTATGAGTTGATGACATGAGTGGCATACATGTCAATATATGGGCAAAAGTATTGGTACTCTCAAAGGTTGTGTAAACACTTACAAAAGAAATATTCAGCGATCCTTGAAAGAATAAAAAAAGATATCTATGAGGATCCACATAACAAGTCCTTACCATGGTCTCATTACTACTGTACGAGTTTTTCTTGAAAAACAATGATCGGATTAGAAGTGTTTTTGATAGACTTGATTTATTGATGTGGGTGTAAATAAGACACTTCATTGTTGTGTTACTTAGGACTTGAAACTCTCTTACTCAATTATGCTATTTAAACATTCTAGTGTTCCTTGGCAAGCTGAGAGTTAATTAGAAGAATTAGTTTGATTGCTACACTTCTAGTTACTTATACTTATATTAAACTTTACTTTGATTGGCTTGATTTTCTGAAGCTTGTATAGTATTCTTGTCATCTCTCTAACTTTGATAAGCCTCACAAATGAATGAAGTGTTGAGGGCATATGACTATGAACCGTAAGTGAATTCTTATTCTTGTTGTTTCAAGTTTAAACGCTGAATTCCTTATAGTTCTTTTGTTTTTTCTTGCTCGAGGGCGATCAAGGTTTCAGCTGTGGGGAAGTTGATGGCTAAACAATTAGCCATCTTCTGCCATGTTTAAACATTGTTTTTGGTCAAGCAATTGCCAAAAACTCTCAATCCATGCCACTAATGACTAATAATTGCAAATATATGCAAATCCCTCTTTGAATTATGTTGTGCAGGAAATCACAGTTTTTAATGCGAAATAAGGAGTCATAATGAAGGTTTTTGAGGAAGTCCACATGGCCAAGTAACTGGGGAGGCGTTCCAGGGCGTCAGCAAGCTTAACGACCACAGGTACGGGCAGGGCCCCGCCCGTACCGCCTACCCGTACCAGATGGCGACAGCTTTGTCTCGTCAAACCCTACAACTTTCGTGAAGACGACTATATATTTTAAGGCTCCAGCCGCCAGCCAGAGAGTCACCGTTCTCAAATTACATCACAACACCACCGAAGGAGATCCACACCATTGTTCATCACTTCCACCATCCATCCATCCACTAGCCATAGCCATTGCTTTGTACGTTAGATCTCCTTGTGATTTGGCAACCATTGTAAGAATATTTGATTTCAATCTAAGTATTTGTATGATGTTTTCTATCTCTGGTCTATTTGTTATAAGTGAGTAGTCCTCACGGGCTGCGGGTTGGGGATAAACTTTGTAGCGATTATGTGCATTTAGATCATGGGAGTATTGTATTTTGTTTGCAATTGAGGTTTGTATCTTTTGTTTCTTTGTCTCTTGTCTCGATCTATGGACTTGTAGGTACCCAAGATCCCATAGATTGATAAAGGCATGAGGTGAGATACTTGACTAGCGGCGATCTCATAGGAACTTCAATGAAAGAAAGGGTAGTACGACTTTCGCTTAGCGCCCCTTTCGGGAATCACAACAACATCCTCACTTAAAGCTTTGATCTGTGTTTTACACTTAATAATCATTAGTAACCCATGGTTTCGGTGTGCACTTGGCTAGATTAAAAGTCTATTGCTATGCCCACTGCTTCACGGGGGCTCTAGAGTATTAGGATGTGTTGCCCACAAGAGATTATTTCTATTCAAGCATTACACATGACTATGCTTATTATCATATTTTATCCCATATGATGTGCAGCTGCAGGTGGATCTTCCACCCTGGCCTATCTCCATCCATTGATTCAACCCATTATAAAGTAAACTATATTGGTCCGGTAAACTAAGGTAAAATGAACAAATAAAGTCTTGTAGATGTGTCCTTTTTATTTCCTTTTAGCATTGCATTCCAAGGTTCGATTAAACCTAGGTCTTCTAGAGAAAAAGCTATTATAGTACATCCGGAATCCAGATCGAAGGTATCAGTCTGCTCCTGATAAAAAGATTGGCGACTCATCTTTTAGGCCCTTGTCCTGTGCCATGGCAGACACGACAGAAATGGAAGCAACACAAATTGATGATGGTGACAATCCCATGTTATACGGGGTTGTTTCTGGGACAGCGAAGGAGATTTCTATTGATGCTATGCCGGGGATCAATTCAACGGCGACCTCTTCATCGCCACGGCCTAGGGGCATCCAGGTGACTTCTCCCAGGTTGAGGACACCGACATGTGATCCTTTTATCTCCAAGAACGTGGCCAGGGGCGCTTACCTAGGGGGTGATCGATATTCTCAAGAAGATCTGGTGGCTTATGGCGGGATCCCTTTCATGACAGGGGCAGGGGTAAGGTCTAGTGACCGTATCCGTGCCCAACTTGACGTTGATGTGCCTCAGCTAGAGCGGGCTCAGCGCCGTGCTTAGGAGAAGGAGAACTACACGTCAACAGGTGCGGATTTTATATCTAAATTTTCATTTGCATCTATACCTAATGATGTAGTTACTACTAAGATTTTAAAGTTGGGGGTATCATTAGGGAATTCACCAAGTCAATTTAACTCATCTGTGAACTTAATCAAGCCAGTCGACCTTTAGAGAACCTTAGTGATGCTAAATAAAAATGAGGACAAAGCTAGGTCTCAAAAAGATGACTTAAGTAGCCTATCAATGAATGAAGCAATATCTTTTAGTGAGGATGTAACATCCCAAAACTTAATCCAAAGTTAATCAAGATCAAATCTACCCAATTTAGGGTTAACAAAACCTTTTTCATTTAAAAATCTTTAAGCATTCATATGTGTGTGCATTTAAAATAGGAGTCATTTTGAATTGCCATGTTTGAGTGATCTATTGGTTGTAAAATGATTTTAAGGTAAATTACACATCATCTAGATCATCCCCAAGCAAATCCCAAAGAACAAGAAATCAAAATAAATAAATAAGGCAAATGGGCATTTTTTCCATTTTAATCACCTAACCTACTTTGGCTATTCCTAGCACTCAATTCCCAACAGAGATAATTGTGGATCTTTGCACCCCTTGCTAGTACAAGTAGTGCTGTGCCAAGGCCCACTTTGTGATCTCCCAAAAACATTCAAACTCTAATTTTAAATGACATTTGAAAATTGAATCTAGTGTATGTATCAAGATCACACTATTTCAAAAACCAACCAGATGGACTCCATTTTAAAATCCCAAGCAAACCTAGATTCTTAAGCATAAGATACACCACTCCACCAAAAATCAGCTCAAAATTCAAATAAAAGTTTCATGTGGCCATTTGATCGAACAGTTGGCAGACATAAAATTTCTGGCCTAACTAATACTATTGCCAATTGATCCCTTGTCCCCCATTCAACCCTTTCTGCTCTTCCCTGTCTCCTCCAGCTCTAACCAAACTCTCACCGGCCTATCCCTTAGCCGTTTGCAGCTGTTGTGCGCCGCCCAAACTTGATCACCGCCAGCCGAGCATGTGCACCTTGCAGCCGACTATGCCGCGCCAAACCAGCACCGCCACTAGCACCGCCTAACCCTACCGCCACTCCCTGTCCACCCCAGGATAATCGCCAACCCCTGGACCACCCTAGAGCCGTGCCGCCCTTTCCTCTCTACGTGCAGCCAGAGCACGCCAGCACGCCACACACCACGCCTCGACACCAAATCGCGTGCGCTACTTCGCCTTGAACCCAACAACCCGCCAGACACGGCCGTGCACCGCTCCGCGACCCACAGTCGCCCGGATCCGCGTCGAGCACCGCCTCTGCATCCTAGAGCACGGGAAGCTCCCGACCAATTGCCACCGCCTCCAGCCAAGCCATTGTGCCGTACCTAACCGCCAGCAGACCGCCCACCGTCCGCGTACCTCGCCCACGCCGGTAGCCCCCTGTATCGCCGTCACCGACGAGCCGTGACCATACCTCACTGCCTCACCGTCTAGCCTATATAAGGACCCCCCACAGCACCATTTCCTCACACCATCTCCCTCCCCTCTCTCCACTGACCGTTTCCCCTCTCTCGCTGGAGCCGCTCGAGCAGCACATCATCGGAATTCCGTCGGAGGTAGCCGCTGCAGAGGAGGAGACGTGGTCGTCGATTTCGTCCACCTCAGCCCATGCCGCGACTTCTCCTGAGATCGCCATCGTCCTCCTGTTTGTTTGCCCGCCTCGCCGCACTAGCTGGAGCCCTGGTACGCCCCCAGTAGACCCCCACCAGCCGCTTAGGGTTCAGTCTCGCCGGCGACGAGTCTGTCATCGACAACGACCGTGGACCGTAGATCTTGTTCTAATCGTGTGGTTATTATCGCCCTGTACCGCTTTGGGTTTTAAGTGCCACTGACATGTGGGACCAGCCTGTCAGTCGCCCTCTGTGCTGCTGAGCGTCACTGGGCCGGCCCAATTACTTTCCCGTGCTGATCCAGTAATCCAAATTAGTATTTTTCTATTTAGACTTAAAATCAATTATGTCCCTTAGTTTAAAAATCAATACATGGAGTTATACAAATCCAAATTGAGTGATTCCAATTTTATTAGAAAGATAATGAAAATCTCTATCCAAGCCCGTTGGATTTAAATAATTTAGAGTTAGAGATATCTCCTAGTAAAAATAATAAGACAGAAGCATTTGCACATTCAAACATTTTTATAAAATCAACCATAATAGCTTTTGATTTGATTCCAACTCTCAAAAATCACATTTAACCATACCTATCTGAATATGTAATAATATTAAGGTTTGCATGCAGTGACTTTGGACTAGTACCAAAATAATGCTATGTAGGCATTTCTAGTCACTTTAAATCATTAACCATTAAACTTAAACTTATTAAAATATGATCCAACCTTACTTAGAATATGTGGTGGTGACATGTGTCCATATGATCCTATATTTTAATTCTAGAATATTAAATCTTAGTTATTTTCCAATGAGTAGAAATTACTTTTCTCAAATAAAAAGAATGAAGCTAGTTAATTAAACCTTATGATGCTTGTGATGATAATAGATCATCAAATGTGTGCCTTAGTGTGCTAAGTAGACTAGTTAAGTATTGTTTGGTGATAGTGTATCCCGTATGTATTTATAAACGATAGTATTGACCAAGCTTTCGAGGAGGAGGGGTTCTACGAAGAGGAGGAGGAAGAAAACTTCAACCACTGCTCCAACAAAGGCAAGCTATTGTTAGCAAGCTAGAATTAAGCTAGATAACCTAAGCAAGATGCATTAGGCATGCTTTGGTTATACCACTTTGACTATTACCTACCCCAAGACTTATTTCCAAGCTTTACTTTCTTTACTTTATCAAAGTCCTTTACTTGTTTAAAGGTAGCATAAAAAGTACAAAACTTGACCTACCTAGTTAGACTTAGATGTCAATCTATGGCATGAGATTGAGCTTAGCATCCCATATTAGTGAACACTCTTCACTTAGTAGTTTAGAGCTAAACCAAACTTGATTCACTTTAGATGGGAATACTTGGTGAAAATGAATTGTGAAAACCTTGGAACGATGAGTCATTCTATTGAGATGTTTTGACATGTGTTGAGAAACACAAATGGTTTACGATGATGAAATTATTGAGGCATCAACCTTAGCCCTTTTACAAAACTGATGGTTGGGTTCGGATGCGATACCATTCCAATTTTACCGTACAACCACAATAATTGAATTGGGTAAGGCTTAGCCGGGAGTTATATGCATTAGTATTAGTTCCCTCGCGGGAGAGGTTTGAGCTATGGGTACCTCTCAATGTTGTCCACCTATGAAGTGCCCAAGATGACAGATGGTCATGGTTGGGAGGCCATATTCATAGGAGACGTGCTTATACTAGGGTGTCTAAAGGAAAGGTTATGTTTGATTATCTGCATACTAAGTATGATGATTCAGGGTTATCCCTGACAGATGTATCGAATCTTGTGGGGAAAGTGTACCACCTCTGTAGAGTGTCAAACTATTCGAATAGCCGCGTCCGCGGTTATGGACAGTTGGAGTGGCCATACTATTCTGTTGTCAGATGTTTTCAAAACAACTTATGAAATGAATTGTGACATGATTTGACCACAACAGAGATGTGACTATGACAATTAAGTTCCCACTTAGGTGATTTCAAACTTTATTTTATCTTTCTTTGTTTCTGAACTTAGCTTAGGTTTCAAACATAACCTTACAAATGAACTTAGAGTTAGCATTCCTACTAGAACTATCTTACTTATTAGTGGTAGTTTGCGAGTACTTAAAGAGTACTCATGGCTTTTGTCACTGGCTATTCCCATGGCCAGACTATGAAGGAGACTACCAAGATGAAGGACAGCAGGACGACTATGATAACTAGGACTATCTTCCATCATCAACATTGCCTGTGACTCTAAAAATGGACCCTACCGCTACGCTTATTATTTATTCCGCTGCTTGTTGTATTAAGACTAGATCATGAGATCCTTTATTTCTTGTAAGACCTTATTATGGTTTGTAATGGATGATGTACTATGATATCCAATCTGTTATGTCTCGCAAAAATGGTAATCCTGGGATTGCGATGTATGGCATAACAGGCATCTGGGATTAAAAATCCGCGTGTTGACAAGTTGGTATCAGTGCCATCCTGACCATAGGTGACCCTAGTTAGAATGGACATCCGAACAAAAACTTAGCTTCAAAAACCAAAGTGAGTATTTATGAAAACTATTTCCTCTCTTACCCTTGGGAATTATTTCTCTCAAAAAAATTCATGTTCCTCCAAATTCTTACATTACCACATAAAATTTGACACACTTGATCACTTCACTAACTTTCTCACCCTTAATTCTTATAGATGGAGACTCGGTTCATCAAGTTCTACTAGTTGGGCAACGCAGGCCAGCTGATCTTCGAGAGGGATCTTGATGCATTATCGGAGTACTTGGGACGCCCGCATCCGGAGGTTTTGGGAGCTCAACTTACTGGACCCCCAGGAGGAGACTTACAATGGCTAGTCACCGCTGATCTTCGAGGCAAGATAGAAGCACCAATGTCCGGGAGGATCCAGTTCTCCGTGAGAGAGAACAACTGGCTAGATGGATTAGCCAGGGCAATGCATGAAGCTCTCGCACATCTGTGTGCCATGAGTGTCAACCAAATTCAAGGAACCCGCTTTGCTCACTACGCAAGGCGTGACTTTATGGGGATGCCCATGGAGATGCCAAGTCACCCGGAGTTGAAGCGTCAAGTGGAGAACCTCGACTTCCTACTGTACGACAGAAAGAAGGAATTGGACAATGCTAGAGAGTTCGCCAACCACAACCTCGCCCTTGCCGCCCAGAAGGCCCAGACTTTCTCACTGCTCATCAAGGATCGTCAGTCTCTTCACCGTCAGCGCGCAAAGAAGGATCACACCATCGACCGTCTTTGGAAGAAGGTGGCCGACCTCGAGAAGACCATCGAGGAGCAAGAAGCTCAGCTTGCCGCAAAAGACGAAGAAGAGGAAGGTGAAGACATCCAGGGAGATATGGACTCTTACCTCAGCAATGATGATGACTTTCTGGAGGAGGATGCTGTGGACTTCTACACCGACAATGATGACTCCGACTTCATCGATGATGAGTAGATGCACTAGAGCACTATCGTAGCATGAGGAGTATCGGTCCCATTGTATCGTAGCTTGCAGAATGGTTCTTAAAACCATCTGTTTTCCTTTTCTGTTGTGGTGTGTTTGTGTTTGTATCATGTGCTTTGCTTGAATGAATGAGATGAAGTTAGTTGCAAAACCTGAGTCAAACTCAAAGTTTTAGATTTGAAATCAAAACCATAAACCTTAGAACTTTCCCTCTTACCCCGTTATCTACCTCAATCTTCAGATGACTCGTTGAAACCCCGGAGGGAGCAGCTCATCGCAAGACCTAATGCTGCAGATTATGCAGATGCTAGTTGCCGACCGTGAAGCTAGCAGGGCAGAGTGCCAAGCCAACCTAGCAACACTGCAGCAGATCGCCTAGATGGCCCAAAACAACCAAGGCCATGGAAATCAGGATCATCAAGGATCCAAACTGAAAAATTTCCAGAATACCAATCCCCCAATCTTTAGCACTTCAGAGAACCCACTAGATTGTGATGACTGGTTGCAGACAATGGAGAACAATTTAGAAGTAGCCAGAGTTGATGACAACGAGAAAGTTCTGTTTGCCACCCACTACTTGGCAGGATATGCAAGAGCATGGTGGAACAACACCCACACAATGAACCATGGTCAAGTGATGACATGGGAAGCCTTCAAAGTCAAGTTCAGGCGCACCCACGTGCCGCAGGGTCTAGTCACCCGAATGAGGGATGAATTCAGAGAGCTGAAGCAAGGCAGAATGACTGTAGTGGAATACCGTGACAGATTCTTGTCCCTAGCCAGGTACGCACCTGATGATATCAACACGGAGGCCAAGAAGAAGGAGAGATTCCTGAACGGGATGCATGATGAGATGCATACGGTTCTTGTCAACATCCGTTTTGAAGATCTCGAAGAGCTAGTCGACTCTGTCATTCAGATGGAAGGGAAGATCAACCAGGCAAACGACAACCACAAGTGTCGTATGATGCACCAAGCTGGATCCGATAGTCACCAGAAGTACTGTACCAACCCTTCTACGGGATATGCACCAAGGAACAACCGACCCCCAATGTCTCGCCCAAACTACCCCAACCATAGCGGAGGCAATGTGAAGTCCGGAGGAAACAACAATCACCCCAGCAACACCAGCAATGTCAACCGTGCACCTCCCAAGAGCAACAACAACAACAACACTGCACCCAGAACTGGAAGCAATGCTGTGCTGGTGGCAGCAAAAGACAAGTTTCAGATCACTTGTTTCCAGTGTGGAGTGAAGGGTCACTATTCCAATGAGTGTCCCAAGAAGATTGCCGCCACTGCCAATGTGAATGCCCCAGCTCAACAACAGCGTTTTGTTCAACTAGGAAGAAGATTCGCCCCATGGAACCCTCACAACCGCAACAACCGTCTCTTCCACATGAACGCCGAAGAAGCCCAAGAAGCGCTAGATGTAGTGCTAGGTATGTTTTATGTCAACTCAGATTTAGCAAGAGTGTTGTTTGATTCTGGAGCATCACACTCATTTGTCACCGAAGAATTTGCATGCACTAGTAAGATTCACCCAACCAACTTGAAGCATGTCATGATAGTTCAAATCCTCGGTTCAACCACAAAAGCTAGAAAAATTTGCAAAGCTATGCCTATCAGAATACATGGAATATATTTTTATGCCAATCTAATAGTACTTGGAACCAAATGTTTGGAAGTAGTACTAGGTATGGATTGGATGTCAAAGCATAAAGGACTAATAGACTGTGCCAAGAAAGCCATCACCATGACCAGTAGCTCGGGAGTCTTAGTAGAGCATATATCTGAAACCTTACCCTGTCAATTCAAGTGCAACAAGAGTCTAGCCCTACCCACCATAGACCAAGTCAGAGTAGTCTGTGAATACCCCGACGTATTCCCAGATGAATTGCCAGGTATGCCCCGGATAGGGATATTGAGTTCATTATTGAACTAATCCCCGGAACCGGACCCATAGCCCAGAGACCCTATAGCGTGAACCCCTCAGAGTTAGTAGAGTTGAAGAAGCAGATGGATGCTATGCTGGCAACAGGCTTGATACAACCAAGCGCATCGCCATGGAGATCGCCAGTGTTATTCGTCGATAAGAAAGATGCAGGCAACCGTTTGTGCACAGATTACAGAAAGTTGAATGACGTCACAATCAAAAACAAGTACCCTTTGCCAAAGATAGAGGATCTATTTGGTCAGTTTACTATAGCCAATGTGTTCTCTAAGATTGATCTTAGGACTGGTTATCACCAACTTAAGATTCGTGCAACGGATATTCCGAAGACCGCCTTTACTACTCATTAGGGATTATATGAGTATATGGTCATGTCTTTTGGATTAACCCATGCCCCTGCTTATTTCATGAATCTCATGAATAAGATCTTTATGAATTTTCTGGATAATTTTGTCATTTTCTTTATCGACGATATCCTTATCTACTCCAAGTCAGAAGAAGAACATGAGCAACATCTAAGAATCATCCTTGAAACCCTCAGAGAGCATCGATTGTATGCCAAGTTCAGCAAATGTGAGTTTTGGCTGAAAGAGGTAGGATTCCTAGGACATATTGTGTCTACCGGAGGAATAGCTATTGATCCCACCAAGATCAGAGATGTCGAAGCTTGGGAAGCCCCAACCACTTCAACCCAAGTCCATGCATTTCTTGGATTAGCAGGATACTACCATAAGTTCGCAGAAGGATTTTCTAGCATAGCAAGACCCATGACCCAATTATTGAAGAAGGACAAGAAATTTGAATGGACTGACAAATGTGAAGCCAGTTTCCAAGAGCTCAAGAAGAGATTGATTTCAGCCCCAATATTGATCATGCCAGATATCAAGAAGCCATTTGATGTGTATTGTGATGCATGCAAGATTGGTCTCAGATGTGTATTGATGTAAAAAGGCAAAGTCATCGCTTATCTATCTCGACAACTGAAACAACATGAGCAGAACTATCCGACCCATGATCTTGAGTTAGCAGCTGTAGTGTTGGCATTGAAGACATGGCGTTATTATCTTATGGGTAATCATTGTGAGATTTATTCAGATCACAAGAGCTTGAAGTATATTTTCACTCAGAAGGAGCTGAATATGAGGCAAAGGAGATGGATAGAGTTAATCAAGGATTATGACCTTGACATTCACTATCACCCCGGCAAAGCCAATGTGGTAGCAGATGCTCTTAGCAGATTACCGTGTAGGTTAAACACCATGATCAAGGAGAAGCAACCTAGTTTGTATGAGGAGTTGGAGCAGTTTAGAACTGAGCTAGGTAGCAAAGGATTTCTAGCTAGCATTGAACTTCAACCCACTTTGATCAGCCAAATCAAGGAAGCCCAGAAGGGAAATGAAAGTATCGACGGAATCAAGCATCGTATTGGTACATGAAAGGTACATGGATTCACCGAAGACGAAGAAGGAGTTTTGTGGTACAAAGGTCGTATCTGTGTGCCAGCAGATTCAGAGCTAAAGCAAGTTATCATGCAAGAAGCTCATGATATTCTATCCACCCCGAAGGAACGAAGATGTATCAGGATTTGAAAGAGCAATTTTGGTGGCACAAGATGAAGAGAGAAATCGGAAGCTACATCACCAAGTGTGATATCTGTCAGAGAGTCAAAGCGGAACATCAGAGACCCACAGGACTGTTGCAACAATTGCAGATTCCAGAATGGAAATGGGATTCCATCAGAATGGACTTTATCACCGATTTGCCTACTTCTAGTAGGGGAAATGACTCAATATGGGTCATCGTTGATAGACTATCCAAGGTAGCTCATTTTATACCTGTCAAGACAACTTACTAGAGTTCGAAGCTAGCAGAGTTGTACATTGCTAGAATTGTTAGTCTACATGGAACCCCCAAGACAATAGTATCAGATCGAGGAACCCAATTTACCTCGAGATTTTGGCAGAAAGTCCAAGAAGGATTCGGAACCAAGTTGAATTTCAGCACCGCTTATCACTCGCAAACTGATGGACAGACTAAAAGAGTCAACAGATCCTAGAGGATATGTTGAGAGCTTGTGTGTTAGAGTATGGATCAAAATGGGAAGATTGCCTGCCTTTCACAGAATTCTCATATAACAATAGTTATCAAGCCAGTTTGCAAATGACACTATTTGAGTTCCTATATGGAAGAAAGTGTCGTACCCCTTTGAATTGGTCGCAAGTCGGAGAGAGTCAGATCTTTGGACCCGACATTCTCCGAGAAGCCGAAGAGAAGGTTCAAAAAGTCCGTGAGCACCTCAAGACCGTCCAATCCAGACAGAAGAGTTATACTGACAAGAGAAGGAGAGACATGACTTTAAATGTCGGAGATTTTGTATATATCAAGGTTTCGCCATTGAAGGGAACACAACGCTTTAGTCCGAAAGGAAAGTTAGCCTCCAGATATATCAGACCCTTCAAGATTCTGAACCGCTGAGGAGAAGTATCGTATCAACTGGAACTGCCAGAGGAGATGTTAGCCATCCACAATGTGTTCCATATCTCGTTACTTCGCAAATGCCTAGAAGTGCGGGAGAAGACCGAAGTGTTCAAAAACATCGATCACCAAGCTGTTGATATCAACAAGGATCTGACGTATCGTGAAGTGCCCATCCGTATCTTAGAGGAAGCCTACAGAACCACCAGGACCAGGAGTATCAAATTTCTCAAGATTCAATGGAGCAACCATACTGAAGAAGAAGCCACTTGGGAGCGAGAAGATTACATTAGGACAGAGTTTCCAGATCTCTTTAGTTCCTAGTTTTCTTTCTTAAATCTCGGGACGAGATTTTTTTTAAGTGGGGAAGGTTTGTAACATCCCAAAACTTAATCCAAAGTTAACCAAGATCAAATCTACCCAATTTAGGGTTAACCAAAACTTTTCCATTTAAAAATCTTTAAGCATGTGTGTGCATTTAAAATAGGAGTTGTTTTGAATTGCCATGTTTGAGTGATCTATTGGTTGTAAAATGATTCTAAGGTAAATTACACATCATCTAGATCATCCCCAAGAAAATCCCAAAGAAAAAGAAATCAAAAACAACAAATAAGGCAAATGGTCATTTGTGCCATTTTAATCACCTAGCCTACTTTGGCTATTCCTAGCACTCAATTCCCAACAGAGATAATTGTGGATCTTTGCACCCCTTGCTAGTACAAGTAGTGATGTGGCAAGGCCCACTTTGTGATCTCCCAAAAACATTCAAACTCTCATTTTAAATGACATTTGAAAACTGAATCTAGTGTATGTATCAAGATCACACTATTTCGAAAACCAACCAAATGGACTCCATTTTAAAATCCCAAGCAAACCTAGATGCTTAAGCATAAGATACACCACTCCACCAAAAATCAGCTCAAAATTCAAATAAAAGTTTCATGCGGCCATTTGATCGAACAGTTGGCAGGCAAAAAAATTCTGGCCTAACTAATACTGTTGCCAATTGATCCCTTGTCCCATATACAACCCTCTCTACTCTTCCCTGTCTCCCCCAGCTCTAACCAAACTCTCACCGGCCTATTCCTTAGCCGTTTGCAGCAGTTGCGCGCCACCCAAACTTGGTCACCGTCGGTCGAGCATGCGCAGCTCGTAGTCGACCACGCCACGCCAAACCAGCACCACCACTAGCACCGCCTAACCTACCGCCACTCCCTGTCCACCCCACGATCATCGCCAGCACCTGGACCACCCTAGAGCCGCGCCGCCCTTTCCTCTTTGCGTGCAGCCAGAGCACGCCAGAGCGCGATCGCCGCCAGCATGCCATCGACCACGCCTCGACACCAAATCACGTGCGCCGCTTCGCCTTGAACCCAGCAACCCGCCAGACACGGCCGTGCACCACCACGCGACCCACAGTCGCCGGGAGCCGCGTCGAGCACCACCTCTGTCTCCCAGAGCGCGGGAAGCTCCTGAGCAATTGCCACCGCCTCTAGCCAAGCCATTGCGCCATAGCTGACCACCAGCAGACCGCCCACCGTCCGCCTACCTCGCCCACGCCGGTAGCCCCCTGTATCGCCAGCACTGACGAGCCGCGCCCATACCTCACTGCCTCACCGTTGAGCCTATATAACGAGGCCTCCCCATCACCATTTCTTCACACCATCTCACTCCCCTCTCTCCACTGACCGTTTCCCCTCTCTCGCAGGAGCCGCTCGAGCAGCACATCACCAGAATTCCGCTGGAGGTAGCCGCTGCAGAGGAGGAGATGTGGTCGTCGATTGCGTCCACCTCAGCCCCTACCGCGACTTCGCCTGAGATCGCCGTCGTCCGCCAGTTCGTTTGCCCGCCTCGCTGCACTAGCTGGAGTCCTGGTATGCCCCCAGTAGACCCCCACCGGCCGCTTAGGGTTCAGTCTCGCCAGCGACGAGTCCGTCGTCGACGATGATCGTGGACCGTAGATCTTGTTCTAATCGTGTGGTTATTATCGCCTTGTACCGCTTCGGGTTTTAAGTGCCGCTAACATGCGGGACTAGCCTATCAGTCCCCTCTGTGCCGCTGAGCGTCACTGGGCCGGCCCAATTACTTTCCCACGCTGACCCGGTAATTCAAATTAGGATTTTTCTATTTAGACTTAAAATCAATTATGTCCCTTAGTTTAAAAATCAATTCAAAGAGTTATACAAATCAAAATTGAGTGATTCCAATTTCGTTAGAAAGATAATGAAAATATCTATCCAAGCCTGTTGGATTTAAATCATTTAGAGTTAGAGATCTCTCCTAGTAAAAATAACAAGACAGAAGCATTTGCACATTCAAACATTTTTATAAAATCAACCATAATAGATTTTGAGTTGATTCCAACTCTCAAAAATCACATTTAACCATACCTATCTGAATATGTAATAATATTAAGGTTTGCATGCAGTGACTTTGGACTAGTACCAAAATAATGCTATATAGGCATTTCTAGTCACTTTAAATCATTAATCATTAATCATTAAACTTAAACTTATTAAAATGTGATCCAACATTCAAATCACATTACCATATGTTAGAATATGTGGTGATGACATGTGTCCATATGATCCCATATTTTAATTGGAGAATATTAAATCTTGGTTATTTTTTCAATGAGTAGAAAATACTTTTCTCAAATAAAAAGAACAAAGCTAGTTAATTAAACTTTGTGATGTTTGTGATGATAATAGATCATCAAATGTGTGCCTTAGTGTGATAATTCGACTAGTTAAGTATTCTTTGGTGATTGTGTATCCCGTATGTATTTATAGATGATAGTGTCGACCAAGCTTTCGAGGAGGAGGTGTTCTACCAAGAGGAGGAGGAAGAAAACTTCAACCACTTCACCAACCAAGGCAAGCGATTGTTAGCAAGCTAGAATTAAGCTGGATAACCTAAGTAAGATGCATTAGGCATGCTTTGGTTATACCAATTTGACTATTCCCTACCCCAAGTTTTATTTCCAAGCTTTACTTTCTATACTTTATCAAAGTCCTTTACTTGTTTAAAGGTAGCATAAAAATTATAAAACTTGACCTACCTAGTTAGACTTAGATGTCATTCTATGGCATGAGATTGAGCTTAGCATCCCATATTAGTGAACACTCTCAACTTACTAGTTTAGAGCTAAACCAAAACTTGATTCACTTAGATGGGAATACTTGGTGAAAAGGAATTGTGAAAACCATGGAATGATGAGTCATTCTATTGAGATGTTTTGACATGTGTTGAGAAACACAAATGGTTTACGATGATGAAAATGTTGAGGCATGAGCCTTAGCCCTTTTACAAAACTGATGGTTGGGTTCGGATGCGATACCATTCCAATTTTACCGTACAACCACAATACCTGAATTGGGTAAGGCTTAGCCTGAAGTTTATATGCATTAGTATTAGTTCCCTCGCGGGAGAGGTTTGAGCTGAGGCTACCTCTCAATGTTGTCCACCTATGTAGTGCCCAAGATGACAGATGGTCATGGTTGGGAGGCCATATTCATAGGAGAGGTGCTTATACTAGGGTGTGTAAAGGAAAGGTTATGTTTGATTATTTGCATACTAAGTATGACGATTCAGGGTTATCCCTGACAGATGTATCGAATCTTGTGGTGAAAGTGTACCACCTCTGTAGAGTGTCAAACTATTCGAATAGCCGCGTCCGCGGTTATGAACAGTTGGAGTGGCCATATTGTTCCGTTGTCAGATGTTTTCAAAAAAACTTATGAAATGAATTGTGCCATGACTTGACCACAACAGAGTTGTGACTATGACAATTAAGTTCCCACTTAGGTGATTTGAAACTTTATTTTATCTTTCTTTTTTTTTGAACTCAGCTTAGGTTTCAAACTTAACCTTACAAATAAACTTAGAGTTAGCATTCCTACTAGAACTATCTTACTTGTTAGTGGTAGTTTGCGAGTACTTAAAGAGTACTCATGGCTTTTGTCCCTGGCTATTCCCGGTGCCAGACTATGAAGGAGACTACCAAGATGAAGGACAGCAGGACGGCTATGATAACTAGGACTATCTTCCATCATCAGTATTGCCTGTGACTCTGAAGATGGACCCCACTGCTACGTTTATTATTTATTCCGCTGCTTGTTGTATTAAGACTGGATCATGAGATCCTTTATTTGTTGTAAGACCTTATTATGGTTTGTAATGGATGATGTACTCTGATATCCAATCTGTTATGTCTCGCAAAAATGGTAATCCTAGGATTGCGATGTATGGCATAACAGGCATCTGGGATTAAAAATCCGGGTGTTGACAAGTTAGTATTAGAGCCATCCTGACCATAGGAGACCCTAGTTAGAATGGACGTCCGAACAAAAACTTAGCTTCAAAAACCAAAGTGAGTATTTATGAAAACTATTTCCTATCTTACCCTTGGGAATTCTTTCTCTCAAAAAAATTCATGTTCCTCCAAATTCTTACATTACCACATAAAATTTGACACACTTGATCACTTCACTAACTTTCTCACCCTTAATTCTTATAGATGGAGACTCGGTTCATCAAGTTCTACTAGTTGGGCAACGCAGGCCAACTGATCTTCGAGAGGGATCTTGATGCATTATCGGAGTACTTGGGACGCCCGCATCCGGAGTTTTTGGGAGCTCAACTTACTGGACCCCCAGGAGGAGACTTACAATGGCTAGTCACCGCTGATCTTCGAGGCAAGATAGAAGCACTATTGTCCGGGAGGATCCAGTTCTCCGTGAGAGAGAACAACTGGCTAGATGGATTAGCCAGGGCAATGCATGAAGCTCTCGCACATCTGTGTGCCATGAGTGTCAACCAAATTCAAGGAACCCGCTTTGCTCACTACGCAAGGCGTGACTTTATGGGGATGCCCATGGAGATGCCAAGTCACCCGGAGTTGAAGCATCAAGTGGAGAACCTCGACTTCCTGATGTACGACAGAAAGAAGGAATTGGACAATGCTAGAGAGTTCGCCAACCACAACCTCGCCCTTGCCGCCCAGAAGGCCCAGACTTTCTCACTGCTCATCAAGGATCGTCAGTCTCTTCACCGTCAGTGCGCAAAGAAGGATCACACCATCGACCGTCTTTGGAAGAAGATGGCCGACCTCGAGAAGACCATCAAGTCTTAGATGGGAATACCTCAAGGTGTGCATTTAAAATAGGAGTTGTTTTGAATTGCCATGTTTGAGTGATCTATTGGTTGTAAAATAATTCTAAGGTAAATTACACATCATCTAGATCATACCCAAGTAAATCCCAAAGAAAAAGAAAACAAAACAATAAATAAGGCAAATGGTCATTTTTGCCATTTTAATCACCTAGCCTACTTTGGCTATTCCTAGCACTTAATTCCCAACAGAGACAATTGTGGACCTTTGCACCCCTTGCTAGTACAAGTAGTGATGTGCCAAGGCCCACTTTGTGATCTCCCAAAAACATTCAAACTCTAATTTTAAATGACATTTGAAAATTGAATCTAGTGTATGTATCAAGATCACACTATTCCAAAAACCAACCAAATGGACTCCATTTCCCCTCTCTCACTGGAGCCGCTCGAGCAGCACATCGCCGGAATTCCGCGGAGGTAGCCGCTGCAGAGGAGGAGACGTGGTCATCGATTTTGTCCACCTCAGCCCCTGCCGCGACTTCGCCTGAGCTCGCCGTCATCCACCAGTTGGTCACCGCCGGCCGAGCATGCGCAACTCGTAGCCGACCACGCCACGTCAAACCAGCACAGCCACTAGCACTGCCTAACCCTATCGCCACTCCCTGTCCACCCCACGATCATCGCCAGCCCCTGGACCACCCAGAGCCGCGCCGCCCTTTCCTCTCTACGTGTAGCCAGAGCATGCTAGAGCGCGATCGCCGCCAACACGCCACAGACCATGCCTCGACACCAAATCGCGTGCGCCGCTTCGCCTTGAACCTAGCAACCCGCCATACACGGTCGTGCACCGCCGCGCGACCCACAGTTACCGGGAGCCTCGTCGAGCTCCGCCTCTGTCTCCCAGAGTGCGGGAAGCTCCCGACCAATTTCCACTGCCTCTAGCCAAGCCATTGCGTCATAGCTGACCGCCAGCAGACCGCCCACTGTCCGCCTACCTCGCCCACGCCGGTAGCCCCTGTATCGCCGTCACCAACAAGCCGCTCCCATACCTCACTGCCTCACCGCCGAGCCTATATAAGGAGGCCTCCCCAGCACCATTTATTCACACCATCTCACTCCCCTCTCTCCACTGACCGTTTCCCCTCTCTCGCGGGAGCCGCTCGAGCAGCACATCGCTGGAATTCCGCCGGAGGTAGCCGCTGCAGAGGAGGAGACGTGGTCATCGATTTAGTCCACCTCAGCCCCTATCGCGACTTCGCCTGAGCTCGCCGTCATCCACCAGTTCATTTGCCCGCCTCGCCACACTAGCTGGAGCCCTGGTACGCCCCTAGTAGACCCCCACCGGCCGCTTAGGGTTCAATCTCGCCGGCGACGAGTCCGTCGTTGACGAGTCCGTCGTTGACGATGATCATGGACCATAGATCTTGTTCTAATCGTGTGGTTTTTATCACCCCGTACCGCTTCTGGTTTTAAGTGCAGCTGACATGTGGGAACAGCCTATTAGTCGCCCTCTGCGCCGCTGAGCGTCAATGGGCCGGCCCAATTACTTTCCCGCGCTGACCCAGTAATTCAAATTAGGATTTTTCTATTTAGACTTAAAATCAATTATGTCCCTTAGTTTAAAAATCAATTCAGAGAGTTATGCAAATCCAAATTGAGTGATTCCAATTTTTTAGAAAGATAATTAAAATATTTATCCAAACCCGTTGGACTTAAATCATTTAGAGTTAGAGATCTCTCCTAGTAAAAATAACAAGATAGAAGTATTTGCACATTCAAACATTTTTATAAAATCTATCATAATTGCTTTTGAGTTGATTCCAACTCTCAAAAATCACATTTACCCAAACCTATCTAAATATGTAATAATATTAAGGATTGCATGCCGTGACTTTGGACTACTACCAAAATAATGCTATATAGGCATTTCTAGTCACTTTAAATCATTAATCATTAATCATTAAACTTAAACTTCTTAAAATGTGATCCAACCTTCAAATCACATTTCCATATGTTAGAATATGTGGTGATGACATGTGTCCATATGGTCCCATATTTTAATTGGAGAATATTAAACCTTAGTTATTTTTCAATGAGTAGAAATTACTTTTCTCAAATAAAAAGAATGAAGCTAGTTAATTAAATATTCTGATGATTGTGATGATAATAGATCATCAAATGTGTGCCTTAGTGTGCTAAGTAGACTACTTAAGTATTGTTTGGTGATTGTGTATCCCGTATGTATTTATAGACGATAGTATAGACCAAGCTTTTGAGGAGGAGGAGTTCTTCCAAGAGGAGGAGGCAGAAAACTTCAACCACTGCACCAACTAAGGCAAGCTATTATTATCAAGCTAGAATCAAGCTTGATAACCTAAGAAAGATGCATTAGGCATGCTTTGGTTATACCACTTTGACTATTACCTATCCCAAGTTTTATTTCCAAGCTTTACTTTCTTTACTTTATCAAAGTCCTTTACTTGTTTAAAGGTAGCATAAAAAGTATAAAACTTGACCTACCTAGTTAGACTTAGATGTCATTCTATGGCATGAGATTGAGCTTAGCATCCCATATTAGTGAACACTCTTAACTTAGTAGTTTAGAGATAAACCAAAACTTGATTCAGTTTAGATGGGAATACTTGGTGATAATGAATTGTGAAAACCTTGGAATGATGAGTCATTATATTGAGATGTTTTGACATGTGTTGATAAACACAAATGGTTTACGATGATGAAAATGTTGAGGCATGAACCTTAGCCCTTTTACAAAACTGATGGTTGGGTTCGGATGCGATACCATTCCAATTTTACCGTACAACTACAATACCTGAATTGGGTAAGGCTTAGACGGAAGTTTATATGCATTAGTATTAGTTCCCTCGCGGAAGAGGTTTGAGCTAAGGCTACCTCTCAATGTTGTCCACCTATGCAGTGCCCAAGATGACAGATGGTCATGGTTGGGAGGCCATACTCATAGGAGAGGTTCTTATACTAGGGTGTGTAAAGGAAAGATTATGTTTGATTATCTGCATACTAAGTATGATGATTCAGGGTTATCCCTGACAGATGTATCGAATCTTGTGGTGAAATGGTACCACCTCTGTAGAGTGTCAAACTATTCGAATAGCCACGACCACGGTTATGGATAGTTGGAGTGACCATACTGTTCCGTTGTCAGATGTTTTCAAAACAATTTATGAAATGAATTGTGACATGACTTGACCACAACAGAGTTGTGACTATGACAATTAAGTTCCCACTTAGGTGATTTGAAACTTTATTTTATCTTTCTTTTTTTTTGAACTCAGCTTAGGTTTCAAACTTAACCTTACAAATGAACTTAGAGTTAGCATTCCTACTAGAACTATCTTACTTGTTAGTGGTAGTTTGCGAGTACTTAAAGAGTACTCATGGCTTTTGTCCCTGGCTATTCCCGGTGCCAGACTATGAAGGAGACTACCAAGATGAAGGACAGCAGGACGGCTATGATAACTAGGACTATCTTCCATCATCAGTATTGCCTGTGACTCTGAAGATGGACCCCACTGCTACGCTTATTATTTATTCCGCTGCTTGTTGTATTAAGACTGGATCATGAGATCCTTTATTTGTTGTAAGACCTTATTATGGTTTGTAATGGATGATGTACTCTGATATCCAATCTGTTATGTCTCGCAAAAATGGTAATCCTAGGATTGCGATGTATGGCATAACAGGCATCTGGGATTAAAAATCCGGGTGTTGACAAGTTAGTATTAGAGCCATCCTGACCATAGGAGACCCTAGTTAGAATGGACGTCCGAACAAAAACTTAGCTTCAAAAACCAAAGTGAGTATTTATGAAAACTATTTCCTATCTTACCCTTGGGAATTCTTTCTCTCAAAAAAATTCATGTTCCTCCAAATTCTTACATTACCACATAAAATTTGACACACTTGATCACTTCACTAACTTTCTCACCCTTAATTCTTATAGATGGAGACTCGGTTCATCAAGTTCTACTAGTTGGGCAACGCAGGCCAACTGATCTTCGAGAGGGATCTTGATGCATTATCGGAGTACTTGGGACGCCCGCATCCGGAGTTTTTGGGAGCTCAACTTACTGGACCCCCAGGAGGAGACTTACAATGGCTAGTCACCGCTGATCTTCGAGGCAAGATAGAAGCACTAATGTCCGGGAGGATCCAGTTCTCCGTGAGAGAGAACAACTGGCTAGATGGATTAGCCAGGGCAATGCATGAAGCTCTCGCACATCTGTGTGCCATGAGTGTCAACCAAATTCAAGGAACCCGCTTTGCTCACTATGCAAGGCGTGACTTTATGGGGATGCCCATGGAGATGCCAAGTCACCCGGAGTTGAAGCGTCAAGTGGAGAACCTCGACTTCCTGATGTACGACAGAAAGAAGGAATTGGACAATGCTAGAGAGTTCGCCAACCACAACCTCGCCCTTGCCGCCCAGAAGGCCCAGACTTTCTCACTGCTCATCAAGGATCGTCAGTCTCTTCACCGTCAGTGCGCAAAGAAGGATCACACCATCGACCGTCTTTGGAAGAAGATGGCCGACCTCGAGAAGACCATCAAGTCTTAGATGGGAATACCTCAAGGTGTGCATTTAAAATAGGAGTTGTTTTGAATTGCCATGTTTGAGTGATCTATTGGTTGTAAAATAATTCTAAGGTAAATTACACATCATCTAGATCATACCCAAGTAAATCCCAAAGAAAAAGAAAACAAAACAATAAATAAGGCAAATGGTCATTTTTGCCATTTTAATCACCTAGCCTACTTTGGCTATTCCTAGCACTTAATTCCCAACAGAGACAATTGTGGACCTTTGCACCCCTTGCTAGTACAAGTAGTGATGTGCCAAGGCCCACTTTGTGATCTCCCAAAAACATTCAAACTCTAATTTTAAATGACATTTGAAAATTGAATCTAGTGTATGTATCAAGATCACACTATTCCAAAAACCAACCAAATGGACTCCATTTCCCCTCTCTCACTGGAGCCGCTCGAGCAGCACATCGCCGGAATTCCGCGGAGGTAGCCGCTGCAGAGGAGGAGACGTGGTCATCGATTTTGTCCACCTCAGCCCCTGCCGCGACTTCGCCTGAGCTCGTCGTCATCCACCAGTTGGTCACCGCCGGCCGAGCATGCGCAACTCGTAGCCGACCACGCCACGTCAAACCAGCACAGCCACTAGCACTGCCTAACCCTATCGCCACTCCCTGTCCACCCCACGATCATCGCCAGCCCCTGGACCACCCAGAGCCGCGCCGCCCTTTCCTCTCTACGTGCAGCCAGAGCATGCTAGAGCGCGATCGCCGCCAACACGCCACAGACCATGCCTCGACACCAAATCGCGTGCGCCGCTTCGCCTTGAACCTAGCAACCCGCCATACACGGTCGTGCACCGCCGCGCGACCCACAGTTACCGGGAGCCTCGTCGAGCTCCGCCTCTGTCTCCCAGAGTGCGGGAAGCTCCCGACCAATTTCCACTGCCTCTAGCCAAGCCATTGCGTCATAGCTGACCGCCAGCAGACCGCCCACTGTCCGCCTACCTCGCCCACGCCGGTAGCCCCTGTATCGCCGTCACCAACAAGCCGCTCCCATACCTCACTGCCTCACCGCCGAGCCTATATAAGGAGGCCTCCCCAGCACCATTTATTCACACCATCTCACTCCCCTCTCTCCACTGACCGTTTCCCCTCTCTCGCGGGAGCCGCTCGAGCAGCACATCGCTGGAATTCCGCCAGAGGTAGCCGCTGCAGAGGAGGAGACGTGGTCATCGATTTAGTCCACCTCAGCCCCTATCGCGACTTCGCCTGAGCTCGCCGTCATCCACCAGTTCATTTGCCCGCCTCGCCACACTAGCTGGAGCCCTGGTACGCCCCTAGTAGACCCCCACCGGCCGCTTAGGGTTCAATCTCGCCGGCGACGAGTCCGTCGTTGACGAGTCCGTCGTTGACGATGATCATGGACCATAGATCTTGTTCTAATCGTGTGGTTTTTATCACCCCGTACCGCTTCTGGTTTTAAGTGCAGCTGACATGTGGGAACAGCCTATTAGTCGCCCTCTGCGCCGCTGAGCGTCAATGGGCCGGCCCAATTACTTTCCCGCGCTGACCCAGTAATTCAAATTAGGATTTTTCTATTTAGACTTAAAATCAATTATGTCCCTTAGTTTAAAAATCAATTCAGAGAGTTATGCAAATCCAAATTGAGTGATTCCAATTTTTAGAAAGATAATTAAAATATTTATCCAAACCCGTTGGACTTAAATCATTTAGAGTTAGAGATCTCTCCTAGTAAAAATAACAAGATAGAAGTATTTGCACATTCAAACATTTTTATAAAATCTATCATAATTGCTTTTGAGTTGATTCCAACTCTCAAAAATCACATTTACCCAAACCTATCTAAATATGTAATAATATTAAGGATTGCATGCCGTGACTTTGGACTACTACCAAAATAATGCTATATAGGCATTTCTAGTCACTTTAAATCATTAATCATTAATCATTAAACTTAAACTTCTTAAAATGTGATCCAACCTTCAAATCACATTTCCATATGTTAGAATATGTGGTGATGACATGTGTCCATATGGTCCCATATTTTAATTGGAGAATATTAAACCTTAGTTATTTTTCAATGAGTAGAAATTACTTTTCTCAAATAAAAAGAATGAAGCTAGTTAATTAAATATTCTGATGATTGTGATGATAATAGATCATCAAATGTGTGCCTTAGTGTGCTAAGTAGACTACTTAAGTATTGTTTGGTGATTGTGTATCCCGTATGTATTTATAGACGATAGTATAGACCAAGCTTTTGAGGAGGAGGAGTTCTTCCAAGAGGAGGAGGCAGAAAACTTCAACCACTGCACCAACTAAGGCAAGCTATTATTATCAAGCTAGAATCAAGCTTGATAACCTAAGAAAGATGCATTAGGCATGCTTTGGTTATACCACTTTGACTATTACCTATCCCAAGTTTTATTTCCAAGCTTTACTTTCTTTACTTTATCAAAGTCCTTTACTTGTTTAAAGGTAGCATAAAAAGTATAAAACTTGACCTACCTAGTTAGACTTAGATGTCATTCTATGGCATGAGATTGAGCTTAGCATCCCATATTAGTGAACACTCTTAACTTAGTAGTTTAGAGCTAAACCAAAACTTGATTCAGTTTAGATGGGAATACTTGGTGATAATGAATTGTGAAAACCTTGGAATGATGAGTCATTCTATTGAGATGTTTTGACATGTGTTGATAAACACAAATGGTTTACGATGATGAAAATGTTGAGGCATGAACCTTAGCCCTTTTACAAAACTGATGGTTGGGTTCGGATGCGATACCATTCCAATTTTACCGTACAACTACAATACCTGAATTGGGTAAGGCTTAGACGGAAGTTTATATGCATTAGTATTAGTTCCCTCGCGGAAGAGGTTTGAGCTAAGGCTACCTCTCAATGTTGTCCACCTATGCAGTGCCCAAGATGACAGATGGTCATGGTTGGGAGGCCATACTCATAGGAGAGGTTCTTATACTAGGGTGTGTAAAGGAAAGATTATGTTTGATTATCTGCATACTAAGTATGATGATTCAGGGTTATCCCTGACAGATGTATCGAATCTTGTGGTGAAATGGTACCACCTCTGTAGAGTGTCAAACTATTCGAATAGCCACGACCACGGTTATGGACAGTTGGAGTGACCATACTGTTCCGTTGTCAGATGTTTTCAAAACAATTTATGAAATGAATTGTGACATGACTTGACCACAACAGAGTTGTGACTATGACAATTAAGTTCCCACTTAGGTGATTTCAAACTTTATTTTATTTTTCTTTGTTTCTGAACTCAGCTTAGGTTTCAAACTTAACCTTACAAATGAACTTAGAGTTAGCATTCCTACTAGAACTATCTTACTTGTTAGTGGTAGTTTGCGAGTACTTAAAGAGTACTCATGGCTTTTGTCCCTGGCTATTCCGTGGCCAGACTATGAAGGAGACTACCAAGATGAAGGACAGCAGGACGGCTATGATAACTAGGACTATCTTCCATCATCAGTATTGCATGTGACTCTGAAGATGGACCCCACTGCTACGCTTATTATTTATTCCGCTGCTTGTTGTATTAAGACTGGATCATGAGATCCTTTATTTGTTGTAAGACCTTATTATGGTTTGTAATGGATGATGTACTCTGATATCCAATCTGTTATGTCTCGCAAAAATGGTAATCCTAGGATTGCGATGTATGGCATAACAGGCATCTGGGATTAAAAATCCGGGTGTTAACAGAGGATTTGTTGATGGAGGAACAACAAGCTATTATAGAACAGAAGGCTGTTCCTTTACAACATGAAAAACATAAAATGAAAAATAAAAAAGAGATTGTGATCATACGTCGGTTAGGAGAAGTTCTAGGCAAAAAAAAAGAAATCTTGATGAGAGGGTTTTTTGGAATAGTGGTGGTTTAACTAATAACGCAAAACATCTAGTAGTTAGGGAGATTTTTAGAGAACACATGCTGGACTTCTTTGGTATTTTTGAAACAGGTAGAGACAACTTCACAACACCATTTGTATCACACCTTTCATGAGGGTGTGACATTATTTGGTATTGTCTGCCACCTTTAGGTAGATCCGATGGTATGTTGGTAGGAACTAATAGTCAAATGTTGAATGTTAAGCAAGTCACAGCAGGCGATAGATGCATTAATTTTCATGTTTCCGATAAATCTGACAACTTTGAATGGTGTTTGATTTCAGTCTATGAGGCTACACAAGATACTAAAAAATCAGAATTCTTGGCCGACTTAGTTAGAATTTGTGAAGGTCAAACTCTGCCAATTTTAGTAGGAGGCGACTTGAATGTTCTTAGAAGAACAAAAGAAAAGAATAATAATAGTTTTAACCCTAGATGGTCATTCATGTTTAATACTATTATTGAGAGCCTAAACTTAAGAGAAATTGTTCTTTCGGGTCGACAGTTTACGTGGGCGAATCGCAGAGAGATGCCAACGTATGAGAAGTTATATAGAGTTTTGGCAAGTATTTTGTGGGAACAAAAACTCACATTAGTAAGCGTTCATGTCCTAACTAGATCGGGGTCTGATACACTCCCCTATTGCTTGACTCAGGTGAACAGGCTCACCTTGGTAACAAAGCATTGTTTTCGTTTGAGCTATCGTGGCATAGACAAGATAATTTATTTGATATAGTGGTGGCTAAGTGGTCAAAAAGAACACCATGCTACTCCCCATTAGAAATTTGACAATACAAGGTACGACAACTTAGATAGTTCTTAAGGCGCTGGGCCAAAGAACAAAGTGGAAGCTATAAACAAAAGAAGACCCAATTAATTCAGGTCATAGAAAAATATGATATTGAAGCAGAAGCAAACACTTTAGATGTAAATGGAAGAACTGATCTGTCAAAAGCAAATGAAGAGTTAACAAAACTAAGAAGAGATGAAGAGTCCAAGTGGGTTCAACGAGCAAAAGTTAAGCATGTACAAGAAGGAGGGAGTAATACAAATTATTTCCATCTTATAGATAACGGTAAACATCATCGAAAATTGATCTTTCAAGTAGAGAAAGATGAAGGAACAATAACTGGGCATGACAATCTTGTTATTTATATCACCAACTATTATAATATGTTGTTTAGGAAACCTGATCAGAATCGGTTTTCTCTAATGGAATCTGAGGTTAATGATATACCTCAATTTTCTGTAGAGGAAAATTATATACTCACTTCTGACTTCACATAGAAGGAGGTATATGAGGCTATCGTGCAAATGGAAAGTAATAAGGCACCGGGTCTTGATGGTTTTCCGACAGAGTTCTACCAAACATTCTTGAGTATTATTAAGTATGATATGATGGCCATGTTTGATAATCTCCAATAGAGAAAGCTATCTCTGTTTCGCCTGAATTTTGGTATTTATTACCAAAAAGGAAAATACTATACAAATTCAACAATATGGACCGATTTTCTTGCTAAATGTGATTTTCAATTTTTTACTAAGGTGGGAACAAATATATTAACAAATATCCTACATAAGGTTGTGCAACTAACTCAGACGGCTTTCATGCCGGGCAGACATATCCTAGAAGGTGTTTTAGTCTTACATGAAACTATTCACGGCATTCAAAGATATTAGATGGGGTTATTTTAAAACTCGACTTTTAAAAAGAGTATGATAAGGTTAAGTGGAATTTCTTACAACAAGCGTTGCGAATGAAATGATTTCACTCAAAATGGTTCCATTGGGTTGAGCAATTCATAACTAAAGGAAGTGTTGGAATTCAGATAAAGGATGATATTGGACACTGTTTCCAAACGCAGAAAGGCTTAAGACAAGGGGATCTGGTATCACCAATCCTTTTCAATATTGTAGCAGACATGCTTGCCATCCTAATTTCTAGAGCAAAAGAAGATGGAGAAGTAGGGGGTTTAATTCCGCACCTTGTAGATGGCGGGGTCTCCATTCTTCAATATGCAGATGACACTATAATCTTCATGGAACATGATCTACACAAAGCAATGAACATGAAAATTATCCTAAGAATTTTCGAACAACTACCTGGGTTGAAAATTAACTTTCACAAGAGTGAACTATTCTTTTTCATACAGGCAAAGGTAGAGGAAGACATGTATAGAAACTTATTTGGATATGAAATAGGCCATTTCCCATTCAAGTATTTATAGATTCCTATCCATTTCAGAAAACTAAAAATAGCGAATGTAAACCCACTAAGAATAGGTTTGAAAGGAAGTTAGCAAGTTGGTTAGGTATACTCTTATCATATGGAGGTAGGCTCATTCTAATTAATTCACTGCTCACAAGCTTGCCTATGTTCATGTTATCCTTCTTTCAGATACCCAAAGGGGTACGGAAAAGACTGGAATACTTGAGATCACGTTTCTTTTGGGATAGTGATGGACACAAAAGAAAATATAGGTTAACTAAATGGAACATCATTTGTAGGCAAAGGGATCAAGGACGACTAGTTATAGAGGTACTAGATATAAAGAATAAATGTCTCCTGAGTAAATAATTTCAGAAAATCCTACATGGTGAAGGTGTTTGGCATGAACTGATTCATAACAAATACTTACTCTCTAAATGATTAACACAAGTTAAATTGAGACCTCATGATTCTCCTTTTTGGAAGGATCTAATGTGAATCAAAGAGGACGTCTTCTGGAGAGGTCACTTTGAATTAGGTAATGGGGAAGGAACCAGATTTTGGAAGGATGTATGGCTAGGAGATCCATCACTAGCAAACCAATATCTATCTATTTTAGCATTGCTCAAAGGCAGGAGGATACAGTAGCACATGTGTTAACTAGTAATCTCCTGAATATCCGATTTAGGAGGGCCCTTACCGGAACTAGATGGACTAGTTGGCTACATCTAGTGGAACGGCTAATGAATGTGAATCTTAAAACCACTAAGGATGTGTTTTGATGGGATTTAACAAATACAGGAACTTTCACAGTAAAATCAATGTATCTAGATTGTTTAAATGGACATACACCATTTCTAAAGAAATATATCTGGAAGATAAAAGTTCCACTCAAAATAAGAATTTTTATGTGGTTCTTACATCGTAGAGTTATACTTAATAAAGATAGTTTATAGAAACAAAATTGGAATGGTAACACTAGGTGTTTTTTTTGTAGCGAAGAGGAGAAAATACATCATTTGTTCTTTGACTGCCCTATGGCTCAATTGATATGGCGTATATCCATATGACCGACAATATATCACCGCCAACAAGTAGGGATAATTTCTTTGGATCATTGCTAAATGGAGTTATTAAACCTGAGAAAGTACAAATTCGAGTGGGTGCTTGTGTTTTACTTTGGGCAATTTGGATAACATTAAATGACTTAATTTTTAATAGAACATCAAAATCATCCTTTTTACAGGTAATCCCAAGAGCTACGCACTAGATACGCACATGGTCCCTGCTTCAACCTATGGGCCGGCGACGGGCTATGGAGTTTGGATGCAACCAATTAGAACCGGTTGCACTGGTTTTATTCAACCGGTTAGGGTGGCAGCCCGTGGCTAGAATTAAGCTTTCATAAGTAGCGCATTTCTACATCTTCTAGAGATTTTCAAGTGGTTGATCTTTGTTTTAAACTTGTGTGATCAGTGAGTTGCAATAAGCAACAATATTCAATAAATTAATAAAGATAGGCTGCATGCATCAATTGATGCAGAGGCCGGAGCCTCGACCCCATTTAGAAAAAATAAATTTTGCTAAGAAATTATATAACCTACTCCGTATATAAAGGCGCATCCAAATGACATGCTCCCATTTATTTAGTTGCCCTGTGTTACGTTTTTCTATCGCTCATGTTTTCTTTTCCTACAGCGTGTACATTTTTTCTAGGGTCATCCTCCTGGTTTTGGTTTTGCTCGAGCATCTATCGATTCGGACGTGTTTGGATGCCCACCGAGTTGAGCCGTTCCTCGCACCTAGCCAGAAGATTTTTTCTCATTTTGTTGCTTCCGGAAAAAATCATTGCACCACACGGGTCTTAAAGCACTCATTTGCTTGTCTTCGAAAGAACATCCAAATTGGCATAGATCATTTTCTTCTCTTGCTCACAAAAACACCCGTGTGTGTGATGAGTCTATTTTTGAAGTATATTCATCTTAATTTATTTGCATTAGTAGAGTTATGATTCTGATATTTTACAGCCCTTGCGTGCACCTTTTACACTTTTTTAACAAGATCCCGAATTATTAAGTTTTTTGTGAATATATCATTTGTGACTGTCATGCTATGTAATAATATGATATTCCTAAGTGATAAATATCATATAAATAAATTTCCACGCGCCAGGGAGACAAGAGGATGCGAGAATAAGCTAGTGCAAGATTAACGACCTGCGGTCCGGATGGAGCTTGCCCATACTGTCTGCCCATACTGCCTTCAAGGACATCCGCCTCATCAAATACTCTCACCCATGCAAAGACGGATCTAAGATCCAACATTCACAAACACCTCCAGCCACGAAATACCACACCAGGAAGGGATCTACAGGAGGAACTTGGAGAATGGAAAATCCTTGCTGCTACACATATCATCGGAGGACAACACATCATCCTCCTCATCATGAACCACTACATCTCCATCATCACCTCTCTCATGCACTAGATATTGTTGTAATTCTAAATACAATTGTGGGTTTACACTTGATTTTACCTTTGCACTTTGAATATATCCATATGAATATGATAATGTTGTTGATTACCTCCATCTGTGTGTAACTCTCTTTGTTCTTGGGAATATGGAGAAACCCTAGCATTATTATAAAATAAAATAAATATGATCTATAACTTTGGTCTTTGATCTTTACTTGATCCATGAAATTGTGTTAGATCTCTCCCTATATAGTATGTGAAGTAGACCACATAACATTTGCCTTTGGGACTAAAGAGAGGGAACTACCCTTTGGATGTGTATGCGAGTATGTCTGGTGCTACTTTGTGACTACAAGCATTGGCTTATAACCTACACGATCAAATGGGGGATAAAAGAGAGATTCACTGAGCTTATAATGACATCCATGTGGAAACCCTTAATTTTGGTGGTCTGTAAAAGTGACTTGCTCCGAGGCATCATAGTGGTTATTTCGAAGTGACCTCACCACAGGACTCGTAGAAGTGGCTTGCTTGTGAGACTTGTTGGTGAACATCTTATTATGGAACTCTCTTCACACAAATCATGACGAAAGATATAAGTTACCCTAATCATAAGTAATTCTAACGTGCTAGTGGTGTATCCTACTGTCACATCCCAAAATTCTCCTAAATTTGGAAAGTGAAATAAATAAAATAGTTTAGTTTATTGTTTGACTTTGTTGAAATTATGAGTGAAAAGAAACTTTTTAGAACTTATTTGAATTTCTCTCAACCATGGTTTAAAAGAACATTTTGTATGAGAGGATTAACATGACTATCCAACTTGAATACATTTCTTTTCAACCGTTGGATTCTTTAAATATCCAACCATGTTTAAATGATTAAAGAGAGGGAATAAAATGGCTTTCCCAAATTATGGTGGAGTGATATTATCATTTTTCCTATTTGACCCTTTAAGCCTCTATTTCAATTTGTGAAACCAGTCTAGATGCTTTTCACCACTTGATTGAAAAGAGAGAAGATAACATGACATCTTCATTTTCATTGGAGGTTAAAAACTATGTTCCTTTATGTTATATGAATTAACTTGTTTTTTTTGAGAATTTGTGGCATTGTGTGTTTTGTTTGAGTGGTTAAAGTAAACCCTAAGAAGCTAGTCATAAATATTGTATAGTAGCCATATAAGGCCAATTGCATAAAACACTATATCCTTTTAATAATACCTAACTATCCCTATTTGGAAAAAAGGCATAAAATGATTTGTGTTTTAGTGATTTACATATGGCATGCATCTGTGCATTGCATTGCATCCTTGCAGAGTTTTCAAAAAAATCTAATTCAAAACCCTAGTTCAAAGTGCTATTTGGAAATTGCAATGTTCCTGAGAGGAATAAAAAAGAATTTATAAAACCACTATTTTAAAACAAGTGAAAATGTTGCAACAAGGATCCTAAGTTGATCCAATGAATTTTAGAAAAATTTGAAAACATGAATCAAGTCAAATGGATTATATATGCAAAAGATATGCAAGAAATAAGAAAATAATAAAAAATGGAGAAATAGTCGGCTGAGCCAGCCAACCGGACCAGCCCAGCCGGCCCGTCATCTACCTACCTCCACCTGGCCCCTTCCCTCCTCTCCTTCGCTGGCGCTCAGCATAGTGCAGCAGCAGCATCATGCGGCCTGCTAATGGCCCATGGATGGCCTAGCCACCCGGAGTCCCCAGCCTGTGCCAACACCCCCTTCACTTTTTTCCCTCCAGACCACGGGACCCGCTTGTCAGCCTATCGACAGTCACCACCACGTGGACCCCGCCTGTCATCCCCACCCCCATCGTGTTCATCCTCGACACGAACTGCTGCCGTGGAAAAATTGCCGATTCCGCTCCGATCTCTAAGCCCCTACACCCGAAATCCTCCACCTATTTAATACAGTGACTCGCCACGGAAAGCCCCCTCTCGAAACCTAATTTTGACGTCGGGAGGCTATCAAAAGTGCTCGCCAGAGATCTCATCTATCGCCACCTCCATTGCCACCACCCCTGAGCTCGAACCCGAGGTTCCCCTCGCCCCCGATCCTCTGTTTCCCCCTAATCCTCTCCCTGTACATCACCGCTTCCTCTCATCCTTGTTTCGCCTCCACAGGAGCACCAGGGCGCTCGCCAACGCCGCCAGAGCCCGCCGAAGCCCGAGACGAGCAACCGGTCGCCATCATCGCTCGAGGGAGCGCGAGCCATTAGATCACGCTCCCAAGACCGCCGTAGACCGCCGTACCCCGTCGAGCACTTCACCGTTGATGAGGACCACCAGAGACGCCGCCACCATCACCAACAGAGCCGCACCGCCGCCACCACAACCCTAGCCGGTGAGCACCACGTCAGGCTGACCTCAGCCGCCCGATTCCCCACTAATGGCCCAGATCGCACGATGAGTGTGTGGTTGACCGCTGACCAGTCAGCGCACATGCTGAGTCAGCGCGGCCTCAGCTAGGAATATTCCTGGAATATTCCTAGAATATTCCCTCGAATTTCTGAAATAAGAAAAATAGCCAGAAAATGATGCAACATTGTAAAATTCATAGAAAATAGAATATTAATCATAAACATGCAAATAAGATATCTCTAGATGCATAATAATGTGTAGAGTTTGATTATGGAATAAAATTGTCACTTTTCCAAAGGAATATTTTCTGCAATATTTAAATCTATTTAAAGGTATTTAATTCATAGAAAAATATGTACAACTCCAAATTTGGGAAATTTGATGTCTATGGATTCAGAAAATTTTAATCTACGCATTGTACCATTAGTTGATTTTGTGACAGTACAAAATAATCATCTATGATTAAATCTCTTAATTGAGTATTTTGGCTATGACTTTTGTTCTATAAATCATTTTAAGGTGAACCAGTGGCAAATGAAAGCTACAAACATTGCTTATACAGTAGTGGTTTCTAAAGTTTGATGAAACAATTTTGTACTGAAAGTATTCAGATTCCATTAATACCTATTAAAAGCCTATTTGCTTAATAGAAAATGCCTATGAGAAGCTTTTGAACTCGTTTCTCTTTTCTAGAATGCATGCATGTTGTTTTATTGTGTTTGTGTTGCTGTATGATTGATTGTAATTATTCTTTTCCGAGATAGATTGCCCGGAGTGCGATTATTGTGATTGTGACGAGTGTGTGAACGAGAACTTTAACTAAAGGCAAGTGTCACTGTCATAAATCCCCTATTGTTTTATTATGCATTTAGAATTCAGTAGCTTTGCATGTATTGAAAATGTTTTACTTGTATGCTATGCTATGGTGTCAACACCCAATAGAATTATCATAGGTCCTAGTTGATCCCTTGATAGCCATTATATTGTAGATGCTTAGCCATGCTATTAGTTGCGTGGGTGGTTTTCATGATACATATATGTATGAGAAGGTTATGTTTTTGCTTAAATGAAAACCACCTAATTAATGAATCACGTGGGTGGAATGTCATTGATTGGGACATCGAGTGCGGATTATGGTGGGGATTGCCACCCTGGCTTCAAAGAGATAATAGATGGTCTTGATTAGTAACTTCCATGTACAACCACATGTCAATATGGTATCTGACTTGACTGAGTAAGTTATGGGATCATATCCTACCGTGACTAGCAGATGTAGGTGTGTATAGGATGGTACGGTCCGGGGATAGGCTCATGATTCTGTTTCCCAAAGGTCTTGTCACGGTCTTCTCTCGAAAGGGGTTGATTGGGTCTTGTGACTAAAGTGTACTAGCCTCTGCAGATGGTTTATGAACTAAGTACTTAGCCGTGTCCCCAGTAATGGACAATTATGAGTAACTTCTCTTGACGCAGTTGAAAAGTCTCATTCATTACAATTTCTCTAATAAAACTTGGATGAGCATGGGTTTAGGAGCATACGAAGCTAAACTGTCTTGTTTCTACATGGGTTTATGCTGGTATGTCCTTAGAAGAATTGTTTTAAAGAAATAAATGTATTTTTGAAAGTAGGGGAAAGTTATATCGCTTTTATGCAAATAGCCTAAACTCCACTAGCCAAAGTGTGCATGTATATGATAGGTTGCCAATTGTGTCCACATAACAGTGACATCTTGCCAATACAATTCAAATGTATTGACCATTCGTGGCTGCAACTTTGCATGTTGCAGCATATTCTGAGGACGGGTAAGGTTATCGTTTAGGTTTCGAATCTCCACTCGGCGTGTTGCTTGTGGCGTGATGGAGCCTTTATTATTTGTTTAGTTGTTGAACTATGTTATTTGAGCTAGCTATGAGCTATGCAACTTTGTAATATTTATATTCTTGGATCAATCGTTGTAAAAATGTGACGCATTGATACTCTTTTATTCATTGAAAATGTGTGTGCTAGCTAATCGATCCAAGGGACTAGCACAATAAAAACAGGATCCAATCTATAACGGGTTAGCTCGCTTCAGATGGTATCAGAGCTTTGTGGTGACTGTAGGTTCGTGACCTTAGCAATGGATTAGAAATAGGAGACATTTATTAGGAGAACTATCATATTTTCTACTTATTAGAATTCTTGTAATCCTTATCTATCGTTTCCAGAATCTCTTCTTGATTCAAAATTTGTAGATGTCCATTCCTTTGACTAGTAGGAGAGATGACCTACCATGAAGACTATAGGAATTGGGAAACACTATTAGGAGTATTCTATAAAGAAAATCCCTACATGAGAGTTATCCCATAAGTAATTAACAAATAAGATGACACAAATGAATGTCTCACCAAGCTTGAGTAGATATAGACCACCATGTTTAACTCTTTAGGAGATCATCGCTATCGTGTTAGAATATTGATCTTACCAACTTATGTGGTAAGCCAATATTAGTTTGCTTGCTTATTTGTTTTGAAACATATTGTGTGATACCTTGGTTTGGATCTGGTATTTTTGAAACTCCAAAGTTCAAGGAATTTTGAGAGTTTTTATAACACATTAATGGAAGTAAAAGCTTAAAATTCATGAGTTGTTTAGTTGCAGTTTTCTGCCTGACTAGTTTCACGGCGTGTTAGAATATTGATCTTACCAACTTATGTGGTATGCCAATATTAGTTTGCTTGCTTATTTGTTTTGAAACATATTGTGTGATACCTTGGTTTGGATCTGGTATTTTTGAAACTCCAAAGTTCAAGGAATTTTGAGAGCTTTTATAACACGTTAATGGAAGTAAAAGCTTAAAATTCATGAGTTGTTTAGTTGCAGTTTTCTGCCTGACTAGTTTCACGGCGCGATTTTTAATTCCTTACTGGTAACTCGGCTTGATCTCATATTTTAGGATCTCGAGCGTAATTACCTGTAGCACCTGAATAAAAAATGGCTAAAATTCCTGACGAGTTTAAGTCAGTCATAAAAATTCATGAAACATGTTGTACTGTTTTGACAAATTCTATCTAATGCTTATATGTTGCTCTATTTTACCTTAATCTTGTTCCCAACGTTTTTAAAATATTTTATGGTTATATACTGCTAAGTTTAGACCCTGTAATGTTGGTTTGCAAGTGTTTGCTTGTGTGTTGGTTGCTTATGGTTGAATGTTTGTATGATTGTTAGTGCATGAGCTTGTTTGCATGGTAGAATTATCTTGTTGATAGTTTGTTTTCTCAAGAGTATATTCTTCTCTACCTTAAACCCATGGAGTTAAAACAATGTGTTGGGTATATGGAGAATGAGTTAGTGGAAATATTTATAAGATGACGCCCCAAAGAATGTGAATAGTTCATATAATGCAACAAAAGAATGTGGAAGTATGAAGTGTTGCAAAGGATGTTATGCAGTAGATTGCATGACCTGAATATTTTGGAGCATCGATAGCTTAGCTTTTGTAGTAGCCTTATTGATTGAATACATGGGAGTATGCATCGAGCCTTGTTTTTTTCTCATGGAAACTATCTACAAGAAAAGTGAGGATGCCCGAGTGACAGAAAAACGTGATTTGCATATCCCCATGCAAGGTAATAGTTTGAGTGCGGGATGGATTAGCCCCCATACCGAATACTCTTATTATTCGCTCTTGTATTGCTGGCTTTGCGAATCTTGAGCGCCTTTTCAACCTTAGTAGAGAGTCATCGTTATCCCTAAACTTTAGAATGGTATGATCTTCCACCTATAAAAAAGCATTCGTTGCTAACCATAGGAATGTACGGAAAGGGTGAACCCCGAAGCTCATTGAAAGGGTATTGTGAAGCAAACATTCCCCAGTTGACCACCATGAGTGCCTCGCTAATTCATGTAGTGTTGCGTAGAACCTGGCAATCATGGAGTTCATAATGTGCAAGAGACATTGTGTCAATAAAAGTACATAGGAAAATCAATATGAAGCCAAGTGAATCCCTCAAGATGCAATCTAGTATTTTTTAAGGGTAGTAGTGCCCTAGTGGATCCCTAACCCATATTTCTTTCTAGCCTTCCCGAATCTCGGGACGAGATTTCTTTTAAGGGTGGTAGTCTATCACAATCCCACATTCTCCTAATTTTGGAAAGTGAAATAAATAAAATAGTTTAGTTTATTGTTTGACTCTGTTGAAATTATGAGTGAAAAGAAACTTTTTAGAACTTATTCGAATTTCGCTCAACCATGGTTTAAAAGAACATTTGTATGAGAGGATTAACATGACTATCTAACTTGAATACATTTCTTTTCAACCATTGGATTCTTTAAATATCCAACCATGTTTAAATGATTAAAGAGAGGGAATAAAATGACTTTCCCAAATTATGGTGGAGTGATATTATCATTTTTCCTATTTGACCCTTTAAGCCTCTATTTCAATTTGTGAAACCAGTCTAGATGCTTTTCACCACTTGATTGAAAAGAGAGAAGATAACATGACATCTTCATTTTCATTGGAGGTTAAAAACTATGTTCCTTTATGTTATATGAATTAACTTGTTTTTTTGAGAATTTGTGGCATTGTGTGTTTTGTTTGAGTGGTTAAAGCAAACCCTAAGAAGCTATTCATAAATATTGCATAGTAGCCATAAAGGCCAATTGCATAAAACCCTATATCGTTTTAATAATACCTATGTAGCTCTATTTGGAAAAAAGGCATAAAATGATTTGTGTTTTAGTGATTTACATATGGCATACATCTGTGCATTGCATCCTTGTAGAGTTTTCAAAAAAATCTAATTCAAAACCCTAGTTCAAAGTGCTATTTGGAAATTGCAATGTTCCTAAGAGGAATATAAAAGAATTTCTAAAATCACTATTTTAAAACAAGTGAAAATGTTGCAACAAGGATACTAAGTTGATCCTATGAATTTTAGAAAAATTAGAAGACAGGAATCAATTCAAATGGATTATATATGCAAAAGATATGCAAGAAATAAGGAAATAACAAAAAATGGAGAAACAGTCGGCCGAGCCAGCCAACCGGACCAGCCCAGCCGGCCCGTCATCTACCTATCGCCACCTGGCCCCTTCCCTCGTCTCCTTCGCTGGCGCTCAGCGCAGCGCAGGAGTAGCATCTTGCGGCGTGCTAAAGGCCCGTGGACCGCCTAGCGTAGCCACCCATAGTCCCTAGCCCACGCAAGCACCCCCTTCCCTTTTTTCCTCTAGACCACCGGACCCGCTTTTCAGCCTGTCGATAGCCACCGCCACGTGGACCATCCTATCATCCCCACCCCCATCGTGTTCATCCTCGACACGAACTGCCGCCGTGGAAAATTCACTGATTCCGCTCCGATCTCTAAGCCCCTGCACCCGAAATCCTCCACCTATTTAATACACTGACCCGCCACGGAAAGCCCCCTCTCGAAACCTAATTTTGACGCTGGGAGACTGTCAAAATTGCTCACCAGAGATCTCATCTATCGCCGCCACCATTGCCGCCACCTCTGAGCTCGAACTCGAGGTTCGCCTCGTCCCTAATCCTCCGTTTCCCCTAATCCTCTCCCTATACATCACCTCTTCCTCTCATCCTCGTTTCGCCTCCACAGGAGCACCAAGGCGCTCGCCGACGCTGTCGGAGCACGCCATAGCCCGAGACGAGCAGCCGGTCGCCACCATCGCTCGAGGGAGCGCGAGCCGTCGCAGATCACGCTCCCAAGACCGCTGTAGACCATCGCACCCCGTCGAGCACTTCACCGCTGACGAGGACCACCGGAGACGCCGCCACCATCACCAACAAAGCCGCACCGCTGCCGCCACAACCCTTGTCGGTGAGCACCACGTCAGGCTGACCTCAGCCGCCCGATTCCCCCCTAACGGCCCAGATCGCATGATGACCGCGTGGTTAACCGTTGACCAGTCCGCGCACGCGCTGAGTCAGCGCTGCGTCAACTAGGAATAATCCTGGAATATTCCCTTGGATTTCTGAAATAAGAAAAATAGCTAGAAAATGTTGCAATATTGTAAAATTCATAGAAAACAGAATATTAATCATAAAAATGCAAATAAGATATCCATGGATTCATAATAATGTGTAGAATTTGATTACGAAATAAAATTGTCACTTTGCCAAATGAATATTTTCTACAATATTTAAATCTATTTAAAGGTATTTAATTCATAGAAAAATATGTACAACTCCAAATTTAGCAAATTTGATGTCTATGGATTTAGAAAATTTTAATCTACGCCACTATACCATTAGTTTATTTTGTGACAGTACAAAATAATCATCTATGATTAAATCTCTTAATTGAGTATTTTTGGCTATAACTTTTATTCTATAAATCATTTTAAGGTGAAACCAGTGGAAAATGAAATCTATAAACATTGCCTATATAGTAGCATGGTTTCCAAATTTTATAAAACAATTTTTTACTGAACGTATTCAGATTCCATTAATACCTATTAAAAGCCTATTTGTTTAATAGAGAATGCCTATGAAAATCTTTTGAACTCGTTTCTATTTTCTAGCATGCATGCATGTTTTTTTATTGTGTTTGTGTTGCTGTATGATTGATTACAATTATTCTTTTTTGGGATAGATTGCCTGGAGTGCGATTATTGTGATTGCGACGAGTGTGTGAACGAGAACTACAACTAAAGGCAAGTGTCACGGTCATAAATCCCCTATTGTTTTATTATAGAATTCAGTAGCTTTGCATGTATTGAAAATGTTTTACTTATATGCTATGATATGATGTGAGTACCCAATAGAATTATCATAGGTCCCCCAGTTGGTTCCTTGATAGCCATCGTAACCATGCTATTAGTTGCGTGGGTGGTTTTCATGATACATATGTGTATGAGAAGGTTATGTTTTTACTTAAATGAAAACCACATAATCAATGAATCACCTCGGTGGAATGGCATTGATTGCGACATCGAGTGTGGATTATGGTGGGGATTGCCACCCAGGCTTGATTAGTAACTTCCAGGTACAACCATATGTCATTATGGGCTCTGACTTGACTGAGTAAGTTATAGGATCATGTCCTACCATGACTAGTAGATGTAGGTGTGTATAGGATGGTACAGTCCGGGGCTAGGCTCATGATTCTGTTTCCATGACTAGCAGATGTTGATGATGATATGATCTTGCAAATCCTTCGGTCTTTTACAAAACACATTGAAGCTCCGAAGAAAGAATGGATTCAATATACTCCGCCACCTACGCAAGTTGAAGATGGAGAAATGGAAATTTTGGCCCCTGTAGAGCCATTAAGCGAAAGGGAACCGTATGCCAAGCTACTTCCTTTCCAAAGGATGGTGAGAGAACCCATGGTAACCAAACAACTTGAAGAACAAGTAGAAGAGTAAAGGATGATCCTCAAAAAGATAGAAGAAGATGCACTAGTGGAGAATTGCTTATCAGTGGAGGATATTTTTTGCTATCAATGGCGCATATGGGATGCGCCACTAGTGTTGCGCCATTGGTAATTATATATCAGTGGCGCATATACAATATGCGCCATTCACAGTGGGACAACCAGTGGCTCATCCTTAATATGCGCCATTGATGTTTTACCAATGGAGCATATATCCAAATGTGCCACTGATGTTTTATGCGCCACTGGCTAAATAAAAGATGTGCCACTGATGTTTTACCAATGTACATATATAGGTATTTATATAGGTACACAACAGTATAAAAACAGAGATAATAGTACAAATTGAATTATACATCATCACATCAATTATAACCGTATATAGTGACAAGTGCCTGAATATTATACAAGTCTTGCATACAACAAGTTGATCATCATCTCATACATTACCCATTACAACAAGTTGATCATCATCATTAGCCAAGTCCTAAACTACTAAGGAACCGAGAAGAGTACAACCGCAATGGCGGTGATGAGTAAGACCAGGAGCACGATCATCAAGGTCTTCATCCGGTTCATGTCTCTATGCTCTCTAAGGAGGCGGTTCCTCCACCTAGCTTCCGCCTGCTCTCTCGTCGGGTACCCTTTGTATCTATTGCCGCTGAGCTTGTTCACTTGTTTGTGACAATCCTCCCACTCGTCGTAGACTCCCAGGACACTCCCTCTATACACAGGTGATGGAGGGAGTAGGAGGACTCCTTGACACTATTAGCCGGTTGCTTGACGCAGGCGAACTGCGTCGTGTTTGAACACTGAGTCTTCCAAGACACCTCCTAGGCTATAGCTGATTCTAAAACACATTGCTACAACACCAGCAACATCAAGGTTCCTTTAGATTCTAATCACGAATCTCAAAAGTAGAATAACTCTTTACTTTTACATGTCATCTAGCACCCAGACTTCATATCCGGCGCAAGGAGGCACATCACTACACAATTGAAATTAGCAGCAATGCTAAACAGAGGATGTACATATGGACTTGCTACAACTCGATATGCCCTGTATACTTCAACAACAAATGCTCATGCAGCTAATTTTCTTTTTCACTTGTCCATTTCCATGGATTTCAACTTGGTTTAATAATCAAAAAATCAAAAAGCCCTAACGGCAATCAGAGCTGAGCAACCAAACTAAACGGGTAATGTAATGGAGGCCTAGTGCTGACAAACAAAGCTAAAAAGAAATCGACCTTTCCATTCGGCCAATTCATCTTGTTCGTCTTGTTCTGCTGGTGCTCTTTACTAATAGTGTACAATACAACATGCTATTATTCAACTACACGTACCACACAACACCTAGACCAGACTAACACCAAGCATCAACAGAACAAGGACACCTTGGTCTCAAGAATAGCTAGACGTTTAAGAGATAAGAGGATAGTGATAGATGAAACAACCTATTTAAAAGTGCCTAAAGATCGATAAAATATGCTTGAACAACTAATGTAACTAATTTTCTTTTTCACTTATCCATTTCCATGGATTTCAACTTGGTTTATAATCATAAAAAATCAAACAGGCCTCACGCTAAATAGAGCCGAGCAACAAAATTAAACGGGTACTATAATGGAGGCCCAGTGTTGACGAACAAAGCTAAAAAAATCGACCTTTCGATTTCAGCAAGGTCCTAACAGGCAGCGTCGAGGTCCCGTGGCAGTCCTTGGGGGCGACCTCCTACACGATGTGGACGCTACCACTGACTCCTGCAAAGACAGCGACCATCGGGCACATCAGCGGTGGAGACTGGTGAGCAGCGGTGGCCGGAATTGAACGGCCTAGGCGGAGACCACCGAACACTAGTGTTCCCCTCGTCGGAGGAGACACGTGGCTCCTGGCAGTGTAACGAGGAGGACGACCCTCCGTGGGTCGCGTCGGCAACAGTCCAGCGAGTTCAACAGAGTTGCATGCATGGGTGCACGCGCGCTCTGACGAGCAAGCCGACCATGCCGCCATGGTCAGTGTGGAGCCTCCTCTCTCATGGCAGCCGGTCTATCGATCTGTTGCGGTAGGAGAGGACCGGAAGAAGTGAGGGGAGAGGGGGGAGGGGCCAGTGGCAGGGAGGAGGAGCCGAGGCTAGGGCTGGGGAGATGGGGCAGCACCGGAGATGAGCGTCGGTGAGGGGAGGAGCAGCATCGCCGACCAATTTGGATCGGGACAAAGGGATCGCATCGGGGATGGGGAGCAGAATGGGGTTAGGGTTTCTGTGGCTTTTCTTTGTTCTGGCCAGGATCAACGCCAGTCCTTGATCTACAAATCGGGCCCGCAGGCCGAATGTTGGCCCAATATAACGCATGTCTTTGTGTTTTTTCAGTGGGGCATCTCTAATATGTGCCATTGATAATCCTGTCAACTTTTTGAGTGGTGGGGTCTAGGCGGGGCCTACAAAATATCAGTGGCGCATATTGAGGAAGACACGCCATTGGTGAGGATATATCAATGGTGCATATTCCATATGCGCTATTGACGAGCATATATTAATGACGCATATGAACATATGCGCCTATGACGTTTGGTCCACAGCCCTCCGGGGTGCCGGGACCATATTCTCAGTGGCGCATTTTTTAGATGTGCGTTATTGGTTAAACAAAAGATTAGTAGAGCATATTTTTAAATACACCACTGATAATTATCAGTGGAGCATATTCAAAAAATGCTCTACTGATAATATATCTATCCATAAGCCTTTCTCTACTAGTGAGACAAAGATAGATGAAATTGTTCAAGGGAGAATGCATGAGATGGATGAGGTAACTAAAAAAAATATATTGACTATGTATGCACATTACGATATAGTTGAACTAGACAATGAAGCCTCTCAATTTGTCGAAGATAAGGTCAAAGCTAAAAATGTTGGTTAAACTAGTCTTCCTTGCACCTTTGGTGAATCCACTAGTAGAGAAAGGCTTATGGATAGATTTGTTATAAGTGGAGCATTTTTTAAATATGTTCCACTAATAATTACTAGTTAAAAATATGCTCCACTGATATTTTGTTTAACCAATGGCGTACATCTAAAAAATGCGGCACTGATAATATGGGCCCGGCACTCCGGAGGGCTGTTGACAAAACATCAATGTCGCATATGTCCATATGCGCCATTGATATATGCTCATCATTGGCGCATATGGAATATGCGCCATTGATATTCTCCTCAACAATAGTATGTATCCTCAATATGCGCCATTGATATTTTGTAGGTCCCATATGGACTCCATCACTAAGAAAGGTGGCAGGATTATCAATGGCGTATATTGGAGATGCGTCGCTGAAAAAACACACAGCCATGCGTTATATTGGGCCAACACTCTGCCTACAGGCCCAATTTGTAGATCAAGGACTGGCGTTGATCCTGCCAGAACAAAGCTAACCCATAGAATCCCTAACCCCATTCTGCTCCCCATCCCCGATTCGATCCCTCTATCTCGATCCAAAATGGCCGGCACTGTTTCTCCTCCCCTCGCCGGCGTGTCATCTCCGGCGCTGCCCTATCTCCCCAGCCCTAGCCTCAGCTCCTCCTCCCTGCCACTGGCCCCTCCCCTCTCCGCCCTCACTTCTTCCGGTCCTCCCCTACCGCAACAGATCGATAGCCTGACTACCATGAGAGAGGCGGCTCCGCACTGACCATGGCGTCACGGCCGGCTTGCTCGTCGGAGCGCGCGTGCACCCATGCGTGTGGCTCCGTCGAACTCGCTGGGCCATTGCCAACACGACCCACAGAGGGTCGTCTCATCATGCTTCAAGGAGCCACGCGTCTCCTCCGACGAGAGGAACAACAGTGTTTGGTGGTCTCCTCCTAGGCCGTTCGATTTCGGCCACCGCTACTCACCGATCTCCGCCCTGATGTGCTCGATGGTCGCTGTCTTTTCAGGAGTCAGTGGTAGCGTCCACGTCGTGTAGGAGGTCGCCCCCAAGGAACGCCATTGGACCTCGACGCCACTGGTCAGTACCTCGCCGAAATCGAAAGGTAGATTTTTTAGTTTTGTTCATCAGCACTAGGCCTCCATTACAATACCCGTTTAATTTGGTTGCTCAGCTCTGTTTACTGTGAGGCCTGTTTGATTTTTTATGATTATAAACCAAGTTGAAATCCCTGGAAATGGATAAGTGAAAAAGAAAATTAGTTACATTAGTTGTTCAAGCATATTTTGCTGATCTTTAGGCACTTTTAAAGAGATTGTTTCGTCTATCACCATCCTCTTATCTCTGAACTTAAATGTCTAGCTATTGTTGAGACCAAGGTGTCCTTGTTATGTCGATGTTGGTGTTAGTCTGGTCTGGGTGTTGTGTGGTACGTGTAGTTGAATAATAGCGTGTTGTACTTTACAGTATTAGTAAAGAGCACTAGCAGAACAAGACGAATTGGCTGAAATGGAAAGGTCAATTTCTTTTTAGCTTTGTTTGTCAGCACTAGGCCTCCATTACATTACCCGTTTAGTTTGGTTGCTCAGCTCTGATTGGCGTTAGGCCTGTTTGATTTTTTGATGATTAAACCAAGTTGAAATCCATGGAAATGGACAAGTGAAAAAGAAAATTAGCTGCATGAGCATTTGTTGTTGAAGCATACATGGCATATCGAGTTGTAGCAAGTCCATGTGTACATCCTCTGTTTAGCACTGCTGCTAATTTGAATTGTGTAGTGTTGTGCCTCCTTGCGCCAGATCTGAAGTCCGGATGCTAGATGACACGTAAAAGTAAAGAATTATTCTACTTTTGAGAGTCATGATTAGAATCTGAAAGAACCTTGATGTTGCTGGTGCTGTAGCGATGTGTTTTAGAATCTGCTGCAGCCTAGGAGGTGTCCTGGAAGACTTAGTGTTCAAACACGTAACGTAGTTCGCCTGCATCAAGCAGAAGGCTAACAGTGTTAAGGAGGCCTACTACGCCCTCCATCACCTGTGTACAGAGGGAGGGTCCCAAGAGTCAACGACGAGTGGGACGATTTTCACACGCAAGTGAACAAGTTCAGCAGCAACAGATACAAAGGGTACCCGAGGAGAGAGCAGGCGGAAGATAGGTGGAGGAACCACCTCCTTGGAGAGTAGAGAGACAGGAATCGGATGAATACCTTGATGATCATGCTCCCGGTCTTGCTCATCACGGCCATTGCGATTGTACTCTACTCGGTCCTTTAGTAGTTTAGGACTTGGCTAATGATGATGATCAACTTGTTGTAATGTGTAATGTATAAGATGATGATCAACTTGTTGTATGCAAGACTTGTATAATATTCGGGCACTTGGCACTATGTCCGGTTCTAATTGATGTGATGATGTATAATTCTATTTGCACTATTATCTCTGTTTCTATACTACTGTGTATCTGTATAAATACCTAGATATGTACCTATATAAATACATGTATAAATATCTGAGAGCTCTATATTCTGTATACCTATACGAAACATCAGTGATGTATCTTTTATTCAGCCTGTGGCGCACATAACATCAGTGGCACATTTGGATATATGCTCCACTGGTAAAACATCAATGGTGGATATTGAGGATGCGCCACTGGTTGTCCTACTGTCAATGGCGCATATTGGATATGCACCATTGATAAATAATTACCAATGGCGCAACGCTAGTGGCGCATTCCAATGCACTATTGATAGCAAAAAATAGGCTCCACTGATAAGCAATTCGCCAGTAGTGATCTTCTTATTATAGCCTTTGTGATATTGGAACAGCTGTTAACGTCATCCCTTATAACTTTTACTTGGACATTCAGGATGAACTCAAACCCGCTGAAATATAACATACTAATATGACAATTATGCTAGGTAAAACACTCATAATTCATATGGAGATAATTAGAGGTGTTCCAATTTGTGTTGGACCTTACAAGTATCCTATTTATTTTGTACTTGTTGATATGCCTACTAATATTTATTATTCAATTATTTTTGGAAGAACTTTTTTGAATACCGTAGGAGCAAACATTGACTGTGACGAGGGTTTAACTCGTCAATGCCCATTGTTATGGACTTGAGTTTTGGAGAAGGAGGGAGCACTGGAGGCATCAGTCGACTAGCAAACAAGCACACAGGGACGCAAGTTTTACCCAGGTTCAGACCTCATAGAGGTCCCTACTCCTACTTGTCTGCTCTTGGAATTAACGAAGGAATCGAAGATTACAGGGGCGTGCAGATGCAATATGGCGAGAGTTGTGTGAACTAGGGTTGTGATCGTCCTCCTCGCCGCCCCCTCCTAGCCTTTATATAGATAGGCTAGGTCTTGGGTAGCAGGTCGAGTCGGTTACAGATTAGGGTTTGCCCCTTTAAATTTTCTATCTTAAGCTTCATCTTGCGTTACAAGCAATCGAAGAGTCTGTGGGTCACCCGAATTCTGTATTGGGCCTTGGCAACGCCGTGGGCTTCTGCCGTATCCGGTCCATATATACCAAACTCGAGTACCTGTAGGGTATACCCATGTTAGTAGCCCCCGAGTGTCCAGTGCAATCGCATATTCGACTAGGGACTTTATGAAGCCTTTCGAGTGCATGACTAGAGTATGTTTTAGAGTGTTCAGTTTGTGTCATAGGGATAGTTGATATACGTGCCTGATTTATCCGATGTATCGGTATCAGTTAACTTCCTTAGGGCAAAACAACGCAATCTACTCAAACTCGAGTCCCGGACTCAAATTCGGAAAAGTGCTAGCGTAATTCCACTTAGGCCGCGGAGGTCTTACATGAGTCGAATTCTAGTGTATAAGTGTGAGCACTTGACGCGTCCGCAAGGCATGTTCATCGTACCTGCAGGCACATATATGTTTCTGGTAGTGTGCAGCAGATGCGTTGCCAGGCCTTATTCAGGTCTTATCTTCATGCTGTAAGCGCGACATCTGAATTTTCGTCATCGCGGAGATGATTCGGGTGGCCCAGGAGACGCAGTCTCTTTGTAGGGAAAGTATGAGGTGGAATCGCCATAGCATTCGAGTGTGGATGTTATGAACACACAGTACGATCTACAAATAATCATAGGGTGCACGACCAGCGCTCCCTATGGGAGTAGCCCTGAGTGCCTGGTTGAGTCGAAGACTCGAGCGGGGACTAAAGACCTTTTGTGACTGCTGTCGTCTTTTGTTGCTTGTTTCAGTCGAATTTGCTCCCGACGCTCCCTATGGGAGTAACCCATAATTCACAATCGAATCATAGATTTGAGTGGTTGGTTTGTGTTGAATGTTCACATACCTGCATAAAGTAAATCGTAGGGTGCGTGACCAGCGCTCCCTATGGGAGTAGCCCCCGAGTGCTTGGTGGAGTCAAAGACTTGAGCAAGGACTAAAGTAGTCAAAAGTTTCCTCTACTGGTATTGATGACGTCAGTGATGACAATGTGATGACCTCATTTGCCCACTTGAGCGGTTTTGATGGACGTGACAAGCGGTGGGTCCCACTTTCTAACTTCGATTTGACTAGGCGTGCGTAATCTTCTGTTTTAACTACGTATCCTCGATTTCCATGCGTAATGGAGATAGTGGGGGATGGTTCGTGTTTTAGCTTCGCCACGTGTCGATGGTGATGTGTGCCACGCGTGTAATAGGGTTTCTGCTAGCCGTTGGATGGTCTTCACGAGGAGGTTAAGTAGCAGCACAGCTGCGGTAATTTTCCCCATTTGTCTTCTTTGATCGTGCCTCCATCGCCATTGTTGCTGCTCTCTGCTTCCTTGCGCACTTCCTCTTCGCGGCACTGGACCAGCTCCATGTCTTCCCCAGTTACTTCCTCCGTTGACACCACAATTGAAAGATGGGCAAGAAGAAGGGAGGCGCAGCCGCTGGATCCGCGGCCACCATTGCCACCACCAAGAAGAAGGGCGGTACCACCGTGGGCACTAGCTCCACCGGTGCTGGGAAGAAGAAAAGTGTGGGCACCCGCATCACCAACGGCGCCTGGCGCACGTCCATAATCAAGCCCGCCGAGCTACATCTTCATTGTCGAGATGGAGTTCTTCCACCTGCGGAAGACGACTCGTGAGTGCCCGGTGAGGAGGTAATCCCTTGTCCTCCTCTGGGTTTCCGAGTGATGTTCCTTGTGTTCATCATCCGAGGTCTTTCTCTCCCTTGCATCCTTTCTTCCGCGGTCTCCTTTGTTTCTATGGGCTCTAGCTGCACGAGCTGTCCCCAAATTCTATTCTCCACATCTCCTGTTTCATCACCCTCTTCGAGTGCTAGCTCGGAATCGAGCCACACTTTGGCCTCTTCAAGAGGATTTTTAAGCTGAAACGCCAGTCGACGTCCGATTTTGTAGTCTACGACGTAGGAGGCTGCGGAATCCACGTCGACTCCTCTGTCACCTACTTTGATATCAAGCTCACTGCGTCCGTCCAAGGGTGGAGAGACAAGTGGTTCTACATCCGCGACCAGAAGGCCGATGGAGAGCACTACGGACTCGCGCCCTTCGATCCGGTGACGCCGTGGAAGAATATCATGATGCCCCGCGAGTCTGGGGAAACAGAGGTGTTGTATAAGTGCATCTACAACCTCGAGAGTTGCATAGGCAAAAAAGAGGGAGGTGCCGCTCTCATTCACACATGGTTGCGCCGCCGCGTCCAGCCTCTGTAGACCAGAGTCCACCCCATGTGCTGCTGGGCTGGTGCGAGCGCTGCCACTCGCGTATCTGCCGATGCCATTTCTGCGGGTGAAGTAGATAGGAGGCTGCGATTGGTGACCAAATATACCACCAAGGAGGATCTCCTAGGCAAACCAGTCGTGCTTCTTTCGACGCCTCTAACCCTCCCGCTGAGGTAGAATTGTACTACAAAGTAGTTTTCTTTGTCGATTGCCATCAAGTACTTGATGTATAATAATGTATCTTCTGAATGCAGGATTGGAAGGTGTCTTCCAATTTGCCCCTCGCCCTGAAGGGGTTATCCCTCACGAAGTGGAGGAAGAGGACGAGTCGGAGTCGACCGTCCCAATTCAAGAGGAAGAGGGAGCCCCCCAGTCCAGCGGGCATGACACTCACAAGCGTACTCGCAACAAGGACTCGGATGCTTCATCGCCGATGACGCCAGAAGGTCCTTCTGTTGTTGCAGAGGAGCCAATCCCCGCCGTTCCTGTGCGCTTCATGGCTCCTCCTGCCTGGAAGAAGCTGCGACTGCCGAAGGAGTCGTCGGAGTCGGAGGAGCAATCTTTTGACCTTGATAAATTTAGCTGGTGTCCGCATTCGTGACCTTGTTTTGGTTTCTTTTTGCAGTTGCTTTTTCTCTGAAGTTGTTGCTTGATGTGTTTTGTAGTCGAGCGGCATCATCGTCTTTTGACGATTCCAATTTGTGAGTCCGGAGGCGCAGACTCCAAGGCCAAGGAAGTGGCCGAACGATCTCCTTCTCCTCCATTGGCGGCCCACTCCGGACACAATTCGTCGAGTTCCCCGCATGCTGGGGAACACCAGATGGTTGCCCGGACGACTGTGCGGCAGTCATCTTCAGAGTCTCTGTAGGATCACGTAAGCGTCCTTTTGTGGTTTTGGCAATCGAATTTATACTTGGTGCGGTTTGCTCACCCTTTATTTTCTTCTGAGGCAGCTCATCGTGAAGGAAGCTACTCGCTTGGCGGAGCAAGTCCTTGTCATGGGTCGACAGCATGCGCGGCTAGACAATCATCATCGTGTTGTCAAAGGTTAGTTTTGGCTTTGTCTCTGTCTTCGTGAAGTTTCTAGATTCGATTGATGGTACTTCCTGTGCTTTGCAGTTGAGCATAACGAACTTCTTCGTCATGCTACTTCACTCGAAAAGCCGCTTGCCACGGTGGTGAAGAGTCGCGACGAAGCAATCGTGGCCCTGGAGGAGTCGCGGAAGCGCGAAGAGGACTTGTGTGCCTCCAATGCTGAGAGGGAAAATTTGCTCGAAGAACAACTTTGACGAAGGCCAAGGGTGTGCTTAGTCGCATCCATGAGGATCTGACTCCCAAGGGTGAGCTAATTGACAACCTTGAGGACCTGGTGGAGTCCCTTGCTAGGGGTATTCCCATGGACTTCAGGAACTCCCAGCGGTCCATTGGCGCTACCATGGCACTCGCGATCGTGCAAGTTCATCAATACAGTCGCCAAATACTCCGAGGAGCTGCAATGAGCGAAGAAGGCGGCGAAGGCTGCGATGTTAGGGGCTGACACCGGAAAATCTGTGGCGTCAGAGGCTGCCACAGACTCGATGAGGCCCCCAAAGTCAAAGTCGATGTCGAAGAAGCAAAGTGCTCCATAGTTTCCTGTCTATAATAGTCGTAGTTTCCTTCTGTCAAAACTTGTGCTTTTGTGGGAGTGTCCCTGTTGATACTTTTCCGTGCTTGAATGCATTCATGCTTTTATCGATGTATCCCTGGTCCCTTATTTGCTTCTTGCTTGATTGTGATAGGGTACATCGAGTGGTCCATCGAGTGGTCCTCGTGATCCTCAGTCCACCGATGAAACCTTGGCCCAGCCGCGCTCAAAGGTGGAGGAGTTGTCGTTTCTTTCGCTTAAGCAATTGGAGTGTGAGTTGCCCATCCTGCACGGTAGCACAGATGTACGGAAGTTGAAAGAGGAGAAGGCCACCGCCCGTGAGAAGTATCTCTTAGAGGAAGTGGCGCAACTGAATGAGCAATTCAAATGTTAGCTTTCTGCTCTCTTATCTTTTCTTTTAGTCAGTCGCGGCGATGCCTTGACTTCACCCTTTGCCGTTTTGTTTGCTGTAGTTTTTAGTGCTCGTTGATGGCTCAATGCACGGCGCCCAGAAAATTGCTGGTGCGTGGTTGATGTAGAGCTCGTTGGGAACCCCAAGAGGAAGGTATGATGACCACATCAACAAGTTTCCCTCAGTTATGAAACCAAGGTTTAATCGAACCAGTAGGAGCAAGGAAACACCCCAAAGGTGTTACTAGCTGAGCTTTGGCAGGGCGCACTACTGGTGCTAGTAGCAACGTGGAGACCTGCACAACACAACCACATAACTTTGTTCCCAACTTGCGATGAGGTTGTCAATCTCACCATGTTTTGCGGAAAACAAAGGATTAAACGTATCGAATGGAAAGAAGTAAAAGTTTGTAGAAAGTAAACACAAAGCAGTAAAATATTGTAGATTGTATGTAAAGTAAAGGACCGGGATCCATAGTTCACTAGAGGTGGCTCTCCTTAGATAGATAACATGCTAGGTGAACAAATTACAGCGGGGCAATTGACAAACTCCGAGAAAGCAATACATGCATATACTAATCATCTTGGCTCCTTTGATACTTGATTGGGCATTACAACATTATACATAGACCGCCATCCGACTGCATCTATGACTAGTAATCCACCTTCAGGTTATCATCCGAACCCCCTCTAGTATTAAGTTGCAAGCAACATATTATTGCTTTACGAACTACGTGTAAAGTAAACAATACGATTGTTCTATGAACAAAGGATTGTTGTTTTCTCCCTAGTAGCAACATCACAGCTAGTACCTTAGAGATTTCTGTCACATCCCCAGATTACCAGAGGCATGCACCCACCATCGAGCATAAATACTAACTCTTGGAGTTGCTATCATCTACTTGGCCAAGATAGCTACTAACAACGGAAAGCATGCAAGATCACAAATAACAAAGACATGATAGAATCAATAATCAATCTGAAATAACATCTCAAGATCCATCGGATCCCCGCAAACACAACATGCGGAATTACAAATAGATGATCTTGATCATTAACAAAGCTCATGGATCTAGACATGAAATCACAAAGGAGGAGAACCAGCCATCTAGCTACTACATGGATCCGTAGTCCAAGGATGAACTACTCACGCATCACATCGGAGGCTTGCATGGTGATGAAGAAGGCCTCCAGGGTGAATTCCCCTCTCCGGCAGGGTGCCGGGAAGAGCTTCAGATCCCTCCTGATCTAGGGATGGAGATGACGGCGGCTACAGACTCTTTCGTGGATTTTTTGATCGGGCACTTAGGGCTTTCGTCTCGAGGGCAATATATAGGCCGAAGGAGAGGCCAAGGGGGTGCCTGGGCTGGCCACACCACCCCCTGGCGCGGGCCAGGCCTGGCCACGCGGCCAGGTGGTGTGGTGGTTCCCTGACCCTTCTCCGTCTCGTATTCTGGCACTTGATGTCTTCCGAAAAAATAGGCACTTTGGCTTTTGTACCGTCCAATTCCGAGAATATTCATTTTCTGACTTTCCTGGAACCAAAAACAGCAGAAAACAGGCAGCTGGCACTGTGGCTCTTGTTAATAGGTTAGTCCAAGAAATCATATGAAAATTACTCCAAAGTTGGAACAAAACACAAGAAACTGGATAAAACCAAGCATGGAACATCAAAAATTATAGATACATTTGCAATGTATCAACATCCCTAATCTTAACTCCTGCTCGTCCTCGAGTAGGTAAGTGATAAAAAGAAAGAATAATTTTTGAGGTGACATGCACCATCAAAGACTTGATCATAGTATTTTTAAAACATTCAAAGCTGGGATCATAGTACTTCAATGATAACATGAACGACAAAGTTCTAGCAATAAGCAAAGAAACTATGATGCAACATGAAAAGGCACAAACAAAAGATTCATGAATAACAATGCTTTGCAAGACGTTTGTTTGTTTCACATAAAGAAAACATAGCATAATAGTATTCAGCTTGTCCCTCAATAGAGTAGCAAATATAAATGCATAGGACACCTTCAAAGTTCATAAGAGTGACTAGATACAATAGTTTAAAACAAGCAATATCAAAGTATGCATCAATCAACTAGTCTTGGGACAATGCACATAGAACTAAGAATGGCCACTATGCTCTCAAAGTAGGTGCATAAAGATAGAAGGTGGAGACTCAATATAATGGTGGAAGAAAGGCCTTTTGTAAAAGGAAGTAGGGATTCAAGTCTCATAAAGAGCTTCCAAAAATTATGGTACTTATAGCTTTCAGCTCTCATTGCCCCTATCATAAGCATCTTGAAGTGATTAAGGTTAAAGTGAACAAACTATGGTGTACATGCTTGACGAAGTATAAGTCAGAAATCTCATGTCCCTTGTATACGAGGGCCGCTCCTCATGCTACTCAAGTTTAGTCACCGGTAAGTTCTTGTCATTGTAAGTACATGTGTATCATAGAGAACCGCCAACGGGGTACCCCTTGCCCGATGATACAGAAGAATCCCCATATCAAAATGACAAGGCAAGCAGACAACGAGCATCTCAGCATTCTTCTTACTTACCATGGGAATATGGTGCTTTTTTCTCTCTTTCCTCTTTTCATAGTATCTTTTTTTTTCTCTTTTTTTCTCAATATAGGACTCTTTTTTATAAGAAGAATGCTTCATAGACAGCTCATTATGGTTATGCTGCAGGTTTCCACCATGTCAGCATGGATTAGACCACCGGCCCAAGCGTTTCTCTAACACATATACATAACTCAATGGAATTACAAGCTCCCCTTTCATTTCACACCGACGACATCCATATACAAAAGGGCATGATATCAACTAGGTACAAGTACCAAGTGCAATGTTGAAAGCGTTCCCGATGAAAGCATGGTTCTGCTAATTCCCGACAAATAAGTGTAAGCATATACAACATAGAAGACACAATGCTTCAAGTTTATTAAGGGCAAGTAAAGTAAAGTGTGCCATCAAGTTCGTGAGAGCTTTAATCACTAGTTTTCTCATAACAAGTTTAATTTGGAAGGAAAACAAAAGCATGAATATACTTGGAATAGCATAAGCTAGTAGGTAGGTATGGTGGACTCTTTGGAATAACTTGGTTTAGGGAGTTGGATGCATGAGTGGAACTCATACTTGGTTGTGGAGGCTAGCAAAAGACTGGGAGCGACAAACTAAGAGAGCAATAATGGCCATAATCATGCAGAGCGACAAAACATCATTGATCAAAGCATAAAGTGATACTACAAGGTGAAAAGTAAAGGATCATAAATGCTATGGTGACTTGAGATAGTCATAACATGGTGTGCGCATGTGCCAAGTCAACCCAAATAAAGCATCAAAGGAGAATACCACTATACTATGCTTTAATATGCTAAAACAACGCATGATTCATCCAAGGCACATTAAGCAATCTCAATTGTTTGTAACAAGTCATGCTACAGCAAAGAATACTAAGCATAAAGCCAAAACAATATCAAGCATGGCATGACAAAGCATAGGCCATAGTCAAAAACGAGCTCTTTTTACCACAAAAGCATGAACTTTCCTACTCTTTTCCAAACCAAACCAAACTATTTGCAGACCAATGTATGAAAGAGGGGGTCCAACAAATTTATTCAGGAAACTAAGAAAACCAAGCAAACTAAAAAACCAAAACAAAAACGAAAAAGAAGACGCTCCAAGAAAAACACAACTGTGCATGAAACAATAAAAATGAAGCGCTTGGAAGAAACCTGTGATTTTTATTGATGAAGAAGGGGATGCCTTGGGCATCCCCAAGCTTTGACGTTTGTACTTCTTGGATATTTCTTGGGGTGACACGCGTGGTATCCCCAAGCTTGATCTTTAGTCCATCCTTCATCTCATTACTCATTCCTTCCATACACCTACAAATTTTACTTCATACAAAACTTCACACAATCTCATTAGCAACATTAGTGCACTTAAGATAAATAAGTCTTAAGGTTCAGTTCTAACACCAAATAAACTTCCATTAGGACACTAGATACTGTAGCACTTCCCTCAAAAAGCTGAATTCCCCAAAATAACTCAAAAAGGAACCCACAAGAAGCAAATGCAGAAAATGGCAGAAATCTGTCAAAACAGACCAGCAGGTAAATACGAATTTTTTAGAAGACCTTCTCTTGCTCAAATCAAAAAGTGTTGAACTAACTAAAGTTAGATAATAACCTGAGGCAGAATCACAAAAAATTACAGCTCAATTCGACATACAGATCTCTCTCACGAATATTTACGGTGAAGCACAAAAATCTGTTTCAGGATAGCAACTTTCCAAATCATTACTTCTCTCTCATTAGAGGTTACTCTTGGCACAAAAAGCAAATAAAAAGGATAAGGAGAGGTAATAACTTCCAAGACTCATCTAAAACTTTTGGGTTATCTCCCAATAAGTACTTTTCTTTAACGCATTTAAGTTAGGCATAAGAAGCAAAGAAAGAATCAAGTGTTCTCAAATAAAGAAGCATTAAAACCAACTTTCTTGCCCTTGCCTCTCTTATTTTTATTCTTAACCTTGGGTAAAATATGATTGTTTGGTGGAGAATAAAGGTGCATGGTCCCCTTTCCCACATCTATTATTGCTCCAAGGAGTTCTAATAGGGACCTTCCAAGTGTAATTTGTCTTTTTCCTGCACATTCAATAAATGAATAATCAATGGAAATCGTTTTCCCAAGGATATTTGTAAACACTCCTTCAGCTATTCCCAGAGGTAATATGGTAGTATTATTAGCAAGAGATATTTCTTTTCCTCCCTCAGTGAGCCCCCAAGTATTCAGAGATTTATAAATATCTTTGGGCATAAGACAAAATTCAGACATGATATCACAGCGAGCCTGAAAAGTTTCAGTGTTCATCTCAATATTTACTGTAGGGAACCACTTTGATGGTTCAGAGTTTATTGTAACATAATTGTGATGCTCCCTAAGCGTATTATAGCAATTTTCTAAGCTAGTAGTGCTATCCTCAAGAGTGTCCAACCTAGCAAATATTTTTGCGAAAGAAATATCAGTTTGGCTAGGCAAGTTGTAAGTGAGGATCAATTTCTTTATAGAATTAATAGCATCATCCTCATTACATTGGAGGAAATCTCCTCCCCTAACAGCATCTAAAGCATATCTATAGCAAAGAGCAATTCCAAGGTAAAAACTGCTAAGGAACAAGCTTTGAGTCATTTTGGGCTCAACTTTTTCATGTAGATCGGAGATTCTAGACCAAGCTTCCTTAAAACTTTCCTCAATTCCTTGTTTAAAAGTGAAAAACATTTCCTCGGGTGACATAGTGATTGGAGCAACGCTATACATAGTGGCACTCAAGATAGGAACTAATTTTTTTTTGTGTTTTTCAAATAAGAAAGCAAACAAGTAAAACTAATTTTTTTTGTGTTTTTGAAGAACAAAACAAGAAAACAAAGCAAAAAGAAAACTAAGCAAAACAAAAACAACAAAGTAAAGAGATTGGTTATCAGGGACTCCCCTTGTGAAGATGTCCTTGACTCCCCGGCAACGGCGCTAGAAAATCGCTTGATGGCTCAATGCACGGCGCCCAGAAAATCGCTGGTGCGTGGTTGATGTAGAGCTTGTTGGGAACCCCAAGAGGAAGGTATGATGAGCACAGCAGCAAGTTTCCCTCAGTAATGAAACCAAGGTTTAATTGAACCAGTAGGAGCAAGGAAACATCCCAAAGGTGTTACTAGCTGAGCTTTGGCAGGGTGCACTACCGGTGCTAGTAGTAACGTGGAGACCTGCACAACACAACCACATAACTTTGTCCTCAACTTGCGATGAGGTTGTCAATCTCACCGTGTTTTGCGGAAAACAAAGGATTAAACGTATCGAATGGAAAGAAGTAAAAGTTTGCAGAAAGTAAAAACAAAGCAGTAAAGGATTGTAGATTGTATGTAAAGTAAAGGACCGAGATCCATAGTTCACTAGAGGTGGCTCTCCTTAGATAGATAACATGCTGGGTGAAAAAATTACAGCGGATCAATTGACAAACACCGAGAAACCAATACATGCATATACTAATCATCTTGACTCCTTTGAGACTTGATTGGGCATTACAACATTATACATAGACCGCCATCCAATTGCATCTATGACTAATAATCCATCTTCAGGTTATCATCCGAACCCCCTCCGGTATTAAGTTGTAAGCAACAAATTATTGCTTTACGAACTACGTGTAAAGTAAACAATACGATTGTTCTATGAACAAAGGATTGTTGTTTTCTCCCTAGTAGCAATAGCACATCTAGTACCTTAGAGATTTCTGTCACTTCCCCAGATTACCAGAGGCATGCACCCACTATCGAGCATAAATACTAACTCTTGGAGTTGCTAGCATCTACTTGGCCAAGATAGCTACTAACAACGGAAAGCATGCAAGATCACAAATAACAAAGACATGATAGAATCAATAATCAATCTGAAATAGCATCTCAATATCCATCGGATCCCCGCAAACACAACATGCAGAATTACAAATAGATGATCTTGATCATGAACGGAGCTCATGGATCTAGACATGAAAGCACAAAGGAGGAGAACCAGCCATCTAGCTACTACATGGATCCTTAGTCCAAGGATGAACTACTCACGCATCACAACGGAGGATTGCATGGTGATGAAGAAGGCCTCCAGGGTGAATTCCCCTCTCCGACAGGGTGCCGGGAAGAGCTTCAGATCCCTCCTGATCTAGGGATGGAGATGACGGCGGCTACAGACTCTTTCGTGGATTTTTTGATCGGGCACTTAGGGTTTTCGTCCCGAGGGCAATATATAGGCGGAAGGAGAGGCCGAGGGGGTGCCTGGGCTGGCCACACCACCCCCAGGCACGGGCCAGGCCTAGCCGCGCGACCAGGTGGTGTGGTGGCTCCCTGGCCCTTCTCCGTCTCGTATTCTGGCAGTTGATGTCTTCCGGAAAAATAGGCACTTTGGCTTTTGTCCTGTCCAATTCCGAGAATATTCATTTTCTGACTTTCCTGGAACCAAAAACAGCAGAAAACATGCAGCTGGCACTGTGGCTCTTGTTAATAGGTTAGGCCAAGAAATCATATGAAAAGTACTCCAAAGTTGGAACAAAACACAAGAAACTGGATAAAACCAAGCATGGAACATCAAAAATTATAGATACATTTGCAATGTATCACTCGTCATCCGCAGGATGAGAAGGACCAGGTTGCCATTAGAATGAATGACCTGACCTAGGAGAAACTTCAGGCGAGTGGGTACTTTTGGGTGGACCATGACCGGGCGGTCTCGCTTGCGACCCTGCAGGATCATGCTTCTCGAGTACTTCATTTTTTGAAAAAAGCGCAGTCATGCCTTAGGCATATTTATCAAACAATGTTCCCGTTGGACGCCGTCCCTTCAAGCCTGCTGGCCCTCCTAGCGAAGTTTCAATATTTGAGTGCGGTTCGCGAGTGAATGTGGCAGCAGTTAGTAGCTGGTGCTAAGGCTGCGTTGTCGTTGGTTCGACTGCATAGGCTAGATGTGGATGTTGTGTCTGTTGCAGCTGGAGCGCCGACTCCACCAGAAGGTATGACCTGGGACATGGTTCCGCACTATCAAGCGGTTGATCGGCCAGCAGAGGACATTGTCAATTTCTTCGAGGAGCAGACAGACGTTCTTCTTTTGCAGTAGTAGCATGTTTTGTATCCTGCACATAATTGTACAAGTGTTGTATAGTTCGTATGAATATGCTGGATGTAATGAATACCCATTGATATGTGAAGAGCTTGCTCGCTTTTATATTTTGCGAGTGTGTTGTACTCTGCAGTTCCTTTTCGTTAGCCCGACTTGTGTTTATCTCAGCACCTTGCCAACCTGTCAGGTGCGTTGCAACTGGTTCGGTGTTTATCAAGGGTTCGATTGATGTTACATCAGCTACTCAGGATACTGCGATTTATTCGTAGAACGGAAGTATAAAGGGTGGCGCAGCCCCCGAGTAATAAAATTGCAAGAAAATAAGGAAAACACAGAGTTTTGGGGAACTTAGCTTTATTTATTCGCAGAATAGTACGAGGTACATTGTGTGGCTAAGTAGCCTGGCTGAATAACCTTATTTGTAAATGTAAAAATGACTAAGGGTAGAAGCAGCGCAGCTGCACGATGTTCCAGGGGTTGGAGTATGCGACTCCTGTCTTGAAATCTTTAAGGCGATAGGCGCCACCTGGGATTACTTTCGTAATCATGTAAGGTCCCTCCCAAGGGGACTCGAGCTTGAGATGCCCTTGTTGCTTCAGTTGCAGGAACATGTCTCCTTTGACGAAGGACCTGGGGCGTAGCCTTCTGTTGTGGCAGTTGCAGAGATTTTGCTGGTAGATCATTGATCTCTCTGCTGTGATTTCTCGTGCCTCGTCGAGGAGGTCGACGGAGTCTTCGAGTGCAAGAGTTGAATCTCTCTCGCTGTAAGCGACCACCCACGGGGCTCTGTAGCGTACTTCTGCGGGTAGCACCGCTTCAGCACCGTGCACCATGAAGAACATGGTGTATCCCGTGGCGGTGTTTGGAGTTGTGCATAGGCTCCAAAGTACGGATTGCAGCTCATCTGGCCAGCATCCAACGGCTTTTTCGAGTGGTCGGAGGAGTCGTTTCTTGATTCCGCCGCAGACGAGGCCATTGGCCTTCTCGACTTGACCGTTGGTCTACGGGTGAGCCACCGAGGCGTAGCTTATGTTGATTCCCAGGTTTTCGCAGAATTCCTGGAACTCCTTAGAGGTGAAGTTCATCCCATTGTCCGTGATGATGCTGTTTGGCACTCCAAAGCAGTAGACAATGGACTTGAAGAACTTGAAAGCGCTGGCCCCTAATTGATTTGTCACCGGCAGGGCCTCGATCCACTTGGTGGATTTGTTGACTGCGACCAAGAGGTAGCCGTAACCTCCTGGCGAGGAATTTAGGAGCTTGCCGACCATGTTGAGTCCCCATTGTGCGAAGGGCCAAGCCAATGGTATTGGTCGGAGTTCCGCGCCAGGTGCGTGAGATTTATCCGCAAATCACTGGCAAACGTTGCAGCGCTAGACGATATCCTTGGCGTCGCGCATGGTCGTGGGCCAGTAGAATCCAGCTTGTAGAGCTTTGGCAACGAGGGCGCGACTGCCAGCATGGTGCCCACAGGTGCCTTCGTGGATGTTGAGGAGGATGGCCCTTCCATCCCTAATGGAGACGCATCATTGGAGTACTCCTGTGATGATGCGCTTGTATAGTTCATCGTTAATGAGGGCGAATGCCTTGGATCGTCAGTCGGATCATCTGGCAACCTCTTGCTGAGTAGATATGTGATGTAGGGTTGTGTCCAAGATGGCTCGATCATCATGATGCTCATTGGTCCTTCGATTCCTGTATCAAGCTCCAGGTCGTCGAGTGTCATTGGCTTGTTGGGTGGCGTAACCCCCGATCCTATTGACGCGGTTGCTTTCTTCTCTGGAGCCTTTGGCTTGATGGAGCATTCGCATATGCGCTCGACAAGATACCCCAGGTGGTATGGGGGCGTAGGTGGAGCCAATATTGGCGAGGAGATCTGGCTCTTCATTGCTTTCGTGACCAACATGTCGCAGCTCATAGCCGTCAAAGTCTCCTTCGAGTGTGTCGTAGAGATCGTGATAGGCGATCATGTTGTCGCTCAGTGCGTCGCATTCGTGCATCGTTTGATTGACTACCAATTTGGAGTCGCCGTAGATGATGAGCCTTTTGGCGCCGCAGGCTTTCGCCATCCGCATACCATGGATCACGGTTCGTACTCAGCTTCATTATTGGAGGCGGTGAACTGCATTCGCAGAATGTATTTCATCTTGTCTCCTTGTGGCGATGTCAGTATGACACCTGCACCAGCTCCATCCTTTCTTTTGGACCCGTCTAAGTGCATTGTCCAGAGGTAGGACATATCTGGCTTGTTAGGGAGCTAGTTCTCCATCCAATGCACGAGGAAGTCCGGGAGAACCTACGACTTGATCGCGTCGTGCTTCTCGTATGTGATGTCGCGTGGAGACAATTCGATTCCCCAGAGCGCGACTCGCCCTGTGGCATCAGGATTATTGAGTATGTTCCTGAGCGGGGCGTCGTTTACCACCACGATTGGATTTTCCTGGAAGTAGTGGCACAGTCGCTTGGCTGTCATGAAGACGCTGTACGCCAGCTTTTGGTAGTGCGGGTACCGCTGCTTTGTTGGCGTGAGCACCTCACTGAGGTAGTATACTGGGTGTTGCACCCCGTGGACTTTGTTTTCTTTGGCTCGCTCCACCACGAGCACGGTGTTGACCACCTGGTTGGTGGCGGAGATGTAGAGCAGTAGGGGCTCCTTTTCGCGAGGCGTCGCCAGTATTGGTGAGGTGGAGAGTAGGCGCTTGAGTTCTTCGAATGCTTCTTGCGCTTCGTATGTCCACTTGAACTTGTCAGCCTTGCGGAGGAGTTGGTAGAAGGGCAATGCCTTTTCGCCCATACGCCTTATGAATCGACTGAGCGCCGTGATTCGCCTAGCCAGCTGATGGACGCCTTTTACGTTATTCCGCTTCTCCATGGCTAGTATGACCTTTATTTTCTTTGGATTCGCTTTGATCCCTCTCGCGGAGATGAGATACCCTAGTAACTGCCCAGATGGCACACCGAAGGTGCATTTGTCTAGATTGAGCTTGATCTGGTAGCGATCGAGGTTGGCAAAGGTCTCGCGGAGATCGTCAATTAACGAAGCTTCCTCCTTGGTTTTGATGACGATGTCATCAATGTATACTTGGATGTTGCGACCAAGTTGATTCTTGAGGCAGGCCTGCATGCACTGCTGATAGGTGGCTCCTGCGTTTTCTAGCCCGAAGGGCATGGTGTTGTAGCAGAACACACCAAAGGGCGTCATAAACGACGTATTCTCTTGGTCTTCCTCCTTCATTCGAATCTGATTGTAGCCTGAGTTGGCATCAAGGAAGTAGAGGCGCTTGCATCCCATGGTAGAGTCGATGATTTGGTCGATTCGCGGCAACAGGAAGTGATCCTTTGGGCAGTGCTTGTTCAGGGAGGTGAAATCCACGCACATCGGCAGGATATCCGTGTCTTTTTTAGGCACCAACACTGTATTAGCGAGCCAAGTGCTTTCCTTGATCTCACGTATAAAGTTTGCGTCGAGGAGTCTGGTGATCTCCATTCCGACTGCTTTTGCTCTTGGTTCAGCCAGTCGCCGTATTGTCTGCTTGACTGGCCCTATGTCTAGATTTACATTGAGTGAATGCTCGGAGAATTCCCTAGGGACCCCTGGCATGTCCGCTGGACACCAGACGAAGATTTCCCAGTGCTCAAAGAGGAATTCAATGAGCGTGAGTTCCTATGCAGAACTTAAGTTGTTGGCGATGAGGGTCGTCTTGGTCAGGTCCGTCGGATGGACCTGGACTTTCTTCGTGTGCACCAACGAGTCGAAGGATAGGTCGGGTGAACTTGGCCTGCTCAGGGGAGGCAGACTGTTGTCTGTCGACTCTTTCAATCTTGAGAGTTCCTCCTGCATGCCGAAGGACTAGGAGATTCTGTTGAATTCCCTGTCGTAGCTGTCGGACCTCTCGAAGCTTCCCTTGATTGTAATGACGTCGTTTGGGCCTGGCATTTTCATTTGCAAGTAGGCATAGTGCGGCACTACCATGAACCTAGCGAACGCGACACGTCGAAGGATGCAGTGATATTGTGAAGGCCAGTCGACAACTTCAAAGTTGACGCGCTCTCACCGAAAGTATTTCAGCATGCCGAAGATGACATCGAGGTTGATTTTTCCCAGGGGATATATGCCCTTGCCTAGGAAGATGCCGTGGAACATCGTGTCTAAGACTTCTAGGCAAGTCAGAGGGATCCTCATCGCACGCAAGGTGCTTGCGAACATGAGGTTGATGCCGCTCCCGCCGTCCATAAAAACGCGACTCATATCGAAGCCTCCGATCTGCGCCTCGAGTACGAGGGGACTGTGGCCCGGACGAGGGACTTGACGCGGATGGTCGTGTTTATCGAAGGTGATGCAGGAGTCCCTTCCACTGAGGTATTCAGTGGTGGAAGGTGGGGAATTTGTTGCCAAGTTGACTTGGCGAGTGATGGCCTTCTGCACTCGATTTGAGGGACGCCCTTTTTGGATCATCATCTTACCTACGGTCCACGGGTATGGTTCGCCTCCATGGTGCTGGACTGGCACGGCCGTGGGTGGTGGTGGTCCGGGCGGTGGTGGAGGAGCTCCATGTGCCACAGCGCCTGGGGCAGCTTCGTAGCCCCTACTGACCGCCTCGTGATTCATCAAAGCCAGGCCCTCGTGGAGTTTGAGAAACTCGTGACAGTCCTTGAGAAGGTGGCTGGATTTCTTCTTGCCGTCATGCTTGTCGATGTAGAAGTGCATGTTGCATGGTCCAGACAGTTTGTCCTCGATAGATATTGCGGGTGCTTCTCCGCGAGTGCGGCGCTGCCACATCTGCGTGGTTTTCCTGGAATCACGGTATCCACCGCTGCGATAACCGCTGTTGCGGTTGTCGTCGCGTTTGTCGGCATAGCCGGCTGCGACCATATTGACGTCGTCGCGGTCATCGTAGATGCGCATTCGACGCTTGCCTCGGCGGTCATGTCTGCGCCCAAGGTCGTCATCATCGTCGGAGGGGCCGCGGATTTTCACCGAATCTTCAACGTCCGCCCACCGATTCGGGATTTCCATCAGGTAGTCGATTGTTTTGGGCTTCGAGCGGCCCAGCTCCTCCCTGAGCTCTATGTGGCGAACGCTGCCGTTGAACGCGTCGATTGTGCGGTCCTCCGAGATGTTTTCTGCGGAGTTCTTGATGATGGACCATCTCTGGATGTACGAGCGCAGCGACTCGCCAGATCTTTGTTGGAAACCTCTTAGTTCTTCGATTGATGTGGGCCTTTTGTAAGTGCCCTTGAAGTTGCATATGAAGTTGTAGACCAGCTCTTCCCAGCTTCGAATGGATCTGCGCGGGAGGTTGTTGAGCCATGCGCGAGCGGCGCCCTGCCGTTGCAACTGCAGGCATTGCATGTCCGTGCTTCGACTCCCGACATGGAGCCTGACGGAGGAGATATGATCCTCTAGCCAGATCTTCGGGTCCTATAGATCGTCGAATTTTGGGTTCTCCAACGGGAGCTTGAACCCTTTAGGCATTCGTTTCTGCCTGATGGCTTTGTTGAAGCATCTGGCGTTGCAGAGCTCCATGTCTTTGTCTTTCAAGTCAGTTGAACGAGCATGTCTTGCACACATTTTGTCGACTTTGCGTTGTGTGATGTCATCACGCGCATCGTAGTCACGGTCGTGCCGCCGTGAGCGGCGACGCCGAGACATGTCATGGCTATCGTCACTGGACGAGGGCAAGGAGTAGCGTTTTGCCAGAGCCTTGCTTTTCTTTTGCTCCGGTGTTGGCTCCTTGTCGAGGGCGGCCTCGATTAGCCCCAAGCCCGCGATCATAGATTGGTGCATGGAAGCACGTGGATCTCCAACTGGCGGCTGGTTGTTGAGGAGGTACATGGTGGCCGCCGTTACCGCAGCTTGCAGCGTCTTCGGGAGCACGTTGCCCCGTGTGTCCACCGTCATGGAGCTAAAGTTGAGGACTTTCGCGGGTTCTATGCTCTCTTTCTTGGTGAGGTGGGCCAGTCGAGACCTTCTCTTGTTGGCCAGGTACTCGTTGCCTTTGGAGGAGGATCCTCCGTGGGAGGAGAGCCCAACTGCCGAAGGCTTGATTCCTCCGCCGCCTTTTTACGCGCCTCGAGTTGCACGATTGCATGTAGTTAGCGTCTGTATTCCTCCTTCAGCATCCAATGGTAGCCCATCAGCATGTCCTGCAGGGAGTTGAGGGGCAGAGGATTGCCCCATAGAGCTTCTCGACAGCGGGCCCTCTCGTTGTCGTTGAGTGTGATCACTACACGCTCTCCAGTGTTTTTGTTCACTATGGTCGGTGGTTCTCCTCCCGCTCCATTGTTGACGGGCACACTGTTGCCACCGTTGGTGGGGTCGCCGTTGGGTATACCACCGTTGGGTATGCCGCCATTAGGTGGCCCGGTGCCAAATCCGGTGCCAGCATTTTCGTGATTGGCGGTGGTATCACCCGCGTTGATGATGGCACACATGAAGTGGTTGGGTAAGTTGTTGCTCCCACAAATTTTAGATCCGGAGTTGTAGGCTCCATCTTCTATGGCTACATCACCCAGATCAGATCCGCGACTGCTGTCGCTATCTGTGCCCCCAGCTGTTTGATACGTCCAAAACGTATCTACTTTCCCGAACACTTGCTATTGTTTCTCCTCTAAACTTGTGTGATTTGGATGCAACTAATGCGGACTGACGCTGTTTTCAGCAGAATTGCCTTGGTGTCTACTTTTTGTGTAGAAAACCAACTATCAGGAAAAATCCCGGAAAATATGCCAAAAATCCTATTTCACCCGAAGACTCTAGGAGCCAGAATACGAGACGGAGAAGAGCCAGGGGGTGGCGACACCACCTGGTGGCGCGGGCCAGGCCAGGACGCGCCAGGGGGTGGTGTGGCCCCCCCCAGGTACCCCCTCGCCCTCTCTCTTCGCCTATAAGGAGCTTTCTGACCTAAAAACTCCGGGGGGTTCGACGTTTTTCCAGAAGGAGTTCCGCTCCGCCACCACCACCAGATTCCACGAAACAGCACCAGAAACTCCATTCTGGCACCCTGCTGGGACGCGGAATTGGAGGAGATCATCGCCATCATCATCACCATGGCTTCTCCATCGACCATCGATGTTTCCCCCATCTATGAGTGAGTAATCCCCCATTGTAGGCTATGGGGATGGTAGGGATTGGATGAGATCGTTCATGTAATGGCATCAGATTGTTAGGGCATGGTGCCTAGTATCTTTTATTAGTGCTTTATGACTTTGTTGCGACTTGTTGTGCTTAATGCTTGTCACTAGGGACCGAGTGCCATGATTTCAGATCTGAACATGTTATTGATTCATTATGATAGTATTGTTCTTGGTCTTATCTGCAAGTTGTGTACACACGTTGTTGTCCAAAACCTATGGCCCCGAAGTGACAGAATCGGGATAACCGGAAGGGAAAGGCTTTGATGTGAGGATCACATGTGTTCACGGAGTGTTAATGCTTTGCTCCGGTGCTCTATTAAAAGGAGCACCTTAATTGCCAGTAGTTCCCTTGAGGCCCCGCTACAAACGGGCTGGCAGGACAAAAGATGTTGTGCAAGTTCTCATTGCGAGCATGTATGACTATATATGGAACACATGCCTAGGATTGTCTAGTACTTGGATGCTTTATCTTATTTATCTGGAATTGCCCTATGTTCTGATTGTTATGTAAATTATCTTGTCCATGCAACGCCTGTCCATCCATCCCTATGCCTATCGCACTCGAATCCCACTGTTTACTGCTTTTGTTACTACTGTTGTTACTTTACTATTCCTACTACAAAACGGTTGCTACTGATAAACTGCTGTGAGCAAGATTGTCTCCAGGTGCAGCTGAATTGACAACTTAGTTGTTAAGGCTTATATTCTTTGGCTCCCCTTGTGTCGAATCAATAAATTGGGTTTCACTTCCCTCGAAAATACTGCGATACACCCCCTATACTTGTGGGTCATCAAGACTATTTTATGGCGTCGTTGCCGGGGAGCATAGCTTTATTTATCAAGTTCACTTGGATTCTCTATTGTTCGCTGCTATCCATCCATCATGGGTAAGTCTCGTGATGGCAAGGTTCCTATTTTACCATCCACTACAAGAAGAGGTACAGTTCTGAACACCTCTGCTGCTCTTGATTCACCGTTTGTTCTGAGTAAGTTCCTTACACCACCACATACACATGCTACACACACTGCTACTACTGCTAAATCTGAAACTTCTGATGCTTATGATGCTGCTTCTACTGTGCTTGATAAGAGTGGTTCATTAGGTCCTATCCTAGATGCTACGATTGCTAGAACTATAGCTGGAAATACCGAAACTCCTAATGAAGACACTACCACACCTGTTAGCTCACCTGAGTTTAGTGAGAGTTATGATATTGAAGATGGTTATGTTGAGATGACCGATGAGTTTATTAAAGAATGTAAGAACACCCATGATAGGAGCGCTGCTAAGAGTCTCCTTGAGAGGCGTACTATTAGACCCTAATTATATCCTGATGCTAAGTTTGCTGCTTCTCCCATAAACATTATAGATGAAGATTCTGATTTCTCTCTCGATCTATCTTACATAGCTATTGCCGAGAAAGAACCTTTTTGTGGGACTAAGAATGAAAGTGCGGTAGCACAAATGAATGAACTTTCTACCATGAGTGGCTTGTTTTCTGATGATATTAAGATGCGTAATTACTTTGTTGCTAAGATTTTTCCCTTTTCACTGAAAGGAGAAGCTAAAACTTGGTTTAGTAATTTACCTCCTGGATCTATTGATAGCCTTGAGTGCTTGATTAGTACTTTCCTGTAGAAATATTTTCCTCCCAGTGCTAGACATGCTATTTTGCAGGAACTTTTTGATTTTAAACAGGGAGAAAAAGAGGTATTGCCCGAATCTTGGGAAAGGTTTTGTGCTTTGATTCGTGCGCAGGCTGGAAGTCCTTTACCTAAGAATGAGCTTCTTGATATATTTTATAATGGACTAACCGAGGAATCTAGGACATACCTAGATAGTTGTGCTGATTGTGTTTTCAGGAATAGGACTCCTAAGGAAGCTGAGGAATTAATGGCTAAAATAAGCAAGAATTATGAAGATTGGACTCCTCCTAAACAAGCTATACCTGAAGTAATTGTACCTGAACCATCTATTCCTATGCCTATTCCAACATCAAATAAGAGGGGCGTTATTGAATTAAATGATGAAGTGATGAAGGAAGCTAAGAAATGTCTTAAGGAGAAGGGAAGTAAAGCTGCAGATGTCAAGAATTTACCTCCTATAGAAGAATTATGTAAGCCTATTCCCTACTCACCCACTATTGAGGTACACTCTCTCCAACACTTTGATGAAGGTGATATCCCTTACTCTAAACCTCCTGATCAATGCTTAGAAGAATTTGATATCTTTATTGTTAAGCAAGATAACTTTAATAAAAGGGTGCAAAATCATCTAATGGAAAACACTAGAGCTATTGTTGAGTTGAAAGATATTGTGGAAAGAACCTCTAATGAGGTTAAGATGATTGTTAAACACTTTCAAATGGTTCTAACTCAAATAGATCAACTCGTTAAAGTGCAAAACGACTTGCTAGTTAATGATGCTAAAGAAAAACATGCTTATGAAATTAGAACTAGAAGTGGTGCTTCTACCCAGGATCCTCTATATCCTGAGGGGCATCCCAAAAGAATTGAGCAGGATTCTCAACAAGCTGAAAATAGTGGTTCTACTCGTAAGAAAAGGAAAAACAAACATAAAACTGTTGTAGAACCCTCTGAACCTGCTATAGATCCTAATAGTATATCTATCTCTGATGCTGAAACTAAAAGTGGTAATGAAGAAAATGTTGTTCCTAATGAAGAAAAAGTTGAAGAAGAACCTGAAAACCACACTAAGAATACTAAATACACCAAAGAAGATTTTATTGCTAAGAAACATGGTAGTGAAAGAGAACCTTGGGTCCAAAAACCTATGCCTTTCCTTGATAAGAAACACAAGTCAAAGGAAGATGAACACTATAATAAGTTTTGTGAGTGGATGAAGCCTTTATTCTTGCAAATTCCTTTGACTAATGCTATTAAATTGCCTCCTTACTCAAAGTATATGAAGGACATTGTCTCGAATAAAAGGAAGTACTTTGCTTGCTAATTATTCCTTCAATGGTAAGGTTCCTAAGAAACTTGGAGACCCAGGGATTCCAACTATCCCTTCCTCTATTAAGAACAGTTATGTTAGAACTGCTTTGTGTGATTTGGGAGCTGGAGTTAGTGTTATGCCTTTCTCTCTCTATAAGAGGCTTCAACTTGAAAAATTAATACCAACTGATATATCTTTGCAAATGGCTGATAAATCTACCACTATTCCTGTGGGTATATGTGAGGATGTACCTGTTCAAGTGGCTCATAATTGCTTGATATTAACTGATTTTGTTGTGCTTGAAATGCCTAAAGATGACAATATGTCTATTATTCTTGGGAGACCTTTTCTTAATACTGCAGGAGCTGTTATTAATTGTAATCAAGGAAAGGTGACCTTCAATGTTAATGACAAGGAACATACTGTCTATTTCCCCAAGAAGATTGAAAGGACTTATGGTTTGAATTCAATTGAACATGTTGAAGGCATTCAAGTTGGAGAAATATATTGTCCCATACCAAGAGAAAAATTTGAAACTATTATGATTGGGACCATTGCTATCAAGGTTAAGGTAACATAATCATTAGTGGAGTACAAATTTTTGTCTCATATGCAATTGTTTTGGTAGCAAGACTTGATCAACCATGCTAACAAAAGGATTCCATTGAACAAAACAATGTTTTCATTATGATTATCTCCATTTATTTCTATCTTTTGCATTTTAGTTCTTGCTTTCGTCTAGTTTTCTTTTTGTTGTTAGTTGCTTGCATGTTAGAACTTCTGTAGTTCTAGCCTTGTTTTGTCCTTGCATCATGTTTCCAAAAGAAAAAAAGGGGTCTGTCTGTCAGAAAAATCATTCTTCTATTTCTGAAAAATGCCCAAAAATAAAGTGTCTCGAAAAATTCCAGAAAATTCATATTAAATTTTTACGTGAAAAAGGGGCAGAGGAGTACCTGGTAAGTACCAGTGGGGCCCACCAGGCAGGCACACCACATGGTGGCGCGGCCAGCCTTGGTTGGCGCCATGCCCTGGTGTGGGCCACCCTGGCCCCCCACTAACTCTCTCACCTGCCACTTTATTCTCTCTCCTGAGTAAGCTCCAGTTCATAGCTCAAAATCACGTTCTTGCTGTGCTTGCTCTCGATTTTTTCGATCTCCTTGATCAGTCATCTTTCTTGCTGAAATTTGGAGCATTTGTTCCCTGGTATGTGACTCCTCCCCTTGTCCAAGTAGATTTGTGTTTAGTGGATTATATGTTGAGTATTTTGTTGCTGTAGGTGACTGGTTATGAGATCTTGTAAGCTTGTTTGTTGCTTAGAGATATAGTTTTGATGCATGTTTAGGCCTCTTGCAAGTTCCTATGAGTAGAATCATTCATTATATTTACTTTGCAATCACTTGTTTAATAGGTGTTTAAATTTCAGAATAGAAGATGAGTGAACACCACCTAAACCAACATGAGCTTTGGGTGCCTAAGGTCATGAAGGTCCACCGGGAGGAGGAAGTTCTTCCCTCCATTTATCCATGCCCTAAGTTCATGAGAGCTGTAGGAATTCTACAAGATTTCCACACTTTGGTTTCTAATGCAGGGTTAGAGCACTTTTTGGAAGATGAACCTTGTCAATTTGTGAAGCTAACCATGTCTATGGTGCAGGATTTCCAATTTAGTCACTCTTTGCCTAACCCCATGGTCCATTACAAAATTTACAATATTGCTGTCAACCTTTCTCTTGATGATTTTTGTGCAGCTATTAAGGTACCTCAATGGGGATCATGTAGGAAGATTAAAGAGAGACCGGAACCACTCATGGATTTATATGCAGAAATTTGTCAAGGGAGTAGCTTCTCGAAGGAGAGTGGAAAAATCCATAACATTCATCTTCCCTCCATTCGCTACTTTGCCTACTTTATTGCCAAGTGTGTTCTTGCTAGGAAAACTGCCAATAAGTTATCTTAGTTTGATTTAGCATTTATCTCTGCCGCTCTTAGACGATATAGGTCTTACAACTTGGGTGCTTTGATAGCTTTCCGTCTTGCTGCTAATCGTGAGAAAGGTGGAATTTGTGGAGGCCTCATTGATTCTCGTTTGCTAGCATTGCATGGTTTAGTGCCTAATCATCTAGACCTACAGTTTCCCATAGAGAGGCTTGATTTTAATTCCATGATACAACATAAATTTATTTCCTCGTGGGCTAGTTTGAGTGAGTTATCTTATGAAATAACCTTTCTAAAAGCTGGTTGGAGAAAGAGCAAGTCCGAGCGTGTTGTTCTTTTGCCTGCACCTGTTTTGTTTAACCTTGATAACAGGAAAGGATGGTCCCTCACTGAGGAGGAGCTTGACACGTACTTGGGAGAGCTCTCCCACAGGAGCAGGACACTAGAAGGGAGGTCACGGATGATTCGGTCCAGCCCTCGAATGAGGGAGAGTCTTCATATCAGCAGCCCGCTTATGATTGGGGAGCTTCCTCTTCTTCTCATGGGCCCAGCTACGACCATTCTTACCAAGATCCGCCCGCTTGGAACCCCTATTCGTACATGGATTGAGACCCACTTAGGCCAAAAGCCTAAGCTTGGGGGGAGGTACGCCGACACCGCACTGATCTCCTTATCATGTTGCGTCAGTACTTTGTATATTCATGTTTTTGTTCTCTTTTTAGTTTTCGTTCTTCTTTGTTTTTGCTTTCTAAAAACACAAAAAGACCAAAAATATTTATGTTGTTTCTCTTTGGTTTGCTTCTTCTTTTTGCCTTGGTTTTCTTTTCCCTTTTTGCTTTGTTTGAACTATTTGAAAAACCCAAAAAGATTTTGCTTTGCTTGTTTTTCCCTTTTGGTTCTTGTTTAAAAATCGAAAACACCAAAAATATTTGTCGTTCTTCTTTGGTTTTTGCGAGTTTGCTTCAGGGTTCGGCAGTCCTTAGTGGATATTGGTTTCATATTATTGTTCAAGCCACACAAGTGAAGAGCAATAATGAGGATTAATGACAACTTGAGGCATGGTAAGAGGCTGGTAATGAACTCTATTTGTTTTCATTTTTGTACATATACTCATCACTGTGGGCATGCTTAGTCCATTCATGTAGAGTGTATGTTTCCTTTGAATGCTTAATAGTTCTTGCTTTCTTATGATTAGCTCCAGCTCGCTAATAGTTTGTAGCATGTCTTATGAATGTTTGCTTGCATTGCTCTATTCATAAATTGGTATGACACCGTGGTATCCTCCTCTGAATGTTTCATTTGATTGACTTGGCACATGCTCACGCATGCACATGACTGTAATAATCAATTAAGCCTCGATGAATTATTTTGCCTTGAGGATCTTGAATCACTTTCATGCCATGAGTAGTCCTGTTTTGTTGCAAGCATGATAATGACAACTATTGCTCTCTCGTTTGTCGCTCCCTTACTATTGCTAGCCTTCACTTTCACTGAGTATGTTTTACTCAAGTTCCCAACTCCCTAAACCAAACATTTCCAAAGTGTCCACCATACCTACCCATTAGCATCATTTGCTACCTCCGTGCATATTCAATATGCCTTGTTTTCTTCCGAATAAAATGTTTGGTTGTTATGAGAAAGTTAGTTAGTAAAGCTCTCACGAACTTGATGGCACACTTTATTTTCTTGCACTTAATAAACCTGAACCATTGCATCCTTCTTTGTTGTGCATATGCTTGCGCTTTATGAGTTGAAGTTAGCAGAACCATGTATCATGGGGACCGCTTTCAACGCTTCATAGGTATTTTGTACCTAGTTGATATCATGTTCTTTTGCTTATGGATCCCGGCGGTGTGAAATAAAAGTGGAACTTGTAAGATCATGGAGTTTGTATGTATGTTAGAGAAACGCCTAGGCCGCTAGCCTAAGCCATGCCTAATCATGGCGGAAACTTGCAGCATAACCATAATGAGCATTCTATGAAGCATCCTCAATAAAAATGTATGCACATAGTAAATAAAAAGATCGCCGAGATGCTCATTGTCTGCTTGCCTTGTATTTTGATTATGGGATAGCTCCCATGTCATGTGCAAGGGGTACCCCGTTGGCGGTTCTCTATGATACGTATATACTTACAATGACAAGAGCTTACTTGTGACTGAAGTTGAGTAGCATGAGGATCGGTCTTCGTAAGTAAGGGGCATGAGACTTCGATTTATAACTTGTCAAGCATATCCTCTTAGTTGTGTCACTTTCACCTTAACCACATTAAAGATGCTTATGATAGGGGCAATGAGAGCTCAAAGCTAACAAGTACCATACTTTCAGCATTTGGAAGCCTTTCAAATTATTCAAAACCTCTTCTTCTACTTGTTGAGTCTCCACATATTCTTTGAGCACCTTCTTGAGAGCATAGTTGTCATTCTTTGTGTTTGTTCCATTACTTGATTATTTGTGTTATGACTTTGATGCTTGTATTTTTGATATCATTACTTCTAGTCATCACTTGAACTTCAAAGGTGCCTTGACATTCATAATAGAAGGCAAGCAAGATACCACTCTATCATACCTTTTTATGAGCATTGTAATGTTGCTTATGTTTATGCTTCATTCTACTTATTATTCTTGAGTTGGAATCTCTTCATAGCTTGCAAAGACTATTAAGTAGACTTGGTTGCATACTCTTTATTATGAATTGTCCAAGTAGTTGATCACATTGCTGAGAATATTTACATCATATGAAGCAAATGTGTTCGTGAAAGTTCTTTCATCGCACCTAGTTTTCAACTGAATTGCTTGAGGACAAGCAATAAGCTAAGCTTGGGGGAGTTGATACGTCCAAAACGTATCTACTTTCCTGAACACTTTTGCCATTGTTTCTCCTCTGAACTTGTGTGATTTGGATGCAACTAATGCGGACTGATGCTATTTTCAGTAGAATTGCCTTGGTGTCTACTTTTTGTGCAGAAAACCAACTATCAAGAAAAATCCCGGAAAATATGCCAAAAATCCCATTTCACCCGAAGACTCGAGGAGCCAGAATACGAGACGGAGAAGAGCCAGGGGGTGGCCACACCACCAGGTGGTGCAGGCTAGGCCAGGCCGCGCAAGGGGGTGGTGTGGGCCCCCCAGGCACTCCCTTGGCCTCTCTCTTCGCCTATAAGGAGCCTTCTGACCTAAAAACTCCAGGGGGTTTGACGTTTTTCCAGAAGGAGTTCCGCTCCGCCGCCACCACCAGATTCCACGAAACAGCACCAGAAACTCCATTCTGGCACCCTGCCGGGACGGGGAATTGGAGGAGATCATCGCCATGATCATCACCATCGCTTCTCCATCGACCATCCATGTTTCCCCCATCTATGAGTGAGTAATCCCCCGATGTAGGCTATGGGGATGGTAGGGATTGGATGAGATCGTTCATCTAATGGCATCAGATTGTTAGGGCATGGTGCCTAGTATCTTTTATTATTTCTTTATGACTTTGTTGTGACTTGTTGTGCTTAATGCTTGTCATTAGGGCCCGAGTGCCATGATTTCAGATCTGAACATGTTATTGATTCATTATGATAGTATTGTTCTTGGTCTTATCTGCAAGTTGTATACACATGTATTTGTCCAGAACCTATGGCCCTGAAGTGACAGAAATCGGGATAACTGGAAGGGACAGGCTTTGATGTGAGGATCACATGTGTTCACGGAGTGTTAATGCTTTGCTCCGGTGTTCTATTAAAAGGAGCACCTTAATTGCCAGTAGTTCCCTAGAGGCCCCGCTGCAAACGGGCTGGCAGGACAAAAGATGTTGTGCAAGTTCTCATTGCGAGCACGTATGACTATATATGGAACACATGCCTAGGATTGTCTAGTACTTGGATGCTTTATCTTATTTATCTGCAATTGCCCTATGTTCTGATTGCTATGTGAATTATCTTGTCCATGCAACGCCCGTCCATCCATCCCTATGCCTACCGCACTCGAATCCCACTATTTACTGCTTTTGTTACTACTGTCTTTGCTTTACTACTGCTGTTACTTTACTATTCCTACTACAAAACTGTTGCTATTGATAAACTGCTGTGAGCAAGATTGTTTCTAGGTGCAGTTGAATTGACTACTCAGTTGTTAAGGCTTATAAATATCCTTTGGCTCTCCTTGTGTCGAACCAATAAATTGGGTTTCACTTCCCTCGAAAATACTGCGATACACCCCGTATACTTGTGGGTCATCACTGTTGCCGGGGCGTTGAGCTCGCTGAGGGTGCCGATCGGTGGAGGGAACCACGATGCTGGAGCAATCGCGGGTTCCGTTGGCTGGTCAGGCATGCGAAGCGTGTCTAGTTGACCAACCTAGAAGCGGAAGCTCCCAATTGCTAAGCTGATCCCATCGCCCATGGACTCGAAAGCCGGGCGAGTGGCCGGCATGTGGATGGTGAAGTCTAACGCGCCGAAGAGCTGCCGAATCTCCGCTGTTGCAGAGTTGTAGATTACAGTTGATGGGGCTGAAGAAGCCGTAACATCAGCACTCCCGATACCCACAGACGGCGCCAATTGATGAGGGTTTAACTCGTCAATGACCATTGTTATGGACTTGGGTTTTGGAGAAGGAGGGAGCGCTGGAGGCATCAGTCGGCTAGCAAACAAGCACACAGGGACGCAAGTTTTACCCAGGTTCAGGCCTCATAGAGGTCCCTACTCCTGCTTGTCTGCTCTTGGAATTAATGAAAGAATCGAAGATTACAGGGGCGCGCAGATGCAATCTGGCGAGAGTTGTGGGAACTAGGGTTGTGATCGTCCTCCTCGCCGCCCCTCCTAGCCTTTATATAGATAGGCTAGGTCTCGTGTAGCAGGCCGAGTCGGTTACAAATTAGGGTTTGCACCTTTAAATTTTCTATCTTAAGCTTCATGTTGAGTTGCAAGTAATCAAAGAGCCCATGGGTCACCCGAATTCTGTATTGGACCTTGGCAACGCCGTGGGCTTCTACCGTATCCGGGACGTATATACCGAACTCGAGTACCTGTAGGGTATACCCATGTCAGACTGCAAAAGGGAGACAGTGTCTCTCAGATTTGGCGAAGAGAAAAAGAATTTCCATTTTTCTAAATTCCAACACAAGCCAATTTATGATTAGCTTCAAGAACATGAACAAGAGAAAGAAGAGGAAGTTAACATTTCTAGCATTGTCGCTATGTTTTGTGAAACTCCTAACGACTAGCTAGAAAGAAGCTTTGTTAAAAATGACAATCTTCGTGAAGATATCGAGAAAATGGAAATTGATGAATATCTTAACTCAGACCCTATAACTGATCCTGAAATGAATCTAGTTTATGATATACCCGAGAGAAAAGGAGATGAGGATCTTCCCCTACTACTCTCAAACCTCTTCCTAAAGAAATGAAATACAGGTTTCTTGATAATACTAACAAATATCCTATTATTATAAGTTCTAATCTTGTAGAGAAGGAAGATGATAATTTAATGATAGTCGTAAGGATGCACCATAAGGCTCTTGTTTATTATATATATGACTTGAAAGGGATTAGTCCTTCGATAGCCACTCATAGAATATTTATGGAAGAGGGAGCCCAGCCGGTTGCAGATTTCCAAAGAAGACTTAAACCTCAAATGAAAGAAGAGGTAAGAAAGGAGGTAATCCACCTCTTTGAAGCAGGAATCATTTTTCATGTGGATGAAAGCAATTGGGTAAGTCCTATTCATTGTGTTCCAAAGAAAGGTGTGTTCACTGTAGTCCCGAATGAACATAATGAGTTAGTCCCTAATCGAGCTGTCGTTGATCATAGGATGTGCATTGATTTTACAGAACTTACTAAGGAAACTCAAAAGGATCACTGCCCTTTGTCATTTATAGATCAAACTTTAGAGAGACTGGCTATGCACTCTATTTTTGTTACTTAGATGGATACTCTAGTTTTTCTCAAATAGTTATCCATCCAGATGATCAACTAAAAACAATGTTCACATGTCCTTTCAGTTTATATGCCTATCGTCGTATGCCTTTTGGTCTTTGTAATGCACCTGCTACCTTTCAAAGATGTATGACCTCTATATTTGCTAATTATGTTGAATATATTATGGAAGTATTCATGGATGACTTCTCAATCTATGGGACTTCATTTAACCATTGCCTCCATAATCTTCATAAGGTTCTGCAGAAATATGAAGACACTAACCTAGTTTTGAACTAGGAGAAGTGGCACTTCATAGTTCCAGAAGGTATAGTACTTGGTCACAAGATCTCAGGTGAGGGCATAGAAGTCAATAAAGCAAAAATAGAATAAATAGAGAGGCTACCACCTCCCCGAGATGTAAAAGGTATAAGAAGTTTCTTAGGTCATAGAGGGTTTTATGGAAGTTTTATTAAGAATTTCTCTGAGTTTGCAAGACCGATAACTGAACATTTAAAAGAGAATGCTACTTTTAATTTTGATGAAAATTGTCTTACTGCTTTCACCATATTAAACAAGCCCTTCTTAATGGTCCTATTATTAAACCATCGAACAGGAAAAAGCCTTTTGATTTATTTTGTGAAGCCAGTCATGAAGTCGTGGGAGCTGTTATTTGTCAGTGTGATGGTGATGAACTTAATATCATTCATCATGCTAGTTGTACTTTCAATGGTGCTAAAAATAACTACCCAATGGCGGAGAAGGAACTCTTTGCTGTTGTTTTCCCATGTGATAAATTTAGATCTTATATAATTGACTCGAAAGTTAGAGTGCATATTGATCGTAATAGATAAAAGGAAATTCTTGAAACAATTGATGTTAAGACAAGGATGATCCGTTGGACTTTACTTTTGCAAGAGATTGACTTGCAAATCTTGCAAAGAAAAGAGGAATATGCTGACACACCAATGATGATCAAAGAAATGAGACCGCAAGAAGGAGTGTCATCAATATGCATATCCATAGGCACTATTCATCCCAAAAGAAAATTTTATGTTTCTCTTTGAAATGATTCTAGAAATTTCTTGTGACCGACCATCTTTAAAGGAAAGAAGAAAATAATGAAAAATATGAAGGGAGGTAAGCCCCCAAAGAAAACTTTGCAATCACCAGGCAAGGGAAGTAATCTCAACCTTTCTCTTTTGTGATTTCAATATCTGTTTTGCTATTTTTATTTTTGTTTTTGAGTTCCTTGTGTTTTCTAAGTTTACTGCCAGTTTTTTAACACTGGTATGGACGGGTTGTACGGTCGCATCCTCCCATACCGGAGATCGTTAAGTTTGTAGTAAGTTGTTCCCTTTTCTGTTCATTTTCGCGGAGCAGGTTGACGGAGCCGTAAGAGCGGCTCCTGTCGTACGGAACCGTCAGAGCGGCTCCTATCGTACGTGGAGCAGGTCATTATTCCCTCTGTTTGATCGTTTCATTCCTCTCTTGTTTGGTCTTTAAAAAATACCACGTCAGAAAGGTCGGTAGCTGCTAGTACAGGCGGGGCCTATGGGGTAACCCTGCCCGTACCGAATATTTGGAATGATTTTACCAACTTCACAAGGTCAGTTTTTTGGAAAGGACGTCGGGTACAGGTGGCCATACGGGCGGTGCCCGTACTGCTGGTCGTTACATACTCCGATTCTTCCATTTTTCTCCCTTTCTTTCCTATTTTATTGGGATTCTTTTCTTGATCGACCCTTTTACCTTTAGTACGAGTTTTTCCCTACTGCCAACCCTTCATAATCCTTCCCAAAGCTCTTTCATCCTCTAATATCAACATATCCGATCTCCTCAATGCGTTACTCAGTTCTAGGCAGAGGAAAAACTTTAGGTCTCATGGCTCCTTCATGGGATAGTTTCTAGACTTCCCCCATTGAAGCCGATGACCGTGAAGCACAAGGCGTTGTCCCGAAGAATAAACGGGTCTCCTTCGACTCTGATAATGAAGAATTGAGACCTTCATGGATCAAGCAGCTAGAGGTTGGAAGCAACCCACTTACCTTGCTATGGTGAGGCCTGAAGATGAGGAGGAAGCAAAGAAGCCACACGGGAAGGGACGCATGGAGTCGCTCAAGTGTATCGCCACCAATTAATCTTCGCCCAAGCGTATTCAAATTAATCAGGTTGATGCAGGAACTTATCAGGAAACCACAACTCACACGTCCACAACAAAGAAGGTCACCGTGAATGCCCATATGAATGTGAAGCAATGATGACCCACAAGTATAGGGGTTGTATCACAGTATTTTCGATAAGTAAGAGTGTCGAACCCAACAAGGAGCAGAAGATGTTGACGAGTGTCTTGGATCAGGAATTCTCTGTAAATACTTAGCAAACAGATTTTTAGGGTTTTTTGATAATGCACATAAATAAAGTACGAGTGAATAAAAGACAATAAGAATAAATGCAGCAAGGGGCACAATCCTTTCTTTAGCAAAGGACAAGCAGGTTGTATTACTTAAGATGAACAAACTTTCTCGAGGACACATGGGAATATCGTCAAGTGCTTTCGCTTCATATAGTTGATTAATCTTCTTTAGTTTGATAAGTGTTGTGTGGGTGAACCTATGCTAATGTACCGACCTTCCAAGGACTAATACATACTTGTGATTATACCCCTTACAAGCATCCGCAAGTACAAGAAAGTAATTAAGATAGAAACCTAACCACAACTTTAAATTCTAAGATCCTGACATCCCTTGTGTAAAGGTTTCCTAACGGGGGTTCAGGTTTCTGTCACTTCGGCAACCCCTATGATTAGTAGCCAAATACACAATGCATTCCCCTAGGACCTTAAAGGTGAAGTGTCATGTAGTCGACATTCACATGACACCACTAGAAGAATAACACCACAACTTAAATAACAAACTATTGAATCTTTCTCAACACAATTCCACTACTAACAACATGACTTCTCCCATGTCCTCAAGAACTAAACGAACTACTCACAAGGAATCATATGGATCAAGATCAGAGATGAAATAATGATGAATAACAATTTGAACATAAACGATAATTCAATGGTTACACTCAATAGCATCAACTACAACAAGTAATCAACACCGGGAAAGTTTCCCCTAAGAACTATGCAAGATTCAACCCAATTGTTACAACGGTATGGAGTGGTGATGATGGTGCTGGTGGAGATGATGATGATCCCAATGAAGTCCAGCTTGATGGTGGTGTTGATGGCGATGATCTCGCCTCTCCGAGAAGGAATTTCCCCGGCAGATTACTGCCTGTCGGAGAGCTCTTTCTCTCTCTGTAGTTTCCGCCCCATAGAGGCGGCGGAATCTTTTTGTGGTAAATCCCCGAGGCTTAGGGTTTCTTGGGGATAATATACGCCAAAGGGGACAGTTAGAGGTGGGCTAGGGTGGCCACACCACCTCGGCCGTGCCACCAGGTGGTGTGGCCCCCTGTGGCCCATCTCCACTCCCCCTTCTGGCATGCTTCGTCTTCTGAAAAAATAGGTTTTTCCATCTATTTTCCGGGATTTTCTGATCTTTGCGAATTTCGCCTCGAAATAGTGCCTTTTCCATCAGAATCCTGACTTCAGCGGTCCATCCTCCAAAAGTCATCAACCATGCAAAAACAGATGAAATAACATAAGTATCATCTCTTAATATGAAATATATCAATGAATAACAGTAAATTATGATATAGAATAGTGATGCAAAATGGACGTATCAAGCCACAAGATGATTGGTGTCTGAACCTCGTTAATATACCAGTTGGCCCGCCACTCTCGGAGACCGAGCAGCGTCTCAACAATATAGCAAAGTACCATAAGGAAGAGCTCATCCATCGGGAAGTCGTGCGCAAACGCCTCCTGGATTTGGAGGGCAAGAAATAACTCAATGAGATGCTTAGTAATGTCGTGGATGCGATGAACTCCTTGTACTCTGACATGCAAAACTCTCTTCTCTGTATATAAGCTTTGGAGGAGATGAACATGAAGCTTCATAAGGCCATCTCCGACGCCATACCTCCACCTTAGAGGACACCACAATATCGAATAATTACGAGAGATTTTTTGATCCCACCTGGCTTGATTCCAAACATGGGGAGATCTTTAACACCTTCTAATCTATCTTCTAGTTTTAGCATGTTTACCTTCTTGCACACATGATAGGTTTTAATTTCAAAGTTTGCATTAGTTGCATGATCAACTTCCTTGATCAAAGAAAATAGTTATCCCTATAAGAAATGTGTTAACTTTTGACCTTCTTATAGTGACAGGAAATGAAATCATTACAGATCTATGAAGATTTTGCACAAAATGGTCATAGGTTGTCTGGAATGGTCAAATCCCTATAGAATTACAATGTTTTGTATCAAAATCATTGTAATTTGATCATATTAAATCATCATAACCTACATGATACAACTTAGAGCCTTATTTATACCCCATTATGACAAATTTAAATCATTATATAGTCTAAGATATGATACGTTGAATTGACTAGTTGGACACATCAAGATTATGCCTACGTGGCATACCTATATGTTAATTTTTGTATACGTGTATGTCCATGTGTAATGATGCAAAAACGAGCCTATGAAGGATCGAATGCAGGACCCCACTCTTATACAGAGATGAGAACCACCACGTCTCACAATTTGTTATATTTCCGTGCAGTCATTTTATTAACCTAACATTAGTATATTGGACTTTGCCAAATAAGAGAATAAATGGAAAAAATATGGTGGCACATGATTCGAACCAGGAACCTCCTGCAGCAAATTGGTGACTCTAACTATGGGCACATTATCACAAACTATGCCGCCATTCTAGCCATAACATTGGTCGGTTAGCCCGAAAGCCATGAAACCTTGAACATGATAGCTTATTTCTGAGAAGGTTTTTTTGAGATGCAATAAATATACCAAGTTTGATATTTTCATTGCAACTATGTCACATGATATGGCACCACGTGAAGGCTGCACATTCTTCAGATCAATTTTGAATTTCTTATGCCCGTTTCAAATTATGGTTAAAACGGCGGGCATGAAGATTCTTATCTAGGGATTGAGCCTCAATAAAATATTATTAGATCTATGATGAAATAGCACATTGTGAACCTAAAAGTATTTTATTCCAATAATCATGAGCATCAAATCATGTACCTATAGTTCAAATCTGACCCAATTCCTACTGATTCGGCAGGAACCTTTTCACCAGGGTGGAAGGAAAGATTTGAGATCTCCCGGTTGGGACATTGTCCATGTAAGGTGGTGTAGTATTTTATAAAAAATGGGGTTGTACCATTTTGCAACTTTTATTTGGCGGTTGCTTCACAAAATACCCTGTTTTTGGCACTCGAAAAATAGAAAATGGATTTTTGGTGTAACCAAAAGAAAAACTTCCTCCTGTAACATTTTTCGTCATCCCATGATGCACATGTGTGCACAATATGGGAATATTATCACAAACTATGCCACGATTCTAGACATAACATTGGCCGTTTGTCCTGATAGCCATGAAACCTTGAATATGATAGCTCATTTCTGAGAAGTTTTTTTGAGATGAAGTCAATTTACAAAGTTTGATATTTTTCCTTCCAACTATGTTACATAATATGAGACCACGCGAAGGTTTAACATTGTTTGGATAATTTTTGAATTTTTGATGCCCATTTCAAATGATGGTCAAAACGCAGGCATGCAGGTTCTTAGTTAGGGGCTGAGCCTCGGCAAACTTGCAGCGGATCTCCGAAGAAACATCATATTATGAATCTAAAAATGATTTTAAAAAAATCACGAGCATTAGGTCATGTACCTATAGTTCAAATCTGATCCACTTCCTACCGATTCAGTTGGAATTTTTTTCATGAGGGGTGGACGGAAAGGTTTAAGATACCCCGATTGGGACATTGTCCATGTAAGGTGGTCTAGTATTTTTGAAAAATGGGACGATACCATTTTGAAACTTTCATTTGGTGGTCCCTCACCAAACACCCAGTTTTTGGAACTCCGAAAATGAAAAATGCCTTTTTATCTTGATAGCAGGAAAAACTTACTCCTTCAACATTGTTCGCCATCACATGATACACATGCGTGTATCGGAAGCACAAACTATGCCATGATTCCAGCCATAACATTCGCCGTTTAGCCTGAAAGCCATGAAACCTCGAACATGATAGCTCATTTCTGAGAAGATTTTTTCGAGATGCAATCAATATACCAAGTTTTATATCTTTCCTTGCAACTATGTCACATAATCTGACACCATGCGAAGGTTTTATATTAGTCGGATCAATTTTCAATTTCTTATGTTCGTTTCAAACTATGGTCAAAACGGCGGGCATTGATATCCCAGAAGTATAGGGGATAAATAAAGTACGAGTGAATAAAAGACAATAAGAATAAATGCATCAAGGGGCCCAATCCTTTCTTTAGCAAAGGACAAGCCGGTTGTATTATTTAAGATGACCAAACGTTCTCGAGGACACATGGGAATATCGTCAAGTGCTTTCGTTTCATATAGTTGATTAATCTTCTTTAGTTTGATAAGTGTTGTGTGGGTGAACCTGTGCCAATGTACCGACCTTCCTAGGACTAATACATACTTGTGATCATACCCCTTACAAGAATCCGCAAGTACAAGAAAGTAATTAAGATATAAACCTAACCATAGCTTTAAACTATAAGATCCTGACATCCCTTGTGCAAAGGTTTCCTAACGGGGGTTCAGGTTTCGGTCACTCCGGCAACCCCTACGATTAGTAGCCAAATACACAATGCATTCCCCTAGGCCCTTAAAGGTGAAGTGTCATGTAGTCAACGTTCACATGACACCACTAGAATAATAACACTACAACTTAAATAACAAACTATGGAATCTTTCTCAACACAATTCCACTACTAACAACATGACTTCTCCCATGTCCTCAAGAACTAAACAATCTACTCACAAGGAATCATATGGATCAAGATCAGAGATGAAAGAATGATGAATAACAATATGAACATAAACGATAATTCAATGGTTCCACTCAATAGCATCAACTACAACAAGAAATAAACACTAAGAAAGTTTCCCCTAAGAACTATGCAAGATTCAACCCAATTGTTACAGCGGTACGGAGTGGTGATGATGGCGCTGGTGGAGATGATGATGATCGCGATGAAGTCCATCTTGATGGTGGTGTTGATGGCGACGATCTCCCCTCTCCGAGAAGGAATTTCCCCGGCAGATTTCTGCCTGCCGGAGGGCTCTTCCTCTCTCTGTAGTTTCCGCCCCGCAGAGGCGGCGGAATCTTTCTGTGGTTGCTCCCCGACACTTAGGGTTTCGTGGGGATAATATACACCAAAGGGGGGAGATGGAGGTAGGCTAGGGTGGCCACACCACCTGGTGGCGCGGCCAAGGGAAGCCCGCGCCAGGGGGTGGTGTGGCCCCCCTGTGGCCCATCTCCACTCCACCTTCTTGCATCCCTCATCTTTTGGAAAAATAGGATTTTCCATGTATTTTCCAGGATTTTCTGATATTCGTGAATTTCTCCTCCAAACAGTGGCTTTTCCATCAGAATCCTGACTTCAGCGGTCCATCCTCCAAAAGTCATCAACCATGCAAAAACAGATGAAAAATCATCAGTATCATCTCTTAATATGAAATATATCAATGAATAACAGTAAATTAAGATATATAATAGTGATGCAAAGTGGACGTATCAACTCCCCCAAGCTTAGACTTCGCTTGTCCCCAAGCGAAAACTAAGCTCAATAAACATGACCTCAGGATTATGGAGTGAAGAGTTGATAAAATAATATGGATAAGAAGCATCACATTCATCAATACACAAATCATAATAGAAGACAACTCACTATTATACAACTTAACTTGCAATAAGTAAAGGAAACACAATAAAGATACACAAAGTAAATCATAATTGGTAATGGCAAACTTTGCGCTTGGTCAAAGAATAGTTAACAATTTGCATGAGTTCAAACATAATGGGGCTTTCAATTGATAGCTGTAATAATCACTAAGATAAGAGCAATGTGCAAAACAAGGAACATAAGAAACATGATTGAATAAATCATCATATGAATGAATGAAACACAACAACTCAAAATACTTGCTGAGATAGAAGGGAATAGGTTTACTGACTAAACTAAAAAGTAAACGAAAGGCCCTTCGCAGAGGGAAGCAGGGATTTCAAGTTTCATAAAGAGCTTCCAAAAATTATGGTACTTATTAGCTTTCAACTCTCATTGCCCCTATCATAAGCATCTTGAGGTGATTAAGGTTAATGTCGTCAGATTGATGACAAGTACGCCATGAGGGGGTCCTCGAGGCGTGCAGAAGAGAGGGGTGTGAGGCGTACGGTGTTCCGAGACAGTGAGCGCACAAGTTTACCCAGGTTCGAATCCGCCGGCTTTGGACGGACCCTACTCCTGCTATCAATCCAGTAATACGGCAAAGCCGGAATATGGGTTACAAGGGTTTCGCCTGTGCGAGTTGAGATTGTAGACTATTGGTCGTCTAGTGTTGCCCTAAAGGCTCTCCCTAGGACGGCTTATATAGATATCCGGCCTAGGGTTTACAGGAGAGATCAATCAGGCTACGACTAAGAGTTGGTTACAGAGTACATCTTGAACTACAAGTAACATTATGGGCCTAAGTCGGTAAGTCTTCTGGGCCTTCCCGTAGCCGGATGGGACTCCGTCTTCTCTCTCTAACTGGGCCACCCGTGAAGCAAAGCTCTAACCCGAAGTGGGCCACCCTGGTCAGTGAGGAACATTGAGGATACCTGGAAAGTATATCCCCAACAGTAGCCCCCGGAGGCCTCCAAGATCCAAAGTCGGATTTTATCATCGTCTAGCTTGATCTTCGGCTTGCAGAATCTTGAAGGGTTACTGAAACTTTATAACAAAAAGTACGATCCGGGTCTTCAAAAGTAAGTCGGACCTTTCAATTAGTTAGTCGGATTTTCCAGCTCGCTTTTAAACTAAGCCGGAAACTTGGTCTCTAACGCCACCTGACACAAGCATGGTCCAGTTATGTCATCTGACGGACGTTCCGTCAGCACGATCGTTGGTGGGTCCGCAGTTCGCGGAACCGAGGCGCCGTTTCAATGCGTGCGTGGAGATCGAGGCGACACAATCATCACGCGGGCCCTTCTCAGTTCTTTCCACGACGCGTGGCTGTTATACTATAGCATTTGCACGAATCTTGGCGCAGGTAGGTAGATATAAGGGGTCTAGATTTTTTCTTCTCCTCTCCACCTGCCTTTCGCCGTTCCTTTCTTCCCAAATCTCCAGCGCGCCCAAAGCCCTTTCGTTTTCCCCCCACAGAGCTCCTAGCGCCTCCACTTTAGGGTCACCCCTTACCACCGGAGAGAAATGGCTTCATCCTCTTCTTCCTCTCAGGCGGTGGCGGCGGCAGAAGCAACTTCAGAAAAAGAAAGTTTCCGGGGAATCTGGATCCCTTGCACCCTTGATGAGGCGGCGCTCAAGAACGTGGAGAAGGAGGGGCTTCTCGCCGCCGGTGACTGGCGGAGCGGTTTCGACGAAACCATCCCCAATCCACGGGAGGGCGAGCGCGTCCACTTCGACACCCATCTGGACCGAGGTTTGTCTTTTCCTCCCTCGGAGTTCTTCTCCAAGGTGATTGACCATTATGGAGTTCAACTCCATAATCTTCCTCCCAACTCCCTTCTAGAGATGAGCGCGTTTGCTGCGCTTTGCGAGGGCTTTCTCGGCATTAGGACGAGTTTGCTTCTTTTCCACTATTACTTCCATGTCCGGAGAAATTCTATTACCGCCGGTGTTCCTTATATCACCGGTACTATTAGTTTTTCTGTTAGACGAGACCGGTCCTATCCCAAAATCGCTGCTAGTGACTCGGTCAAACAATGGCCAACCACCTTTTTCTATCATAGGGATATTCCGGCTCCCGACAAAGCTACTGCTTTGCCGGCTTTTGTCGACGGAGCCGCCACAGCCCAGCCTTCCTAGGATGAGGCTGCTCCGGCTCTTATGGACGATCTGATCCTCGCTAAGAGGCGGATCGAATATCTTATTAAGCACAAGGGTCTAAGGGGATCCGACTTAGTCCAGTGCTGGGTCGCACGTCAGATCCAGCCACTTCAGTACCACGGGGATAGACTGATGCACTCCATCACGTCTTCCAAAAAAGATTCTCTCCGCATCAGCCCCAAGGCCTACACCAGGCAAGGCTATATAAGCCAGATCAAATGGCTGATTAAAGAGTGAATCGAGAGAAAAATTCCGGAGATCTCTCTGGACATGCACACGACGGAAAACCCCGTGGTAGCGGTAAGCTTCCATCAGGACACCTTTTACGTGTTTCAATCTTTTAAGTCATACATTGCAATGCTGATATGTTTTCTTGTTTTCAGCTTGCCGAACTCCCCGAGTCGGAGTTTGCTCCACTCGAAGGATATCCTCCTGAGTTTTCTCAGGAAGCTGAAGTGGTCCCATTGCCGGACCTTGCGCTCAAGAAGCACAAAGCTCCAACAGTGGCTGTTGGCACAAAGGAGGTGCATGTTGTGAAGAGGTAACTTTCATTCACAATTTCCGCCTTTGTACCTTTCTCGAATTTCTTTCTGAGATGTAATATTTCCGACATTACTACATTCTCAGAGCAAATCCTCTCATCAAGGGTAAGGGGAAGGGGATTCCTGCAAAGCCCCTGCGACAGGCGAAGCTTACCATAGCTTCCCCTGCCACGGCTCCTTCGACTCCTGCCCCTCAACCTTCTGCAACACCGGCGATTACTCCTTCTCCAGTTGTTGCAGAAGATCCGGCTCCTCCAACGGCGCCTGTGATCCTTGGATCGCACACTGACGTCACCGTGGGTGCGTCAGCTCAAGATAAGGGTGAACCCTCTTCGGGTAATGATCCCTCGGCTGAAGTCTTCACCGACAACCTCCTCAGCAACCCCGGACTTGGCAAATTTGGCTTATCCCGCAAATCCGTAGAGGAGATCCAGCGGCTGGCCAGGCAAGTCCTGGACAAAATCCATCTATCCCACGAAGAGGAAGCGCAAGAAGCAGAGGACGTCAAGTTCTCTAACCTTCTCGCCCAAGTCCACCTTCGCGACGAGAGGATCAGGACTGGAGAGCTTCCAACAGCCCCAATAATTCCTCTTACTCTCGCCGAGAAGGTGGCAGTTGAGGTGAACGTGGGTTTAGACAAACTCACCCGCGAGCAATATGTAAGTCGGAATTCCAACTCTTGGTTTTTACCTTATGTTATATCATATCCTCTAGCCCCCAAGCATGAAGTAGGATATAGAAATCCGAGTTTATGCTTTCATTAGGATGCCAAAAAACGAACTAGTGTAGCCCCCAAGGCTCGTGCTGATATTTAGCAAAAAATATTAGCCCGAGTCTGAAGTAGCTTTCTGACTTTGGGTATTCTGACTTACAGAAAGTATGTTCCTATAACCAGGAATTGTTAAAAAATGTCTGTGATAAGCGGAGAGAAATCAAAGCTCTCCGGCTAAAAAATGCTGAGCTCAAGCTAGCCAAGGATGAAGCCGAAGGTAACATTTCGAGATTCAAACCTTGTCTTTTTACTTTTCCAATATCGAATTTTTCTGAACTGTTGTTCTTTTTGACTTACAACGTTGGTGAAACAATCCATCGCTATGATTGAAGAGGCCGAGAACCTCAAAACCTTAGTGGTGGAGAACAAGGGACTTCGCCAAGAGCTGGATAAGCTCAAGGTGGATCATGAAAGGAGCATAGCTCAAGTTCTCGAGTCCTCCTGCATGGCCACTGAAGAGCGCGATCTCAAGATTGCCGCTCAGGATAAGGTTATCTCGGACCTCAAAAATGAGGTTGGTAGAGAGAAGGATATCTCCCAGGCGCTCCGGGCTGAACTCCAGAGTCTTCGGGAAGAGAAAGCCAAGATTGACGACGTCATTCTTGGTATGTTCCATCTATCTGATTTATTCTTTCTTCGACTTTCACCAATGTTGGATTTTCATTGACTTGTTTTGTGTATAGGTCCTCTGAACTTGACAGACTCCTCCTTGTCCAAACCCCGCACTCACCGGCTTACCCAAGTCGGTGATCTTATTCATGACTACCGCCAGTCCATTGAGGACATTGGCGAATCTCTCAGGATTCCGGACATGCCAAGCATGTCGGACTTCCAAGTGCGGGAGAAGGCCAAGGAGATGCCACAGCTTGTTCGGGACTGGAACATGTCCTATGCGCGGACCGCTGCGCAGAACGCTCTCACCATGGTCATGAGCCACCATGGAAACATGGAGATATGGCAGGTGACCAGAGGGTACTGCAAAGTAGACGAAGACGCCCAGGAGCAAGACCTTCAAGCCATCATGCACTCCTGCGCCGGATATGGGTGTCACGTAGCTGATTTGACCAGCTACGAGATGCCCTTCTTCACCCGCGTGGATACTCCGCCAGCTCCTCCAGAAGACGCCGAAGAAGTTTCCGACGATGAACGGACCACCTCGGACCCGGACATCTCGGCACGATATCAAGGCGGAGTAACCAGCGATCCGACAGTTCCTTCATCTCCTCCTGCATCATAGATCAGAAAACTATGTATTATTCTGGAAAGACATGATGCGTTTTGTAAATATTAAGTACTATGACTTTTGCTAGTGCCAAGTTTTTTTATCTATTCAGCACTTTTGTCTTAAATTATTTGTGTGCCTGAAATGTTTGCACAAGCACTTGGAATTTTCCGCCTCTACTTATCGTTTATCTGGCTTTCCGCCTCGTCCCTTTCGTGAGCCGGCTAAACCTTCAGCCGAAAACTTTGCCGAGCAACGGAGCTTAATTGCTAAACCAGTTTAAACTCGGAAATAAAGCCAGCTTCCAGTACCAACAATTCACTACTCGGAAGATACCCGCATCAAGCAATCAGACAAATAACCCAAGTAAAGACTAGAGTTTTTTTAGAGTTATACCTGAAGGTAGCAGTTTTAGAATCGGAAATCTAAACCAGAACGAACATGAGCATAAAGTACTTTCAAGCATTCTGGGATTTTCGACTATGACATGATCTTTAGGAAATAAGATGGTAAAAAATTCTCAGGAAATAAGATGAGTTATACCCGAAGGTGGCTTTTCCATCAGAATCCTGACTTCAGCGGTCCATCCTCCAAAAGTCATCAACCATGCAAAAACAGATGAAAAATCATCAGTATCATCTCTTAATATGAAATATATCAATGAATAATAGTAAATTAAGATATATAATAGTGATGCAAAGTGGACGTATCAACTCCCCCAAGCTTAGACTTCGCTTGTCCCCAAGCGAAAACTAAGCTCAATAAACATGACCTCAGGATTATGGAGTGAAGAGTTGATAAAATAATATGGATAAGAAGCATCACATTCATCAATACACAAATCATAATAGAAGACAACTCACTATTATACAACTTAACTTGCAATAAGTAAAGGAAACACAATAAAGATACACAAAGTAAATCATAATTGGTAATGGCAAACTTTGCGCTTGGTCAAAGAATAGTTAACAATTTGCATGAGTTCAAACATAATGGGGCTTTCAATTGATAGCTGTAATAATCACTAAGATAAGAGCAATGTGCAAAACAAGGAACATAAGAAACATGATTGAATAAATCATCATATGAATGAATGAAACACAACAACTCAGAATACTTGCTGAGATAGAAGGGAATAGGTTTACTGACTAAACTAAAAAGTAAACGAAAGGCCCTTCGCAGAGGGAAGCAGGGATTTCAAGTTTCATAAAGAGCTTCCAAAAATTATGGTACTTATTAGCTTTCAGCTCTCATTGCCCCTATCATAAGCATCTTGAGGTGATTAAGGTTAATGTCGTCAGATTGATGACAAGTACGCCATGAGGGGGTCCTCGAGGCGTGCGGAAGAGAGGGGTGTGAGGCGTACGGTGTTCCGAGACAGTGAGCGCACAAGTTTACCCAGGTTCGAATCCGCCGGCTTTGGACGGACCCTACTCCTGCTATCAATCCAGTAATACGGCAAAGCCGGAATATGGGTTACAAGGGTTTCGCCTGTGCGAGTTGAGATTGTAGACTATTGGTCGTCTAGTGTTGCCCTAAAGGCTCTCCCTAGGACGGCTTATATAGATATCCGGCCTAGGGTTTACAGGAGAGATCAATCCGGCTACGACTAAGAGTTGGTTACAGAGTACATCTTGAACTACAAGTAACATTATGGGCCTAAGTCGGTAAGTCTTCTGGGCCTTCCCGTAGCCGGATGGGACTCCGTCTTCTCTCTCTAACTGGGCCACCCGTGAAGCAAAGGTCTAACCCGAAGTGGGCCACCCTGGTCAGTGAGGAACATTGAGGATGCCCGGAAAGTATATCCCCAACAGTAGGCCCCGGAGGCCTCCAAGATCCAAAGTCGGATTTTATCATCGTCTAGCTTGATCTTCGGCTTGCAGAATCTTGAAGGGTTCCTGAAACTTTATAACAAAAAGTACGATCCGGGTCTTCAAAAGTAAGTCGGACCTTTCAATTAGTTAGTCGGATTTTCCAGCTCGCTTTTAAACTAAGCCAGAAACTTGGTCTCTAACGCCACCTGACACAAGCATGGTCCAGTTATGTCATCTGACGGACGTTCCGTCAGCACGATCGTTGGTGGGTCCGCAGTTCGCGGAACCGAGGCGCCGTTTCAATGCGTGCGTGGAGATCGAGGCGACACAATCATCACGCGGGCCCTTCTCAGTTCTTTCCACGACGCGTGGCTGTTATACTATAGCATTTGCACGAATCTTGGCGCAGGTAGGTAGATATAAGGGGTCTAGATTTTTTCTTCTCCTCTCCACCTGCCTTTCGCCGTTCCTTTCTTCCCAAATCTCCAGCGCGCCCAAAGACCTTTCGTTTTCCCCCCACAGACCTCCTAGCGCCTCCACTTTTAGGGTCACCCCTTACCACCGGAGAGAAATGGCTTCATCCTCTTCTTCCTCTCTGGCGGTGGCCGCGGCAGAAGCAACTGCAGAAAAAGAAAGTTTCCGGGGAATCTGGATCCCTTGCACCCTCGACGAGGCGGCGCTCAAGAACGTGGAGAAGGAGGGGCTTCTCGCCGCCGGTGACTGGCGGAGCGGTTTCGACGAAACCATCCCCAATCCACGGGAGGGCGAGCGCGTCCACTTCGACACCCATCTGGACCGAGGTTTGTCTTTTCCTCCCTCGGAGTTCTTCTCCAAGGTGATTGACCATTATGGAGTTCAACTCCATAATCTTCCTCCCAACTCCCTTCTAGAGATGAGCGCGTTTGCTGCGCTTTGCGAGGGCTTTCTCGGCATTAGGACGAGTTTGCTTCTTTTCCACTATTACTTCCATGTCCGGAGAAATTCTATTACCGCCGGTGTTCCTTATATCACCGGTACTATTAGTTTTTCTGTTAGACGAGACCGGTCCTATCCCAAAATCGCTGCCAGTGACTCGGTCAAACAATGGCCAACCACCTTTTTCTATCATAGGGATATTCCGGCTCCCGACAAAGCTACTGCTTTGCCGGCTTTTGTCGACGGAGCCGCCACAGCCCAGCCTTCCTAGGATGAGGCTGCTCTGGCTCTTATGGACGATCTGATCCTCGCTAAGAGGCGGATCGAATATCTTATTAAGCACAAGGGTCTGAGGGGATCCGACTTAGTCTAGTGCTGGGTCGCACGTCGGATCCAGCCACTTTAGGACCACGGGGATAGACTGATGCACTCCATCACGTCTTCCAAAAAAGATTCTCTCCGCATCAGCCCCAAGGCCTACACCAGCCAAGGCTATATAAGCCAGATCAAATGGCTGATTAAAGAGTGAATCGAGAGAAAAATTCCGGAGATCTCTCTGGACATGCACACGACGGAAAACCCCGTGGTAGCGGTAAGCTTCTATCAGGACACCTTTTACGTGTTTCAATCTTTAAGTCATACATTGCAATGCTGATATGTTTTCTTGTTTTCAGCTTGCCGAACTCCCCGAGTCGGAGCTTGCTCCACTCGAAGGATATCCTCCTGAGTTTTCTTAGGAAGCTGAAGTGGTCCCATTGCCGGACCTTGCGCTCAAGAAGCACAAAGCTCCAACAGTGGCTGTTGGCACAAAGGAGGTGCATGTTGTGAAGAGGTAACTTTCATTCACAATTTCCGCCTTTGTACCTTTCTCGAATTTCTTTCTGAGATGTAATATTTCCGACATTAGTACATTCTCAGAGCAAATCCTCTCATCAAGGGTAAGGGGAAGGGGATTCCTGCAAAGCCCCTGCGACAGGCGAAGCTTACCATAGCTTCCCCTGCCACGGTTCCTTCGACTCCTGCCCCTCAACCTTCTGCAACACCGGCGATTACTCCTTCTCCAGTTGTTGCAGAAGATCCGGCTCCTCCAACGGCGCCTGTGATCCTTGGATCACACACTGACGTCACCGTGGGTGCGTCAGCTCAAGATAAGGGTGAACCCTCTTCGGGTAATGATCCCTCGGCTGAAGTCTTCACCGACAACCTCCTCAGCAACCCCGGACTTGGCAAATTTGGCTTATCCCGCAAATCCGTAGAGGAGATCCAGCGGCTGGCCAGGCAAGTCCTGGACAAAATCCATCTATCCCCCGAAGAGGAAGCGCAAGAAGCAGAGGACGTCAAGTTCTCTAACCTTCTCGCCCAAGTCCACCTTCGCGACGAGAGGATCAGGACTGGAGAGCTTCCAACAGCCCCAATAATTCCTCTTACTCTCGCCGAGAAGGTGGCAGTTGAGGTGAACGTGGGTTTAGACAAACTCACCCGCGAGCAATATGTAAGTCGGAATTCCAACTCTTGGTTTTTACCTTATGTTATATCATATCCTCTAGCCCCCAAGCATGAAGTAGGATATAGAAATCCGAGTTTATGCTTTCATTAGGATGCCAAAAAACGAACTAGTGTAGCCCCCAAGGCTCGTGCTGATATTTAGCAAAAAATATTAGCCCGAGTCTGAAGTAGCTTTCTGACTTTGGGTATTCTGACTTACAGAAAGTATGTTCCTATAACCAGGAATTGTTAAAAAATGTCTGTGATAAGCGGAGAGAAATCAAAGCTCTCCGGCTAAAAAATGCTGAGCTCAAGCTAGCCAAGGATGAAGCCGAAGGTAACATTTCGAGATTCAAACCTTGTCTTTTTACTTTTCCAATATCGAATTTTTCTGAACTGTTGTTCTTTTTGACTTACAACGTTGGTGAAACAATCCATCGCTATGATTGAAGAGGCCGAGAACCTCAAAACCTTAGTGGTGGAGAACAAGGGACTTCGCCAAGAGCTGGATAAGCTCAAGGTGGATCATGAAAGGAGCATAGCTCAAGTTCTCGAGTCCTCCTGCATGGCCACTGAAGAGCGCGATCTCAAGATTGCCGCTCAGGATAAGGTTATCTCGGACCTCAAAAATGAGGTTGGCAGAGAGAAGGATATCTCCCAGGCGCTCCGGGCTGAACTCCAGAGTCTTCGGGAAGAGAAAGCCAAGATTGACGACGTCATTCTTGGTATGTTCCATCTATCTGATTTATTCTTTCTTCGACTTTCACCAATGTTGGATTTTCATTGACTTGTTTTGTGTATAGGTCCTCTGAACTTGACAGACTCCTCCTTGTCCAAACCCCGCACTCACCGGCTTACCCAAGTCGGTGATCTTATTCATGACTACCGCCAGTCCATTGAGGACATTGGCGAATCTCTCAGGATTCCGGACATGCCAAGCATGTCGGACTTCCAAGTGCGGGAGAAGGCCAAGGAGATGCCACAGCTTGTTCGGGACTGGAACATGTCCTATGCGCGGACCGCTGCGCAGAACGCTCTCACCATGGTCATGAGCCACCATGGAAACATGGAGATATGGCAGGTGACCAGAGGGTACTGCAAAGTAGACGAAGACGCCCAGGAGCAAGACCTTCAAGCCATCATGCACTCCTGCGCCGGATATGGGTGTCACGTAGCTGATTTGACCAGCTACGAGATGCCCTTCTTCACCCGCGTGGATACTCCGCCAGCTCCTCCAGAAGACGCCGAAGAAGTTTCCGACGATGAACGGACCACCTCGGACCCGGACATCTCGGCATGATATCAAGGCGGAGTAACCAGCGATCCGACAGTTCCTTCATCTCCTCCTGCATCATAGATCAGAAAACTATGTATTATTCTGGAAAGACATGATGCGTTTTGTAAATATTAAGTACTATGACTTTTGCTAGTGCCAAGTTTTTTTATCTATTCAGCACTTTTGTCTTAAATTATTTGTGTGCCTGAAATGTTTGCATAAGCACTTGGAATTTTCCGCCTCTACTTATCGTTTATCTGGCTTTCCGCCTCGTCCCTTTCGTGAGCCGGCTAAACCTTCAGCCGGAAACTTTGCCGAGCAACGGAGCTTAATTGCTAAACAAGTTTAAACTCGGAAATAAAGCCGGCTTCCAGTACCAACAATTCACTACTCGGAAGATACCCGCATCAAGCAATCAGACAAATAACCCAAGTAAAGACTAGAGTTTTTTTTAGAGTTATACCCGAAGGTAGCAGTTTTAGAATCGGAAATCTAAACCAGAACGAACATGAGCATAAAGTACTTTCAAGCATTCTGGGATTTTCGACTATGACATGATCTTTAGGAAATAAGATGGTAAAAAATTCTCAGGAAAACTTTGAGGTAACCAAATTTTTTATTTCTCACAGAGCATGTACATATGTATAATTACAAAGAAAGATAAAACTAAGAATAAAACGGACGTAGCTGAGCAATATTCCATGGTCTGTCTAATTCTTCCGGATTTGTACTGCCTCCAGCTCTCTTTCTCTTAGTAGCAGGTCTTTCTTTGACTGGCCTCATGTCAGTTAAGTAGTACGACCCATTGTGCAATACTCGACTAACCAAAAAGGGCCCTTCCCATATTGGGGAAAGTTTGTGCTTTCTTTGTTGCACAAGCCGGAGAACCAAATCACCTTTATTGAAAGATCTAGTTCGGACTCTCTGGCTATGATACTTGCGTAACTTCTACTAATAGGCCGTAGATCTCATTTCAGCAACGACGCGAACTTCTTCGACTAAGTCGAGATCATTTTGTCGAGAAATCTCAGCATCCTCTTCAATATATGCGGCCACTCTAGGAGAAGTATGAATCAAATCACTAGGAAGAACTGCTTCTGCGCCATAGACCAAGAAGAAATGTGTATATCATGTTGACCTGTTCGGAGTTGTTCGCAAACTCCAAATTACAGAGGGTAGTTCCTCTGCCCAAGCCCCCGCATCACGTCTCAGTGGTGCTTCGAGTCTTGGTTTCAAGCCTTGTAGAATTAAACCATTTGTTCTTTCGACTTGTCCGTTAGCCTATGGATGTGCGACTGACGCAATGTCAAGCCGGATATTTTGCTCATCGCAGAATGCAGCCAACTCTCCCATGGAAAAATTACTCCCGTTGTCCGTGATAATGCTATGCGGATAACCATACCGGATTATAACATCCTCGACAAATCTTTTGGCTGTTGCTCCATCACAACTAGTGACAGGTTTAGCCTCGATCCATTTCGTGAATTTATCCACCATCACTAAGAGGTGAGTAAATCCACTTGGAGCTCGTTTAAAAGGTCCTACCATATCAAGCCCCCAGACCGCAAAAGGCCATGTTATAGGTATTGTTCGCAGCTGATCAGCTGGAACATCAGCTTGCTTGGCATACTTTTGGCAGCCTTTGCATGTCTTGACTAATCATTCGGCATCTGCCTGAGCTGTGAGCCAGAAAAAACCATGTCGAAGAGCTTTTGCCACTAAAGATTTGGCTGCAGCGTGGTGACCACACTCGCCTTCGTGGATTTCTCTTAAGATTTCCACTCCTTCTTCTAGAGATACACAGCGCTGAAAAACCCCAGAAACACTCCGTTTATGGAGCTCACCTTTAACAATAGTATAGGCTTTTGCTCGTCGGATAATCTGCCGGCTCAGCACCTCGTCTTTGGGTAATTTGCCATCTACCAAGTAATCAAGGTAGGGTTGAGTCCAGCTGGGAATTACAGCCAGAACTGCCATTAAAGGTGAGTCAGATTTGGTCGGATACTCCTCATCTACTCCCTTTATCGAGGGAACTTTGAGGTTCTCTAAAAATGCGCCATTCGGAACCTCTTTCTGCGCAGAACCTATTCGAGATAGTGCATCTGCTTCCTCGTTTTCTGCTCGAGGGATGTGTTGAACTTCAAACCCCTCGAACGATTTAGATAGATCATCCACGACTGCTTTATATGCTGCCATGTGCTTATTTGCATTACAAATATCCGACACTTGCTGAGCAACAAGATCCGAATCTCCATAACACATCAAACGTCGGATGCCAATATCCTTAGCAATCCGGATTCCATGCAGCAGTGCTTCATACTCGGCAATGTTGTTTGTTGCTGTGAAGTGGATCTGCAGCACATATAAAAGTTTATCTCCTTGGGGTGATTTGAGCACCATGCCAGCCCCCGAGCCCCCCCTAGCCTTGGATCCGTCAAAAAAGAGGGTCCAATATTCCGACTCCGGGAGGACCATGTTCTCCAATCAGCGACAAAGTCGGCAAGGATCTGGGATTTGATTGCTGTCCGGGGTTTGTACTCAATATCGAAAGCTGCAAGCTCTATGCCCCATTTGGCGACGCGTCCTGTAGCATCGCTGTTATTGATTATATCTCTCATGGGAGCTTTGCTCACCACGGTAATTGGGTGCTCCTGAAAATAGTGTCGTAACTTACGAGATGCTAGGAAAACACCGTAAGCCAACTTTTGATAGTGCGGATATCGCTGTTTTGATTCTGTCAGGACCTCGCTGACAAAGTACGTCGGACGCTGCACCAGGTGCTCCTGATTTTCTTCTGGTCTCTCCACCACCATAACTATACTGACAACCCTATTTGTCACAGCAATGTAAAGCAACATCGGTTCCTGAGGTTCTGGTGCTGCAAGGATAGGAGCAGATGAGAGTACTTTCTTCAGGTCTTGCAGTGCAGCTTCAGCTTCGTCAGCCCAGACAAAATCCTTGGTTTTCTTCAAGAGTTTGTACAATGGTGCGGCTCTTTCACCAAGACGGAGCCCTGATCTTATCACGGTTCACCTCTATGCCTCGTTGAGACACAATAAAACCTAACAATTTTCCGGCTGGTATTCCAAAGAAGCATTTCTTCGGGTTAAGCATGATGTTGTATTTTCGTAAATTGGCGAACGTCTCCTCTAAGTCGGAAACCAATGTTTCCTTCTTTTTGGACATGACCGCGATATCATCCACGTATGCATGTACATTGCGCCCAAGTTGATCATGGAGGCAATGCTGCATCATGCGCTGGTACGTAGCTCCTGCGTTCTTCAGCCCAAAGGGCATCGTAACATAACAGAAGGTTCCGAAAGGGGTTATGAATGAAGTCTTGATTTTATCAGATTCCTTCATCCGGATTTGGTGATAATCGGAATATGCGTCGAGAAAATAGAGGAGTTCCGAGCCTGCCGTAGAATCGGTAACTTGATCAATTCTAGGCAGAGCAAACGGATCTTTTGGACAAGCCTTGTTCAAGGCAGTATAATCAACACACATCCTTAAATCAGTAGTGTCCTTTTTAGGGACCATTACAGGGTTGGCCGACCATTCAGTATGGATGACCTCTTCTATGAATCCGGCTAACTCGAGCCGTGCTAGTTCCTTAGCTATTTGCTTATGCTTTTCGTCACCAAACCGCCGTAAGGACTTCTTGACGGGTTTAGCGTTCGGGTTTACATTTAGAGAGTGCTCGGCAAGTTCCCTAGGTACTCCGGTCATGTCAGATGGCTCCCATGCGAAGATATCTTGATTTGCTCGGAGGAACTTGACGAGCGCGCCTTCCTCTGCGATACTTAGGCCTGCGCCTATCTGGGTCACCTTGGAGGGGTCATCATCCTTCAATGGCGTCGTCTTCGTCTCTTCTGATTCCTTGAACTCCGGATTTGGTTTTGTCACCTCCATCTTCGTCACGGGCATCTCAGACGGATCTATGCTTTTCTTGATCTCCTGGTACTCCTGGGCGTGCAGCACGGCTTCGAAAAAGGCGACATTTCCATCCTCGCACTCTCGCGCTTTCTTCGGGTCTCCCCTGATGGTGATCACGCTGTTGGGACCTGGAATTTTCATCATATTGTAAATGTAACACGGACGAGCCAAAAAAGCCCAGTAAGCCGGACGTCCGAATATAGCATGGTATGTGCTCTTGAATGGGACCACTTCGAAGGAAAGTGCCTCCGTTCGATAATTTTTTGGTGTTCCAAAAGTAACATCCAAAGTGATCTCTCCCAGGGAATTGGCTTGTCTTCCTGGTACAACCCCGTGAAAAATCACAGAGCTATGGTTAAGCTGTGTTTCCGAGATCTTCATCCGGCGTAGCATTTCTACATAGAGAATATTGATGCTACTACCACCGTCCATGAGGGTCTTGGAGAAACCATAACCGTCAATAAGTGGATTGACGATTAAGGCGTATTTTCCTCGCCTATGCAACTTAGGTGGATGATCAGTGCGGTCAAATGTGATTGCCACCTCCGAACAGTCCAAATACTGAGGGACAACCGGAACTATTGCGTTGAGCTCGTGGAGAACTGCTTTCTTGACCTTTGCTGGTTGAGATCCGAGGAAGGTGACGTAAGTGTCCTTCTTGGTAGGAAATGTTTTCTTCCCTTCCGACTTGGGATTTGAAGCGTCGGCTTCCTCCATGTCGGAATCTTCCTTGGTCTCTTTTTCTTTTTCGGGATTTTTCTTTCCCTTCTTCCGCTTAGCTTTGTAGCCCACATTATCATCTCTCTTGATGTCATCGTTAAAACGACATTCAGCGTTGGTGTGGGACGAGCCCCCATTGGCGTCTAAGTGATGCACACATGGGTTATTGGCAATGTCGGCCAAAGTGTAGGTTTTGCCTGGTTGTTTCTCTCCTCTACCTTGGACCCTTGATGTCCCACGACCACGCCCGCGGCCTCCACCATGTCCTCCTCGTCCTCCAGTCCCAGAAATAGTAGTGACTACTGCTGTCTCCGCGTTGGGTTTTTCTTCCGAGGTGTTTTTGCATTTCTGAGCCTGTTGCTTTGTCTTTGCTGACTGTGGTACAGCCAGGACGTTAAGTAATCCCTCTGCATCGTCGTTAGCATCTGCATACTTGCTCGCTGTTTCTATCATCTCTCCCAGATCAGTAACCTTGTCACACTTCAAGCGATGGCGCAGTAATCCAATTGGGAGACCTGAAATAAAAGCTTCAATTGTAGTTTGATCATTTACTCCCTCGCAGGAGTTCTTGGTGTCAATCCATCGTCTGAGATAATCTCGGCAAGTTTCTCCAGCTTTCTGGGTGCAACACTGTAGGTCTCCAACCATACAGGGCCTCCGATATGTGCCTTCGAAATTCAGAAAGAACACACTTTGTAAGTCATACCAGTTGTGGATGGTGTTTGCCGGAAGTTCATTGAGCCATGATCGCGCCGTCTTCCGCAACATAAGTGGGAGATATCGGGTTGCGACCAGGCTGTTTCCGCCTTTGGCGATGCAGCAAGCTTGGAAGAAGTCCTGTAACCAGGTGTCTGGCCGAGCAATGCCGTCGTAGGCTTGAATATGTCTTGAGATAACAAATCCTTCCCGGAATTTTGTAGCTCTGATGCGTGGTCCAAAGCACTTTGGGCCCACGTACACGTCATCGTTTTCGTAGCGCCGGGCCTCTATGTTGGAGTTGATCCTGTGCCTTGCGTCGTTCGGGGATAGGGATCATCCCGAATATCGGCTGTGGCTGCGGTGCTTTGGAGCCGTACTTCGGCTTCTGCCACCACCTCCTCCGTTATGTCGTCCTCCTTGACCTCCTTGGGGGCCGTTGTGATAACTGTGCAGTGGAGAGGGTGGTGCAGCTGGGTTGTTTCCGGCTGATCGCCGGCCTCCGTCCGGAGCGTCATTATTCTGGTTCCGGGGAGGTTCTTGACTGTGACGAGCCCCTTGCCGGCTTGTACCAGCATGGTTTTCGTCGTTCCTTCGTCCGTCGTTCCCACCATGGTAAGGTTCAGCCAGACGGTTTTCATGTCTAGGAGGTCGCATTTTCTGATGATCCTCCTCCCGACGTTTTTTTTGTCTTCTCCCTTTCGGGAAGGATTCCACGGATTGAGTGCAGCGATTGCGTCTTTCTCGGCTACTGGAGCGACGTTGCTCCAGTTATGTGTAGACCTGTGGTGCTGCCCCATCGATCCGGTTCTTGAATAATTGTCTTCCCTGCGTTTGGGGTTATGATACTGCGCCTGAACATAGTGGGATCTTACGCCAGCCCATGCCGGATCTGTGCGACATTGGTCGGAATCCGAGACCAGCTTTTGGCCTCCCGACAGGGCGACCTTTTGCTGCTCCAGTCCTTTGTTGAGTAGCTTGATACCCAAACGTATCTGTTCTGGTCCTGGATTAGCTGATAGAATTTCGCGAGCTGCCACAGTATTTTGCACTGGTGTTGGGTAAACCCAATCTCCATTGCTGTCCTTCCGTGGCTTTCCCATCTCATCTCCAAAAAGGACGGCACGGACACGTGGGAATTGGTTGTCATCCACGTGACGCTTCCGTGTCTTCTGATGCAGACGGGACATGTACTCCTTGTTTGACATGCGCTTCTTATCCACCTCGATGTTTTTGGCTTCATCAAGGAGTTGTTGACGACGCGCTTCTAGGGCTTGGGCCCTTTCGTCCAGCTCATCTGCGGTAAGTTCTGCAGCTGTAGGGATAGGTGTGGTTAATGCGCCATCGATGAGTTTACGTGCACCTTCATTGATCACGTGCCCATCCACCGATGCTTCTTTTTTTGGCTCGTCTGGGATAAGTGCTCCATCAGAGTCTTCCTCGTATTCCTCGGCAATCACTTCCTCTGTCAGAGGGTCTTTTGCCGGGGTCTTGTTCTTCTTGTTCTTCTTCTTTGCCCTCTTGGCAGCGCCGGTAGCAAAGACGGCTTTGGGTCTGTTTCCCGGAGTCAAGCTCTGAGCGGTACTTTCGGACATCTGGAGTTCGGGATTGTCTCCGACCTCCATATCATCCTGCGCTTTGGGAGAGTGTTCCCCGGATCCTTTGTCCATGGCTTCTCCGTCTTCTGCAGCTTTGGAGTTGTACTCCTCGTCATATTCCGCGGAGAACTTTCAGAAATCTGCCGACGTCATGGACTCATCCGAGGATGCGGGAACGTCGGCGTTTGTTCCAATTGCCTCCAGCACCGAGTCGGTGTTTTCTCCAGCATCGGCAAAGCCAGATCCGGATCCAACGTATCCAATGAAGTGCGATGCGTGCTTCCTGAGGTACCTGAGGAAAGGCTTGTCTGTCTCGACATCATCGGAGTCGGGATCAGTGTCGTTGATGTGCTTCGTCTAGATTTCGACTTCCACGGGTGGGTCGATCTGGGATCCGGCTTCTCTAGGGAGATCCACTCCGGATTCGACTTGGTCTGCGAGGTTTTCTTCAGGCTCGGATTTCTCCACTATCTCCGCAACTGGTGCGGGCTGGGTGGGATTAGGGTTTTCTGAGATATAGAACTCTGCCGCCTCCGTGGACAAAGGGGACCCAGAAGTTTCTTCTGCCTCTATCATCACCGCTGGGGTGGGTTGGGCAGGTTCAGCAAAACCGATGTAAACATCGATCTCGCCAAAAGACATGATTGTATAAGCAGTCACGGCCTCCCTAGCCGGAATCCAAGTCTCGTCGAGAACGATGAGAGGGACGCCGCTGGCGTAGAGGATGCGACCGACAACGATGGTCTCGCCGATTCCGATTCTTGCAGATTCCTCTCGGAACATAGATCCGAAGCTCACTTGCCCCACGGTGGGCGCCAACTGTCGTCGGATTGATGACAAGTACGCCATGAGGGGGTCCTCGAGGCGTGCGGAAGAGAGGGGTGTGAGGCGTACGGTGTTCCGAGATGGTGAGCGCACAAGTTTACCCAGGTTCGAATCCGCCGGCTTTGGACGGACCCTACTCCTGCTATCAATCCAGTAATACGGCAAAGCCGGAATATGGGTTACAAGGGTTTCGCTTGTGCGAGTTGAGATTGTAGACTATTGGTCGTCTAGTGTTGCCCTAAAGGCTCTCCCTAGGATGGCTTATATAGATATCCGGCCTAGGGTTTACAGGAGGGATCAATCCGGCTACGACTAAGAGTTGGTTACAGAGTACATCTTGATCTACAAGTAACATTATGGGCCTAAGTCGGTAAGTCTTCTAGGCCTTCCCGTAGCCGGATGGGACTCCGTCTTCTCTCTCTAACTGGGCCGCCCGTGAAGCAAAGCTCTAACCCGAAGTGGGCCACCCTGGTCAGTGAGGAACGTTGAGGATACCCGGAAAGTATATCCCCAACCGTTAAAGTGAACAAATATGAGGATATGCTTGAAAATATATAAGTGGAAATCTCATGCCCCTTGCTTATGAGTACTGAACCTCATGCTACTCAACTTTAGTCACAAGTAACCTCTTGTCATTGTAAGTACATATGTATCATAGAGAACTGCCAATGGTGTACCCCTTGCCCCATGACACCGGACCTATCCCATATCAAAATGACAAGGCAACAGACAATGAGCATCTCGGCGATCTTTTTATTTGCTATTTGCATAGATTTTTATTGAGGATGCTTCATAGAATGCTCATTATGGTTATGCTGCAAGTTTCCACCATGATTAGGCATGGCTTAGGCTAGCGGCCCAGACGTTTCTCTAACACACATGCAAACTCCATGATCTTACAAGTTACCCTTTTATTTCACACCACCGGGATCCATAAGCAAAAGAATCATGATATCAACGGAATATAAGTGCAATGTTGAAAGTGTTCCCCATGATACATGGTTCTGCTAACTTGAACTTATAAAGAGCAAGCATATACGCAACATAGATGGGCACAATTGTTCAAGTTTATTAAGTGCAAGAAAGTAAAGTGTTCCATCAAGTTTGTGAGAGCTTTAATCACTAATTTTCACATAACAAGTTTAGTTTGGAAGGTAGATAAAAACATGAATTTACTTGGAATAGCAATAATGCTAATAGGTAGGTATGGTGGACACAAATGGCATAGGTTTTTGGTTTAAGGATTAGATGCACGAGAAGCATTCCCTCTTAGTACAGGTTTTTGGCTAGCAAGGCTAGGTAGTAAGCATAAGAGTTGAAGGAAACAAACAAACATACAGGTGATAAAAAACATGCAATATTCCTTGGAAGCACACAAGATCTTAACAAGAGAATACTAAGCTTATGAGCCAATCAAGAAAGAAAGATGATGAAGTTATATTCTTAAGAGTATTTTTATCTTTTTCATTCAATTCTCGAATAGTCTTGTCGCTAACCAGAGCTAAGTTTTCCAAAACCAACTAAATTTACTTCATGATCCCAAAGTGATACCAATACTAACAACAAGATCAATCATATAACAGAAATTGAAAACTAATATGAGATATGCAAAAGAGTAAATGATAGAACTTCTTATTAATATTCCATATCGGCAACTCACACCAAGGGATACATAGATAACTAACGAGAGGGGGGATACTTCCATAATGCAAACCATCCTACATGATAACTTCTCTATTCATGATATGACTCTACTAAAAAGGTAAAAAGATAGAAGATAGTGATGTGATACCGCGACACTCCACCAAGCTTGGAACAAACCAAGGGGATGCCAAAACCTAATGACGAATTACTCCTTTGGTGGTGGTGGTGTTCTCTCGGTTGGCGTGAGGAAATCTTCCAGCATCTTGAGAAGCCTGTTATTCTCCTCTTGAAGCATATCCACCTTCCTCCTCAGAACTCGCTACTTGTCACAGAACTCATTAATTACTCGTAGAGCTTCCACTGCTGCAGGGCAGGAACTAAGGTCTAGAGATGGAGGAATCAGCCCTTTCAGGCCTACTGGCATGTCCTTTACTTCCTTCCCCGACATTCCGATACATGTCTTCGCACCTAGTTGCGATCCTTTCTTGTTTCACCCATCCCATGAGAGTCTCCTGCTCAAGATTGCGATGGAGCTCGTGACAATGTCACAACTCGTAACCCTTTGAAGATGAATCATGGAACGACATCTGAATAGAATGGATCGAAACAAAAACACGATGAGAACACAATATACGAACCTCGGGGGATCCGAGGGATTATATATTATGAAGTTTTACAAAAAAGGAAGGTACTGGGAGAAAACAGGTCGGTGACGGACTCCGGAGCGGCCACACCACCTGGTAGCGTGGTCAGGTGGGCTCGCGCCACAGGGTGGTGTGAGCCACCCTAGCCCCGTTTCCGTCTCTCTTTCGCTTCGTTGCCTTGTTAGATAAAAAGTGCAAAAATATAACTTGATATATTTTTAGCGGACCTTTTCTTACCAGAACTGTTACCTATTCGAAAAAGGACTCTGCAGGTCTCTGAACTTGGTCTTTTATAATTTTTTCCGGAGTTACCATTTCAATAGCATCAATATCCTCATTGTAAGAATCTCTAGAAATATAGTGCGTGAGTCTCTGACCATTCACCACTTGTGTAGTATTTTCTTTTGAAGAAGAAATTTTTATTGCACCTGAACGATACACTTCTTCAATAACAAAAGGTCCTTCCCATTTTGAGAGTAGTTCACCTGCAAAAAATCTGAGACGAGACCTATACAATAGAACTTTCTCACCAACATGGAACTCTCTCTTAAGAATTCTCCTGTCATGGCATCTTTTAACTTTTTCTTTAAAGAGTCTAGCATTTTCATATGCTTCACTCCTCCATTCATCTAACGAACTTAGGTCAAATAATCTTTTCTCACCAGCAAGTTTAAAGTCTCTATTAAGTTCTTTCACTGCCCAATAAGCTTTGTGCTCTAATTCTAAAGACAGGTGGCAAGCTTTCCCATAAACCATTTTGTAAGGAGACATTCCCATAGGATTTTTATAAGTAGTTCTATAAGCCCATAAAGCATCATTCAACTTTTAGCCTAATTTTTTCTAGATCTATTAACAGTCTTTTGCAAGATGGATTTAATTTTTCTATTTGATAGCTCTACTTGCCCACTAGTTTGGGGATGATAAACTGAAGGAATTCTGTGATTAACATCATATTTAGCAAGGGTATTTCTAAAGACACCATGAATGAAATGAGAACCTCCATCAGTCATAAGATACCTAGGCACTCCAAACCTAGAAAGATAATATCCTTAAGCATTTTTAAAGAGGTCTCACCATCAGCACTTTTTGTAGGTATGGCTTCTACCCACTTAGTAACATAATCAACGACAACAAGAATATGAGTATCACCTTTTGAAGGAGGAAAAGGACCCATAAAGTCAAATCCGCAACAGTCAAATGGTTTAATAACAAGAGAGTAATTCATAGGCATCTCATTGCGTCTAGAAATATTACCAACTCGTTGACACTCATCACATGATAAGACAAATTTTCTTGCATCTTTAAAAAGGGTAGGCCAGTAAAAACCTGATTGTAGCACCTTTTGTGTGATTCTATCTCCCGCATGTTGTCCTCCATAGGCACTACCATGACATTTCCGCGATATCTCCTTTTGTTCATATTGTGGAACACATCTTCGCATAATACCATCTACTCATCCCAAAAATAATGCCTCAAATCGTAAAAGAACTTCATTCTTTGCTGGGCTGTAAAAGTTGGAGGAAAATACTTGGAGACAATAAAGTAACCATAATCAGCATACCAAGGGCTACCTCGCGAACTTACCCCTACTACAGCCAACGGTTCATTTGGGAAACTCTCATTAACAGGCATAGGATCAAAAGAGATGTTTTCCAATTGAGATAAATTATCAGCAACAGGATTTTTAGCACCTTTCCTATCTACAATATGTAGGTCAAACTCTTGTAAAGCAATACCCATCTAATAAGCCTAGGCTTAGCATCTTTCTTCATCATAAGGTACCTAATAGCAGCATGATTAGTATGAATGGTAACTTTTGAATCAACAATATAAGGTCTAAACTTATTACAAGCAAAGACAATAGCTAAGAATTCTTTTTTAGTAGTAGCATAGTTCTTTTGAGCAGCGTCAAGAGTCTTACTAGAAAAATGGATAAAATTTAACTTTTTATCTATTCATTGCCCAAGGACAGCACCTACAGCAAAATCACTAGCGCCACACATGATTTCAAAGGGTAAGTTCCAATCAGGTGGTTGGACAATAGGAGCAGTAGTTAAAGCCTTCTTTAGAGTTTCAAAAGCTTCCTTACAATCATCATCAAAAACAAAAGGTATATCTTTTTGAAGAAGATTAGTGAGGGGTTTTGATATCTTAGAGAAATCTTTAATAAACCTTCTATAGAAACCAGCATGACCAAGGATACTACGAATACCTTTGACGTCTCTTAGACAGGGCATTTTCTCAATAGCTTCAACTTTAGCTCTGTCAACTTCAATGCCTCTTTCGGAAATTTTATATCCAAGGACAATCCCTTCATTGACCATGAAGTGACATTTCTCCCAATTAACAACAAGATTAGTTTCTTTACATCTCTGCAAAACTTTATCAAGGTTGTGAAGACAATTATGAAAAGAAGTTCCATAGACCGAAAAATCGTCCATGAATACTTCCACAATTTCCTCACAAAAACAATGAAAGATAGGAGACATGCATCTTTGAAAAGTAGCAGGAGCATTACACAAACCAAACGGCATACGCCTATAAGCATAGGTTCCATAAGGGAATGTAAAAGTAGTTTTTTCTTGATCTTGTTGTTTAACAGCAATTTGAGAAAACCCAGAGTATCCGTCAAGAAAACAAAAATGGGTCTTTTTATTCAACCTTTCTAACTTTTGATCAAGAAAAGGTAGTGGGTAATGATCTTTCGTAGTAACTTTGTTAACCTTTCTGAAATCAATGCACATCCTATAACCTACTACTATTCTTTGGGGAATAAGCTCATCATTATCATTAGGCACAACGGAAATTTCCCCTTTCTTACGGACACAATGAACATGACTAACCCATTCACTATCAGCAATAGGATAAATAATACCAGCATCAAGGAGTTTTAATACCTCATTTCTTACCACTTCCTTCATCTTAGGATTTAAACAACATTGATGTTCTACCACTGGTTTTGCATCGGGTTCTATATTGATAGTGTGCTAACATATAGTAGGAGAAATCCCCTTTAAATCATCAAGGGTAGATCCCATATCTCCTCGGTGTTTCTTCAATACTTCCAATAATCCTTCCCTGAAAGTTTAGAACTAATAATAACAAGATATATTTTCTTATCATCAATGTAAGCATATTTAAGATTGTCAGGTAAAGGTTTTAGATCAAAAATCAGATCCTTTTTAGGTGGCAATGTGGTACCCAAATCTTCCACAGGCAAGTTATGCTTAAGCATCTTAGGTTGACGATGGATAATCTCGTCAATCTCATTTCTTTCTTCCATGAAGATTTCACTTTCGTGGTCTTCCATAAATTGCTGCAAAGCATTGTTAGGAGCAAGAGAAATAGACGCAAGTTGTTCAACTCTAAAATCCTCATTAGGGGTTTCATTTTCACAAGGAACTCTAGTAAATTTTGAAAATTAAACTCATAAGATTCCCCATCAAATTTAGTTAAAATTTTCTCCCTTTTACAGTCTATAATGGCTCCACACGTGTTCAAGAAAGGTCTACCAAAAAAATAGGATAGGTTTTACTAGCAGTTGAACCAAGTACTAGAAAATCAACAAGATATTTAATCTTACCACAAAGAACTTCCACATCTCTTACAATACCAATTAGAGAGATGGTCTCTCTATTATCAAGGTGAATAACCACATCAATCTCTTCTAGTTCGCAAGGACTAATTTCATGCATAATTTCTTTGTAAAGCTCGTAAGGAATAACACTTGAACTTGCACCAATATCACATAAACCATAATAGTAATGATCACCAATTCTAACAGAAAGCACAGGGACACTAGCTTTTCTAGTTCTATTAGAATGTGAGACAATATTAGAGGCATCCTCATAGAAGACAATGTGTCCATCTTCTATACTTTTAGTGACAAGGTCTTTCACAATTGCTACTGCGGGTTCAATGTTTATTTGTTCATCAGGTTTTACAGCTCTCTTTGTACTTTTATTATTTACACTAGTTATCATAGGATGCTCCTTTACCTTATCCGGGGAAGGTATTTTCTTGATATAAGGTTCAGGTAAGATGTGATCAATAGTGCAAAATTCAATACTTCTAGCAGGAACACAATCAACAATATCTTTATATGGTGCATGATACTTGTTCCATTCCTTTTTTGGAATTTCAATATATGAGGCAAAAGCCTTAAAACAATTTGCAATAACATGAGAGTCAAGACCATAAGCATTACTAATATTTTGAAAGTCATCAGTTCCCATAAAAGATTCAATGCATTCATAATCATAATTTATACCTGACTTTCTTCCTTTATCTTTCTCCCATGCTTCAACATTGTCTTGAATACGGTCTAGAAGATCCCATTTAGCTTCTTCTTCCATGCATGTAAATGATCCAGCACAAGAGGCATCCAATAGATCCTTATCATGAAGAGAAAGTCTTGCATAAAAGTTATTGATAATAATATTGTTGGGGAGCTCATGAATAGGACATTTGAGCATTAGTAACTTCAATCTCCCCCAAGCTTGAGTTGTACTCTCTCCATCAAGAGGCCAAAAGTTGTATATTTGATTCCGATCTTTATGAATCTTACTAGGAGGGTAAAATTTAGAATAAAAGAGAGGTACTACTTCCTCCCATTCAAGAGATTGACCATTCTTTAGCAGCTTATACCATTCCCCAGCTCTTCCTTTCAGTGATAATGAGAATAAATTCCTCTTGACTTGATATGATGTAATACCTGCACACTTGAACAATCCGCATAATTCGTGTATAAAGAGCAAATGATCACCGGGATGGACAATTCCATCTCCAAGATAATAGTTATCCAGACCATGATCAATAATTCTGGTAGGTATTTTAAAAGTATCATTCTCAGCAAGTGGTGGTTCATCTACTACCTTAGCAGTGGTAGTAGCATTACGAAATATGAAACTAAGTGAATTATCCGTATTGAAAATAAAGTAACAAATAGAAATAAACAATACTCACATTAGAAGTTTCCTTTACCAGTTCCACTCTCCAATAGTGCTTCACTCCCCGGCAACGGCGCCAGAAAATAGTCTTGATGACCCACAAGTATAGTGGGTGTATCGCAGTATTTTCGATAAGTAAGGGTGTCGAACCCAACGAGGAGCAGAAGGTGTTGATGAGTGTCTTGGATCAGGAATTCTCTGTAAATACTTAGCAAACAGATTTTTAGGGGATTTTTATAATGCAGATAAATAAAGTACGAGAGAATAAAAGACAATAAGAATACATGCAGCAAGGGGACCAATCCTTTCTTTGGCAAAGGACAAGCAGGTTGTATCACTTAAGATGACCAAACTTTCTCGAGGACACATGGGAATATCGTCAAGTGCTTTCGCTTCGTATAGTTGATTAATCTTCTTTAGTTTGATAAGTGTTGTGTGGGTGAACCTATGCTAATGTACCGACCTTCCAAGGACTAATACATACTTGTGATTATACCCCTTGCAAGCATCCGCAAGTACAAGAAAGTAATTAAGATAGAAACCTAACCACAACTTTAAATTCTAAGATCCTGACATCCCTTGTGCAAAGGTTTCCTAACGGGGGTTCAGGTTTCTGTCACTTCGGCAACCCCTATGATTAGTAGCCAAATACACAATGCATTCCCCTAGGACCTTAAAGGTGAAGTGTCATGTAGTCGACATTCACATGACACCACTAGAAGAATAACACCACAACTTAAATAACAAACTATTGAATCTTTCTCAACACAATTCCACTACTAACAACATGACTTCTCCCATGTCCTCAAGAACTAAACGAACTACTCACAAGGAATCATATGGATCAAGATCAGAGATGAAATAATGATGAATAACAATTTGAACATAAACGATAATTCAATGGTTACACTCAATAGCATCAACTACAACAAGTAATCAACACCGGGAAAGTTTCCCCTAAGAACTATGCAAGATTCAACCCAATTGTTACAACGGTATGGAGTGGTGATGATGGTGCTGGTGGAGATGATGGTGGTGGTGATGATGATGATGATCCCGATGAAGTCCAGCTTGATGGTGGTGTTGATGGCGATGATCTCGCCTCTCCGAGAAGGAATTTCCCCGGCAGGTTTCTGCCTGTCGGAGAGCTCTTTCTCTCTCTGTAGTTTCCGCCCCATAGAGGCGGCGGAATCTTTATGTGGTAACTCCCCGGGGCTTAGGGTTTCGTGGGGATAATATACGCCAAAGGGGACAGTTAGAGGTGGGTTAGGGTGGCCACACCACCTGGTGGCACGGCCAAAGGCAGCCCGCGCCAGGGAGGTGGTGTGGGCCCCCTGTGGCCCATCTCCACTCCCCCTTCTGGCATGCTTCGTCTTCTGAAAAAATAGGTTTTTCCATCTATTTTCCGGGATTTTCTGATCTTTGCGAATTTCGCCTCGAAATAGTGCCTTTTCCATCAGAATCCTGACTTCAGCGGTCCATCCTCCAAAAGTCATCAACCATGCAAAAACAGATGAAATAACATAAGTATCATCTCTTATTATGAAATATATCAATGAATAACAGTAAATTATGATATAGAATAGTGATGTAAAATGGACGTATCAAGCCATAAGATGATTGGTGTCTGAACCTCGTTAATATACCAGTTGGCCTGCCACTCTCGGAGACCGAGCATCATCTCAACAATATAGCAAAGTACCATAAGGAAGAGCTCATACATCGAGAGGCCGTGCGCAAACGCCTCCTGGATTTGGAGGGCAAGAAAGAACTCAATGAGATGCTTAGTAATGTTGTGGATGCAATGAACTCCTTGTACTCTAACATGCAGAACTCTATTCTCTATATATAAGCTTTGGAGGAGATGAACATGAAGCTTCATAAGGCCATCTCCGACACCATACCTCCACCTTAGAGGACACCACAGTATCGAATAATCACGAGATTTTTTTTGATCCCACCTTCCTTGATTCCAAATATGGGGAGATCTTTAACACCTTCTAATCTATCTTCTATTTTTAGCATGTTTACCTTCTTGCACACATGATAGGTTTTAATTTGAAAGTTTGCATTAGTTGCATGATCAACTTCCTTCATCAAAGAAAATTCCCTATAAGAAATGTGTTAACTTTTGACCTTCTCATAGTGATGGGAAATGAAATCATTACAGATCTATGAAGATTTTGCACAAAATGGTCATAGATTGTCTGGAATGGTCAAATCCCTATAGAATTACGATGTTTTGTGTCAAAATCATTGTAATTTCATCATATTAAATCATCATAACCTACATGATACAACTTAGAGCCTTATTTATACCCATTATGACAAATTTAAATCATTATATAGTCTAAGATATGATACGTTGAATTGACTAGTTGGACACATCAAGATTATGCCTACGTGGCATACCTATATGTTAATTTTTATATACGTGTATGTCCATGTGTAATGATGCAAAAACGAGCCTATGAAGGATCGAACGCAGGACCCCACTCCTATACAGAGATGAGAACCACCACGTCCCACAATTTGTTATATTTCCGTGCAGTTATTTTATTAACCTAACATTAGTATATTGGACTTTGCCAAATAAGAGAATAAATGGAAAACATATGGTGGCACATGATTTGAACCAGGAACTCCTGCAGCAAACTGGTGACTCTAACTATGGGCACATTATCACAAACTATACCGCCATTCTAGCCATAACATTGGTCAGTTGGCCCGAAAGCCATGAAACCTTGAACATGATAGCTTATTTCTAAGAAGGTTTTTTTGAGATGCAATCAATATACCAAGTTTGATATTTTCATTGCAACTATGTCACATGATATGGCACCATGTGAAGGGTGCACATTCTTCAGATCAATTTTGAATTTCTTATGCCCATTTCAAATTATGGTTAAAACGGCAGGCATGAAGATTCTTATCTAGGGATTGAGCCTCAATAAAATATTATTAGATCTACGGTGAAATAGCATATTGTGAACCTAAAAGTATTTTTTTGCAAAAATCATGAGCATCAAAACATGTACCTGTAGTTCAAATCTGACCCAACTCCTACTGATTCGGCCGGAATTTGTCTTTTCACCAGGGTGGAAGGAAAGATTTGAGATCCCCCGGTTGGGACATTGTCCATGTAAGGTCGTGTAGTATTTTATAAAAAATGGGCTTGTACCATTTTGCAACTTTCATTTGGTGGTTGCTTCATAAAACACCCTGTTTTTGGCACTCGAAAAATAGAAAATGGATTTTTGGTGTAACAAAAAGAAAAAGTTCCTCCTGTTACATTTTTCGCCATCCCATGATGCACATGTGTGCACAATATGGGAATATTATCACAAACTATGCCATGATTCTAGCCATAACATTGGCCATTTGGCCTGAAAGCCATGAAACCTCGAATATGATAGCTCATTTCTGAGAAGGTTTTTTGAGATGCAGTCAATATACCAAGTTTGTCACATAATATGACACCACGTGAAGGTTTTACATTGTTTGGATCATTTTTGAATTTTTTATGCTCATTTCAAACTATGGTCAAAATGCGGGCATGCAGGTTCTTTGTTAGGGGCTGAGCCTCGACAAACTTGAAGCGGATCTCCGAAGAAACATCATATTCTGAATCTAAAAATTATTTTAAAAAATCACGAGCATTAGATCATATACCTATAGTTCAAATCTGATCCACTTCCTACCGATTCACTAGGAATTTTTTTCATGAGGGGTGGAAAAAAAGGTTTAAGATACTCCGATTAGGACATTGTCCATGTAAGGTGATCTAGTATTTTTGAAAAATAGGATGGTACCATTTTAAAACTTTCATTTGGTGGTCGCTTCACCAAACACCCAGTTTTTGGCACTCCGAAAGTAAAAAAATGCCTTTTTGTCTTGATAGAAGGAAAAACTTACTCCTTCAACATTGTTCGCCATCCCATGATACACATGCGTGTATTGGAAGCACAAACTATGCCATGATTCTAGCCATAACATTCGCCGTTTAGCCTGAAAGCCATGAAACCTCGAACATGATAGCTCATTTCCGAGAAGGTTTTTTTCGAGAGGCAATCAATATACCAAGTTTTATATTTTTTCTTGCAACTATGTCACATAATATGACACCACGCGAAGGTTTTATATTATTCGGATCAATTTTTAATTTCTTATGTTCATTTCAAACTATGGTCAAAACGGCAGGCATTGATATCCCACAAGTATAGGGGATCGTGTGTAGCCTATTCGATAAGTAAGAGTGTCGAACCCAACAAGGAGGTAAAGGTAGGATAAATATTCTCTCAAGTTCTATCAACCACTGATACAACTCTACGCACACTAAACGTTTGCATTATCTAGAAAATAAAACTAGAGCAACAATACGAGTACTAGAGATAGCTTTGCATGATAATAAATAATAAGAAAGTAAAGTTAGTTGCTGCAGTAATAAAATATACTAAACTAACAGAACCATGAGTGTGGAATAGTGGTTGTAATTGTGGTGGCTTTGTCCCAGTTTAATTAGTGAATAAATCGGGTTCATTGTCTTCGATGCAGTTTTCTATGTGAGAGAGGATAAATATACATGCGCTTCACTACATGGAATTACATGTACTCTATGATTGGATTGTTAGAAAACATCCGTAACTACTAACAATGCATTAAGGTTTCCCCAACCATAGCCTTAAGTTTAATGGTCCTCTTACTCCCATACGTGCAACGTTCTGGTTCGCGTCCTTAGGTTTCTGTCACTCCGGCAGAACTTCCCCCTTCCTCTTACACATACTACAAACCCTATGATGTTTAATCCATGCGTGCAAAAATATAATGAACACCAAAGGACTATACCATATCAACATACAACTCTAATGAACCAAATACGTTCAACCATTCAATCTAAGAACAAAGAAACTAAACAAACATGACATTGATCATAGGATTATAACTTATAGCATCAAACACCATGTTTACCTAGGACGGTACAGAGGTGTGTGAGAGGATGAACCACTTTATACTAGGAGGATTAGGTGATGGTGATGGTGGTGAAGATGCTGAAGAGGGCGGCGGTGGCGGCACGGGGGACTCCTTCCCCGCCGCCCGTAACATGGGGGAGCACCGCCGCTTAGCCCCCTTCCTTCATGGCTTCTTGGGACCCCTCCCCCATGGAGATGGGATCCATGGAAGAGGAAAAACGTGGGTTTGGTGGCTGTAAATTCGTGGGTGGAGGTGTGCCCCACGAATTAGGTTTCCTCCCTTTATATAGCTTCTTGGATTCCCGTCACCCCATCTTGGACTGCAGTAAATCAGGCATAGCGGGCCCATCCGGACTCGAAATTAGCTAAATTTTATATCCAGAATGTTTGTCGTGAAAGTGTCAGCAACTTTGTAGTTGAAGAGTTTTCCGTTTGACACCGTCGTCGACCTGAAACGTGACAATCTTCAAAAAGAGTTCTGAGTCAGATTTCTGGAAAATCCCAATTTGACTCCAATAAGGTTTCCACTTGTATTCTTGGTAATTCCAACACATCAAAGTATAAAACAAGAACATTGTGTTGCAACTATTAGTAGGTTATTTCAAATAAATCATAAACTTTATATAAAAAGAAGTATCAAAAGCATAATATTAGCATAAAACCATCAAAAATTATAGATACATTATGGACGTATCAAGCATGCAGGTTCTTAGCTAGGGCTGAGAGTGAATAAACTTGCGGTGGATCTCTGAAGAAACATCATATTGTGAATCTAAAAATGATTTTAAAAAAATCACGAGCATTAGATCATGTACATGTAGTTCAAATCTGACTCACTTCCCACCGATACGGCAGTAATTTGTCTTTTTTACGAGGGGTGGAGGGAAAGGTTTAATATACCCCAGTTGGGATATTGTCCATATAAGTTTGTGTAGTATGTTTGAAAAATATGGTGGTACCATTTTGAAACTTTCATTTGGTGGTCGCTTCACAAAACACCTCGTTTTTGGCACTCAAAAATGGAAATGGCTTTTTGTTTTGACGGAAAGAAAAACTCCTGCCTTCAACATTGTTCGCCATCCCATGATGCACATGCGTGCATAATATGGACACATTATCACAAACTATGCCATGATTCTAGCCATAATATTGGTCGTTTGGCTGAAAAGGCATGAAACCTCGATCATGACAGCTCATTTCTGAGAAGGTTTTTTCAAGATGTAATCAGTATACCAAGTTTGATATTTTTGCTTGCGTCTATGTCACATAATATGAAACCATGCGAATGTTTTACATTATTCGGATCATTTTTGAATTTCTTATGCTCGTTTGAAACTATGGTCAAAACGGCGGGCACACAGGTTTTCTTAGCTAGGGGCTGAGCCTCGATAAACTTGCAATGGATATCTGAAAAACATCATATTATGAACCTAAAAATGATTTGTTTAAATCACGAGCATTAGATCATGTACCTGTAGTTCAAATCCGTCCCACTTCCTACCGATTCGGTAGAAATTTGTCTTTTTCATGATGGTTGGACGGAAAGGTTTAAGATACCCTGGTTGGGACATTTTCCATATAAGGTGGTCTAGTATTTTAAAAAAATACAATGGTACCATTTTGAAACTTTGATTTTGTGTTCGCCATTCCATGATGCACATGCATGCACAATATGGGGATATTATCACAAACTATGCCGCCATTCTAGCCATCACATTGGCCGTTTGGCCTGAAAGCCATAAAACCCCGAACGTGATAGCTCATTTCTGAGAAGGTTTTTTCGAGATGCAATCAATATGCCAAGTTTGATATTTTTCCTTGAAACTATGTCACATAATATGACATCACGCGAAAGTTTTACATTGTTCGCTTCATTTTTGAATTTCTTATGCTCGTTTCAAACTATGGTCAAAACGGCGGGCCTGTAGGTTCTTAGCTTGGGGCCGAGCCTCGATAAACTTGTAGTGGATCTCTGAAGAAACATCATATTATGAACCTAAAAATGATATTTAAAAAATCACGAGCATTATATCATGTACCTGTAGTTCAAATCCGACCCACTTCCTATCGATTCGGCAGGAATTTGTCTTGTTTCATGAGGGGTGGACGGAAAGGCTTAAGATACCCTGGTTGGGACATTGTCCATTTAAGGTGATCTAGTATTTCTGAAAAATAGGGTGCTACCATTTTGAAACTTTCATTTGGTGGTCGCTTTGCAAAATACCCCGTTTTTGGCCCTCCAAAAAGGTCTTTTTATTGCGACGAATCAAATCACAGGAATCTGCCTCCCACGGATCGGTCATCCATGTCTGGTCTGGGTTGTTCAATTCTCATACAAGAGCTGATGTTTGCACAAATAGACACACCGCCCTCACCTCACTTCCCGTCCTGGCACCACCACTCTTCCTCGCCGCTAACCCTAGGACCTAGCCTCCCCTTCGATCCCGCCCCTCTCCCCCGCTCAGCAGCCCACCACTAAGCCGCGCATACCTCTCCTCTCCGCCGCTGATCCGCACGCAACCGAGCCTTGAGCTACTCTAGCCAGCAACTCCCCACCATGACCACCACCACCTAGCTCCCCTCCACCCAACCCCTAACCTAACACACCGTCTAACACCCTCCAGATTGCCTCTAGCCAAACCCTATCCTCCATATCGCCTCCCCGTGTGCTGCTCCTTCCTTCCCATGCACCGCCGATCTCCCTCGTAGAGCCTCGACTTGTGTCCTCCTCCATGTGTGTCACCGCCACCACCTCCTGCCTGGCCAGCCGCCCCATACCAATGGCATCATCGACTGGTCGACGGTTTCCCTCGTTGTCTCCTCCTCTACGGGCTCCCATGTCTTGGCATTGGCTGCAGATCCCTCGTCCTCAAGGTCAGCGACCCCCACTGGCTCGGTGGTCATGGAGGGCATCCCGAGGCCGCCCCTGTCCTCAAGGTCAGCGGCGACCCTCACTGGCACGGTGGCCATGGAGGGCTACTCCTCCCCCAGCATCTTCAAGGCATGGATCCATCTCATTTCCGATGCTCGCGTCCTCCCCCGCCTCTCTCACTTCCTCAAGGTACTCGCTATCGCCTCTAACTACACCAGCGACCATCGCGCCTCCCGCCTCAACGACAGCCTCCTATAACTACGACAACGCCCACTCCCATCCGATCCTTGATCGATTCATGTTTGATCTTTTATGGTTTGTGCTCGATCTATCTGTGCCCGCTCCCAAGAAAATAATGTTACCAACTCCTCCACAGCCTAGAGTAATTGCAACACAATGAATGATTTATCAACGATATAGGAGTTAACATCTATAGATATTACTACACATTTTCTCCAATCCTCACAGGTATGCTTTGAAATGGAAACTAATGTTTGTTTTGCTGATAAGTGATAATTCTTTTGTTGAATATTTAACTATGTAGCTAAGATGGTTAATACATGCTATTCTGTAATGTGATATATCTTCTAGAACAATTTGCTTTGGTCCAACATATGAATATTTGACTATGTTAATAGCTGCATGTATGCTTACTATCCAATCTGTACAACTGAGAATATATATGTTCGCATGTAGACTCGACTGAGGGTACTATCTGACTTGATCGCTAGTTTTTTCAGTCTCCATCGCCTGCGTTCTCTTGCCATATACTACTTGCGTGAATTTGTCTTGTGTTTATCCTCCGTGTTCTTGCGTATTGAGAGATTTTTTGAGATTGACTCAACCGTCGATTGCTATTTCTACTACTGTATGTAGATGTGCATTGATTAGCTAGTAGTTAGTATTGTTAGGATGCATGGGTAATCTTCAGAGGTTGACATTTTAAGATCAAAATTACTGTTATTAGACCAAAATTACTATTAGTATTGTCAAAATTACTGTTAGTATTATCAGGATGCATCCATAATATTGTCTTGTTAGATCAGATGCATGCATGAATATCTTATTGAGTGAATCCCTGATGAACTACACAGGTAATGGTTATTTTATTGCATCATAGTCTTAGCATCTTGACAATTGTTATTGTTAGATTTTGCAATCTACTGTCTTTTTTCTGCAATCTACTGTCTCTTTTTCTACATAATCGTAGATTCTTGATAAAATCTTGCTGGCTGGTTATTTAAAAATTTATTATCATTTTTGTGTGTGCATGTTCGAGCCCCGTTTAATAGACGATCCCATGACGATAACAAGGAGTCCTGGACACCTTCATCGATCGCTTTGACGAGCATGACATGTCTAGTTCCACAGACCCAATTGCTCTTCATGTCTGGAGGTCAGGCATGTCTCCTGGTTGCTTTCTTGCTCATGCCTACTAGGATCTGGATCTGATTCAGCTAGATGCCTCCTTCTCCCATGCATGAATACCTGTGTTTTCCCACTATTATTTCTCTCATGTTGATTGGTGAACAGACAGTAGCTTGCACTTCAGTAACCACAAATTTTTACTGGAGAACTGAAGTTCTGATAAGCTATTGTGGCAGTGGCTATTGTTAATGATTCAACTTGTGAATGTTTTATTGTGGTTGCTAGTGATCTATGTGTAACTTTAACCAGAACACTTTTTTTTACTATGGAGTATTTCCCGAAAGTTTTTTCTTGCCCGCTTAACCCGTGGCGTAAAACTATGGAGTATTTCCTGGAGCTTAATTTTTTTGGTGCTCCTCTTTTCGTGTACATGGACTATTTCCTGGAGCTAAATGTGTGCTAGTACATTTGTTCTATCTAGTATTGTAGTGTCCTAGTCATGCATTTGATGAACTACATGTGTATATTTGAGTGCTAGTAGCGATTAGTTTGTAATCTTCTAGTCCTATTGAACTAGTCTCTGTAACTTTATTATTGAATGTAGGACTTCCTAACTTGTGCCTATTGAAGTTTTCTCAAATTTATTTATCTTGAAGAATAAATCTAGAGAAGGTTCTATTTCTACAGTTTTGGTGATTACTACTCTGTCAATTTTGGTACTTAATACTGCACTTGAACAGGGTATGTTGTTGCATTACCACTCTGTTAATTTTGCTAATTCAACTGCACTTGACTGAAACTACACTTGAATTAGTTTTGCATTATTTTGGTTAGTTCTTGATTGCCAAATTCAGGTCTGGGAGTATACCTGCATTGCTTTCTTGTGGAGGAGTATACCTGGAGGTGCTCTCTAGTGCCCTAGTGGATGCTCTGCCCCTATTGGTTGGGGGCGAGTTGGTATTGGTTGATTTGGACAAGCTATTGGTGGGGGCAGGCTATCGACGAGCTATTAGGGATTGATCCAGCTGATACAGGCGAGCTATTGGGGATCGATCCAACTGACCCCTGCGTTCCGTTGATCCATCTCGAACGGAGGGAGTACTTCTATTTGTAATAATATTGTTTGTGTGTGACGTGTGCACCTAGCTATATGTCATGGTGCTCTAAAATTCAAACGCTGTTGTCAAATATTTATAGTTGTTTAGGTTCTATCTGCTGTTTCATTGTATCTCTACTGGGAAAATTATCTTATTTAATATATGTGTGTTCTTTTAATTAGGCTACTAAAACTAAAGAGGACAATGCCCAAACAATATTGCACTATTAAAAGGCCACATCTGTATTATATTGAACTAGTTCTGTAACAAGCCCTATGAGGCTGAGACCCATACAAGTCTGAATAAAAAGGCTGATAATAGTAAAATGAATGGACGTAAAAAGGCCAAAGCCTAAAAAAATCATCCTAAAAAGATCATGGCTTAGGAAAAAGGCTGAATTAATGGGCTTGTCCCATGTAATTAACCAGAATGGACCGGGTTGAATTCACACTACGACGATTTCATTTTATCACAATATTTCTACGGAGGATTGGCCACGTAGGATCTGACCTAGCCATGCTAGTTTGTTCGTGATGATATCAGATCATCATAACAGTTATGACGATCCAATATCGGCATAGACGGTTATGACAATTTTACCAAAATTATACTTATAGTTCATTTGCGACGCTCAACATTCGATGATCTCATTTTCATCATAAGATCATCATAGATGGACTACTGTGATGATTCTATGACAAAATGGAGGGTCATAGAAGGCCAGATTCCTTGTAGTGATTCAAGTTTATGATTATTGTATTAGATGTACGAATTAGAATAAGTGCTATGATACTTGTACCACTGTTATGATTTTTGGTTCTTCCACAAAAATAAAGTATTGATAAGATATGAGAAGAAATTTCGATATCATGCTATAATCATTGGTTTAAACCATTAAGATACATAAAGGGTATTAACATTATACACTTTTGTTGATGAAACAAAAGGAAAATTATGCTATCAAAGAATCAAAAAGAAAAGGTGAAGTGAAAAAAGGTACTCGAACAATGATCATAGACTATTCCATAATCAATCAAGTGCCAATGTAAATAAACTTGATGATTCTACTCAATCTTTAAATTTTCTTATAGATTATTAATACAAAAGGTGTGGAAGCCTCTAAGTCATGTGATGTGTGAGAGTGTGATACTACTGACGATACAATTCTATATCGATATTGTAATTATGCTTCAATTGCCTCATTTATTTTAGTGACTCATGCCTTATGAACATGATGACCTTGTGAATAAGTCACTACCTTGCTCGGGGACGAGAACGAGTCTAGCTTGGGGAAGTTGATGGGTCCATTTTTGAAGCATATTTATCTTATTTTATTGCATAAGTAAAGTTAGGATTTTGGTATTTTAGAGCGCTCGCACACACCTTTACCCTTGTTTCAACAGGATCCTGAATTATTAAGTCTTTTGCGAATATATCAATTGGAATTGTCAATTTCGGATCATGGAGAAGAAGGATATCGTGATGATCTCATAATGGAGAGGGTTCTGCAATCGCTAACACCGAGCTACAAAGAGTTTGTATTTAACTACAAGATTAATGGTGCGGAGAAGTCGCTCACCGAACTCGTAACTATCCTTAAGACTGCCAAGGTAGACATGAAAAAGGGACATCAAGTGATGATGGTCAATAAACTAACAGTTTCAAGAAAAGGGATGGAGGGTGATACGTCATAGACGTATCTATAATTTTTGATGTTCCATGCTTGTTTTATATCTACTTTCTTAAGTTTTGTCTAGACTTTGGGGTATTTTTATACATTTTCTGGAACTAACCTATTAACAAGATGCCACAGTGCCAATTGCCTATTTTCTGCTGTTTTGGGTTTCAGAAAAGCTAGTAAGGAAATATTCTCGGAATTGGACCAGACAAAAGCCAAAGTCAATATTTTACCCGAAGCAACATGGAGTCCGGAGGGGAGACGAAGGGGCGCACCACCAGGGGGTGTAGCCCCTGGTTCTCCACCCACCTTGCCATTTCGCCTATAAAAGCCTCCCAGGACAAAAACCCTAAGTACCCGATCAAAGACCCAATCAGAAATCCACAGAAGATTCTGTAGCTGCCTCCATCTACATACCTAGATCGGGGGGATCTGAAGCTCTTCCCGGCACCCTGTGGGAGGGGAGAGATCACCCTGGAGGCCTTCTTCATCACCATGACTGCCTCCGGTGTGATGTGTTAGTAGTTCATCCTTGGACTATGCGTCCATGTAGTAGCTAGATGGTTGGTTATCCTCCTTTGTTCTATCATGTTTAGATCTTGTGAGCTCCGTTCATAATCGTGATCATTTATTTGTAATCTTACATGTTGTGTTTGCAAGGATCCAATGGATATCGAGATGCTATTTCAGATTTATTATTGATTCTATCATGTCTATGTTATTTGTGATCTTGCATGCTTTCCATTGTTAGTAACTATCTTCGCTAAGTAGATGCTAGCAACTCCAAGAGGGAGTATTTATGGTCGATAGTGGGTTCATGCCTCTAGTAATATGGGAAAGTGACAGGAATCTCTAAGGTTGTAGATGTGATGTTGCTACTATGGAGAAAACAACAATCCTTTGTCCATGGGACAATCATATTGTTTACATTACACACTTTGCTTAATGCAATTATCCGTTGCTTGCAACTTAATACTGGAGGGAGTTCGGATGATAACCTGAAGGTGGATTATTAGTCATAGATGCAGTTGGATTACGGTCTATGTATAATGTTGTACTGCCCAATCAAATCTCATAGGAGTCAAGATGATTAGTATATGCATGGTATGCATTCTCAAATCTGTCAATTGCCCCGCTTTAATTTGTTCACCCAACATGCTATCAATCTTAAGGAGAATCACCTCTAGTGAAGTATGGATCCGGTCCATTCTTTTACCATTAATATACCATCTACTATTTACTGTATACTGTTTACTTTCTGCAAGCAATTACTATCTTCCACACTATACGTTTATTCCTTTGTTTTCAGCAAAACCGGTGAGATTGACAACCTCACTGTAAGTTGGGGCAAAGTTTTGTGGTTGTGTTGTGCAGGATTCCAAGTTGGTAGCAACACCTTGGGGTTGTTTCCTTGCTCCTACTGGTTCGATAACCTTGGTTTCACAACTGAGGGAAACTTGCAGCTGTGCTCATCATACCTTCCTCTTGGGGTTCCCAACGAGCTCGAGATATCTTGAGCCATCAAGACCTTTTTTGGCGCCGTTGCCGGGGAGTTAAGGACAACTTCACAAGGGGAGTCCCTCATAACCAATCTCTTTACTTTGTTTTTTTCTTAGTTTATTTTTGCTTTGTTTGCTTGTTTCTTTCCATCAAAAACACAAAAAAATTAGTTCCTATTTTAGTTTCTATTTCTATTGGCTTGCTTTAATCTAAAATAAAATGAATACTCCTGAAAACACTAAATTGTGTGACTTCACCAGCACCAACAACAATGATTTCATGTGCACACCTATTGCTCCACCTGTTCCTGAAGCTACTTTCTTTGAAATTCAACCTGCTTTGCTCAATCTTGTTATGAAAGAACAATACTCTGGTGTTGGTACTGAAGATGCTGCTTCTCACCTTAATAACTTCATTGAACTTTGTGAGATGCAAAAACATAGGGATATAGATGGAGATATTATTAAGCTTAAATTGTTTCCTTTCTCCTTGGGAGGAAAAGCTAAAGAATGGTTGCTGTCCTTAACTAGAAATAGTATTGATTCTTGGACTAAATGCAAAGATGCTTTCATTGGAAAATACTATCCTCCTGCTAAGATTATATCTATGAGAAGTGAAATAATGAAATTTAAACAATTTGATAATGAACATGTTGCTCAAGATTGGGAATGAATGAAATCTTTGGTAAAGAATTGTCCCACTCATGGAGTAACTTCTTGGATGATTATCCAAACTTTTTATGCAGGACTGAATTATTCTTCAAGAAATATGTTGGATTCTACTGCTGGAGGTACCTTTATGACCATTACTTTGGGTGCTGCAACAAAGATCCTTGATAATATGATGGTTAACTATTCTGAATGGCACACTAAGAGAGATCCACAAGGTAAGAAGGTAAATTATATTGAAGAAATCTCCTCCTTGAGTGATAAAATTGATATTATTATGTCTATGCTTGTTAATGGAAAAACTCATATTGATCCAAATCATGTTCCCTTAGCCTCTTTGGTTGCTTAAGAAGAGCAAATTGATGTGAACTTCATTAGAAATAATAATTTTAGCAACAATGCCTATAGGAATAATTTTGCTAATAATAACTATAGGCCATATCCTCCCAATAATGGTAATTCTTATGAAATTCCTACAACAACAATAGAAGTGCACCCTCTGAACTTGAAGTCAAGCTTAAAGATTTTATTAGTAAACAAACTGCTTTTAATAAAACTATCGAGGAAAAACTTTCTAATGCTGAAAGAAATATATCATCTTTGTCTGAAGCATAATCCTCTTTGATTAATAAAATGGCTGCTAAACATGAAACGATGGAAAATCCTTTTGCCGCTACTAATGCCATACAAGTTAGAATTGATGAAAATGTTAGACTATTAGCTGAATTGCATGCTAAGTGGGAAAGAGAAGATGAAATTACTAGAAATAATAGTATATGGTATTACCACCACCAATGTTGATGCTAGCAAACCACATGAAGTCCCCATTAATTTTGCAACAATGCCTAAAACCAACGGAACCTTTTCCAATAAAAATGCTGAAATTCTTCGAAATATGGGAAACAATAACCCTACTACCCTGGATGGTAATTATGATTTTAATCTTGATGGTTGCAATATTTCTGAAGTAATTATGTTCCTAAAAAAGCTTTCTAAAAGTCCTAATGCTAGTGCTACGAATATAGCCTTTACAAAAGACATTACTGATGCTCTCATAAAAATTAAAGAAGAAAAATTGAAACATAAAGCTTCTATTCCTATGAAATTAGAAGATGGTTGGGAACCCATCATTAATATGAAAGTGAATGATTTTGATCTAAAATCTTTATGTGATCTTGGTGCTAGTGTCTCTATTATGCCTAGAAAGATTTATGAAATGCTTGATTTGCCACCATTAGGAGATTGTTATTTAGACGTCCAAATTGATGATAATGCTAAAAGAATCTCATGGGGATTATTAATGATGTTATTATTATGGTTAACAATACCTATCTCCCTATTGATTTCTATGTTTTGGATGTTGAATGCAATGCTTCTTGTCCTATTATTTTGCGAAGACCTTTTCTTTGAACTATTGGTGCCATTATTGATATGAAAGAAGGCACCATTAAATATCAATTCCCACTCAAGAAAGGTATAGAAAGCTTCCCTAAGAGGAGAGAAAAGATTCCTTTTGCCTCTCCTATCAATTCAAAATTTTGTCTGAATGCTTCTTCATTCGAAAACACTTGAATCTTGCTTCCTATGCCTAGCTCAAAGGCGTTAAAGAAAAGCACTATTGGGAGATAACCCAAATTTTTATTCAGTAAGTTTTTATTTTGCTAAGTCTTGGAAGTTATTGCCTCAGTAATAACCTCTCCTTATCCTTTTGTGTGGTTTTTGTGCCAAGAATAACCTCTAATGAGAGAGAAGTAAGACTTGGGAAAGTTGCTGTCCCGAAACAGATTTTTGTGCTTCACTATAAAACATCATGAAAAATCCCTGTACGTAGGATTGAGCTGTAATTGTTTGTGCTTCTGCCCCAGGTTGTTATCTAACTTTTGTTAGATCAACACTTTTCGATTTGAGCAATTGAAGGTCTTCGAAAAAATCGGTTTTTACCTACTGGTCTGTTTTGACAGATTTCTGCCATTATTTGCATTTGCCTCTTAATCTCTTTCTCTTTGAGTTCTTGCCAATTACTTGAACTTTTAAAAGTATCTTGTGTTTTAATGGAAGTTTTTCTTGTGTTGAAATTGAACCCAAAGACTTATTATCTTGAGTACACTAATGTTGCTAATGAAGATTGTGTGAAGTTTTGTATGAAGGAAATTTTAAAGTGTAGGGAAGAATAATGTGATGAGATGACGTATGGAAAAAATCTAAAGCTTGGGGATGCCACCCGTGTCACCCCAAGAAATATTCAAGAAGTACAAGCGTCAAAGCTTGGGGATGCCCAAGGCATCCCCTTCTTCATCAATAAAAATCTCAGGTTTTGTTCCAAACACTTCATTTTTATTATTTCATGCACAATTGTGTTGTTCTTGGAGCATCAATGTTTTTGTTTTTACTTTTATTTTTTTTAGTTTGCTTAAATAAATTGGTTGGACCCCGCATTCATACATAGTTTCAAATAAGTTGATTTGGATTGGAAAAGAGTAGGAAACTTCATGCTTTTAAGTGTTATAAAAAGAGTTTTGTTTTGACTGTGGCCTAGACTTTATCATGTCATGTTTGATATTTCTTTGACTTTATGCTTAGTAATTATTGTTGTAGCATGACTTGTTCCAAACAATTGAGATTTCTTAATGTGCCTTGAAAGAATCATGCGTTGTTTTAGCATACAAAAGCATAATATTGTGGTATTCTCCTTTTATGCTTTATTTGGGTTGACTTGGCGCATGCTTACACCATGTTAAGTACCAGTCACCATAGCCTCTATGATCATTTAGTTTTTGACTTGTAATATCAATTTATTCTCTAATTTATAATGTTTTGTCGCTTTGCATGATTATGGCCATTCTCCCTTAGTTGGTCGCTCCTAGTGTTTTGCTAGCCTCCACATGTAACAAGTATGAGTTCCACTCATGCATTAAAATCCAAATAAAACCAAGTTATTCCAAAGAGTCCACCATACCTACCTATTAGCATTATTGCTATTCCAAGTATATTCATGTTTTTATCTACCTTCCGAATTAAACTTGTTATGTGAAAATTAGTGATTAAAGCTCTCACAAAATTGATGGCACACTTTACTTTCTTGCACTTAATAAACTTGAACCATTGTGTCCATCTATGTTGCGTATATGCTTGCGCTTTATAAGTTGTGGATTAGCAGAACCATGTTACCATGGGGAACGCTTTCAACATTGCACTTTATTCATTTGATATCATGTTCTTTTGTTTATGGATCCCGACGGTGTGAAATAAAAGGGGAGCGTGTAAGCTCATGGAGTTTGTATATGTGTTAGATAAACGCCTGGGTTGATAGCCTATGCCATGCCTAACCATGGTGGAAACTGGCAGCATAACCATAGTGAGCAATCTATGAAGCATCCTCAATAAAAACCTATGCAAATAGCAAATAAAAAGATTGTTGAGATGCTCATTGTCTGTTGCCTTGTCATTTTGATATGGGATAGCTCCTGTATCATGGGGCAAGGGGTACCCCATTGGAGGTTCTCCATGATACACATGTACTTACAATGACAAGAACTTACTCGTGACTAAAGTTGAGTAGCATGAGGTTTGGTACTCGTAAGAAAGGGGCATGAGATTTTCAACTTATAACTTGTCAAGCATATCCTCATATTTGTGTCACTTTAACCTTAATCACCTAAAGATGCTTATGATAGGGCAATGAGAGTTGAAAGCTAATAAGTACCATATTTTTGGAAGCTCTTTATGAGACTTGAATCCCTGCTTCCTTCTATGAAGGTCCTTTCTTTTACTTTTATGTTGAGTCTCCATCTTCTATCTTTATGCACCAATTGAGAGAGCATAGTGATCATTCTTAGTTTAATGTGCATTGTCCCAAAACTTGTTGGTTGATTCATAACTTTGATATTTCTTGTTCTTAAATTATTTGTATCTAGTCACCCTTATGAACTTTGAAGGTGTCCTATGCATTTATGTTTTGCTATACCATGAGGGACAAGATGACAACCATTCTTATTATGTTTTCTATATGTGAAACAAAAAACATCATTCAAAGCATTGTTATTCATGAATCTTTTGTTTGTACCTTTTCATGTTAAAACATAGTTACTATGTCTTATTGTTAGAACTATATCTTTCATGTCTATGTTAGAGTACTATGATCCCAGCTAACAAAGTTTTACAAATACCTTGATCAAGATTGTGATGGTGCATGTCACCTCACCAATTATTCTTTTTATCACTTACCTACTCGAGGACGAGCAAGAGTTAAGCATGGGGGTGCTTGATACGTCGTAAACGTATCTATAATTTTTGATGTTCCATGCTTGTTTTATATCTAGTTTCTTATGTTTTGTCCACACTTTGGGGTATTTTTATGCATTTTCTGGAACTAACCTATTAACAAGATGCCACAGTGCAGTTGCCTATTTTCTGTTGTTTTTTGTTTCAGAAAAGCTAGTAAGGAAATATCCTCGGAATTGGACCGGACGAAATCCAAAGTCAATATTTTACCCGAAGCAACACGGAGTCCGGAGGGGAGACAGAGTGGCGCACCAGGGCGGCCACACCTAGTGGCGGCGCGGCCTGGGGGGCACGCCACTAGGGGGTGTGGGCCCCCTAGTGCTCCACCGACCTTGCCATTTCGCCTATAAAAGCCTCCCGGGACGAAAACCCTAAGTACCCGATCAAAGACCCAATCAGAAATCCATGGAAGATTATATAGCCACCGCCATCTCCATGCCTCGACCGGGGGGATCCGAAGCTCTTCCCGACACCCCGCCGGAAGGGAGAGATCACCCTGGAGGCCTTCTTCATCACCATGACTGCCTCTAGTGTGATGCGTGAGTAGTTCATCCTTGGACTATGGATCCATGTAGTATCTAGATGGTTGGTTCTCCTCCTTTGTGCTATCATGTTTAGATCTTGTGAGCTCTGTTCATGATCAAGATCATCTATTTGTAATCTTACATGTTGTGATTGCGGGGATCTGATGGATATCGAGATGCTATTTCAGATTGATAATTGATTCTATCATGTCTATGCTATCTGTGATCTTCCATGCTTTCTGTTGTTGGTAACTATCTTGGCCAAGTAGATGCTAGCAACTCCAAGAGGGAGTATTTATGCTCGATAGTGGGTTCATGCCTCTAGTAATCTGGGGAAGTGACAGGAATCTCTAAGGTTGTAGATGTGATGTTGCTACTAGGGAGAAAAGAACAATCCTTTGTCCATGGGACAATCGTATTGTTTACTTTACACACTTTGCTTAATGCAATTATCTGTTGCTTGCAACTTAATAATGGAGGGGGTTCGGATGATAACCTGAAGGTGGATTATTAGTCATAGATGCAGTTCGATTATGGTCTATGTATAATGTTTTAATGCCCAATCAAATCACATAGGAGTCAAGATGTTTAGTATATGCATGGTATGCTTTCTCAAATCTATCAATTGCCTCGTTGTAATTTGTTCACCCAACATGCTATTTATCTTAAGGAGAATCACCTCTATTGAACTATGGACCCCGGTCCATTCTTTTACCACTGATATACCATCTACTATTTACTGTATACTGTTTACTTTATACAAGCAATTACTATGTTCCACACTATATGTTTAATCCTTTGTTTTTAGGAAAACCGGTGAGATTGACAACCTCATTGTAAGTTGGGGCAAAGATCTGTGGTTGTGTTGTGCAGGATTCCAAGTTGGTAGAAACACCTTGAGGTTGTTTCCTTACTCCTACTGGTTCGATAACCTTGGTTTCATAACTGAGGGAAACTTGCTGTTGTGCTCATCATACCTTCCTCTTGGGGTTCCCAACGAGCTAGATATCTTGAGCAATCAAGAGAGGGGAAAGACCAAGGGTAACTTTAAGAAGGATGGCAAGTCTATTTTCGTGCCTAAGAAGAAAACCAAGGGAGGCCCTAAGCTTGATACTAACTACTTTTTCTGCAAGGAGGCTAGACACTGGAGGCGGAACTGCCCGAAGTACTTGGTAGATAAGAAGGCCGGGAAAGTGAACAAAGGTATATACGATATACTTGTTATTGATGTGTACCTTACTATTAGTAGAAGTAGTACCTGGGTATTTGATACCGGTTCAGTTGCTAACATACGTAACTCAAAACAGGGACTAAGGAATAGTTGACCACTAGCTAAGTATGAAGTGACGATGTGTGTAGGCAATGGATCGAAGGTTGATGTGATCGACGTCGCGATGTTGCCACTTCATCTACCATCGGGATTGACAATAAACAATAATAATTGTTATTATGTGCCTGCGTTGAGCATGAACATCATGTCTGGATCTTGTTTAATGTAAGACGGTTATTCATTTATATCGGAGAATAGTGGTTGTTCCTTTTATATGAATAACATCTTTTATGGTCATGCACCTTTGTTGAATGGTTTATTTGTCTTGAATCTTGATATTATAAGTACACATATTCATAATGTGAATGCCAAAAGAATTAAGTTGAATGATGATATTGCTGCATATTTGTGCATTGCCATTTGGGTCATATTGGTGTAAAGAGCATGAAGAAGATCCATTCTGATGGACTCCTTGAATAACTTGATTATGAATAATTTGAAACATGTGAACCATGCATTATGGTCAAGATGGCTAGAACTCCATTCTCCGGAACAATGGAATGTGCGACCAACTTGTCGGAAATAATACATAGCGATGTATGCGGTCTGATGAGTGTGTCGGCACGTGGCGGATATCATTATTTTGTAACCTTCGTGGATGATTTAAGTAGATATGGGAATATTTACTTAATGAAAAACAAGTCTGAAACTTTTGAAAAGTTCAAAGAATTTTGGAGTGAAGTAGAAAATCATCGTAACCGTAAGATCAAGTTTCTACGATCCGATCGTGGAGGAGAATATCTTTGTTATGATTTTGGCACACACGTGAGACAATGTAGAATTGTTTCACAACTCACTCCCGCCAGAACACCACAGCGTAATGGTGTATCCGAACGTCATAATCAAACCTTATAGGATATGGTACAATCTATGATGTCCCTTATAGATTTGCCATTGTCATTTTGGGGTCATGGATTAGAGATTGCTGCATTCACATTAAATAGGGCACCATCAAATCCGTTGAAACGACACCGTATGAATTATGATTTGGTAACAAACCTAAACTATCATTTCTAAAAATTTGGGGATGTGATTCTTCAACCTGATAAGCTTGAACCTAGAGTGGAAAAATGCGTCTTCATAGGATACCCAAAAGAAATAATTGGGTACACCTTCTATCACCGATCCGAAGGCAAAGTGTTTATCGCCAAGAATGGATCCTTTCTAGAAAAAGAGTTTCTCTTGAAAGGTGTGAGTAGTTGGAAGGTAGAACTCAATGAGATTTTTGAACCTTCTCTTCCAGAAGTGGCGAGTAGCGCAGCGCCAGAATCTTCTCTAGTGTTGACTCCACCCATGGAAGAAGAAAATGATGATGAGGTACGTACCCCTCATCATGAAAATCCAAGAGAGAGTACTACCGAACCTCGTAGGTCGGGCATGATACGTACAACTCCAGAACTGTACGGTGATCTAGTCCTCAATTTCATGATAGATGGATGTGATGACCCTGCGACATATGATGAAGCGATGAGGAGCCCGGATTCCAACAAATGGCTAGAAGCCATGCAATCCGAGATGGAATCCATGTATGATAACCAAGTTTGGACTTTGGTAGACTTACCTCATGACCAAAAGGCCGTTTAGAAAAATGGATTTTCAAAAGGAAAACAGACGCTGACGGTAATGTGACCGTCTATAAAGCTCGACTTGTCGTGAAAGGGTTCCGACGAATTTAAGGAGTTGACTACGATGAGATTTTCTCACCGGTAGCGATGGTAAAGTCTGTTAGGATTATGTTAGCAATTGCTACATTTTTCGATTATGAAATCTGGCAGATGGATGTCGAGACAAATCTGGCAGATGTATCATATATTCCTTATATGATACAAGCAAAAGGTTGTGTCGACCATAAGGATGCTAACAAGGTATGCAAGCTTCAGTTATCCATTTATGGACTAAATCAAGCATCCCGAACTTGGAATCTTCGATTTGATGAAGTAATCAAAGGTTTTGGATTTGTCCAAACCATCAAAGAAGATTGTATTTATAAGAAAGTGAGTGGGAGCTCTATTGTATTTCTAATCTTGTATGTGGATGAGATATTGTTGATTGGAAATGACATAGAACTTATGAAAAGCGTGAAGGATTACATAAATACTAAGTTTTCAATGAAAGATCTTGATGAAGCTACATACATATTAGGCATCAAGATCTATAGTGATAGATCAGGACACTTAATAGGATTGTCACAGAGTACATACCTTGACAAGATTTTGAAGAAGTTCGAAATGGACGGAAGTAAGAAGTGGTTCTTACCGATGTTGCAAGGAATGGTTTTGAGTAAGACTCAAAGTCCAGCGACAGAAACAGATAGAGAAATAATGGACCGTGTCCCCTATGCCTCAGCCATAGATTCTCTTATGTATGTTATGTACAAGGCCAGATGTGGCACATGTTGTTAGTTTGACTAGTAGGTACCAATCTCATTCAGGTTTAGAACACTCGAAGGCAGTCAAAGATTTCTTTAAGTACTCAAGAAGAACTAAAGATAAGTTTCTTGTATATGGAGGTGAAGAAGAGCTCGTCGGAATGTGTTACGTTGATGCTAGCATCGACACCGATCCGGATGACTCTAAGTAACAATCTAGATATGTATTTTTGATGGATGGTGCAGCGATGAGTTGGAGGAGCTCCAAGCAATAAGTGATTGCAAGATCTACAATGGAGGCGGAATATATCTCTGCTTCGGAAGCAGTGGCAGAAGCACTTTTGATGAAGGAGTTCATTTCCGAACTAGGTGTGGTTCCAAGTGCTTTGGATCCTATGGTGATCTATTGTGACAACAATGGTGCCATAGCCAATGCTAAGGAACCAAGGTCTCACAAGAATTCCAAGCATATAAAGCGCTGTTTTCACTCCATCCGGGAACATGTTTAGGATGGCGATGTAGAGATTTGCAAAGTAGATATGGATCTGAATGATGTAGATCCGTTGACTAAAGCTCTCCTAAGGGAAAAACATGATCAGCGCTAGAACTCTATGAGTGTTAGATTCATGACTATGTAAACTAGATTATTGACTCTAGTGCAAGTGGGAGACTAGAAGGAATATGCCCGAGAGGCAATAATAAAGTGGTTATTATGCTATTCCAGGTTTATAACAGATGTTTATTTTCCATGCTAGAATTTTATTAATAAGGAAACATTAATACATGTGTGAATTATAAACATATAAGGTTCTTAATAAATCCTCTCTTTATACTAGCTTGTTGATTAACAGATGATCAGAGGTTTCCTGATCATGAACATTGGATGTTGTTAATAACAGGGTTATATCATTAGAGAATGATATGATGAACAATCACCTGCAGCAGATGTAGCAATACGATCATGTCATAAAGTTTAAATTGCTATCGCATTCATAGTAACTCAATATCCTTAAACCATGAGATCATGTCAATCACTTTCACCGTAAGAGTACTTTGATTACATCAAATGGCACATAGTAACAGGGTGATTATAAAGGTGTTGTCAAGTCTTTGGAAAGTTCTAGTTGAGACTCGTGGATCAAGATTGGGATTTGTCCATCCGGATGATGAATAGATATACTCAGGGCCCTCTCGGTGATATCACATTGACATATCCTTGCAAGCAAGTGATTTGATCACTACAATGTCATATCAAAGGAACGAGAAAAAGAGTACTAGTCGGGAACGAGATTAAATAAGGTATATATGATACCGAGTGATCGAATCTCGGACAAGTAATATATCGCGAGACAAAAGGAATTTGATTCCGACGAAAGAGGTTTAGACAATCATCTGATTTTCGTGGAACTAGTGGGAGTCGTTATGGATCTCTAGGTCCCGCTAATGTTTATTGATCGGAGAAAGTCTCGATCATGTCTACATAGTTATCGAACCCGTAGGAGAAACACTTAAGGTTAAACGATGCGTTTGAGCGGATAGGGAACACAGGGGAAGTCAATGGACATTGCAGAAAATTGTTCTACTAGAGAAAATTGTTCTACCGATTCTGCCGAAATAGTTTCGAGGTATCAAAACAAAGCAAGGGATAAAAATGTTAATGTGTTCATTAAATGAAGTACGCATTAAATGGAGTGTTCATTAAATTGAGTTGCATTAAAATGGAATTAAAGTGCTTTAATGGATAGAACTTTAAAGGAATTAAAGTGCTTTAATGGAAAGACCTTTAGGGGAATTAAAGTGCTTTAATGGATAGACCTTTAAGGGAATTAAAGTTCTTTAATGGAGATTGAATGAGAGGATGGGAGGGGGTATCCCCATGGTTCCTATAAAAGGAGGTGGTCTTGTCCTCCTCTCCACACACTCTTTCACAAGCTCTGTCATATGCCCAAGGTTGACATCTTCTTCCCCTTGCTTTCCTTGTTCGTTGCCACTAGAAAAGGAGTCCGGCGAAGCCCTGCTCTAAACCTCCCCCTCCACCACTACTACCATGTTGTAGTGCTGTTGGAGTTCCTGGGGATCCGCTAGTTTTCCTGCCCGATTGGAGCAAGGGATCGGGAGTCGTCGTCACATTGAATGTGCGACCGATTACGGAGGCGCTAACCGTTTGTGGCGCTGATTGCCGGCATGTCCTTGACGACGGTCGTGTACCATCTACATCAACCAAGTTTGTTTGCTGGAATGTTACCCCGCTTATGGTCTATGAGGGTGAGTCTATCTGTAATTGTTACAAAGTATCGCCTAGATTCGATCTTGGCAGTTGCAAACCGTATGAAATTTTTGTTTTCTATGCAACGAACCCCATAAGCTAGAGGAAAGGCCTCAGGCCTTACAAGCATACCGCTTGCGACTCTTGAAAGAAGCAACTCACATCATCGAGAAGAAGAAACACATCAATAGAAACTTTGTAGACACAGAACAGTTCAACTCCCTACAACATCAGAAGACTCGTCATGTCCCTGAATTGGCCAACAAAAATCTGTTAGTCCATAGGACCCTCTTCGAGGGGAAGAATAGAGACATTGTCATAGGAAAGCCTCGACTCGACAGCAAAGGGAACCGGGTGTAGAACACGCCGATGGAAAACACTATCGCGGACCAAGAGATCCTAGCAAATAATCCAACTCCAGAACAGGTCCGACAATGTGTAACACTTCTCAACAAGGGCCTAGAGCAATATAAGACTGTAACACCCGTTAGCGGTAAACTAGTCTCTAAATCTGACGAATGTCGCACCGACATGGATCGGCAGCATGAATCAAGGCCCCGTCGGGAGACGGATCAGCATCACTGTCCCGATCCTCGGGATGACACCTACTCAAGGACCAACTCTTTGGGATAGCGAAACATAAGCGTGCGTGATTGGAGCAATGTCGCTCTAGTTGCGGCAAGAGATGTTGTAGCGGAGTTGGTTCCACAACAACCTCCCCGACGGCAATCTAACAACCATAGGGAAGAAGATGAAGCACCATGTCGGGAGTGAGATCAGCAACAAATGCCACCTCCTAGGTGCACAAGCCATCCGAATGAACCTCGCAACAATGACAACAATGTCGGACCAATGAACTACGAAAACCACATAGGTTCAAGCCGGCAGGGTGGCCGTTGTCTTGAAGAACATCCACGGAGCCGACATCGTAATGTTCCAGATGGAGGACAATGATCATCCAGAAGTAACCCACCAGAGCATCCATACGCACCAGGCAGTGACCGTAACGTCTCCCATGAGAGCTAGGGAGGACACTTGGACGGAGGAGGTGGTAGAAGAAGCAGAGATCCGGCTCCACGGTCCTGGATCCAAGTCAAATACCCGAGAATATGTTCGCTGTCACCAAGCGATGATCGAAACCGGATCAACTCAAACATTGAGGCACGATGCTACGATTCGAATGATATATATGTGGGCCCAAAGTGCTTTTGACCAAGGGTCCGCCAAACCAACTTTCTGGAGGGGTTCGCTGTCTCAAGAACATTCAACCGTATAACGGCGTAGCTCGACCAGAGACCAGATACTTAGAGCCAGGATTTCTTGAAGGCTTGCTACATCGCCAAAGGAGGAAAAACTTGGTCACGGTCCAATATATCCCACTCATGTTGCAGAAGACAGATCGACCGTAGCGCAATGAACTCCCGTAAAACACAATTCACAACTAGTATGATATGCAAAGTGCATTCTTTTAGAATTTCGAGGGTACCTCCAGGAGGCCATGCATAGTTAGAGACTTGCAGCATTCCATTTAGAAAACCGGATAAAATTGCCAGGACTAACTCAGATGATGGATCGACACAGCAAACTCCCACAAGGGAGTCAATGACCGAAATGTGATTGAAGCTTTCATCGCAGGGCTCCCAGTCGGTTTAGTGTGTCACCAACTAAAGCATGACAAATTTACCGACTTGGGGGAAATGATAGAGATAGCAAGCAAATATGCGGATGCCGAAGATGATTTAGAAGGGTTGCTAAACGGCCTGGCTGTGTCAAACTCAGCACAATAGCCAAAATAGTAGCAGGCCCAAAAGCACAAGAACACATCGGAAGACATACCCAACCCATAAAATGCAATCGCCAACGCAACTTTTGGGTCTGGAGGCCGAGTGTTGGGGTGATGACCCCAGGTAGGGTCAAGCTATGGTATAAGGACAAAGTCAACCGAGGTATGAGTTGTCTGAGGTAAAAAAGAGACGGCCGAGTAAAGGCTGACTTACCCAAGGTTGGGCTATCCCGGCAGGGCCTGGCCGACATATATTTGATGTCGGCACGGTGTCTACGCTATTTCCTATGTGCAGGTACCGTCCTGGCTGAGTCATCTGTCCAGGGCTGACTCAGGGGTTGGCGTGCTTAGGAAGGGGTGAGTCAGCCTTAGAGTTAGCGCTTCTCTCTCTCCTAGAATTCCTAGGAGACAAGTGCTAAGGACAAGCGCACCTGGAACGAGGCCTGAGCAAGGGGTTCACGGACGTGACAATGTATGATCGCCAACAGTCAGACAAGAGGGGCGCAAGACAGTTGCCTTGTAGAGGCTGGCAATAGGGAAATGAGTTGGCCTAACTACTATTTCGGTACAAGCATATACCAGGAATATTCGGGCCACGTATGCCCTAGCTGTAACCTTGCCACCCTAACGAGGGGTAACCTCGGCAATGTCCATGCTGAAGGACTTAGGGTTTCGTGGAAAAGACAACGCTGGGGATTTCGTCAGATGTCAGGAAAACAATGGAGTCAAAGTCGCCTGGAATTTGAGTTATCGCACTATTACAAGTTGCCTGGGAGATTTTTTGGTACCCCCGCCTGGGCTTCTCCCGTCCTATATATAATAGGCCGAGTCTCAAAGCTATATGCGGATAGGTTTTACATACGCGTGATTAGAATACCATTACATTGTTGGTTCAGAGACACTTTCCTAATACAAAAATCTTTGTCGGTAGCTTCCTTGGGCTATCATCTGAAATCTTCATGGGCTATAAGCCTTTTACCCAGTATAGGGTAGCAAATCATAAGTATCCGAGTAGTCATACCTATGTCAGTAGCCCCCGAGACTCTACCTGAACAGTAATTTCGGGTTGAGTATGAGAGTTTCTTTTTCCTTCTTTCCTTTTATTTATGTTCCTTGATTTTTATTTTTGTAGGGAGTTTGGTACAACGAGCCTGATGCTTTCGACAGATCGGGAATCAGTTAATTGCTCCTAGGCAAAAACAAGGTTGTCCTACATCAAATTCAAGTCCCTAGGCTCGAATTCGGATTTTACTACTGGCGTAATTTAGTTCAAGCCACTGAGGTCTTATCAAATACTGAATTCTAGTTTCTATTTTATCGGGTACCCAACGCATCCTTCAGGATTTTTCATTGTATCATTGATATAGATATTATACTAGCAGAGAGCATTCTTGTGCGATTAAAAGGCCACACAGGACGGATCCTGGGGTCTTACCTTCATGTTTTTGAACATGGCATTCAGACTTTTTGTTAGATAGTTTTAATGCTTTATGTCGGCTCCCGATGGGAGTAATCTTTTTGAGGAAACCTTTTGAGGATACATCAATGTAAAACTCATAGGTATTTTCAATCATGAACATTTTTGTTTTAAATCGTACATAATTGGATTTCTATTGGTTGTGCGCCAGTGCTCCCGATGGGAGTAGCCCCCGAGGCTATGTTCGGATGCCTGTATCTAGACATAGGCTCCTAGTTGTTGTTATCTTGATGAAAACCATAGATCTTGTGAACGTATATAATCAATAAAGAACTTAAGGTACGAAAAAACTTATCTTTTATACATAAGGAGAAAACCCGATGATACATTATTTTTGGCGGATGGCGCCTAGCCATTGGCCTGGATATTCTGGCTTAAGGAGCCGAACCGTAAATCTTATTGTATTGCAAGTAACCTTATGCATAAAAGCGTCATAACTGCGCTACGCTCCATGGATTGGAGTATTTGACTCCTGTCTTCTTGTCTTTTAGTCGATATGCTCCTCCGAGGATAACTTCTGTGACGATGTATGGTCCTTCCCATGGCGATTCTAACTTTATGTGTCCATCTTGTTTGAGGTGAAGAACTAGGTCCCGTACTGCGAAGGACCTAGGACGCAATCATCGGTTGTGGTAATTGCGCAAGTTTTGCTAGTTCATAGTTGCTCTTTGTAGGGATTCATCTCGAGCTTCATCAAGTGCGTCCACATCATCTTCGAGTCCTTCTCTTGATTCCTCTTCATCATATGCAGCTACTCTTGGGGATTCATGTGACACCTCAACAGGAAGCACGGCTTCGGCAACGTGGACCAGAAAGAAGGTTGTCTCTTGTGTCAAATTATTTGGAGTTGTACGTAAACTCCATAAATTAGATGGTAATTCATCAACCCATGCTCCTTTTACTGTGTCAAGTGGTGCTAGTACTCTTTTCTTGAGTCCAACAGTAACTAGTCCATTGGCTTTTTCTACTTGTCCATTTGCTTGTGGGTGAGCTACCAAGGCATAGCTTACTTTGATGCCCATCTCCTCGCAGTAATCCTTGCATTCATTGGAAGTGAAGTTAGTCCCATTATCTGTGATGATGTTGTTCAGTATGCCAAACCGAAATACTATGTAATGAAATTTACAGCCGAAGTTTCATCTTGGGTGGTGACATGCATTGCCTCTACCCATTTAGTAAATTTGTCGACTGCTACTAGCAGAAAGACGTGTCCTCCTAGCGATGATTTGTGATGTTTTCTGTAACACCCCCGAGATCAGGGTTAAACAAATCCTAGACCTTAGCCTGACATAAGCTTAACCTAGAGCTCGAGGATAATTAGTGAGAAATCAGTAACACAACAGTAACCCTACGACACAAAAAAAGTTACAGCAAGCTCATAACTGAGCAAAGAACCAAAATATTACAACAGAGGTCACTGACCACAAACATCGAACAACGAAAGGAAAATTATTCTATTAAGTATAGCAAACTTAGCAAATGGCCTAAGAGGCCTGAAACATAACGATGACGTCCCAGCCCATAGATTTCAAGCTGCCGGCCGGGTACCCCAAGCTACTCGTCGATGTCGATGTCGTACCAAACTTGTCTTCAATGGAAACACTTATTCTGCTACAAAAGTATCAACAAAGCAAGGGTGAGTACTTGGTGTACTCCGCAAGACTTATGGCTGGTGGGGTTATTTTGCAGAAAGCCATCTTTGTTTATAAAACAAGAGGGAGAAGAAGCTCGTCTACTCAGAATATTTTAAAAGGGGATAAGAGAGCGACATCTCCGAAGAATTTATCATCATCTTTTGATATCCACCAAAGTAATCCTCATCTCATAACTAGGATCATCCCCTCGTACCCATGAGGAAGCAACCTAAAGCACACATTGATCTGCCAAGTTTTACGATTAGGTTAAAGTTCTCTATGATCTTAGAATTCGGACACCAAGCGTTCATAACCATAAACACGGATTTTCAAAAAGATTTAACCATGCAGGGGTGTACAACTTTACCCACACGTACCAACCAACTCTTAATGCCAGTACATTAGCCCTCTTCCTTGGAAGGCCGACAGAGGGTGGTTGGCCACGACCTTTACCTTGCTTTTGCCGAGACCATGAGTCACGCCCTAAGGATGGTTCCGCCGTAATGGGTCAAATCCCAAAGTCGGTCCCTAGAGATGTCGGCGAGGTTGGTTTATCAGGGGCTCCATCGACCCCAAGCAACCTGGTCCACTGTCGTTTTATTGGGAACGGCAGTACCTGAAGAGGTTAGATAGAGGTGTGGGGACTAGCAGGGAAGCTATCGACAGCGTCTGCAGGCAGGATTGGATACAAGCGAGCGTAGCAGGACGCAGGAAGTACCCAGGTTCGGAGCCCTCGTGGTGAGGTAAAAGCTCCTACTCCTGCCGGATCTGACTATGCGGGATATACGAACTACACGTGCTCCTCGAGCTGTATTCTCTAGCTACTGCCTGAATGCAATGAGACCAACCCTTTCTACTGAGGCCTTGCCTCTCCTTATATAGGCAGAGAGGCAACGGTCTCACTAGCCAGTCCAACTGGCGGGCCCCACAGGTGTGTCCCAGCCGGCTGGTCATCTACAGTATATGGTATGGTATGTCACATCGGAGTACGAGCGGTATGGTTGTCGTAGACACAGTGGACGCCATGCGAGCCTATCGTCAGCATCGGGCCACTGCTCCTGCTTCATCCCCGCAAAGTCTTCGGTATGGCCGGGTAGTTGCCGGTCTTGTCATCGTATAGGGCGTACCGCGTACTGATACACACGTCGTCCTGTCTCACTGATTGGTTCCGGCTACGTCGCCGTAGCCGGCTACTTCTTGCTGATCCGGCTACCATGCGATAGCCGGCCTGACTTGCCCTGTCCAGCTGCATCTGTTTAGCCGGACGCGATCCGACTGCTCAATTTCTTGTCCGGTTGGGGTACCTAGGGATCATCCCCCTGACACTAGCCCCCAAGCGCGTGTGGATTCCGCCCTTAGGCAAAATGTGCGCGCGCTCCCTCCTGATTTTGAATTTGTGTCCGGCTGTGCCTGGCGGTTGCGCTACCTGTGACGTCAGCGCTGACGCCGGCCACGCGCGCACGCGCCATCATTGCACTGTGGCGGGCAGCGTAACGTCCTGTCGCACGTCGCCTCGGGAAGCCGCTGCCCGGCGCTTCGGTTCTCGCTCCGGGATCTTCTGCGCATCCTGCTTTGGCACACGGGATCTAGGCGGTGGTTAGGGTGTGGGTCACCTGGATGGCCGCCACGTGGCGTCATGGGCAGTTGCGCTTCCGGCCCTTTAAAGGGACGTCGCGGGGGAGGCAGTTCCCTTCATTCGCTCCACCGCGGTAGTTTCCTCTTCCCCAGTGCGCTCCTGCCCGTTGCGTCCTTGCTCTGCCGTTGTTGCAGCCCGCTGCACCGCCCGCTCGTCGTCGCCGATGTTCCGGGCCACCGCCACTCCTCCGTCGCTGCTCCCCCTGTCAGCCGGAGATGGCCGCCGACTGCGGGGCTTGGTGCGGTTCCTCCGTCACCGAAGATCAGATTCAGAAGTACCGCGCCACCCGCGTTCTCCCATCGGAGGAGGAGGTGGCGATGCGGTTGGCGCTGGCGGGAGAGGTGTTGCCGCACCCAGTGGAGGGGGAGCGCGTGATCTTCCTCTCGCACCTGTCGTGTGGGTTCGCACTGCTGGTGCACCCTTTCTTCCTCACCTTCTTGGTGTTCTTTGATCTCCGCCTCCAGCACCTCGGCGCCAACACAATCAGCACGCTGGTGCACTTCGTGGCGTTCTGCGAGAGCTACCTCAGGATCCAGCCGGATCTCGCGCTCTTCTGCCAGCTCTTCCGAATCCGGCCACAGGTGCAGTTCACGCAAGGGCAACTAGTCGTCTACGGTGGCGCCTCCATCTACTCCCGCTCGCAGACCGGCTACCCCAAGTTTCTTCTACACGACACGGTACGACTATGGCAGCAGTCGTACTTCTATGTCAAGAACGTCACCAGCGTCGACCGGATCAATCTTCCTGCCTTCCAGGATGTCGAGTCCAGCCGGCTGCACTGGGACTTGAAGATCTACGGCGACAAGGCGGAGTCGGATGCGATGCTGAAACGCATGCGCTCCCTCGTCCACTGCCGGCTTACCGGCCTGGATGTCACCCTCAGCTGGATGTCCCAGCTGATGATGCCGTTGCAGCACCGAGCGCATAAGATGTGCTTCTACTCCGGCCGGCTGGACCCGACCCGGCTGTCGCGCCATGATCCCCGCTACCACAACCTGAAGGAGTGGGTGTGGACGATCACCAAGGAGCGGCTGCCGGAGGGCTGGAAGTTCAGTCTGGCGCCTTACAGCTGGGAGAACCGCGCACCCCGGGTAGGTCCCTCTTGCCAGATTTCTTCTTTCGTACTTCTTGCCCTTGTTTCTTGTTTTATCCGACTGATCTTTTATGTTTGGCAGATGTTTCCTTGCATCCTTCGCGAGGAGGGTGAGGCTCCCCTCGAGGAGTTCACGCCCGACTTTCCCGAGCCGCGCGCTCGGTGAACCGGCAAGGAATCAGACGGGGATGGGGATGCCTTCCCTAGCCGGAACAATGAGCCGGCCGCCGACCCCCACTCGGAGGTTGACGAGGAGGAGGCCGCGCCGAGCACCGATCCGGTGTTGCGCCCTACGACGGACCACGAAGCTGGCGGGAGCAGCTCCAGCCGTTCCGGCTCCCGTCGGTCTGCCGCGGAGGAGCCGGCTCCCAAGAGGAGCCGGACCAGCACCTTGCCGCCGAGCCGCCTTGGCCGGAAGAAGGGTCCGCCTCCAGTTGTGCCGGGGTACGTCCTTCCTCTTCCTTCATCGTCTTCTGCCTGTCTCTTTTCCTGCCTTTCTTCCTTTGGCTTATTTGCTTTTCTTTCTTCCCTCTCTTCTTCTGTCTTCTTAGCACGTTGGTTTCCTTTGGATCCGCGCGCCTAGCTCGAGCTCCAACCGGGTCGCCGCCCCGTGCTCCGACTGCACTAGCCAGCGCCCCTCCTTCTTCCGAGGTGCCGCCTCCGCCTCCCCCTCGAGCTGAACTGGCTGCCCCAGCCGGATCGGAGGGTCCTCAGCCGAAGGCAGTGTCTTCACAGCCGGATGGCTCTTTCGCGGGCGTGCGGGGGGCTGCTGCCAGCAAGGAGCTCGTAGTTGTCGGCGATGACAACTCCGACGAAGAGCCGGGAGAGGAGTGGAGGACGACGATGGTTGACGCGAATGAATCCTTGGCCGTCAATGCCGTGAGTGACGACGGTTGCTCCGTCGCCTCGCTGACGGATCTCGCTGCCACACTCGAGCTGGCGATGAAGGAGGTCCGGCTGTTGGAGGCCGCAGCCGGCGGGAACCGGTCCCTGAAGCAGAAGCTTGCAGCTGCCAACGGGACTTCCTAGAGTAAGTTTTCTTCATCCGTCTTGCTCTTTTTTTTACTGATAGCCGGTTTTGTCGCAGCTATCCTCGTGTGCACTCAGCGCGAGATTGATCGCTTGAAGAAAGTGAACGACCGGCTGAGCAAGTCCAACTCTACTCTGCGGCTACAGAATAAGGATTGGCACGCGAAGGTAGACGGTCTGGAGGCCACCATCAAGGAGCGCGACGCCTCGCTCGCCAGCCGGATCGAGGCCTTCAATCTTCTCGAGGCCCAGAACAAGGACCAAGAGAAAGAGATCAAACGGCTGGCAGTGAAGGAGAAGTCTCTGGTTGAGGAGCTGATGCAGGTCGGCCACACGGCTAAGGGTAAGTTCTCCTTTTCTGCCTTCTTTTCTTTCCGGATCCGGTAGCCGGATCTGACTCTCTTTTCTGACAGTGTTTTACCCCAGCATAGACCTGCTGGCCTACAACCGGCTGCAGGAGAATTGGCCGGGAGCGCAGCCGACGGCCCAGGAGCTCGTCGTCCTTCTTGGCGAAGAAGCTGCCAAGCTTCGTCAAGCGGCACAGGACGTCTTATCCTTCTTGTGGCCAGAGGCTCCGGTTCCAGAGACGATGGCGCAACTGGCCGGGAAGGTGGGGGAGGTGCCAGCTGCGGTGGATCTGCTGCGGGACTTGGCAGCGCGAGCCAGAGCGGAGATGGCTCTGGCCCTCATGCTCTCCTGGTACAAGGACGCCCGTGTCGAGAAGATCGACGGAGGCTTCCGTGCCGGCGCTGATCTTGCCGCCATCCGCCAAGCCCATGCGGATCTCCGCGGATCCGCCATCAAGATCGCCGACTACGTGGACCCCGACGAGGTGCTCACCGACTCGGAGTCCATCGGTACTCCTGATGCGGAAGGCCCGACGCCGCCGCCTGCGGGCGCCGGAACCGAATCGAGCTATGTGCCTCCTCCTCCGCTTGAAGCTTCTACCAGTCAAGATGCTCCTCATGGCAAGGGTCCTGCTACTTAGTTACTGCCCCAGGATGCCGAGTGTATTTGTCTTGCTTTAGTTATGTGTGAAACTTGTCTGTCTGTACCGGTTGTCTCTGATGCCGGGTAACTTATGGGAGCTGCGCCTCCTTTTTTTTGTTAATATTGAACTTGCTTAGATTTCCTTCAAGTTGTGTGCTTCGAATTTTCTTGCAATATTTCGCTGGTTAACTTTATCCGGCTTACTTCATCCGGCTACGCGCTTTTAGTCGGGGGAACTACACCTCCAGTGGGGGCGCACGAGCGCACCTACTGGGTGTAGCCCCCGAGATTCGCAGTAGCTGGCGTAGCCAGGTGCTTCGAATATTTCTTGCTTTCTCTTGCACCTGCCCTTGCCCTCACCTGGGCTCCGAACGGCCGGCTAAACACCTTTAGCCGGTCAGGAACTACAAGATTCCACTGGGGGCGCGCGAGCGCACCCAGTGGGTGTAGCCCCCGAGATTCAGAGCGCTTGATTAAGGCAAGGACTTCGAATCTTCTTGCTTTCTCTTGCACCTGCCCTTGCCCTCACCTGGGCTCCGAACGTCCGGCTAAAGCCTTTAGCCGGCCAGGAACTACAAGATTCCACTAGGGGCGCGCGAGCGCACCCAGTGGGTGTAGCCCCCGAGTTTCGGAGCGCTTGATGAAGGCAAGGACTTCGAATCTTCTTCTCCTTTCCTTCCTGAAGTCCACTCAAGGTAGTCGGACAAGAATATACATACACATACACATGTATCCTCACAGTTTAATAGGTTAGTCTGCCAAATTGTAGCCGGAAAACGACTTGGTTTTTCGAAAACTAGCTTGTGCCTCTCTAGACACTTGGTCGCTTTCCCATGTGCTCTGCTGTTTTCTCTGCGTCCTTGCCGGGCAGCCGGGTTGCGGTCTGCAGCCGGAATCAAAGGGAGCAGACAGTACATCACGCACGGTACTAACGGCTAAGTAACCGGATTGGTTTAAGCTAGTTGCAAGGCCGGGACGCCCGGTCTGTCGCGTCTCCTCCCCGTATTTCGTGTGGGATGCCTCGGGCTTTTGCTCTTGCTAGTCGGACAGCCGGGTTGCGGTCTGTAGTTGAGACGAAGAGTGGGCCTCTGACATCGTCGCACACTACTCAGTCGGTTTGTTGACTTAGCAGGCCGGGCCAGCCGGCGAGCCCCGGGGTAGGGGTTGCCGGAGCCAGAAAAGTAGATGCGAAAACATATTTCTAGCAAGGAGCCCCCGAGATTCTCGTAGGGGTCCGCATTTTCATTCATAGGGTTTGCGGGATACATACACTGTCTGGCGACTAGGTGTAAAACGGGCGCAATAGGGCCGCGTTCCAGGGACGCTCGGTTTCCTCGTCTGATTTGTCCATCTTGTTCTTGCACGGCTGCTGCGCGTCGGTGAGGTAGTAGGAGTCGTTGGGCAGTGCCCGGCTGATGATGAAGGGGCCCTCCCAAGGTGGCGATAATTTGTGCATGCCCTTCATGTCTTGCACCAGCCGGAGAACCAGGTCGCCCTCACGGAGCGCGACTGGGCGGATCCGGCTTGAGTGGTAGCGACGTAATCGCTGCTGGTATAGGGCTGATCTGGATAGAGCCAGCTCACGGGCCTCCTCCTGGAGGCCCACTACGTCCTCCCGCGCCTCCTAGTTGGCCTTTTCGTCGTATAGGAGCTTGCGCAGTGAGTCGAATTCGATGTCTGTGGAGAGGATGGCTTCCGATCCGTAGACCAGGAAGAACGGTGTGTAGCCGGTTGATCTATTCGGTGTGGTGCAGAGGCTCCACAGCACAGCCGGAAGTTCCTTGATCCAGCATCCGGGTGACCACTCCCGTGGCTCAATGAGACATGGCTTGATACCGGCCAGCACCAAGCCGTTTGCTCTTTCCACTTGCCCGTTGGACTGCGGGTGCGTGACGGAGGCAAGGTCTAGCCGGATGCCCTTGTTGCTGCAGAACCGGGCGAAGGCCCCCTTGGCGAAGTTTGTGTCGTTGTCGGTGATGATGCTGTTGGGGTAGCCGAATCGGTTGATGATGTCGGTGAAGAAGGTGACGATTGTCACCCCGTCCAGCTTCCGGATGGGCTTAGCCTCGATCCACTTCGTGAACTTATCCACCGCCACCAGTAGATGGGTCATACCCGCGCGTGCTCGCTTGAAGGGACCGACCATGTCGAGGCCCCAAACCACGAAGGGCCAGGTGATTGGTATGGTCTTGAGTACCGAAGTTGGCATGTGCCTGAGCTGCCCGAAGTGCTGGCACCCATTGCACGCGCGGGCCAGCTGCTCAGCGTCCTCGAGGGCGGTGGGCCAATAGAAACCATGGCGAAATGCCTTGGCGACTATCGCCCTTGATGAAGCGTGGTGCCTGCACTCGCCCTGGTGGATGTCCTTGAGTAGCCGGTAGCCCGTGTCTACATCGACACATCTTTGGAAAATGCAGGATATGCTGCGCTTGTACAGTTCGCCGTTGATGATGGTGTACGTGTGCGTGCGGCGCTGGATTTGCCTGGCTTCCACCTTGTCATCCGGAAGTTCTCCGTTGGCGATGTAGTTCATGAAGGGTTGTGCCCAGGATGGCACTTCCTGAATGTCGAGGACGCTCCCGCCCTCCGGTTGACGGATGTCGGGGGATCGTCCGGGTGGCGTACCCGGGACGGCAGCCCCCAAGCCGCTTGACGAACCGGCAGCCCCCGGGTCTTGCGAGTCGGAGGGCACTGCCTTGCCAGAGTTGGTGCGGGTCTTCTTCTTTGGCGGCTCTGCCGGCTCCGGTTCTACCGCTCTGTCAGCCGGAGCGCTTCCTGCCCAGGTGATGGAGTCTGACTCTGGCGATGGGTTGATGGAGGGCTTGCGCAGGTGCTCCAAAGAGACCCCTGGTGGGATCGCCTGGCTGGTGGATCCGATTTTGGCGAGCGAGTTGGCTGCCTCGTTGTTGACGCGAGGGACGTGGTGAAATTCGCATCCGTCGAAGGAGGCGCTGAGCTTCTGGATGTGGAACCGGTAGAGGACCATTTTTCATCTCTGGCGTCCCATTCTCTGGACACTTGCTGCACCACCAGATCCGAATCACCGAAGCACAGGATCCGGTTGACACCGATCTCCTTGGCTAGCCGGAGTCCGTGCACCAGTGCCTTGTATTCGGCTATGTTGTTGGAGGCCTTGAAGTGGATCTGCAGCACGTACTCCAGCCGGTCTCCCTTGGGTGAGGTGAGCACGATGCTGGCTCCCAAGCCCCCGAGCATCTTCGACCCGTCGAAGTGCACCTTCTAGTGGTACGAATCTGGAACCGGTGGGAGATACTAGGTCTCAGCCCAGTCGACGAGGAAGTCCGCCAATGCCGAAGTGCACCTTCTAGTGGTACGAATCTGGAACCGGTGGGAGATACTAGGTCTCAGCCCAGTCGACGAGGAAGTCCGCCAATGCCTGCGACTTGATCGTGAGCCAGGGCTCGTACTAGATGGAGTAGGCGGCTAGCTCGATGGCCCTGCTATATAGAGCAACATCGGCTCCTTGCTAGCCGGCATGGCTAGAACCGGTGTTGTGGATAGCATGCGCTTGAGGTCATGACATGCGGTGTCGGCTTGCGAAGTCCAGGAGAACTTGTCCGTCTTCTTCATCAGCTGGTACAGCGGGAGTGCCTTCTCCCCCAACTGGCTGACGAAACGGCTGAGGGAAGCTAGGCATCCGGTGAACTTTTGGACTCCAAGTAGGCTCCTAGGCGGCTGCATCCTTTCGATTGTCGTGATCTTCTCCGGATTTGCCTCGATGCCTCGCTGTGATACGAGGAAGCCGACGAGCTAACCGGATGGCACTCCAAAGACGCACTTCTCTGGGTTCAGCTTCATCTGGTACTGGCGGAGGTTGCCCAATGTCTCTCGCAGATCCTCGAGGAGGGTGCACTTCTCCTTGGTCTTGATGACCACATCGTCTACATAAGAATGCACGTTTCGGCCTATCTGCGAGTGCAAGCACTTCTGCATGCAGCGCTGATAGGTAGCGCCTGCATTCTTTAGACCGAAGGGCATGGTTACGTAGTAGAAAGCCCTGTAGGGCATGATAAACGATGTCTTAATCTGATCGGCCGGGTTTAGCCAGATCTGATTGTACCCGGAATAGCAATCTAGAAAAGACAATAAATCATAGCCGGCCATGGAATCGATAACTTGATCAATACGGGGCAAGGCGAAGGGGTCTTTCAGGCACGCCTAGTTCAGGCTGGTGTAGTCGATACACATGCGCCAGGTCTTGTTCTTCTTCAGCACCAATACTGGGTTCGCCAACCAGTCTGGGTGGTACACTTCCATGATGAACCTGGCTGCAAGGAGCCAGGTGATCTCGTCACCGATTATCTTCCTCTTCTCCTCCGCGAACCGGCGCAGAGGTTGCTTGACCGGCTTGGCATCCGGCCACACATGAAGTGAGTGCTCGGCGAACTCCCTCGGCACACCCGGCATGTCCTTGGGGGACCATGCAAAGATGTCCCGATTCTCATGGAGGAAGTCGATGAGCGCGCCTTCCTATTTGCTATCCAAGCCGGCACAAATGGTGACGAATTTAGTCGGGTCAGAGGGGTCGAGCAGGATCCTCTTCGTCTCCTTTGTCGGCTGGAAAGCTCCTTCTCCAGCCGGTTTGCTGCTAGCCGGCATGTCCTCCTGGGCCATGGCCACATTGCGCATGATCACGCGCTTCTCCTTGGCTATGATGAGGGCCTCTGCCAGTTTGGAACCAGCTGAGGCGCACTCCATCGACCGCCTGAAGCAGCCGGCGACGCTGATCACGCCATGGGGTCCCGGCATCTTCATCTTGAGGTACACGTAGTGGGGGACGGCCATGAACTTGGCGAGGGCGGGGCGCCCGAGGAGAGCATGGTAGGAGCTCGTCAGGTTTACCACCTCGAACCAGATTGGTTTGCGGCGGAAGTTCTCCTCGGTCCCAAAGATGACGTCTAGCTGGATTTTCCCCAGCGGGGCGCAGGCTGGCCCCGACAGTACACCATGAAACATTATGGTAGTCGGGCGCAGGTCGCTTTCGCGAATGCCCAGCTTCTCCAGCGAGGACTAGTAGAGGAGGTTGAGCCTGCTGCCTCCGTCGATGAGGACGCGCGAGAATCGGCAGGTACGCGTGTTGGAGACGATGAGGGGGTCAAGCACCATGGTGTAGCCCTCGGGAGTCGGCAACTTCTCCGGCTGGTCTGCACGGCTCTAGGTGATGGGGGTTTCCGACCAGTTCAGGTACTGCGGGACTGGAGAGACGATGGCATTAACCTCCTTAGAGCATCGCCTGCGGCTATGCTTGTCGTCCTGCTCTGTCTCGAAGATGTGGTAGGCGGCGTGCGGCTGAGGGTAGCCGTTGTTGTTGTTGCCGCTGTTACCATCATTGCCGGCTCCCGTAGCCGGTGGTGGGGGTCCGCCGGGAGGGGGAGGGGGGAGACGAGGCTAGTTACCCTAGTCTTTTAGCTGGCGGGTCCAGCTGCAATTCCGGGTGGTATGCGTAGCCAGTTTGAAGGGACCGCTATGCCACTTGCACGGGCCATCAAACATCTGGTCGAAGGTGAGCCGTGGCCTCTGCCTCCTTGCATCGTTAGCCGGCGCGTCGGGCGCGCCCTCCACAGCATTGACCTGCCGCACGTGGTAGCGGGGCTTCTGTTGTCCGGCCTGGCGGTCCCCGTGGAACCGGTTGTCATTGCCGTGGCGTCTGGAGGATCCGGCTTCGCTAGCCGGATTGCTCGGGCGGTCGCGAGCCGGCTCCGTAGGAGTCGGACGCCCGTCCGCATTTACTCGGAGAGGCTTCTTCATGGCGGCATCCCCCATGGCGTACTGGTCCGCAACCGTCATGAGCTCCGCCATGGTTTTCGGCTCGTCACACAGTAGCCGGTGGCGAAGCATGGTGCCTTCTCGGCAACCCTCGATGAAGAAGCTGATGGCCTGGCTCTCCAGGATGCGCTCATAGGTGTTGCGCAGCTCCGTCCACTTGGCGAGGTACTCGCGGTCATTCTCGCGATCACCTTGGACGCACAAGGCCAGGTCACGTGGGTGCCCCGGACGCTTGTACGTGCCGTTGAAGTTGCGGACAAATACTTTCTCGAAGTCTGGCCAGGCGTTGATGCTATTGGGCGCAAGGCTATTGAGCCACGTCCTTGCCGACCCGGTTAGCATGCGGGGGACGTAGCGCACGGCTGTGCGCTTGTTCCCATGGGCGATGCCGACTGCCATAGCATAGTCAGTCAGCCAATCTTCCGGTTTCATGCTGCTGTCATACTTGGGGGTGTCCCTGGGCAGGGAGAACTTATCCGGAAATGGCTCGTTCCGGATGCGGGGTCCAAAACAAACTGGACTGGTAGAATCTTCTTCCTCCGTGACACGCGCTTGAGTGAGGAGCTCGATGCGGTCGCGGGCATCCGGACAATCTGGGTTGGGCGCTCCCACCCGGCCCGAGAGACGGGAATCGGCGGTTCTAGGCGCTCCGGTTGGTGGAGGGGGAGGCGGCGGGTTGCTGTTCACCGTCTGCTCCTAGCGGTTGGCCCCTGTTTCCAGAGCTGCGACGCCTGCTGTGGGCCTTAGCCGGCTGAGGGGAGGATGCCTACTGGGTGTCGCGTGGCGCGCCCCTACTGTTGGCAGGCAGCTTGCTCCCCCTGGAGTAGCTGGGGTCTTCCTGCATCTGCCGGTTGGCATCAGCCTGCTCGTCCGCGATGCGGAGGAGCTCCTGCACGCGAGCGTGCTGGCGGGCTCGCTCCTCGCCCTCTAGACTGGGCAGTTCCTCTGCCACGGCTCATGTCGCGCGTAGGTTCTTGATGGGCGTGCTGTAGGTGGGCCGGATGAGGGCAGGTGCGGGATCCGACTCCCCATCCTTTTCCATCCTACCGCCTAGCTCCCCGCCCCGGCGCCGCACCTGGCCGCGCCGGCTTGGCTCCGCGGTAGCCAGAGTGAAGCCGTGCACGCGGTCGTACTCGCGTCGGGTGATCTCGAGTTGCTTGCAGGCTGCCGCCAGCTCCATGGTCTCCTAGAGGAGGATCTGTCTCTCCATGGTGAAGTTGGCCTCCGCCTCCTCCGGGTTATCCCCGATGTTAACCGGCATCTGGAGCCGATCAATGGCCTCCTCCACCGGGTTCTGAGGCTGTGGAGGGGCAGAAGTTCTAACCTCGTCCGCGCCTCGCTCCCGCGGCTGGCAGGGGTGAGAGCTAGAGCCGGCCATCATGACCTCCACGCCGCAGGATGCGACGGATGCGCTACCGCCCGGATGCGGCATCTCAGCGATAGAGACGATTTCCCTAGGGAAATGCTCCGGAACGGTGACGACGTATACAGGGAGGTCGTCGAATAGCAGGACTATGCTGTTCGTCGGGAAGGAGGTTCCGGCGAAGCAGGAAGCATTGTCGATGACGCAGTCGAATTTTCCGAGCGTGAGCACCAGGCCGGAGGCCACGCGCTCGCCGGCTGAAGTGTGGGGTCCCGTGCAGAACGTGACTCCGGTCGAAGCCACCAGCCCCACGGTGGGCGCCAATTGTCGTTGTATTGGGAACGACAGTACCTGAAGAGGTTAGATAGAGGTGTGGGGACTAGCAGGGAAGCTATCGACGTCGTCCGCAGGCGGGATTGGATACAAGCGAGCGTAGCAGGACACAGGAAGTACCCAGGTTCGGAGCCCTCGTGGTGAGGTAAAGCTCCTACTCCTCCCGGATCTGACTATGTGGGACATACGAACTACACGTGCTCCTCGAGCAGTATTCTCTAGCTACTGCCTTGAATGCAATGAGACCAACCCTTTCTACTGAGGCCTTACCTCTCCTTATATAGGCAGAGAGGCAACGGTCTCACTGGCCAGTTCGACTGGCGGGCCCCACAGGTGGGTCCAGCCAGCTGGTCATCTACAGTATCCGGTATGGTATGTCACATCGGAGTACGAGCAGTATGGCTGTCGTAGACACAATGGACGCCGTGCGAGCCTGTCGTCAGCATCGGGCCACTGCTCCTGCGTCATCCCCGCAAAGTCTTCGGTATGGCCGGGTAGTTGCTGGTCTTGTCATCGTACAACGTGTACCGCACACTGATACGCACGTCGTCCTGTCTCACTGATTGGTTCTGGCTACGTCGCCATAGCCGGCTACTTCTTGCTGATCCGGCTACCATGCGATAGCCGACCTGACTTGCCCTGTCCGGCTACATCTGGTCAGCCGGACGTGATCCGACTGCTCAGTTTCTTGTCCGGTTGGGGTACCTGGGGATCATCCCCCTTACATCCATGCTTCCCTACCTGTATGAATGCACCTCCTTCACCACCTTCGAGAACAATCAGAATGCATATGTCGAATGGAACACCAAACTAGGTGACTCATGGAATCTACTAGGCAAGTTAATCAGCGGAGGGGTTCCCAAGCCCCGTGTGGCTGTACGCTCGTCTCGGTTCCAAAGGCAAGAACTCGATTCCTAGTTGTGGCGAGCATGGGACTAGAAAAACCACATCCCACCGTGGCCTCCCATACAACCCTTAGCATGTTTAACCTTTACCTCTTATCTTACTTCATCAGTATACCTCGTTCTACTGTCATACTAGATTCTCTGCATTTGGTACATCTTCTGGATGAACCAGCACTGACAGCTAAGCATGGCTAAGCAAGACACAAATAAAGCTCTAGCAGTGCACACAAGCTAAACCTAGTTATGCTAGGAGCAGTGGATCAGGTAATATAAGCTCAACGGAGTAATGCAACAGATAGGATACTCTATCTATCGATAAAATACCACAAAAGAAACGTATGCATCATGGCACGAGATGAAATACTTTCAAAGCATAGGATTGTATCAAGGTGGGGCTATGCTTGCCTTGTTTGTTGATACCCAGATATAGATCTTCGGGAGCCTGGTACTTGACTTGGTTATAATTGGTCAAGTATTGTTTGTTAATCTTTGATGGTGTTGATCTCGGTCTTCGATCTCGATATCGTATTCTACCGAAAAGAAGAAAACACTGGAAAGAAAGGGAAACAATCAACACATGGCATCGATGCAATGCTCAAGCAAGGACGATGATATGACAAATTAAATAGATCTTAAATGAAACCCTAGAGCATGCTTCATCATTTTAAACAGGGTCCAAAGGGTACAAACCCTAGAACAGGGGAAACTTCAGAATCACCTACGGGGGTTCATTTAGTTCTCTAATTAAACTTGCAATTAATGTTTTTGAATAATGCATGATTATAGTTTAAACAGATAGATCTCATTTTTTGAACGTTTTGATATATTATTTGTATTTTTCTAGATTACATAATAAAAGTTATTGATTTTACAATAATAAACCTTTTTTCTGAAATTTTTTAAGCCAATTATAAAAGCTTTACTGCGTCAGCGTGGCATAGGGATGACGTCAGCGTGGCTATTACAACTTTTTACACCATGGCTGGGGTTAGCCACAGTGACTAACCTATGGGCCAGGGGACACGTCAGCTAGCCTTGCTGGTGGTCAGAGGTCAAATGGGGCCACACCATCGATGCGTCATTGTGACGTCACCACAAGCGTCCACGACGGCCAGTGATCGCCGGAGACGAGACAAGGCATGCCAGCAAGAGATGGTGGAGACGAACCTGGATGGCAGGAGGAACCAAATGGTGGCGGCGCTTCTACCTATTGGTCGCCGGAGATGCGGCTCTGACGATGAGCGGCGGAGGCAGACGGCGGAGCAACGACGATAGCACGGTACAGAGAGGGAGGGAGACGGTGGAGTGGCTCGGGAGGACGGTGACCTCACCGTGGTTGCAGGGAAGGGGTCGGCGAGGCGTAGGGAGGCCGAAGGGCACCGGAATCGACGTCAGAGAGCGGTGGCCGGAGTTGGGGACGGTGGGGTCGATTGGAGCGGTTGAGGCAGCTCCGGCTTGCACGAGCTGGGGAAAAAGATCGAGGAGGATGAGGCGGTTCCGGTGGTACTCTCAGCTAGGCAAGGGACGGTCGGAGACGATGGCGAGTGGCGGCGGGGTCCGGCTAAGGTTTCGGGCGCGTAGGGGAGAGAGGAAGAGAGGCGCGCGCGAGGGGGAGGATAAGACTAGGGGGAAGCGAGAGGTGCACGGCGCGGCGGTCTTATCTCCTCCATAATGTTGTGCGACGGCAGCGGGCATCTTGGCACGCGGCGGCCGGTGGCGAGACTACATGTAGCTGCTTCGGTCGAGGCGCGAGGTGGACGACGACGATGCTCTAGACCTAAACGGTATGGGCCAGATTGGGCTGCGTGTGGGCTGCTGCTGGGCACGCAAGGGCGGCAGGGAGAGAGAAGAGGGGAGATGGGCTAGCCGGGCTACGGCCTGCTGCTCTATTTTTTTCCAGAAAACTCTTTTTCTAAAATCTGTTTTCATTTTCCCTTTTGTATTTTCAAATACTTTCTATTTTGGCTCATTCCAAAAATACTAGAGCATTTGTAAATATCCAAATAATGCAGGGACCCCTTTATACTATCTGGGATCCACACTTTTGAGTTTTCAAAAATATTCAAAACCTTTTGAATTCATTTTCAAAGATGTAACATCCCAAAACTTTAATCCAAGGTTATTAAGATCCAAATCATCAAAATTAGAGTTAACAAAAACTTTTCCAATTAAAAATATTAAAGGATTCATATGTGTGTGCATTTAAATAGGAGTTGTTTTGAATTGCCATGATTAAGTCATCCATTGCTTGTAATATGATTCTTAGGTGAAATAAACATCATCTAGATCATTCCCAAACAAATCCCAAAGAAAAACAAATCAAAATGAATAAAACAAAGAAATGGTCATTTGTGCCATTTTAACTACCACTAGGACTCAATTCTTAACAGAGACAAATGTGGATCTTTGCACCCCTTGCTAGTACATGTAGTAGTGTACCAAGGCCCACTTTGTGATCTACCAAAAACTTGTAAACACTAATTTTAAATGGCATTTGAATATTGAATCTAGTGTATGTATCAAGATCCCACTTATTCAAAAACCACTCAAATGAGCTCCATTTTCAAATCCCAAGAAACCACAGATGCTCAAGCATATGATCAACAACTCCACCAAAATTCAACCAAAAATTCAACAACTCCACTAGCTCCGCCTAACCCTACCGCACCTCCCTGCCCCTTCCCCAAGCCCAGCCAGGCCCTGGACCACACCCCTGCGCCGCTGCCCATTCTCTCTGCGAGCTCGCCAGAGAACGATCGTCGCCAGCATGCAGCAGACCGCAACTTGACATAAAATCCTGCACGCCGCTCCGCCTCGACCCCAGCACCCCGCCAGACATGGCCGTGTGCCGCCGCGCGACCCACGGTCACCGTGTGCCGCGTCGAGCACCGCCTCTGTCTCCTAGAGCGCGGGACACTCCCGACCAAACGCCACCGCCCCTAGCCGCACATTCAAGCCATAGATGACCGCCAAGAAGGAGGCCACCGTCCGCCTACACCGCCCATGCCTCTAGCTGCCTGTATCAGCATCACCGACGAGCTTGCCGTCGTGCCGCTCGGTCCCCTCGTCGCCCTATAAAAGGAGCCCTCCCCATCACAAACTCCTCACACCATTCCACTCCCCTCTCCTCACTGATCCTTCCCCACCTCTCTCCGGAGCCGCTCGAGCCCCAGTTCGCTAGAATTGCACCAGAGGAGCCCACTGTAGAGGAGGAGAAGGCGCTGTCGATTTCGTCCACCGCAGGAGCTGCCGCAACCACCCATGAGCCCGCCATCGACATCACATTCGATCGCCCCCATCACCGCAGTAGCTGGAGCCTCGGTATGCCCCCTGTGCACCCCTACCGAGCCGCTTGGGTTAGTTCTCACCGGTGACCTGTTCGCCGGAGACGACGCTCCTCAGCCGTAGATCTCACTTTTAATCGCAAGGTCCACATTGCCTCGTACCTCTTCGCATTTAAAGAGCCGCTGACATGTGGACCCCCTGTCAGCTGTTCTCTGCGCCGCGGAGTGCCGCTGGGCCGGCCCGTTAGCTTTCCCGCGCGACCTATTTAATTTAAACTTAGATTTTTCTAATTTACTTTGAACTTAATTCTGTCCCTTAGTTTAAAAATCATTTCAGAGAGATTTACAAATCAAAATGGAGTGATTCCAATTGTGTTGGAAAGCTTCTGAAAAGATCTATCCAAGACCATTGGATTTAATTCATTTAGAGTTATAGATCTCTCCTAGTAAAAATAACAAGACAAAAGCATTGCACACTCAAACATTTTTCTAAAATCAACCATGATAGCTTTTGAGTTGATTCCAACTCTCAAAAATCACATTTAACCATACCTATCTGAATATGTAATAATGTTAAGGTTTGCATGCAGTGACTTTGGACTAGTACCAAAATAATGCTATATAGGCATTTCTAGTCACTTTAAATCATTAAATAATAAACTTAAGCTTATTAAAATATGATCCAACCTTAAATTCACATTCACATATGTTTGAATATGTGGTGATGACATGTGTCCATATGATCCCATATTTTAATTGGTGAATATTAAATCTTAGTTATTTTCAATGAGTAGAAATTACTTTTCTTAAATAAAAAGAATGAAACTAGTTATTAAACCTTGTGATGCTTGTGACGATAATAGATCATTAAAATGGGTGCCTTAGTGTGCTAAGTAGAATAGTTAAGTATTGTTTGGTGATTGTGTACTCCGTATGTATTTATAGATGATAGTACCGACCAAGCTTTCGAGGAGGAGTGCTATCAAGAGGAGGAAGAAAACTGCAACCACTACACCAACCAAGACAAGATAACACTTGCAAGTATAATGCTTAGCAAGCTAGAATTAAACTAGATAATCTGAGCAAGATGCACTAGGCATGCTTTGGTTATACCATTTTGGACTTATACCTATTCCAAGTTTTAATTCCAAGCTTTAGTTTTCCTTACTTTATCAAAGTCCTTTACTTGTTTTGAAGGTAGCATAAAAAGTATAAAACTTGACCTATCTAGATAACCTTAGATGTCATTCTATGGCATGAGATTGATCTTACCTTTCCAACTTAGTGAACACTCTTAACTTAGTAGCTTAGAGCTAGATAAAAACTTGAGTCACTTTAGATGGGAACACTTGGTGAAAATGAATTATGAAAACCTTGGAATGATGAGTCATTATATTGAGATGTTGGACACGTGTTGATAAACACAGATGGTTTAGGATGATGAAAATGTTGAGGCATGAGCCTTAACCCTTTTTACTAAACTGATGGTTGGATTCGGATGCGATACCATTCCAATTTTACCGTACAACCACAATACCTGAATTGGGTAAGGCTTAGCCGGAAATTTATATGCATTAGTATTAGTTCCCTCGTGGGAGAGGTTTGAGCTGAGGCTACCTCTCAATGTTGTCCACCTATGCATTGCCCAAGATGACAGATGGTCATGGTTGGGAGGCCATACTCACAGGAGAGGTGCTTATACTAGGGTGTGTAAAGGAAAGGTTATGTTTGATTATCTGTATACTAAGTATGATGATTCAGGGTTATCCCTGACAGATGTATCGAATCTTGTGGTGAAAGTGTACCACCTCTGCAGAGTGTCAAACTATTCGAATAGCCGCGTCCGCAGTTATGGAGAGTTGGAGTGTCCATACTGTTTCATTGTCAGATGTTTTCAAAATGACTTATGAGATGACCAATGAATCTTGACTTGACCACAACAGGGTTGTGACTATGACACTAGCTTCCCAACTTAAGTGATTCTAGAACTTTATTTTATCTTTCTTTGTTTCTGAACTTAGCTTAGGTTTCAAACTTAACTTTATAAATAAACTTTGAGTTAGCAATTTGCACTAGAACTATACTACTTGTTAGTGGTAGTTTGCGAGTACTTAAAGAGTACTCATGGCTTTTTTCCCTGGCTATTCCTATGGCCAGACTATGAAGGAGACTACCAAGATGATGGCCAGCAGGACATCTATGATAACTAGGACTATCTGCCTTTGTTAGCATTGCCTGTGCCCCTGAAGATGGACCCCACTGCTATGCTTATCTTTTATTCCCCTTCTTGTTGTACTAAGACTGGATCATGAGATCCTTATTCGTGTAAGACCTTATTTATGGTTTGTAATGGATGATGTACTGTAATATCCAATCTGTTATGTCTCGCAAAAATGGTAATCCTAGGATTGCGATGAATGACATAACAGACATCTGGGATTAAAAACCCGAGTGTTGACAAAAGAGGGGGAGGAAACTAGGGTTTAGGGTTTCCATTATTTTCTTTACATGCACTTTTAAAAATATGATGCTCATGCAATGCACATTAAACCCTAATTAGACATTAGCTAAAACTGGGGCGTTATAGCTCTATCTCCCTTATATGAATCTTGACCCGAGAGTCCAAAGGTAGGAAAAGGGACAGAGAGAGAAAGAAACATGATCAGTCTAAGGATAAGAGGGAAACACACCAACAACACACATAGTATCTCATGGTCAACTCATGATGGAGTGTTCAGAAATGACCCTAAGATGACGACATGGAACACGTCAAGGTAGAGGGGGAACAACAGGAGATAGGTTTCAAGTTGATAGATAACTGGTCTTCATAAGGATTGAGACCATGGAACTTCAGAAGGGTTTAGGCTTCTGAAAAGGAAAGCTTACAACATGAAGAACATGACCACAGACTTCAAAAGATGAAACTCTACTATACGGCTTAAGCAGACCTTCCAGGGATACAAAGATACGGATAACCAAGCTGTTGAACTACTTTTGATATAGAAGGATCACTCTTTGTTCAACAGATGGTTAGGACAGAAAGGTTTTCTTGTGGCAAGGACTCGTAAGAGTCACAAGAAACATGTAGCAAGAGAACTTCCTGATTACCAAAATCATTGTCACTCTTAACATGATCGAGAAACAAAGGAAACTCTGTATTCATCCAGGTTTATCAAAATCTTTGCCAAAGATCGTGATATCTCTTTACACCACTAGATGAATAGGTAAGAAGATTCCTGATCACACGAGGAAAAAGAAACTTCATTCTCAGACTTTGATTACTTGGCACAACAAGACGCTTGCCAACGTGAAAGGGTCTAGAGGATCAACCGAGAGACATTTAGCAACGCTACTTTAAATGTTCTCCTTGAGGTTTGAGAAAACAGACATCAAGTAAAGGTCGGGCTTTGGATACAAAGGAAACCATAAGAACAACTTCTATAATAAATCATAGAGGAAACCTCATGAAGATTGGTTGTTAATTGCTGATTTAAGAGAATTTGACAATAGTCTTTCTGACTAGTTGTGTCAACCATTACATCAATCATGCCGGACTTACATAAAAACCTATGTCGAAACCTTGAGGAACACCAACCGTATATCTGCTTGAGATTTAGATTTGGTTAGGTGAGATGATATTTTGGACTCAGCATGTCCGAGTAGAAAGTTTGAAACATTTACCACGAAGGTAAAGTAACTAGATTCTCAAGACATGGACTTCAGTGTTAAGATCCAATACACTGAGCTAGATTGCTAGACCCATGTATTAACAACTTGTCAAAAGGCAACTGCTCATACATGAAGTACTTGCAACAAAATACACATGTGTCCTTAAGGAACAGTGATAACTCTATTCTAATCCGCGGCGACATCTTTCAACAATTTCACATGAATCAGAGAAGATTACTTCTAACATCCAGAATACATTCTTCGAGATAACCTAAAGATGGTTCTCCAAAGATTTCCAACATTAATGCCAAAGGTTCCATATGAATCTAGTCTAGCTGGGAGAAGATAAGGATGTCATCGATGGGATCAATAACAAACTTATCGATGTACTCCAAGAAATTAGACTCATATGTGGTATGAACGAGGCATAGTATTAGTCAGACCAAGGTATGTGAAGATGTACCCAAGTGAAACATCACAAGGAGCAGCAACATCAAGATAGTCCTTGGAACTGAGTTTGATTTGACGATAACCCAGATCAAATCAAAGTTGGGGGAAGATAACATATCCATGAAGGAAACACTATCTTTCTTAAACACAAACAACACTAAACATCCCTTTAAGAAGGAACTAAGTCTGGTAGAACTTTTTTCTTACAACTCTCCAAGTTGTTGTTTAAGCTCAACCAACTAGTTCAGAGGTATCTAGTATGGATCCTTGGAGAAAGGAGCAGTTCAGAGAACTTGCTTGCTCAAGAACTTGACAACATGGTCATGTGGCAACATGGCAATACTTCTAGTGGACATCTAGAATATCACGGACCACCGATATGTCACAGAGTTCGAGAGGACACTTGCTTGGTAAGGCAAGAAGACATAGTCTTAAAGCTTTGGCACAAGCCTAACTCTTTGACTGACTAGAGTGTATCTGAATTAGCAGACTAATGGACTTGGTAGCACAACCATCCTTTGGGTTAACCAATCACGCTAAAGATGGCACAAATGTCCTTGGAGTTTGAAGTAATAAAAGTTCCTAGGAATCTTAGATGGCCACATCATTATGCACACGCATCACTCACGAGCGTGAAAGCTTGAAAGAAGGGTGGGTAAATATGTGTGAGAGCATCACTTTATTAAGGGGTCATGAAACTTAGCACAACATCTTAGTATAAAAGAGTTTGATACTTTTAGGTAGAATAGATAGAAGCTATTCATGCCTCCTAATCTGCAGATTACAACACTTTGACCTAGTCCTAGATATGACAAGGTACTGGAGTTTGTTTCTCCTGACATCCCGATATGGTTTATCATGACGGACTACAAGAGTATATTGCATCGGGAGACACCAATGCAAATTACTACTTGGCTACCAACTGGTAGACAAAGGTCGGAAACAACAAGGGAAGAAGAACATGCTCAGGAGGGAATCCCGAGATGTGGATGCATAGTTTATCATTCTTCTGAAAACCAATGCACAAAAGAGGTAAGGTGTGGCAGAGTCACGAGTATAGATGCGAGACTCACAAGGAGTCCTCTTATCGTGATCTATTTGGTTCCATTAAAGAACATCTGCCAGAGCTAGTGGTAGGGAAAGTCCTTAATTGTCACAATTCAATCGTGACAAAGACCACAAGCTTAAAGGATAGAATTCTAGTACCAACCATACTAAGGTAATGTTTGAACATTAACAACAGGGGACAATGGAATGGACCTTGGGTTATAGATCAGCTTCATGTACAAAATTCGCAACACCAGAATCCAGTACAATCCGGGATCTTCGGTTCAAGTCCAAGGGTGAAAAAGAAAGAAGTAACTACTACTTGGGTGACACAGCGTACACTGCAAGATAGTAATCACGAGGTAGCTTCCAAGAGAAGAAAGAACTTTTGAAGTACCCAAACAAATAAAAAGGAGACACACGAGGCAAAAGGAAACCTCGAAGCCTAGAACATAACACTATGGATCCATACAATATAATATTGTGGATCCATAAGGTAGAGAGATCATGATGGAAAGGAATCTCTCAGACTAAGCAAAGCAAACGGGACACAAAGAACACAACACACACAAGTCTTGAGAACTCAACACTAGGTCAACTAGCTGAAAATGACATGCCCAGAAGGCACCTAAGTTTTGAAAGACTAGAAGGGATATCAAAACTTTTTTCCAAATCAACACAAGATAAGATGACCCAGAGTTAGAGCGAAACTGGATAAGGAGAAAAGAAGCATACTAGAGTTTTTGCAGATACTTTTCATCTTTGAAATAGTTTTCACAAACACTAGACACAACATCGACCAATAGCAAGGTTTTCCTACGGTCGGTACTGCTCTGATACCAAAAACTGTAACACCCCCGAGATCAGGGTTAAACAAATCTCGGACCTTAGCCTGACATAAGATTAACCTAGAGCTCGAGGATATTCAGTGAGAAATCGGTAACACAACAGTAACCCTGCTACACAAAAATTATTACAGCAAGCTCATAACTAATCGAAGAACCAAAATAATACAAGCTGAGGTCACTGACCACAAACATCAAACAACGGAAGGCAAATTATTCAATTAAGTATAACAAACTTAACAAATGGCCTAAGAGGCCTGAAGCATAACGATGATGTCCCAGCCCATAGATTCCAGGCTACCGGCCGGGAACCCCAAGCTACTCGTCGGTGTCGATGTCGTACCAAACTTGTATTCAAGGAAACACTTATTCTGCTACAAAACTATCAACCAAGCAAGGGTGAGTACAGGGTGTACTCCGCAAGACTTATGGCTGGTGGGGTTATTTTGCAGAAAGCCATCTTTGTTTATAAAACAAGAGGGAGAAGAAGCTCGTCTACTCAGAATATTTTAAAAGGGGATAAGAGAGCGACATCCCCGAAGAATTGATCATCATCTTTTGATATCCACCAAAGTAATCCTAGTCTCACAACTAGGATCACACCCTCGTACCCATGAGGAAGCATCCTTAAGCACACGTTGATCTACCAAGTTTTACGATTAGGTTAAAGTTCTCTATGATCTTAGAATTCGGTCACCAAGCGTTCATAACCGTGAACACGGCTTTTCAAAAAGATTTAACCCTGTAGGGGTGTACAACTATACCCACACGTACGAACCGACTCTTAACGCTAGTACATTAGCCCTCTTCCTTGGAAGGTCGGTAGAGGGTGGTTGGCCACGACCTTTACCTTGCTTTCACGGAGACCATGAGTCAGGCCCTAAGGATGGTTCCGTCGTAATGGGTCAAATCCTGAAGTCGGTCCCTAGATATGTGGGCGAGGTTGGTTTATCAGGGGCTCCATCGACCCCAAGCAACCTGTTCCATGCTTGCCTACCTGTATGAATGCACCTCCTTCACCGCCTTCGAGAACAACCAAAATGCATATGTCGAATTGAACGCTGAACTAGGTGACTCGTGGAATCTACTAGGAAAGTTAATCAGTGGGGGGGTTCCCAATCCCCGTGTGGTTGTATGCTCGTCTCTGTTCCAAAGGCAAGAACTCGGTTCCTAGTAATGGAGAGCATGGGACTAGAAAAACCACATCCCACCGTGGCCTCCCATACAAGCCTTAGCATGTTTAACCTTTACCACTTATCTTACTTCATCATTATACCTCGTTCTCCTGTCATACTAGATTCTCTGCATTTGGTACATCTTCTGGATGAAGCAGCGCTAACAGCTAAGCATGGCTAAGCAAGACACAAATAAAAGCTCTAGCAATGCACTCAAACCAAACCTAGTTATGGTAGGAGTAGTGGATCAGGTAATATAAGCTCAAGGGAGTAATGCAACATATAGGATACTCTATCTATTGATAAAAGGCCACAAAAGAATCGTATGCATCATGGCACGAGATGAAATACTTTCAAAGCATAGGATTGTATCATGGTGGGGCTATGCTTGCCTTGTTGTTGATACCCAGATATAGATCTTCGGGAGCCTTGTACTTGACTTGGTTACAGTTGGTCAAGTATTGTTCGTCAATCTTTGAAGGTGTTGATCTCGGTCTTTGATCTCGATATCGTATTCTACCGGAAAGAAGCAAACACCGGAAAGAAAGGGAAACAATCAACTCATGGCATCGATGCAATGCTCAAGCAAGGATGGTGATATGACAAGTTAAATAGATCTTAAATGAAACCCTAGAGCATGCTTGATCATTTTAAACAGGGTCCGAAGGGTACAAACCCTAGAATAGGGGAAACTTTGGAATCACCTACGGGGGTTCATTTAGTTCTCTAATTAAACTTGCAATTAAAGTTTTTGAACAATGCATGATTATAGTTTAAACAGATAGATCTCATTTTTCTGAATGTTTTGATACATTATTTGTATTTTTCTGAATTAGAGAATAAAAGTTATTGATTTTACAATATTAAACCTTTTTCTGAAATTATTAAAACAATTATAAAAGCTTTACTGCGTTAGCGTGGCATAGGGATGACGTCAGCGTGGATATTACAAATTTTTACACCATGGCTGGGGTTAGCCACAGTGACTGACCTGTGGTCCAAGGGACATGTCAGCTAGCCTCCCTAGCGGTAAGACAGGGCATGCCAGCAAGCGCGGCATACCGCGTTCGAACCGGGATGGCACGAGGAACCAAACGGTGGCGGTGCTTCTACCTATTGGTCGCCTCCGATGGTGAGCGGCGGAGGAAGACGGCGGAGCAACGGCGATAGCGCGGTACAGAGAGGGAGGGAGATGCTGGAGTGGCTCGGGAGGACAGTGACCTCACCGTGGTTGTAGGGAAGGGGTCGGCGAGGCGTGGGGAGGCCGGAGGGCACCGGAATTGATATCGGAGAGCGGCGGCCGGAGTTGGGGATGGTGGGGTCGATTGGAGCGGTAGAGGCAGCTCCAGCTTGCACGATCTAGGGCAAAATATCGAGGAGGATGAGGCGGTTCCGGTGGAACTCTCAGCTGGGCAAGGGACGGCCGGAGACGACGGCGAGTGGCAGCGGGGTCCGGCTATGGTTTCAGGCACGTAGGGAGAGAGGAAGAGAAGCGCGCGCAAGGGGGAGGATAAGACCAGGAGGAAGAGATACATGCACGGCGCGGCGGTCTTATATCCTCCGGAAGGACGTGCGACAGTAGCGGTCATCTTGGCGCGCGGCGGCCGACGGCGAGACGACACGCAGCTGCTTTGGTTGAGGCACGAGGTGGACAACGACGATGCTCTGGACCGAAACGGTATGGACCAGATTGGGCCGCGTGTGGGCTGCTGCTGGGCACGCAAGGGCGGCAGGGAGAGAGAAGAGGGGAGATGTGCTAGCCGGGCTGCGGCCTGCTGCTCTGTTTTTTTCTAGAAAACCTTTTTCTAAAATCTGTTTCCAGTTTCCCTTTTGTATTTTCAAATACTTTCTGTTTTGGCTCATTCCAAAAATACTAGAGCATTTGTAAATATCCAAATAATGCAGGGACCCTTTATACTATTTGGGATCCAAACTTTTGAGTTTTCCAAAATATTCAAAACCTTTTGAATTTATTTTCAAAGAGGGGGAGGAAACTAGGGTTTAGGGTTTCCATTATTTTCTTTACATGCACTTTTGAAAATATGATGCTAATGCAATGCACATTAAACCCTAATTAGACATTAGCTAAAAATGGGGCGTTACATTTTCCCACCATATCGAGTCCCCACGGAGAAAAAGGCCAAGCCATCGGTATAGGATTTAACTCAGTGGCGGCTGCTCCAGGCTTTGTTGCGAATCTTTGGCATGCTTCACATGTTCTGACGATATCTTTTGCAACTTGAACTGCAGTCAGCCAGTAAAATCCTGCCCTGAAAGCTTTGGCAACAATTGCCCGGCTACTAGCATGATGACTTCAAACTCCTCATGTATATCGTTGAGTATGGTTTTTCCTTCTTCGGGTGTAACTCGACGCTGTAACACACCCGGACTACTTCTCTTATACAACTCCCCTTTGATTATTCTGAAGGGCTTCGATCTTCGGGTGATTCGCCGGGCTTCCATCACATCTTTTGTAGTTCACCCTTAGTCATATATGCTACATATAGTTGCATCTAGGTAGGTTCAATTAGCATGACCTCTCCAATTTCCTGTTCTTCTTCTTCGATGGCCTCTTCTATATTCTTGGTCGCCGTTGGAGCCCCCGAGTCTTTTTGGGGTGTCTCTTTTTTCTTGATTTTGGTGCTACGACCTCGGAGACTCTTTTTGCTTTGATCGATCGCTCCGTTATTTCTTCCCGAAAAACCCCAGGTGGCACTGGTAAGCACAAGGATCCGATGTTTGCTAGATTGTCAGCTTCTTCATTGCTTCCCCTTCCTATGTGCGATACTTCGCATCAATCAACTTGAGCTTCCATAACGCCATATAGACCGCGGTAAGAAATCATTTTATCACTGACGGTGTCGCACTTGTTCATTGCTTGTTGTGCCACAAGATTGGAATCTCCAAAGATTTTGAGGTGAGTTGCACCTCAAGCTTTGGCCATTCACATGTCGTGCAATAAGGCCTCATATTCAGCTACATTATTGGATGCGTTTGCAAAGCTCATCCGAAGTATATAGCGCATTTTGTCACCTTGTGGTGATACTAGTATGATTCCTACCCCTGCTCCTTCCGTTCTTTTTGATCCATCAAAGTACATTGTCTAGGCACTAGAAAGGTCAGGTGGACCCGCACATTGCAACTCTGTCCATTCTGTGATGAAATCCAGCAAAACTTGTGACTTGATTGCTTTGCGCTTCTCATAAGTGATATCTCGAGGGGATAACTCGATGCCCCATAGAGAGACACGCCCATTCTCTTCTAGATTGTTGAGGATGTTTGACAAAGGTGCTTCATTGACCACTATGATCAGATGTTCTGAAAAATAATGTCGTAGTTTTCGTGTTGTCATAAATACCCCGTATGCTAGTTTTTGGTAATGTGGGTACCTTTGTTTGGATGGATATAAGACCTCCCTCAGGAAGTAGACTGGCCTCTGTACACCATGGGTTTTTCCTTCTTCGGGTTGCTCCACGACCAAGACCGTGCTGACCACCTGATTTGTGGTAGTGATATAAAGCAGTAAAGGCTCTTTTTCTTTTGGTGACACGATGACAGGAGATGTCGAAAGTGTCCTTTTAAGATCTTCAAAGGTGCGTTGAGCTTCCTCCGTCCATTCAAACTTCTCTGATTTCCTCATGAGGGCATAAAATGGCAACACCTTTTCTCCTAATCTTGCAATGAAACGACTGAGTGTCGCTACTCGCCCTGCCAGCTGTTGTACGCCACGTAGATTTGTTGGCTTTTTCATTGTTAAAAGTTCTTGTATTTTCTCGGGATTAGCCTCAATTCCTCTTGCTGATACCAAATATCCGAGGAGTTGCCCTGCCGGGACTCCAAAGGAACATTTCTTCGGGTTCAGTTTGATGCTAAACTTGTCGAGATTTTTGAATGTTTCTTTGAGGTCCTTGATGAGTGCAGATCCTTGTCTTGATGTAACTATAATGTCATCAATGTATACTTGTACGTTTGTGCCTATTTGGCTTCCAAAACATTTTTGCATCATCCGCTGATATGTTGCTCCGACGTTCTTGAGGCCAAAGGGCATTGTTGTGTAGCAGAATACACCATAGGGAATGATAAATGCCATTTTCTCCTGATCTTCTTCCTTCATCCTAATCTAGTGGTATCCTAAATAAGCATCCAAGAAAGAAAGACGTTTGCATCCCGTGGTTGCATCGATTATTTGGTCGATTCGCGACAATGGGAAGTGATCTTTTGGACAATGTTTGTTCAGTGCAGTAAAGTCGATGCACATCCGAAGTTCCATAGTATTTTTCTTTGGAACGCATACTGGACTTGCGACCCACTCTGCTTTTGTTAGTTCTTTGATAAAGTTGGCATCAGTAAGGCGATGGAGCTCCTTTCCAATGGCTTTACGCTTTGGTTCTGCGAAGCGACGAAGTGGTTGTTTTACTGGCTTCACCTTTGGATCCAAATTTAATGCGTGCTCAGCGAGTTCCCTGGGAATTCCGGCATGTCAGAAGGTAGCCATGCGAAGATCTCCTAGTGCTCACGGAGGAACTCGATGAGCGCGCATTCCTATGTGGGACCAAGATTAGAAGCCACAAATGTTGTTTTCGTCGGGTCGACGGGGTGGATCTGTACTTCATTTGTGTCCTTTGCCGTGTCAAAATCCTGATCGGGATTGACACGCGCTACTTCCAGTGCTTCTGCAAATGCTGAAGTTTTTAGTTGTTCTAACTCCGTTGCCATCCCAAAAGATTTAGTATTTTGTTGAAGTCCAGATCACAATTGTCGGTGCGTGTGAAGCTTCCTTTTACCGTGATGATTCCCTTTGGTGCTGGCATTTTCATGACTATGTACGCATAATGCGGAACTGCCACGAACCGTGTGAAAGCTGGTCGTCCCAGGATCGCATGATATTGTGATGGCCAGACCATGACTTCGAATTCGAGTTTTGCTCGCTTGAAATTTACTTTGGAACCAAAAACAACATCAAGAAATACTTTTCCTAAAGGAATTTTAGCTTTACCTGGTACTATTCCATGGAAAGATGTTCCTGTTGGCGCGAGATTGTCCACAGGGTAGCCCATTGTCCTAAGTGTTTTTGCATAGATAAGATTTATGCTGCTTCATGCGTCCATGAAGACCTTGCTCATATAAAACTCGCCAATTTGTGCTTCAACTATCAAGGCTGAGTGACCTGGTCGTGGGACCCGAAGCAGGTGATCAGCTCTGCTGAATGTAATTTCTTGTTCTGACTAGTGGAGATATTCGGGTGTGGTTGATGTTGTTGTTTCCACCATATTGATTTGTCTTGTGATGAGCTTCTGGGTTCTGTTGGATAGATGTCCTTTCTGAATCATGGACATTGCACCTTTTGACCTCGGGTATTCATTGCTTTGGTCAGTTGTGTTTTGTGGTTGTACTACTGGTGATGGTGGTGGTGGTGCACCGATGGCTAATTTGCCAGGCATAGATGCGTATCCTCGGTTTGCCGCTTCAGTTGCTTTTACATTACATAGCTCCCGCATCTTCAAGAATGTTCGACGGTCTTTCATGAGGTGGTTAGATTGCCATCTGCCTGCTGAGTCGACGTAAAAATGCATATTACAGGGTCCTTCCAGCATTTGCATCGGGGAAATGGGTGGGTCTCGTGCTCTTGGCTGATGTCGATGTGCTGACTAGCTTCCTCCGACATCGTCCCTGTTCTAGCGGTATCCATCGTTGTAGTCGTTGCTTCTGTTGTTACCTTCACCCAAGAAACTAGCTGCGATGTAACTTGGTCCCGTGTTTCCATCGTTATTCCTTCTTCTTCTATCGTTGTCGTGCTTATCCCTGTCTTCTTCGAGTGATCACGTACGCTTATTATGTAACGCGTCTTCTCCATCATCCCAGTGATCTGCTATTTCCATTAATTGTGAGATTGTTTTGGGTTTAACCCGTCCCAGTTCTTCTATGAATTCTCTGCGATGAAGGCCATCGTTAAAGGCATCGATAGCCCTTTCATCGATATGGACTCAGCTGAGTTTTTTATGATATTCCATTGTGGGATAAATGCTCTTACTGATTCCCTAGATTTTTGTTTGCATGCTCACAACTGCTCCAACGATGCAGGTCATTTGAACGTAGATTGGAAGTGTCAGATGAACTTGTCTTCCAGGTCGTTCCAACTACCGACGGAATCTTCGAGTAACTGCCTGAGCCATGATCTTGCGGCACCGGTGAGATGTAGTTGTAATCTTTGCATTGAAGTAGTTGTGGAGCCGCCTTGTAATTTGACAGTGGCCAAAAAATCTGCTAACCATTCTTCGGGTTCCTAGAGTCCATCTTACTTGTGGCAGTCGTGCGGAAGTTTGAAGTCCTTGGGTACCGAGGTTTTGCGAATCTGCTGCGTGAAATAGCCGGCCCCACATAGCTTGTAATGGTGTTCGTTGTATCCATCATGGTATCGTCGGCTATGGTTTTCATTTATTGATCCATCACTCCTGTGTTGTGTGTTGTCGTTCCTTGTGTTGCTTTGCGGCTCGGGTCCTACGAGGTGTGTGTGGTGTGGCGATCGACATCGTCGGGTGTGTCCCACTTGCCGAGGGCTGCTGCGACGGCGTGGGGATCTATCGGGCTGTCGCGTGGTTCCTTGCTCTGCTTCCGCAAGAGAGGCTCCTACCATGCCAAGGTTCATGAGGGTGGAGTAGTGGAGGGCCGCACGTGGATCGTCGGGTTCGGGCTAAGTTGTAATCAGATATGTTTGCGCGGCCACAATGGCTGCCTGAGCTGTTTTTGCCTTGATGTTTCTTGCTTGGTCAATCGACATGAATGATAGGTCGAGATCTCGGATGAGTCCACTTCTTTCTACTTCACGTATGCTGCAGTCGAGATGTTTCCCTTCTTGGTGGTGCTCCTTCTGTTATGCTCCCTGCTCCTCGGGTAGAACTTAAATGTGCCCGTCGTAAGTTAGATTCATTGGCTAATCTCTTTCTTTCGTCGAGTTGCCTCTGCATCCTAAGTATATCTCTCATCTTATGATGGAGCCGATACTGGTATGCTAATAGATCCCCATGTGAAGCATCTGATGTCATCGAAACTGCTCCCGAAATTGCCTCCCTTGCTTTTTGCCATGCCGATGCTGGTAGCCGAAGAGTTTGCCTCTCTCCTCCATGCGATTCTCCGCCTCTTCCTTGGACTACACGGTTATATGCCATCTCTCCTCTGTTTGCGTGGTCCCCTTCATTGTCATGATTTCCTGCATTGTAATCTGATAAAATATCATTGGGGTCGAGGATAGGGTTATTGTTAGAATCGCGTGGTGTTGAGGTATTCCCGGTGCTGATGCACACTTGGTGACGTGTTATGCGTGGGACGATGACGTTATTTTCTACTTCAAAGGATTCACTAATAATGTTCTGAGATTGTAGTTCTGGATAGATCTTCGCCATCCTTTCTTCGAAGTCGACGTTTTCGCTGCTTTCTTCGGGTTCTAAATTTGCCGGGTTTGCTTCACGTGGTGGAGTTGACTGAGGACTTGATTTGAGGGAGAGATTACTATGAAGGCCATCAAGGTCCCCTAGATCCATCTCGATTTGCTCGCTTTCTTCGCCTACTTCGATCTGTGCTGTGGCGTCCATGGAAGATCCGACGGAAAATGCTGGTACCGCCGTAGGTTTAATTTTTTCCACCGATGGTTCTGATGTGATCGGGGTTGAAGGGTGCGATTCTTGTGGGTGCTCTACTTGGAAGTGGAAACTTCCGATGATTAGGTCGGATCCGCCGTTAAACTCGGTGGGTACTAGTACAGGGGTGGGCGAGTGTGGATCTGCTTTTGTTTGGTTGAAGATTGGTGGAGAGCGTTCCACCAAATCCGTGGTTCCAGCGTTCAGATTTCCCACAGACAGCGCCAATTGACGAGGGGTAACCTCGGCAATGTCCATGGTGAAGAACTTAGGGTTTCACGGAAAAGAGAACGCAGGGGATTTCGTCGAATGTCAGGAAAACAATGGAGTCAAAGTCGCCTAGAATTTGAGTAATCACACTATTACAAGTTGCCTAGGAGATTTTCTGGTACCCCCGCTTGGGCTTCTCCTGTCCTATATATAATAGGCCAGGTCTCAAAGCTGTATGAGGATAGGTTTTACATACGCGTTATTACAATACCAATACATTGTCGGTTCAGAGAATCTTTCCTAATAAAAAATCTTTGTCGGTTGCTTCCTTGGGAAATCATCTGAAATCTTCATGGGCTGTAAGCCTTTTACCCAGTATAGGGTAGCAAATCAAAAGTATCCGAGTAGTCATACCTATGTCACACCCCTTTATAATGTGAGACAAGGCCTCCAAAGAGGGGTCGGTCAATTCTTGATACGCTAAGTACTAGAGGGAGAGAAAGGCAAAATCACTTCATCTTCTTCCTCCTTTCGATACAGCTCAAGGAGCATTTATACTAGTTCAGTGATCATAATATAAGATCTAGAAGCAGGAGTAGAGGTTTTATCTCTCTAGGAGAGCCTCGAACCAGGGTATATCGTGTGTTCATGTGTGTTCTTCGTGTGCGGTATCCACCGCACCATCCCTCCCCGGATTCTGCTAGAGTCCATACAACGCCAACTTTAGCCTACCCATGGCATCTGCCATGACACCACCACGGTACCGAGGAGGGCGTGGAGGTGGACGAGGACGAGGCCGCGGCGCTTCCTAGGTCCAAGGCAGGGGAGACTAGTAGCCTCGTAAGAGCTATTCTTGGGCCGACATTGCCAATAACACATGTGTACATCACCTAGACACAAATGAGGGCTCTTCCCACATAAACACTAAGTCTCATTTTAATGACGACATCAAGAAAGACAAATCTGCTGGATACTGGGCCAAGCAAAGAAAAAGAAAAGAAAAATTCTGACAAGGATAAGAGTCCAAAGAAGATTCTGACATGGAAGAAGTGGATACCTCTAACCCCAAGTCAGATGGTAAGAAGGATTACCCAACCAAGAAAGACACTTATGTCTGCTTCCTTGGATCCCAGTCTGCCAAGGTCAAGAAGGCAATAATGCCTGAGCTTAATGCAATTGTTCCAACTGTCCCCCAATATCTGGATTAGTCGAAGGAGAAGATCACCTTTGATCGAAGAGATCATATGCCTAAGCCTCACAGGCAAGGAAAGTACGCTCTGGTCATTAATCCACTTATTGATGGCTATGAGTTTTCAAATACCCTCATGGACGGTGGCAGGAACATCAATATTCTCTATGTCAAAAAACTACACCGCATGAGGATATCAAAAGCCCAGCTGAATTATAAAAGTGTGGTTTTCCATGGAATTGCCCCCGGAAGGCAAGCACACTCTCTGGGAGAAATCACTCTAGACGTTTCCTTTGGAACGCCAGAGAACTATCGGACTAAATCACTATCTTTTAAAGTGGTACCGTTCAAGAACACATACCACACTATCTTCGGGCATCCGGCCTACTGGCAGCTTATGGCTCGACCCTGCTACATCTACAATATGATGAAACTTCTGGGTCCCAATGGTGACATCAGAATCAAGGAAGCCCGAAGAAAGAACGAGAGTACAAAGACGGAGCTGTCGCCTTCGCTAAAGCCGTACTTCACACCGAGGAGTACTAGGAAATCAAGAAGAACATGGACCTTTCCGAGATGCCCGCTATGAAGAAGGAGGTGCTGAAGCCGACTCTGCAATTAAAGGCATCAGAAGAGAAAGAGACAACACCACTAAAGGATGACGACCCCTCCAAGGTGACACAAATAGGCATAGGCTTAGATCCAGCAGGCCATAGAGAGTTTAACTACTCCCGTGGCTCCCATAGTAGATCTGGCTCAAGCATAGGCCGAGTTGGAGGAGACCTGGCAGAAGGTGCTTGAGGGATACAAGAAGTTATCTTTGGCATAGCAGACGTTGAACATCACCCTGTGTGAGTACAATGAGGCCAATAAGATTAACACGAGTCCAACTCGTCTAGATGGTGTAAAGAGTAGAGGAAAGAACCTCATCAATGAGATAGATAAAGAATGTTCTCCTAGGTCAGTGGTTTTGGGTGAACCACAGTCTATAGGTTTGCTGATGTATAGTACCCCGGCAAAGAACCTTAGAGCCACAGATGTGGAAGTAGCCGAGATACCTGCTTTATCTTGCGAAGCCCGGCAGAGGCAGCATGAAAGAATCATTGAGCTAGTGTGCATTGCGAATCAGTAGAATGAGGAGCTACTCAGGACTAACTCGGCAAGAGCAGGTGGCTCCCGCATCATTCATTCAGCTGGAGGCGCTCTTGCAAGATCAGTCAGGGCAGCATCATCACCTGGTGCAGGTCCAAGAAGAGACGAGGTTGCGACCTCTGGTACAAGGAACAAACAAATGGTGCCTTATGACCCGAAGTTGGCTGTGAAAGGCAAAGCAGTACAAGACAACGTTGGTCAAGGAAGTGTTGGCTAAGGTAATGGAAGTCAGGGGAATCTTGGCCAAGGTAATGCGAGTCAGGGAATGCTAGGCGTGGCAATGCCGGCCAGCATAACCCGAATCATCAAGGTCATTATTCGGCTGGAGGGGCGCAACACCAGCACCAAAACCCACCTCGCTAGCAGCAAAGTGTTGGACCAACTATGCAACACTAGTATGCTCAAGGCAAAGGCAAAGTAGTACAGGACAACGCTGGTAAAGGAAGTGTTGGCTAAGGTCATGTAAGTCAGGGGACTTGGCGAAGGTAATGCGAGTCAGGGAATTCTAGGCGTCGAAATGCTGGCCAGCATAACCTAAATTATCAAGGTCATTATTCTACTGGAGGGGCGCAACACCAGCACCAAAACCCACCTCGCTAGCAGCAAAGTGCTGGACTAGCTATGCAGCACCAGTATGCTCATCCGACATAGAACATATACAATGATGGTTATTCAGCTATGGCCAATGTCGGGTTTCCTAGGCCGGATCATCATATGATGGGGAATGCAATGGGATCTCGACTAGGAAGCAGAAATGTGCAGCCAGATGACGGAAGGTTGAAGTTAGACATAATTTATATGTTAGAATTGATGGAGGGACAAGGTCCTCTAGGTCCTGCATGTTTTGGACCTCAGACTATGAGGGAGCCACCTGTGCCCAACTTTCAGCTGGCCAGGGGGACAAAGACATATGACGACAGCACCAAGATGCAAGATTGGTTGATTGACTATGCCACTACTGTGGACATCACATAGGGCAATCTCATATGGGCAGTAAGATATGTTCCCCAGATACTGGAGAGACCAGCGAGAGTTTGGCTGAATAATCTACCGGTAGGAAGTATCAATTGCTGGCTAGATTTTGAAGAGATATTTATCAGCAACTTTACAAGTACTTACAAGAGGCCGAATAGGCCGCATCACCTGGCAATGTGTAAACAGAGGATGAATGAGACCGACCGAGAGTTTTTTGCTTGGTGGTGTACCCTGCGTAACTCATGTGAAGGAGTAATCAAGTCACAGGCGATTGCACGGTTTGAACAAGGGTGCCGACATGCAAGTGTGATGTGGCCAAGGCTATAGAGAGATATGCCAACTACGTTGATATAAACTATCAAAATTGCAGATTCGTATGCATTGTGTGATTCGACTCAGCCCTGCTTATGTTGGAAGAGCCGAATGAGGAGTATTACTCCCAGGACGGGGCTGGATCATCCCAAAGGAATGATTTCCGAGGTAAAATAAGAGATGAAAGGTCGGATTATCGGTATGGTTCGAATCAAGTTGCTGCTGTGAACCAAGATCAGCCGGGTGCTGGAGGTAGCTAGTGACATAAGAACAGTGGCTAGCAATGGAAACAGAAAACTGATGGAAAAAAGTGGAGTGTTGAGCAAAAGAAAAAGTGGAAGGAAAGGCCAAAGTATACTTATGAGTCTATGTTGGATCAGCCGTGTAAGTTTCACACGCCTAATCTGAGTAAACCAGTGAATCATACGACTCAGCAATGTGCATGGATAGAATATGCACTAGGTGACATGGGTCCACCTCAGGCGCCTCACTCGCCACATCTCATAGGGGGAAATGCTCATCAACTAGTTTTACCCCCGCCACCGCTGAGATATGAGAACCAAGAGAGAGATAAATTATGCATCAAGTAGGAAATCAGAACCAGGGGAACTACGGAAACCTTGGCCATGATGGCCAGAATGAATATAGAGAACACCACCAGAGTTATGTCGTATTCATGACAGAGGAAAATGATATGCAAAGTGTGCAGAGACGACATATGGAGGTCGACGCGGTTATGCCGGCTATGCCGAAGAATATGTATTGGTCGTTCTAGGAGATCACCTAGAGCATAAAGGATCATCCCAAGAGTATGTCGAGTCCTGGATCGTATGCTTTGGTGCTTCACCCAACTTTTGTCGGGACAAACATAAATGTCAAGTTCTCCAAAGTGCTCATTGACAATGGTAGAAGTATCAATATACTATACAAGGACACGATGTGCAAGTTGGGTATCTTAGAGAATATGCTCCAGGCGACTAAAACCACCTTCCATGGCATCATGCCGGGTTTTTCGTGTGAGGCGATTGGAAAGGTCCGAATATATGTGTTATTCAGCACAAGAGATAATTGTAGGACAGAAAATTTGTTGTTTGAGGTTGTGGATCTCGAGAGTTGTTACCATGAATTGCTTGGTAGGCTGACAATATCCAAGTTCATGGCCAGTACCCATATAAGCTACTTAAATATGAAGATACCAGGGCCCAATGGAGTCATCACTGTTGCGGGGGACTTTAGGCGCTCTATGGAGTGTGCCTCGGCCGGATCAAATCTGGCCGAGTCATTGGTGATAGCACACGAGAAGAAGAGGATTCACGATGTAGTGGCACTGGCTCAGTCGGCTCAGCTGAATATGCCGGCAATGAGTAACCCACGTGGGAGTGTATCTTTCCAGCCAACTAAGGACACCAAGAAAAATAGATGGATGAGAAATTCCCAGAGTGCACTGTCACCATTGGTGCTGGCCTGAATTACAAATAGGAAAGTGAGTTCATCATCTTGCTCTGTGAGAATCGGGACATTTTTGCCCGGCCCACTCAGGATTTGCAAGGTGTTCCGAGGGAGCTAGTTGAGCACCCTTTGTATGTTAGGCCTGATGCAAGGCCGGTGAAGCACCCTCTCTCCACCGCTTTGTCGAGGATAGGAGAAAAATCATAGGTGGTGAGATAGCTCGACTCCTTGCAGCCGAGTTTATTATGGAAGTGCTTCATTCGGATTGGCTCTCTAATCCGATTCTGGTGGAAAAGAAGAAGGATGATCTGAATGTTGATGTATTATGTCGAATGTGCATTGACTAAACCAATTTGAACAAAGCATTTCCAAAGGACCCATTTTGTTTACCTAGAATTGATCAAGTTATTGATTCGACGATGGGTTGTGAACTTTTATCATTTGTAGATGCGTATTCTGGTTTCCACGAGATACCATTAAACCCGGATGATCAATTGAAAACTGCCTTTATTACCCTGTATGGAGCTTATTGCTATCGCACCATGCTATTCGGCTTACGTAATGCAGGTGCAACATATCAAAGGTGCATGCAAAAATGCTTGCATGACCAAATTGGGAAAATGTACAAGTATATGTTGATGATGTGGTAATTAAAACTAAGGAGAGTCATACTCTCCTAGAATATATGAGGCAAACGTTTGCAAACTTAAGAATATTCGAATGAATCTTAACACGGAAAAATGTACCTTCGATGTCCCGGCCAGAAAGTTACTCGATTCCCTCGTGTCAATCCGAGGTATCGAACCTAATCTGACTAAAATCAGTGCTATTGAGCGTATGGAATTGTCGAAGTGTCTTAACGATTCCCAGAAGTTTACGGGCTGTTTGGCATCGTTGAGTCACTTCGTCAGTCGGTTGTGGGAAAAGGTACTACCTTTATACCAACTAATGAAAAAGTCGGATAATTTCATTTGGACACTGCAGGCAGATAGTGCATTCCATGACTTAAAAAGATGTTATCCTCTGCACCAATGTTAGCCTCGCCACTATCCGATGAGCCAATGTTGCTCTACATAGTAGCGACCAACCGAGTCGTATGTGTCATGATAGTGGTGGAGCATGACGAGGAGCGTAAGTCGGTGCAGAGGCATGTTTATTACCTAAGTGAAGTACTTTCCGCGTCAAAACAAATTACCCACATTATCAAAAGATGGCATATGGCGTCTATATGGCGGCCAAGAAGCTTAAGAAATATTTTGAGGGACCAATATCTGAGATAATGGGTCATAAAGATGCTATAAGGGTGATATGTGAAGCACCAATATCTGAGATAATGGGTCATAAATATGCTAGCTACCGAGTTTCCAAATGGGATAGCGAGTTAGCTCCATCTACCCTGCAATACAATAGGAGAGATGCTATAAAGTCATGGGCATTGGTTGAATTTTTCGTCGATTGGGCTGAAATGCAATATGAGACGCCCTTGACGGACTCGAACTATTGGAGAATGCATTTTAACTGGTCAAAACTGAAAATCGGATTAGGTGCTGGGATAGTCCACACCTCGCCCAAAAGGATCAATTAAGATATGAGCTGCAATTCATTTTAGAGCATCAAACAACATAGTCGAGTATGAGGCACTTGTGCATGGGATCAAGGAAGCAAAGGAGATTGTGATACGCTAGTTTCAATGCTTTGGTGATTCAGATCTAGTAGTGCAACAAGTTTCGAGTCATTGGGATGCCCTTGACTCAAATATGGCCTTGTATAGATTTCACGTTTAGAAAATCAGTGGGTACTTCGAAGGATGTCAATTCCATCATGTACCACGTGCTAAAAATGAAGCAACTAACATGTTATCGAAACTTGGTTCATCCAAATAGTCAATCCCGCTGGGAATAGCTCTCGAGCACCTCTGGAAACCATCCATTAACCCATCACCAGAATCCGAGTCAATCCATATCCCGGCAAATCCGAGGTCAGAGGTTGTCCCAATGGATATTGATTGGGGGAGTGTTTCGAGTAACTCAAGGGCTGCTTTGGCAAACCCGGGGACTTCCTCGCAAAACCTGGGGACTGTTCAGCAAAATCCAGCAGAAGTTATGTCGGCAGACCTGATGAAACTTGATGAAGTTATTTTCCCGACCCGTGCTGTACCACCACGAGGGCAACCAATTTTGTGCTTTTTGAGAGATGGGAATTTGCCAAGTGATGAGGTTTTCTCCAGACAAGTTCAGAGAAGGGCGAAAGTCAATACCGTAATAAATGGTGAGTTATATAAGAGGAGTGTTACTAATGTCCTCCAACGATGTGTTAATCCGGTAGAGGAGCAGGAAATTGTCAACACCCAGATTTTTAATCCCAGATGCCTGTTATGCCATACATCGCAATCCCAGGATTACCATTTTTGCGAGACATAACAAATTGGATATCACAGTACATCATCCATTACACAAATAAAGGATCTCATGATCCAGTCTTAATACAAAGAAGCAACGAAAATATAAGCGTAGCGGTGGGCTCCGTCTTCAGTGTCACAGGCAATGCTGATGATGGGAGATGATCCTAGTTGTCGTAGCCGTCCTGCTGTCCTTCCTCCTGGTAGTCCTCCTCATAGTCTGGCCACGGGAATATCTAGGGACAAAGCCAAGAGTACTCTTTAAGTACTCGCAAACTATCATTAAAAAGTAAGGTAGTTCTAGTAGGAATGCTAAGCTCTAAGTTTATTTGCAAAAGCTAGATTTTAACTTAAGCTGAGTTCAAAAACAAAGAAAGCTAAAATAAGGTTCTAAATCACTTAAGTTGGGAACTTAGTTTTCATAGTCACAACCCTGTTGTGGTCAAGTCAAAGTCACAATTCATTTCACAAGTCATTTTGAAAACATATGATGACGAAACAATATGGCCATTCCAACTGTGCATGACCACAGATGCGGATATTCGAATAGTTTGACACTCTGCAGGGGTGGTACACTTTCACCACAAAATTTGATACAGCTGTCAGGGATAACCCTAAATCATCATACTTATTATGCGGATATTCAATCATAACCTATCCTTTACACACTCTAGTATAAGCACCTCTCCTATGAGCTTGGCCTCCCAGCCATGGCCATCTGCCATCCTGAGCACTGCATAGGTGGACATCATCAAGAGGTAGCCTCAGCTCAAACCATGACCATCTGTCATCTTAGGCACTACATAGGTGGACAACATTGAGAGGTAGCCTCAACTCCAACCTCTCTCGCGAGGGAACTAATACTAATGCATATAAACTTCCGGCTCAGCCTTACCCAATTCAGGTATTGTGGTTGTACGGTAAAATTGGAATGGTATCGCATCCGAACCCAACCATCCGTTTTTATAAAGGGCTACGGCTCATGCCTCAACATTTTCATCATCATAAACCTTTTGTGTTTCTCAACCCATGTCAAAACATCTCAATAGAATGACTCATCATTCCAAGGTTTTCATAAGCATTTTCACCAAGTATTCCCATCTAAGGTGATCAAGTTTTATGCTTAGCACTAGCCACTAAGTTAAGAGAGTTCACTAATGAGGGATGCTAATCTCAATCTCATGCCATAGAATGACATCTAGTATAGGCCTAGTTTTATACTCTTTATGCTATCTATACTATCTTTCCAAAATCTCATAAAGCAATACTAAAAGTAAAGAAACTTTGGTAAAGCAAAAAGTAAAGCTTGCAAGTAAAACATGGGATGGGTATAAATCAAAATGTATAACCAAGCTTGCCTAATGCATCTTGCTTAGGTCATCTTGTATAATTCTAGCTTGCCAATAATAGCTTGCCTTGGTTGGTGCAGTGATTGAAATTCTCCTCTTCTTCTTTGGGGTAGAACTCCTCCTCCTCGTAGACTTGGTCGGTACTATCGTCTATAAATGAATAGGGGTACACAATCACCAAACAATACTTAACTAAGTCTATTTATCACACTAAGGCACACACTTGATGATCTAGCATCATCACACTCATCACAAGATTTAAAGAACTAGTTTCATTTAGTTTATTTAAGAAAAGTAATTTCTACTCATTGAGATTAATTAATATTTAATATTCTCCAAATAGAATATGGGATCATGTGGACACATGTCATCACCACATATTCTAATACATGGGAATGTGATTTAAAAGGGTTGGTCACATTTTGTAAAGTTTAAGATTATTACTTAATAGATTTAAAGTGACTAGCAATGCCCTAATAGCATTCTTTTGGTACTAGTCCAATGGCACTGCAGGCAAACCTAGATATTTTTACATATTCAGATAGGTATCATCAAATATGATTTTTGAGAGTTGGAATCAACTCAAAAGCTATCATGGTTGATTTTTGAAAAATGTTTGAATCTAGAAATGTCTCTATCTTGTTATTTTTGCTATAGATTATATCTAACTCCAAATGATTTAAATCAAATGGGCTTGGATAGATATTTTAATTACCTTTCTAGCAAAATTTGAATCATGCATTTTTGTTAAGTGAAACTCTCTGAATGGTTTTTTGAATCTAGGCATAGAATAGGATTTCAATTTAAAATGGAAAATACTAATTTGAATCTGTGGGCTAGCGCGGGAAAGGAAATGGGCCGGCCTAGCTACACTGCGCGGGCGCAGTGGGCTACTAACATGGGGGTCCCATGCGTCAGCGACTCCATCTAAGCGAACCGGTATCTATCAATCCTAGCCTTACGATTAGAACTAGATCTACGGATGTGGTTCGTCGTCTCCGGTGAATAGCTCCGGCGAGAATGAACCCTAACACGGCACGGTGGGGGTACGTGAGGGCTCACCAGGGCTCCAGCTAGACGTGGCGATGGGGGCGATCGATCTGGTAGACGGTGGCGGTTCGAGGCATGGTCGCAATAGCTCCTGGGGCGGCTCCAATCGACGTCACCTTTTCTCCTCTGTAGTGACAAACTCTGGCGAAATTCTGGTGGACTGAGGCTCGCCTTGCTCCAGGGAGAGGTCGGTGTTGCTGGGAGTGAGGGGAATGGAATGGTGTGAGGGATGAGGCTGGAGGTGGCCTCTATTTATACACCGGTGAGAGGGGCAATGCGGCATGGTCGGGCTCCATCGGCGACGCGTCTACAGGATGCTATCAGCATGGCTGCGAGCGGTGGTCGACGTAGTGCTCCCCAGTGGTCTTCTCTGGCTTAAAGGAGTGGAAAGGGGCGGTCGCATTTGGTCGGGAGCGTCCGCGCTCTGGGCGGACACAGCGGGTGCTCGATGCGGCGGATGGTGGCTACTGGTCGCGCGGCGGCGAAAGGGCATGTCTAGGCGGCTGCTGGGGTCGTGGCGGAGTAGTGTGCACAAGCTATGGTCGAGGTGCGGTCTGTGCTAGATGGCCGGGCGCGGCGCTCTAGCACGTGCTTGCCATGGCACGAACGCTCTGGTCATGGCGTTTCTGGGGTGGTCCACTGCATGTCTTCGATCATGGGGTGGACAGGGGCGGCGGTGTGAGCTTGGCTACCTCCCAGACATCATGTGTGAGCTTGGCTTGGTCTGCTGCGAGTGGCCCATGGTCGGCCGGCATGGGGGTGCTTGGGTTTCAAAGCACTGGTGCATACAGCAAGAATTAGTGGATCAACTACACTGGTTGGGATTGGGGGAGACCAAGGGAGAGTAATGTGGCATTTGATTTGAATGCTCACTGTTTCAAATAGTGAAATTAGGCCAAAATTTTATTTTTGTTGTAAGTGTCTGATGAAATGGCCAAAAGTAATAAAGTTTCAAATTTTGGAATGATTTTTGGTGAGTGATCTGCACTCATGCATGAGAGTCTCTGGTTGCTTGGGTTTGGCAAGGTGAATTGATTTGAGTGGTTTTTGAAAAAGTGTGATCTTACCATATGAACTAGTTTCAATTTGTCAATGTCTTTTAAATGGACTTGTATATTGTTTCTGTTGAACTGCATAGTGGGCCTTAGTTCACTTTTACTTCTCTAGCAATGGGTGCAAAGAAGTGGAATTTTTTCTGTTAGAAATCTTCTTCTAGGAACACCCATAGTTTCCTAGTGGTTAACTTTGGTCAAAATGACCATTTGATCTCTTTATTCTTATTTGATTTATTTTTATTTGGATCTTGTTTGTAAATGGTCTAGATGATGTGATATTCACCTTTAAACCAATACATAACATTTAGAACAATCAAGCATGGCATATACACACAATTCTATACTAATGCAAACACACATGCATTCATATGTCTTTTCTTTAATAAAAGTTTTTGTTAACCCTAAATTGGGTGACTTGAACTTTGATAACCTTGATTAAACTTTTGGGATGTTAAAGAAATCCTTCAGGATATCCATTAGGGCGAATGTGGGCATCATGCCTCATCCAGAGCCTTAGTCGCTAAACCTTTTCGGCATGGATTTTACTGGCCTAGTGCCTTGCAAGAAGTTGAGGACTTAGTGAGTAAATTCAATGATTGTCAGAGGTATTCGAGTATATACCTATCAAAACTATACCTATCACTTCGACATTGCAGTATGGAGTTTAGACATGGTTGGGCAATTTAAGCCAGACCGTGGCAACATGACTGATAGCTTGGTCATGGTTGATAAGTTTACAAAGTGGATTGAGGTCAAGACAATAAGAAAACACTACAAGAAAAGTTCCCATCCGCAACAATGTGGCCCGACAGTCGTTGTGAAGGCACGTCTTTCGCGATGAATTTGTTGGCTTAACCATGGTCGATGGAAAACATTTTTTCTGGTTTCGTGGCCCTCTACTATGGTGAAACCGCTAAAAACGTGGAGGAAGCTAGGCCAGCGCATAGCAGAAGCAAGATTTTGGGTTCCTCACTCGATGATGGCTCGCCGAAGTCTTTTTAGGCATGTTGGTCCCGGACGTCAGCGTCTCTAGCAGAGCATACTTCTCGGTCGTGCCTCCCTAATTTGAACTCAATAACATTGTTCGATGCGTCTACCATTTAGTTAGGCTTCTGGGACCCACATGTCAGCCTCTCATTAGAAGAATCGTGTGTATGATGGAATTTTTTTCCTTCACTCGTGCTACCATGCTCCAAACTTGAGAGTGTTGCTCGATGCATCTACCTTTTGATCAGGCTGCTGGGGCCCATATGTTATCCTCTCATTAGAAGAAACATGTGTATGATGGAATTTTTACCTTCCCACACGCTACCCTGTTCCAAACTTGATAGCGCTGCTCGATGCATCTACCATTTAATTAACCTCCTGGGCCCCACATGTCATCCTCTCATTAGAAGAAACATGTGAATGATAAAAAAATTTCCCTCGGTCGCACCTTCGTGTTCCAAACTTGATAGCGTTGCTCACTACATTATCCGCTTATACAGGCTAGACTTTTTTCCTTTGCTCATGCCTCCCCTGTGGGGCCCCCGGATTAAACCTCCGAGAATCCCTATTATGCATACAACCACGATCCCATGATCAGTTAGTCGTGGCACATAACCGAAAAGTATCAAAGTAGTCATCAAATACATAACGAATACCTGCCATACCTTATTTGCCATTAGGGCTACCTCAATCAACATCAGCGGAACTTCATCAAGCGTAGAGCCCGAGCCATGCCTTAACCTATAGGCAACTGACTAGGAGAATGTCCTAGCTTGCATAATCATCAACTCCACCTTCCTCTTGATATCTGACCAAGCTAATAGCCAGGGACAATGCCAGTGAGTACTTCGAATGTACTCGCAAACCACCTTAAGATAACAAGAATAACAAGAGGATATGCATTATGGCTATGGTAGTAGGAGGGCTCCAAGAGAGGTTCTTTTCTAAATTAGTTTCTCTTGTAGATATAGCATCTACATATCTTTGTTGAAAATTTTTGTAAAACATTTTGGAAAAGGTTTTGAAAAGTTTTCGAAAACATTAGGACTGGGTCACCCAATTGTTCCCTTCTCCCGGTCGTCCCACGACATAACTCCTTTCATTCCTTTCTGACCATCCCATGGTCAGAACAGGTATCCTTTCCGACCATCCCATGGTCAAAACATTTCAAAGCCATTTCTTTTCCGAAATCCTTTTTGAAAACAAAACTAGCACCGCTCTACAGAAGTTTCTCCAACCCGTCCATAACCACGGACACGGCTATTCGAATAGATTTACACTCTGCAGAGGTTGTACACTTTACCCACACCATCCGGGTACACTACCCTGATCGACACGGATCGTGGGTCGAGTAACCGACCAAGACTCTCCGGATGCCCACTCCAATATAAGTGCCTACCTATGAGTGTTATTCCCCTCAAAACCGGGACGTCGGGTACCGAGGACCAAGCAGAGCGCTTTTTCCACTTTTCGAGTGTGCGCTTTCAATGAGGATAGTAACGCGTGGAGGCCAGCAGACCCTTCATTCCTTCTCCCGGTCGATGTCCCACATGGACCGTTTGTCCAGAGAAGGCCCACCCTCCAGGGATCGCAATCCTCTGTAGTAGTTGCGAGGCAGCTTATACCAGAATGGACAAACATCAAATCAAGCCCTGTCCCATTCTAGAGTAATGTGGTTGCACAGGGTTAAGTTGTTATAGCTAAACCGCAAAGAACCGGGTGCGTTTTCGTAAACTTTTTCCTCCATCTTTCCTTCAGCATTTTGTAAAACAAAACCTTTTTATTTCTCAACATCTCTTGGGAGGTCCCACCTCACCAAGGTTTTATCATAAAACATTTGGTAAAACTTTTTTCGGGGTCTTCCCATCCTCTAGTTTTGCTTCGGCTAACATGGGGTCTCCAAAGGGGTATGGTGTAATACACCATCTATTCCACTACAGACAAATAGGTATCCTCAAGGGGGTTGTACTTAGTAGTACCATTGAGTAATGGTTTGGAGGAGCCAAGCCACTACCAGATATACATCAGCACATAGTAAACAATGTAGTTTTTAATAAACAGAAGATAAAACATGCATAAGTAAAACAGTAGGACAAGGCTTATGAGAAAGAATGGTGGCTTGCCTGATGATCAGAAGTATGGCAATATGTCCTTGGACTTCATCTAAGAATACCCATAATAACCAATAATAATAAGATCCCTTCTTCTCGGCGTCAATACAAGCGCAACTATCATCGTCATCAAGTATACATGCAAACAAGCAAGACCACAGTCAAAACAAGGCATACAAACATCAATGCATACAGAAAGCAATGAACAATACAAGTTTACAAATTAGTAGGTCTTAGGGAGAATGGATTAATGAGATTGGCCTTGTCTTGGAAATATGGAAGAAAATCCCTTAGGATTTATAGTCTAGGAATTACCTAAGAGGGGTTTCGAACCAAGGATATAATTTGTGTGATACCGTTGTGTAAAAGTGATACCCATAGATAGGAGTTGATAGAATGAAACCAACAAAAGTGGTTTCTCTATTTTATCATTACCAAAGATTTATAGTGATTTTTATAGTGAATAAGACTCTAGTTTTAGGAAATAATTCACAGAGAAGTTCTGGATCTCCAAAAATTATTTCCTTGGATGGTTAGGTAGGGATTGATGTACTTGTTCACTGAGAGTTGGAATCAAGTCAATATAATGACTAGAATGCCCTCGGGAAATTCCCAAAGGCAGTTCTGTAGCTGTTTTGTCTTTTCACCAAATTAAATCTACAGAAGCTTTTGATTTGATTCCATGGACTCATTGTAGGTATTTAGTATACCTTGCTGCAGAAATTGGAATCAACCTTTTTGGAGTTGTGGAACTACTATGATGATTTATCTAGGGATAACACTATGGACATAAACGTTTAATTCATTAGAAATCCTGAGAAGCTCAATAAATCTTGGTCTCCTGGATATTTATTAGTATTTAGTGTACCACACCAAGGGGAGGTTGATTTAGGTCAACACCCATGTTGGTGTGACCTCAGAAATTTTCTAAAGTCATATCTGCATTGTTTTTGTTATTTTTACTACAGGAGAACAAATGATCCACTTGGCATGAGGCCAATTCCATGAGATATGTACATGCAACGCCTACCAGATACAATTAGATTTACCCAAATTGGATTTACCAAACTCCCTAAAAGATTTATTTAGTGAAAATGACATTTAGTGGTATTTTAATTATCAGAAAAGAACAAAAGTTCTTTTGGGAAAAACAGAGGTACTGCATGTTTAAGAGAACCTTCTTAACCATTAGGAATTTTAGATCTAGGCATTTGGAAGCATTTTCCATTTTTATTTTGAAATAAACCAAACAAGGGAACTGCAGCTCTGGTGGAAAAGATTAAAAAGGAAAATGGTAGATGGGCTGGTTTTCCAGGTGGAAATGGGCCACCGGGGAGGATTCGGCCCAGCCGGCACTAGCTCGCGCGGGAGCCCGTTTGAACAGCTGGCGGCCGTGTCCCGCTGTTCAGAGACCGCGGGAGGCCGAACAGGTATTGAGCGTGGAGGGCCGTTCGACCAAGTACGGAATGACGACCCCAGCTCTTTGTCCTCCTTAGGACCGGCGACGGACAGAGGAAACCCTAGTCAGCACGGGTCAAGGTTAGTTGTAGAGGAGTGAGGAGGTTCCGGGAATACAACATGCAGGGGTAGGAGAAGGGAGGTGGAGGAGCTATGCTCGAAGTATTGCCATGGCCGAGAGGTTTATTCTCTTCCTCTCTCGAGCAGGGCAGAGCAAGGGAGAGGGAGAGGAGGCTCTGGGAAGGCAGGTGGGAGTGTGGGGAGGAAAATGAGCCAGAGAGGGGAGATGGGGTGGCCTTTGGCCTATTTAACGGAGAGGGAGTAGTCCCTCATGGACTTGGTCCATTCGGCATGGGAGGGAGGAGAGAAACCAGGGGGAGAGGATGTTGTGTGCAGGGAGGGTGGTATCTAGTCGGGCTACAGGTCAGAGTGGAGCAGGGGCAGCTGTTGCAAAGCTTTGAGGGCAAGGAAAAAGGGGTTGTCTTGTGTCTCCATCATGGAGAAGCACTAGAGACAAGAGGTGTAAGCTGCTATAGTGATGCTACAGTGTGGGCATGACTAGAGGAGGTGGAGTTACTGTGGAGAAGTGTTAGGAAAGCTTTGATGGGGTTTGGAGGTAATTTGCATAGTTTGCTAGATTTGATCAAATGGTGCTTGTGAAGGAAGTTCAAAAATTTGCATAGGACAAGGTGGGAAGATGGTACTGGTAGATAGATGAGTTCAAGGTAGATACCCAGGAATTATTTGTGTTTTTTTTCAGAGGATTTTAATTCCACTTAATATTATTTATTCAATAAGTACAGAAGTAGTTTCTAGAAGTTCATTTGATAAATTTGTATTGGACAAGTTGAGTTTTTGAGTTGAGATGGTCCCAAATGTGGAGACACACTTACGGGAATTTTCCCAAGATTTATTGGAAGATAAAAGTATTTAAAATGATTATTATTCCAGTTCACCCATTTAAGAAAATAGGAAAAAAGAAATAATAAGGCTCTTCAAAAATATTTATTTTTGAAGTGGGAAGTTGGGGTATAATATGTGGTCCTCAGTTGAGCCAAAAGTTTGGGAAGTGTTTTGGCAAAAACCAAACTTTCCTTTATGGAAGTGGTTTTGAAGGTTTTGCCTATTAAGGAAATTAAATAGTTTTGGTCCATAATAAATATGGATAATTATTGATAAATCTTGATGATTAAGGTAGATGATGTGGTCAAGGTGTAACAAGCATTTTCAACCTTGGGATTGGAGAATCCAAGTTAATTTTTGGTGAAAACTAGATATTTAAGGATCTTGGGTAAGATTGTTTTCATGCCACAAAAACCTTGTTGGATCTTGGAGCTCAAAGCTCCCCTTGGGTCAGGGGATAGATGGATGGATAGAACAAGTGATTTACATCAACATGGTACAGAAGTTTGGGCTTGATCATGCTTGAGCTCTCCAAGGATTTTTTCCAAACTTTGAATAAAAACAAGCCTGCCAAAGCAGATTATCAACTAGCCTTGAAAAACTTGTGGGCTTAAGGGTCACAAAGATCCACTTGGAACAAGTGAAGTAGGTATTGTTAGACCTATATTAGTAGAACACAACAATTCAAATAGTTGGTCCAGGGGAGGTTGTATGGTGGTGTCAGCTTCTATCAAAGTAGGCATGTTGACTAAATTTGCAGGAATATTTATTTTCTTGCCTGCAAAACCATCAAGAACAAGTGGGTAAGAGGATGATATAACCAAGGGAAATAGTGGTCCTTGTTAGTCTTAGGATGGTTAACAAGGTGGTTCAAGTGCATTACCAATAATACACAAGGGTTGGGAAAAGGAGGCATTCAAAAAGGTGATGTTGGAAATAGTTTTCCAGACAGCCAAATTTGGCAGACTTAGGGTTTTTGACTAGAATGTGGGTGGTGATGATTTTGATGGGTCGCAAGGTACCAAAGCACCATCAAGTGGATGATGTTGAAGGGTAGATTGAGTAGAAGGGATCCATGCTTGATACTGGTCTTCATTGACTTGGAAACTTCTAGAATGGATCACTGCGGAATTGATCTGGTTAAGGGTTTTAGATAATCACCTGGTGGCTAGAGATTAGATCCAGATTTGTATTCTTGCTTCGGGTGTGGTGATTGGGATAACCTCTTTATCCTAGTGATGAGCTCCTAGAGTAGCTCATACTATCTCCTAAGCAGAAAAATCAAGCAGCAGATCAAGGCAACTCAACTTATAAACTAAGCAAACCTACTACTAGGGTTACCATCAAGCCTAGCTTGAGGTAAGGATGGGTATTTTGAAAAGGTTGTGGTTGGAGTCAGGTGAGAGTCCTTGGTATCTCTACCAAGGGTAGAATTCAAAATCTTTTAAGAAGAGGTTTTGGGAAACCTAGAGATAAGATTAGTTGAAGGTTCTTTCATGAAAACATAAGGAGGTTATAGCTCTCCATAGTTTTGTCAATGGAAGCTACTAAACTAGTTTTGGGTTACACCAGCATCTTGGCTCATGTTTTGAAATGCCAGAACATTTGAGAATATATAAAATGAGCCAGGATAGTTTTGTTAAATAGCTTTTTGACAACAGATGTTGAGGTAAGAAGTATATCATCTAATACACTTTAATATGCATAAGCACAGACAATCAACAAGCAAACACTGCAACACTTAACAAGAAAAGTTTTTGTTCCCCCTGATTTTTGCATTCTGGACAACTAATCAGGGTTGCTGAAATTGGGATGTTACAGACCTTTCCCCCTTAAAAGAATCTTGTCCCGAGATTCAGGAGAGTAGGGTTAGGGGATTTTGAGTCAAGGTTAGCGCTACTGGTTTCAAGCGTACTATCTTATAGACTCCATCTCTGGGAGTGACTACTTTGTCGGGAAGTTGAGCTTCAGTCTTCCGGGATGCATGAAAAGTTGAGCAGAGTCCAGTTCCGATTGTGAGGGATGACCTTCTTTTCTTTCCGGGCTCTATATGTCGAGGGCTTAAACTGGGCAGACTATCTCGATGCTGAACTTCACGGGGTACTCATCGGAGGATAGAATCTGCAGATGGGAGCACCTCTGTCTAAGGGTCCACAACTCTTCCTTAGGGTCGTAGCGTATCTTAATTAACGATGTTAGGGTCGGGACTCCTGAGTTTGCTCGGCGAGGGTTTACCCTATTTTTGTGGATAAGACGCAGTCTTTCCCCCTTAGGATTACACTAGGGTAGAATTCTAGGAGTGGTAGTAAGCCTTACTTCTTGAAGTCATTGGATGAAGTTTGGAGGACTGTCGTCCATCTTTCTCCTAGATTCGAGATCTTCAGATGGTGCCCACGAAGCTATGTCTTACGGGGCTTATATATACTACTCGTATTTGTACTTGGCCTATAGGAGTCGTTGGAGTCTCACGTCTTCCAAGCAATTTGAATTGAGCGGTTAGCGATCCTGTGGCCCTTCCGGTGGGTCTTCTGCTGAAACGGCGGAGGGACTTCGTAGGATCTTCAGTTAGTTTCTCCTCTGATAACTCCCGGGTTTTTGTTTGGAGGGAAGGCGTCCAATTCTGGAGGTCTTCTGGAGTATCCGCGGGTAGACAGTCTTCTGATGATTGAGTGGAAAGACATAGTCTTTCCACTTTGGAGCTTCACTAAGTGGATTTAGGAGTGGTGCGAACCTTCTATCTAGGAGTGCTACCCGGCGGTTAGCAGAAAGTTGTCTTCTTTCGGGGTCTTGATTGGAGTCTTCGATTGACGCCCTATTCTCGCAAACCTTGGTGGGGGGGTGGTTCCCTAACGAAGCCTTCTGGAGTTAGCTCTAGGAGGGTTAGTATTTAGCAAGGCTTGTTGTTAGATCTTCAGTCAGTGTAGAGGCAGTTAGCGTCGAGTAAGCAGTCTTCATGCTTCCTAATCATCTTACTTCAGGGGTGGTTCTGACCTTCTAGGGAGGATCATTCCGTTAGTTTGGGTAGGGTCGACTAGATTAGTTAGTCTCCTGAGGCGGTCATAAGTTCTAATACACTGAAGGTTAGTGTGGTTAGGTCTTCACTTCTTGTCTTGGTTGACTTATCGGGGGGTTTCCTGTGGATATTGAGGATCCTTCGGTGATCGAATTCCGGCTTCAACGGGATTCTTGCTATAGTAGACTGAGGAACAAGGGAGTGTGGGGCTGTTGACGAGTCTTGTGAGCTGAGTTGGACGAGATATGTCATCCTGCTGAGTTGAAATCTTCGAGTTGATTCTGACTTGACGATGTCGAACTCCTGGTTCTTGCGATGCCTTTCCTCTCATATACTCTCGAGGTTAGTCTGGGTCTCATTACCGACGGCTAACACAGGGGTTTCCTGAGTTACTCTGTGGGGTTAACGCTCATCGAGTCACATTTCTAAGGAGGTCAAGGCAAACTAGACCATACAAGCAAGGCGAACAGAGCGAGGGAATCGCAATGTCCTTGGCAGACAACACACATCAAGCAACACGCACTTAGGCAAGCAAACACGGTCAACTATAGGGACCAGGGAGTTAACTTCTCGCGAGGTAGGGAAATCCTATTCTTAGGACTACTGACCCTAGATATCGTCCTTCTTCAAGTCGGAGTCACTATCTTGAAGATGAAGCCTTCATCGTATCTTGGATGCTTCTTGATAGTGCAACACCCGATGTCTTCTGATTAGGGGGATTCCGCTGGTAGAGCGATATTGTAGTCTCCTTGTGTTTGCTGGTAGTTTCTTCTATCCATCTCGTCCTCAACGTCTTTAACGGGTTCTAGGTCCTAGTTATTTTAAATCTGTAGGTTTGAAGGTTGGACGAGAGTTAGAGGGAAACCATTTTTGAAAGCATTTAATTAGAGTAAGAGAAGAAGTATAACTTTATGAAACTCATTGAGAAACTAGTTTTCGAAAGCCGGGGTGTTCAAAATATGGTTCCTATCTAGCGACCATGCTAACTAAGGTTCTCCTACAGTCAGGATGGCTCTGATACCAAGTCTGTGGGTCCCCTGGATTAAACCTCCGAGAATCCCTGTTATGCATACAACCACGATCCCATGATCAGTTAGTCGTGGCACATAACTGACAAGTATCAAAGTAGTCATCCAATACATAACGAATACCTGCCATACCTTATTTGCCATTAGGGCTACCTCGATCAACATCAGTGGAACTTCATCAAGCTTAGAGCCCGAGCCATGCCTTATCCTACACGCAACTGACTGGGAGAACGTCCTAGCTTGCATAATCATCAACTCCACCTTCCTCCTTATATCTCACCAAGTTAATAGCCAGGGACAATGCCAGTGAGTACTTCGAATATACTCGCAAACCACCTTAAGATAACAAGAATAACAAGAGGATATACATTATGGCTATGGTAGTAGGAGGGCTCCAAGAGAGGTTCTTTTCTAAATTAGGTTCTCTTGTAGATATAGCATCTACATATCTTTGTTGAAAACTTTTGTAAAACATTTTGGAAACTGTTTTGAAAAGTTTTCGAAAACATTAGGACTGGGTCACCCAATTGTTCCCTTCTCCCGGTCGTCCCACGACCAAACTCCTCTCGTTCCTTTCTGACCATCCCATGGTTAAAACAGGTATCCTTTCTGACCATCCCATGGTCAAAACATTTCAAAGCCATTTCTTTTCTGAAATCCTTTTTGAAAACAAAACCAGCACTGCTCTATAGAAGTTTGTCCAACCCGTCCATAACCGCGGACACGGCTATTCGAATAGATTTACACTCTGCAGAGGTTGTACACTATACCCACACTATCCGGGTACACTACCATGATCTACACCGATCGTGGGTCAAGTAACCGATCAAGACTCTCCGGGTGCCCACTCCAATATAAGTGCCTACCCTATGAGTGTTATTCCCCTCAAAACTGGGACGTCGGGTACCGAGGACCAACTGGAGCGCTTTTTCCACTTTTTGAGTGTGCGCTTTCAATGAGGGGCTCATAGTAACGCGTAGAGGCCAGCAGACCCTTCGTTCCTTCTCCCGGTCGATGTCCCACATGGACCGTTTGTCCAGAGAAGGCCCACCCTCCAGGGATCGCAATCCCCTGTAGTAGTTGCGAGGCAGCTTATACCAGAATGGACAAACATCAAATCAAGCCCTGTCCCATTCCAGAGTAATGTCGTTGCATAGGGTTAAGTTGTTATAGCTAAACTACAAAGAACTGGGTGCGTTTTCGTAAACTTTTTCCTCCATCATTCCTTCAGCATTTTGTAAAACAAAACTTTTTTCTTTCTCAACATCACTTAGGAGGTCCCACCTCACCAAGGTTTTATCATAAAACATTTGGTAAAACCTTTTCCAAGGTCTTCCCATCCTCTAGTTTTGCTTCGGCTAAAACGGGGTGTCCAAAGGGGTACGGTGTAATACACCATCTATACCACTACAGACAAATAAGTATCCTCAAGGGGGTTGTACTTAGTAGTACCATTGAGTAATGGTTTGGAGGAGCCAAGCCACTACCACATATACATCACCACATAGTAAACAATGCAGTTTTTAATAAACAGAAGATAAAACATGCATAAGTAAAATAGTAGGACAAGGCTTATGAGCAAGAAGGTGGCTTGCCTGATGATCATCAATATGGCAATATGTCCCTGGACTTCATCTTAGAATACCCATAATAACCAATAATAATAAGATCCCTTCTTCTCGGCGTCAATACAAGCGCAACTATCGTCGTCATCAAGTATACATGCAAACAAGAAAGGCCACAATCAAAACAAGGCATACAAAAATCAATGCATACAGCAAGCAATGAACAATACAAGTTTACAAATTAGTAGGACTTAGGGATAATGGATTAATGAGATTGGCCTTGTCTTGGAAATATGGAAGAAAATCCCTTAGGATTTATAGTCTAGGAATTACCTAAGAGGGGTTTTGGACCAAGGACATAATCTGTATGATACCATTGTGTAAAAGTGATACCCACATATATGAGTTGATAGAATTAAACCAACAATAGTGGTTTCACTATTTTACCATTTACCAAAGATTTATAGTGATTTTTATAGTGAATAAGACTCTAGTTTTAGGAAACAATTCACCAGAGAAGTTCTGGAGCTCCAAAAATTATTTCCTTGGATGGTTAGGTAGGGATGGATGTACTTGTTCACTGAAAGTTGGAATAAAGTCAATATAATTACAAGAATGCCCTCAGGAAATTCCCAAAGGCAGTTATGTAGCTGTTTTGTCTTTTTCACCAAATTAAATCTACAGAAGCTTTTGATTTGATTCCAAGGACACATTGTAGGTCAGAGAGGAGCAGGTGCAGCTGTTGCAAAGCTTTGAGGGCAAGGAAAAAGGGGTTGTCTTGTGTCTCCATCATGGACAAGCACTAGAGACAAGAGGTGTAAGCGGCTATAGTGATTCTACAGTGTGGGCATGACTAGAGGAGGTGGAGTTGCTGTAGAGAAGTGTTAGGAAAGCTTTGATGGGGTTTGGAGGTAATTTGCATAATTTGCTAGAATTTGATCAAATGGTGCTTGTGAAGGAAGTTCAAAAATTTGCATAGGACAAGGTGGGAAGATGGTACTGGTAGATAGATGAGGTCAAGGTAGATACCCAGGAATTATTTAGGATTTTTCAGAGGATTTTAATTCCACTTAATATTATTTATTGAAAAAGTGCAGAAGTAGTTTCTACAAGTTCATTTGATAAATTTGTATTGGACAAGTTGATTTTTTGAGTTGATATGGTCCCAAATGAGGAGACACACTTAGGGGAATTTTCCCAAGATTTATTGGAAGATAAAAGTATTTAAAACAATTATTATTCCAATTTAGCCATTCAAGAAAATAGGAAAAAAGAAATAATAAGGCTCTTAAAAAATATTTATTTTGAAGTGGGAAGTTGGGGTATAATATGTGGTCCTCATTTGAGCCAAAAGTTGGGGAAGTGTTTTAGCAAAAAACCAAACTTTCCTTTATGGAAGAGGTTTTGAAGGTTTTGCCTATTAAGGAAATTAAATAGTTTTGGTCCATAATAAATATGGATAATTATTGATAAATCTTGATGATCTAGATGATGTGGACAAGGTGTAACAAGCATTTTCAACCTTGGGATTGGAGAATCCAAGTTTATTTTTGGTGAAAACTAGAGATTTAAGGATATTGGGTAAGATTGTTTTCATGCCACCAAAACCTTGTTGGGTCTTGGAGCTCAAAGCTCCCCTTGGGGTAGGGGATAGATGTATGGATAGAACAAGTGATTTACATCAACATGTTAAAGAAGTTTGGGCTTGATCATGCTTGAGCTCTCCAAGCATTTTTTTTCCAAACTTTGAATAAAAATAAGCCTGCCAAAGCAGATTATCAACTAGCCTTGAAAAACTTGTGGGCTTAAGGGGCACAAAGATCCACTTGGAACAAGTGAAGTAGCTATTGTTAGACCTATATTAGTAGAACACAACAATTCAAATAGTTGGTCCAGGGGAGGTTGTATGGTGGTGTGAGCTTCTATAAAAGTAGGCATGTTGACTAGATTTGCAGGAATATTTATTTTCTTGCCTGCAAAACTATCAAGAACAAGTGGGTAAGAGGATGATATAACCAAGGGAAATAGTGGTCCTTGTTAGTCCTTAGGATGGTTAACAAGGTGGTTCAAGTGCATTACCAATAATACACAAGGGTAGGGAAAAGGAGGCATTCAAAAAGGTGATGTTGGAAATAGTTTTCCAGACAGCCAAATTTGGCAGACTTAGGGTTTTTGACTAGAATGTGGGTGGTGATGATTTTGATGGGTCGCAAGGTACCAAAGCACCATCAAGTGGATGATGTTGAAGGGTCGATTGAAGGGATCCATGCTTGGTATTGGTCTTCATTGACTTGGAAACTTCTAGAATGGATCACTACAGAATTGATCTAGTTAAGGGTTTTAGCTGATCACCTGGTGGCTAGAGATTAGATCCGGCTTTGTTTTCTTGCCTAGGGTGTGGTGATTGGGAAACCTCTTGATCCTAGTGTGAGCTCGTAGAGTAGCTCATACTATCTCCTAAGCAGACAAATCAAGCAGCAGATCAAGGCAACTCAACTTATAAACTAAGCAAACCTACTACTCGGGTTACCATCAAGCCTAGCTCGACGTAAGGATGGGTATTTTGAAAAGGTTGTGGTTGGAGTCAGGTGAGAGTCCTTGGTATCTCTACCAAGGGTAGAATTCAGAAGCTTTTAAGAAGAGGTTTTGGGAAACCTAGAGATAAGATTAGTTGAAGGTTCTGTCTTGAAAACATAAGGAGGTTATAGCTCTCCATAGTTTTGTCAATGGAAGCTACTAAACTAGTTTTGGGTTACACCAGCATCTTGGCTCATGTTTTGAAATGCCAGAACATTTGAGAATATATAAAATGAGCCAGGATAGTTTTGTTAAATAGCTTTTTGACAACAGATGTTGAGGTAAGGAGTATATCATCTAATACACTTTAATATGCATAAGCACAAACAATCAACAAGCAAACACTGCAACACTTAACAATAAAAGTTTTTGTTCCCCCTGGTTTTTACATTCTGGACAACTAATCAGGGTTGCTAAAATTGGGATGTTACAGACCTTTCCCCCTTAAAAGAATCTCGTCCCGAGATTCAGGAGAGTAGGGTTAGGGGATTTTGAGTCAAGGTTAGCACTACTGGTTTCAAGCGTACTATCTTATAGACGCCATCTCTGGGAGTGACTACTTTGTTGGGAAGTTGAGCTTTAGTCTTCCGGGATGCATGAATAGTTGAGCAGAGTCCAGTTCCGATTGCGAGGGATGACCTTCTTTTCTTTCCGGGATCTATATCTCGAGGGCTTACACTGGGCAGACTATCTCGATGCTGAACTTCACGGGGTACTCATCGGAGGATAGAATCTGCGGCTGGGAGCACCTTTGTCTAAGGGTCCACATCTCTTCCTTAGGGTCGTAGCGTATCTTAATTAACGATGTTAGGGTCGGGACTCCTGAGTTTGCTCGGCGAGGGTTTACCCTATTTTTGTGGGAAAGACACAATCTTTCCCCCTTAGGATTACACTAGGGTAGAATTCTAGGAGTGGTAGTAAGCCTTCCTTCTTCAAGTCATTGGATGAAGTTTGGAGGACTGTCGTCCATCTTTCTCCTAGAGTCGAGATCTTCAGATGGTGCCCACAAAGCTATGTCTTACGGGGCTTATATATACTACTCATATTCGTACTTGGCCTATAGGAGTCGTTGGAGTCTCACGTCTTCCAAGCGATTGGAATTGAGCGGTTAGCGATCCTGTGGCCCTTCTGGTGGGTCTTCAGCTGAAACGGCAGAGGGACTTCGTATGATCTTTAGTTAGATTCTCCTCTCATAACTCCCGCGTTTTTGTTTGGAGGGAAGACATCCAATTCTGGAGGTCTTCTGGAGTATCCGCAGGTAGATAGTCGTCTGATGATTGAGTGGAAAGACATAGTCTTTCCACCTTGGAGCTTCACCAACTGGATTTAGGAGTGGTGCGAACCTTCTGTCTGGGAGTGCTACCCGGCGGTTAGCGGAAAGTTGTCTTCTTTCGGGGTCTTGATTGGAGTCTTTGAGTGACGCCCTATTCACGCAAACCTTTGTGTGTGTGGGCGGGGGGGGTGGTTCCCGAACAAAGCCTTCTGGAGTTAGCTCTAGGAGGGTTAGTATTTAGCAAGGCTTGTTGTTAGATCTTCAGTCAGTGTAGAGGCAGTTAGCGTCGAGTAAGCAGTCTTCATGCTTCCTAATCATCTTACTTCAGGGGTGGTTCTGACCTTCTAGGGAGGATCATTCCATTAGTTTGGGTAGGTTCTACTAGAATAGTTAGTCTCCTAAGGTGGTCATAAGTTCTAATACACTGAAGGTTAGTGTGGTTAGGTCTTCACTTCTTGTCTTGGTTGACTTATCGGGGGGTTTCCTGTGGATATTGAGGATCCTTCGGTGATCGACTTCCGTCTTCAACGGGATTCTTGCTATAGTAGACTGAGGAACAATGGAGTGTGGGGCTATTGACGAGTCTTGTGAGGTGAGTTGGACGAGATATGTCATCCTGCTGAGGTGAAATCTTCGAGTTGATTCTGACTTGACAATGTCAAACTCCTGGTTCTTGCGATGCTTTTCCTCTCATATACTCTTGAGGTTAGTCTGGGTCTCATTACCGACGGCTAACACAGGGGTTTCCTGAGTTACTCGGTGGGGTTATCGCTCCTCGAGTCACATTTTTAAGGAGGTCAAGGCAAACCAGAGCATACAAACAAGGCGAACAGAGCGAGGGAATCGCAATGTCCTTGGCAGACAACACACATCAAGCAACACATGACGCACTTAGGCAAGCAAACTCAGTCAACTATAGGGACCAGGGAGTTAACTACTTGCGAGGTAGGGAAATCCTATTCTTAGGACTACTGACCCTAGATATCGTCCTTCTTCAAGTCAGAGTCACTATCTTGCAGATGAAGCCTTCATCGTATCTTGGATGCTTCTTGATAGTGCAACACCCGATGTCTTCTGATTAGGGGGATTCCGCTGGTAGAGCGATATTGTAGTCTCCTTGTGTTTGCTGGTAGTTTCTTCTCTCCATCTCGTCCTCAACGTCTTTACCGGGTTCTAGGTCCTAGTTATTTGAAATCCGTAGGTTTGAAGTTTAGACGAGAGTTGGAGGGAAACCATTTACGAAAGCATTTAATTAGAGTAAGAGAAGAAGTAGAACTTTTTGAAACTCATTGAGAAACTAGTTTTCGAAAGCCGGGGTGTTCAAAATATGGTTCCTATCTAGCGACCATGCTAACTAAGGTTCTCCTACAGTCAGGATGGCTCTGATACCAAGTCTGTGGGGCCCCCGGATTAAACCTCCGAGAATCCCTGTTATGCATACAACCACGATCCCATGATCAGTTAGTCGTGGCACATAACTGACAAGTATCAAAGTAGTCATCCAATACATAACGAAAACCTGCCATACCTTATTTGCCATTAGGGCTACCTCGATCAACATCAGTGGAACTTCATCAAGCATAGAGCCCGAGCCATGCCTTAACCTACAGGCAACTGACTGGGAGAACGTCCTAGCATGCATAATCATCAACTCCACCTTCCTCTTGATATCTGACCAAGTTAATAGCCAGGGACAATGCCCGTGAGTACTTCGGATGTACTCGCAAACCACCTTAAGATAACAAGAATAACAAGAGGATATACATTATGGCTATGGTAGTAGGAGGGCTCCAAGAGAGGTTCTTTTCTAAATTAGTTTCTCTTGTAGATATAGCATCTACATATCTTTGTTGAAAACTTTTGTAAAACATTTTGGAAACTGTTTTGAAAAGTTTTCGAAAACATTAGGACTGGGTCACCCAATTGTTCCCTTCTCCCGGTCGTCCCACGACCAAACTCCTCTCATTCCTTTCTGACCATCCCATGGTCAAAACAGGTATCCTTTCCGACCATCCCATGGTCAAAACATTTCAAAGCCATTTCTTTTCCGAAATCCTTTTTGAAAACAAAACTAGCACCGCTCTACAGAAGTTTGTCCAACCCATCCATAACCGCGGACACGGCTATTCGAATAGATTTACACTCTGTAGAGGTTGTACACTATACCCACACCATCTGGGTACACTACCCTGATCTACACCGATACTGGGTCAAGTAACCGATCACGACTCTCCGGATGCCCACTCCAATATAAGTGCCTACCCTATGAGTGTTATTCCCCTCAAAACCGGGACGTCGGGTACCAAGGACCAACCGGAGCGCTTTTTTCCACTTTTCGAGTGTGCGTTTTCAATGAGGGGCTCATAGTAACGCGTGGAGGCCAGCAGACCCTTCGTTCCTTCTCCCGGTCGATGTCCCACATGGACTGTTTGTCCAGAGAAGGCCCACCCTCCAGGGATCGCAATCCCCTGTAGTAGTTGCGAGGCAGCTTATACCAGAATGGACAAACATCAAATCAAGCCCTGTCCCATTCCAGAGTAATGTGGTTGCACAGGGTTAAGTTGTTATAGCTAACCTGCAAAGAACCGGGTGCGTTTTCGTAAACTTTTTTCTCCATCTTTCCTTCAGCATTTTGTAAAACAAAACCTTTTTCTTTCTCAACATCTCTTAGGAGGTCCCACCTCACCAAGGTTTTATCATAAAACATTTGGTAAAACTTTTTCTAGGGTCTTCCCATCCTCTAGTTTTGCTTCGGCTAAAACGGGGTCTCGAAAGGGGTATGGTGTAATACACCCTCTATACCACTACAGACAAATAGGTATCCTCAAGGGGGTTGTACTTAGTAGTACCATTGAGTAATGGTTTGGAGGAGCCAAGCCACTACCAGATATACATCAGCACATATTAAACAATGCAGTTTTTAATAAACAGGGGATAAAACATGCATAAGTAAAATAGTAGGACAAGGCTTATGAGCAAGAAGGTGGCTTGCCTGATGATCAGCAATATGGCAATATGTCCCTGGACTTCATCTTAGAATATCCATAATAACCAATAATAATAAGATCCCATTCTTCTCGGCGTCAATACAAGTGCAACTATCATCGTCATCAAGTATACATGCAAACAAGCAAGACCACAATCAAAACAAGGCATACAAACATCAATCCATATAGAAAGAAATGAACAATACAAGTTTACAAATTAGTAGGTCTTAGGGATAATGGATTAATGAGATTGGCCTTGTCTTGGAAATATGGAAGAAAATCCCTTAGGATTTATAGTCTAGGAATTACCTAAGAGGGATTTTGGACCAAGGACATAATCTGTATGATACCATTGTGTAAAAGTGATACCCACATATAGGAGTTGATATAATGAAACCAAAAAAAGTGGTTTCACTATTTTATCATTTACCCAAGATTTGTCTTTTTCACCAAATTAAATCTACAGAAGCTTTTGATTTGATTCCAAGGACACACTGTAGGTATTTAGTATACCTTGCTGCAGAAATTGTAATAAACCTATTTGGAGTTGTGGAACTACTGTGATGATTTATCTAGGGATAACACTATGGACATAAATGATTAATTCATTAGAAATTCTCAGTAGCTCAATAAATCTTGGTCTCCTGGATTTTGGTAGTATTTAGTGTACCACACCAAGGGGAGGTTGATTTAGGTCAACACCCATGTTGGTTTGACCTCGGGAATTTTCTAAAGTCATATCTGCATTGTTTTTGTTTTTTTACTACAGGAGAATAAATGCTCCACTTGGCATGAGGCCAATTCCATGAGATAGGTACATGTAACACCTACCAGATACAATTGGATTTACCCAATTTGGATTACCCAAACTCCCTGAAAGATTTATTTAGTGAAAAGGACATTCGGTGGTATATTAATTATCAGAAAAGAACAAGAGTTCTTTTGGAAAAAACAGAGGTACTGCATGTTTAAGAGAACCTTCTTAACCATTAGGAATTTTAGATCTAGGCATTTGGAAGCATTTTCCATTTTTATTTTGAAATAAACCAAACAAGGGAAACTGCAGCTCTGGTGGAAAAGATTAAAAAGGAAAATGGGAGATGGGCTGGTTTTCTAGGGGGAAATGGGCCACCGGGGAGGATTTGGCCCACCCGGCACTGGCTCGTGCTGGAGCCTGTTTGAACGGCTGACGGCCGGGTCCTGTTGTTCAGAGACCGCGGGAGGCCGAACAGGTATTGAGCGAGGAGGGTCGTTCGATCAAGTAAGGAATGACGGCCCCAGATCTTCGTCCTCCTTAGGACCGGCGTCGGACAGAGGAAACCCTAGGCAGCGCGGGGCGCGTCGGGGGCTCACCTGCGGTAATGGGGAGGCGACGGGGAGTGGTGGAGAGTATGAGGTGCACGACGGCGAGTCCGAAGAGGGCAGCACGCGGTGCTTTGGTTACGGGAAGGCCCTCGCGCAACTGTGCTTGAGCGGCATGCTTCGGGAGCTCTCTGGTGAAGCCTCCAGGGGCCTTCCTGAGCAAGAAGAAGGGCAAGGTTAGCTGTAGAGGAGTGAGGAGGTTCCGGGAATACAACATGGAGGGGTAGGGGAAGGGAGGTGGAGGAGCTATGCTCGAAGTATTGCCATGGCTGAGAGGTCGCTTCTCTTCCTCTCTCGAGCAGGGCAGAGCAGAGGAGAGGGAGAGGAGGCTCTGGGAAGGCAGGTGGGAGTGTCGGGAGGCAAATGAGCCAGAGAGGGGAGATGGGGTGGCCTCTGGCCTATTTAACCGAGAGGGAGTAGTCCATCATGGACTTGGTCCATTGGGCATGGGAGGGAGGAGAGAAACCAGGGGGAGAGGATGTTGTGGGCAGAGAGGGTGGAATCTGGTCGGGCTGCAGGTCAGAGAGGAGCAGGGGCAGCTGTTGCAAAGCTTTGAGGGCAAGGAAAAAGGGTTCGTCTTGTGTCTCTAGCATGGACAAGCACTAGAGACAAGAGGTGTAAGCTGCTACAGTGATGCTACAATGTGGGCACGACTAGCGGAGGTGGAGTTGCTGTGGAGAAGTGATGGGAAAGCTTTGATGGGGTTTGGAGGTAATTTGCTTAGTTTGCTAGAATTTGATCAAATGGTGCTTGTGAAGGAAGTTCAAAAATCTGCATAGGACAACGTGGCAAGATGGTACTGGTAGATAGATGAGTTCAAGGTAGATACCCAGGAATTATTTGGGATTTTTCAGAGGATTTTAATTCCACTTAATATTAATTTATTCAAAAGGTACATAAGTAGTTTCTAGAAGTTCATTTGATAAATTTGTATTGGACAAGTTGATTTTTTGAGTTGAGATGGTCCTAATTGTGGATACACACTTAGGGGAATTTTCCTAAGATTTATTAGAAGATAAAAGTATTTAAAACAATTATTATTCCAGTTCAGCAATTTAAGAAAATGGGAAAAAATAAATAATAAGGCTCTTCAAAAATATTTATTTTTGAAGTGGGAAGTTGGGGTATAATATGTGGTCCTCAGTTGAGCCAAAATTTGGGGAAGTGTTTTGGCAAAAACCAAACTTTCCTTTATGGAAGAGGTTTTAAATGTTTTTCCTATTAAGGAAATTACATAGTTTTGGTCCATAATAAATATGGATAATTATTGATAAATCTTGATGATCAAGGTAGATGATGTGGACAAGGTGTAACAAGCATTTGCAACCTTGGGATTGGAGAATCCAAGTTGATTTTTGGTGAAAACTAGAGATTTAAGGATCTTGGGTAAGATTGTTTTCATGCCACCAAAACCTTGTTGGATCTTGGAGCTCAAATTCCCCTTGGGGCAGGGGATAGATGGATGGATAGAACAAGTGATGTACATCAACATGGTACAGAAGTTTGGGCTTCTATCAAAGTAGGCATGTTGACTAGATTTGCAGGAATATTTATTTTCTTGCTTGCAAAACCATTAAGAACAAGTGGGTAGGAGGATGATGTAACTAAGGGCAAGAGTGGGCCTTGGTAGTCCTTAGGATGGTCAACAAGGTGGTTCGAGTGCATTACCAATAATACACAAGGGTTTGGAAAAAGAGGCATTCAAAAAGGTGATGTTGGAAATAGTTCTCCAGACCTATCCAAATTTGGCAGACTTAGGAATTTTGACTAGAATATGGGTGGTGATGATTTTGATGGGTTGCAAGGTACCAAGGCACCATCAAGTGGATGTTTTTGAAGGTTATATTGAGTAGAAGGGATCCATGCTTGGTACTGGTCTTCATTGACTTGGAAACTTCCAGAATGGATCACTGCAGAATGGATCTGGTTAAGGGTTGGAAACTTCCAGAATGGATCACTGCAGAATGGATCTGGTTAAGGGTTTTAGATGATCACCTGGTGGCTAGAGATTAGATCCGGCTTTGTATTCTTGCTTAGGGTGTGGTGAATGGGAAACCTCTTTATCATAGTGATGAGCTCCTAGAGTAGCTCATACTATCTTCTAAGCAGAAAAATCAAGCAGCAGATCAAGGAAACTCAACTTATAAACTAAGCAAACCTACTACTAGGGTTACCATCAAGCCTAGCTCGACGTAAGGATGGGTATTTTGAAAAGGTTGTGGTTGGAGTCACGTGAGAGTCCTTGGTATCTCTACCAAGGGTAGAATTCAAAAGCTTTTAAGAAGAGGTTTTGGGAAACCTAGAGATAAGATTAGTTGAAGGTTTTGTCTTGAAAACATAAGGAGGTTATAGCTCTCGATAGTTTTGTCAATGGAAGCTACTAAACTAGTTTTGGGTTACACCAGCATCTTGGCTCATGTTTTGAAATGCCAGAACATTTGAGAATATATAAAATGAGGCAGGATAGTTTTGTTAAATAGCTTTTTGACAACAGATGTTGATCTAAGGAGTATATCATCTAATATAAATTCATATGCATAAGCACATACAATCAACAAGCAATCACTGCAACACTTAACAAGAAAAGTTTTTGTTCCCCCTTATTTTTGTATTCTGGACAACTAATCAGGGTTGCTAAAATTGGGGTGTTACATCCCCGTTTGGAACTTGGCAACGTTGCTCGATAAGCACATGTATAATGTCTCCCTACTGGGTCCACATGCCAGCCTCCCCTATAGAGAAAATGTGTGTATGTTAGACATTTTTTCGATCGTGTCCGCCAGTTTGACCTTGGTAATGTTGCTTGATGCGGCAGTCATATATGGTCCTGCTGCTGGGGCCCACGTGTCAGCCTCTCTAGACAAGAAACGTGTCTATCTTGGTCTTGTTTTTTCCGATCATGGATGTTGTATAAGTACTTTTTAAACCCGCTCATTAAATTTGATCTCTTGTCTGGTAAGGTTAACGGATGCTAGCTGCGGGCAGGTGGATCGGCCATATCAGCCTCTTAGTACAGAAATATTTCTATAGATAAACTGCATACCTTGCCACTACACAAGGAAATTGTTATTCTTTTATAAAACATAAAAAATATATACTAACATCATATATAACTTATTTAATTTTCTTCTTAAAAAATTGCTTGTCCATCTACTACGCATGATTTCTGGTAGCTCAACTAAAAAATGATATACATAATGTAGTAGGTAGTACATAAAAAACATGGATAGGCGGATTTTTTAGGGGTGGGTGGACAATGCCCAAAAAAATACCGAATTGAAGAAAAATGGGACAGTAGGGATTGATTGGCTATTTTTTATGGCCTCTTTCCCAAACTAATTGGGCTATTTGCCGTACCCGAATGACCCAAAACATGGCCGAATTAGAAGGTCTTGGGGTATAATGAGGTCGGATGGGCTAATTTCTTGGGTTCGATAGTTAAAATCCCAAGATATGTGTTGGGGCTCGGCCGGATTCAAAACAAAGACGTCAACAAGAGAAAAAGGTATAAAATATGAGAGCCTAAATCTCAGGCACCTGATAACTTGTTATGTTAAGGCGCTGATGTCACCCTATTAATTGTTCTAATTCCCAGTTTCTACCTAGTAGTTGCAACTCATCTACAACCTATTTCCAACAAATGTGTAACCCTCACGTTGTAGGAATCGCGAGGTAAATCCAATGGAGAGAGAGGTGACGGAGAACTAAGTTCTCAGGCGCCTGAGAGATGGGAAATCTGATAAAATATTCAAAGATATTTCTTTGAAAATTGTGGACAAACACCCCGCGTCCACCAAAACTTTCTGCTGAGAGACCAAACTTTCCTAAGCGCGTCCCAATCGTGCATCTAGCCCATTTCTCTTCAAATTTTGCGTAGTTCTTATGGGAGATGCACCTGATTAGAACCAGGCCTCAAACCTCTCCACGCCTTAAGAAAAAAATCTCGATGCCTTTCTATCAATAGTGCCAGCCTACCATCGGCCGGCGGTTAGCTGGGCAATCCCCACACTTCGTCTGCTAGATTTAGGCACTTGACATTCTTCTTGGCTTTGGTTTGTTCTCCACCTCTCATAAAAGTAGTTAAAGCTTTTGACCATCTAGATTTACAAGGTGCTTGCAGATTTGGGTAGGTACGTCCTTTAGGTAAATCTATAGTAAAGCTCTGGATAGAAGAGTTCGAAAACATCCTAAAAAGGACTTGGCAGAGATCATGTGCAAGATTTTGACCTGATATATTCCCCATCCTTGTTTGATATGATGGAGCATTTGGCTGTTGATGTACCTGATGAGGAAGTACTTAGAGGTACAGTATAGTATAGATGGATGTACCCTATAGAATGTCGACTTTGCATTTTCATGGAGCGAGAAAATATCCGTAGACAATTTGATAAGTGACCGTTATGCAAAGATATCTTCACATAAAATATAGACTATAGAAAAGTTAGATATATTCAGATGTCTGACTTGGCTATGTTTTGTATGTTCTTTGTAGAAATAAAAGTACTAGCAAATTTCGTTCCACCAATAAAAAGACCAGATGGACTAAGATCTAAGGATCATGTAAGACGCTCAAATTGCACTGTGAATTGTCTATGAATTATCCATATGTGATAACCTCTTGCATAGTTTGTAACGCTAGATTTTTGAGCTTAAATTTCTAGCCCTTACTTGTGGTCCTGATAGGAGTATAACAACAGCTTTAGCTTGCATTTCCAATAGTGTCTGCCATAGCGCTGATGTACCTTCTCTGGAGACTGACATGGCTGGAGGTTGTCCTGATGAACCTGCACTAGATTGCATTTAGACTCGAAATCCCGCACTTGACATTGTCATCCTAAGGAAAAGAAGGTTATGGATCTAGTAATACCGCCTTCTGTAGAACAAGATACTGGAGGTCATGATTTCCTATGGCAATCCCTACCATTCTATGACTTGTACGAGTAGTTATCTTAATGGAATTGAATTGCATGTCCCTCTCTATCAATAAAACTGGCAAATCTTTGGCCTTGTTTCAAAATTAAATAAATATTTGCATGTCTCCTTGTGTTAGTCGATGCAAAAAAGATACTGTTTTCTGGTCAAGTCATGTGAACAAATATGTTTGTATGTAGAGACATAAATGCGGATTGCGTGACAAGCTGAGCATAAAATTGCCATATCAATAACACAAGCATAATTTCATTAGAAGAAAAGGAACAGAACCATCTTTTCACCGTGCTTATGAAAAGGAGGTGTGCTAGGAACCACGCCTGGAAGTGGCAGAGGACAATTCTCGTGCAGCTCAGCTAGCATTGGTTTATCATCGATAATACTTAAGCATCTCAATATGATTACATACTAGGAGTAGTCATAGTACCACACTATAGTTCAACATGCAAAAGTGTAAAAAATGCATAAGGTAGCTCCATAATACAGGTTTTAGAGAAAAGCATGCAAATCATAAGAAAGACAGCTCCACATCACAATTCGCCTCCTTCAGGTGGCACGATGATTTCGGGAGCAGGATCAACAACACCAACATCAATGCCAGCACGATAGCATGAGTCTCCATAATAGGTGAACTATCGAGCACCACAATGTCCTCTGGAGGCTCTTCACTGCTAGATCCAACCACACATGTCTCTGCCGATGGTAAAACCAATCCACCACCTCCATCATCTGGCACGACGATGGCAGGTGTAGGCTCACCGGTACCAGCTGCAACTGCATCAGTCTCCACAGAAGGTAAACAAGGTGGCGTCTTAGGCATAGAAATCTGACAACCATTTTCTACTCCGTCATCAGAAAACTAAGAGTCTTCTTCAACTTTGTGCTTCTGTAGTTACAAGATAAACAGAGATTATAGCGAAAGCATCTGCGCGGGGAGACAAGAACATACGTCATTCTATTGATTTACCTTGTCATCTGGGATAACAGAAGTCACATAATTGGAACCTATTTCATCGAGAATCCTCTTTTTCTGCTCCTTCCCCTATCTCCTTCTGCAGTAAGTTGTGACAGAGGTGAGGGAGATGTTCTTGTCCCTCAACGAATCTGTCCATGGCACCGTGCGGTTTGGCAACGGCTCCATCATCAAGATCCACGGAAAGGGCTCCATCGTGTTTCGGTCACAGACCGGGCAGCAGCGCATCCTCACAGAGGCATACTTTATCCCTAGCCTGCGAAGCAACATTATCTCTGTCGGGCAACTGGATGAGGGTGGTTGCAAGGTCAACATCCACAAAGGCGTTATGAGCACCCACGAGCTGTCTCGCAGCCTGCTCGCGTGGGTGAAAAGGACGCGCAATAGGTTGTACACTGGCATCCTCAACATCGATACGCCGGTGTGCCTGCTCGCCAAGTCCGACGACGTCACGTGGCACTGGCATGCGCGCTACAGACATCTGCACTTCTACGCACTCCACTCCCCGGCTCGCAAGCACATGGTGCGAGGCATGCCAGAGATCGACCGCGTCGAAGAAATCTGTGACGGCTGCGCCCTTCGGAAACAGCACAGGGCATCGTTTCCCCGCGCATCGGCGTACCGCGCCGAACACACCCTCGATCTGGTGCACAACGATTTGTGTGGCCCGATCACACCAGCCACCGTGGGAGGTAACAACTATTTCCTACTTGTGGTTGATGACTGCAATCGCTACATGTGGATTGAGGTGATCAAGGCCAAGTCCAACGCGTTCAGCCTCTTCAAAAGGATCAAGGTCATGGCCGAAGCAGCGCTAGGATCACGGCGGAGAATTCAACTCCAGCCAATTCAGGGCGTACTACATGGATTTCGGCATCAAGCACTACACCACTGCACCATACAAACTACAACAGAATGGTGTGGTGGAGTGACGAAATCAGACTGTCGTCGAAATGGCGTGATGCCTTCTAAAGAGCGAGGGCACACCGTCTGAGTTCTAGGGCGAGGCGGTGAGAACCTTCGTGTACCTTCTCAACTGAGCTCCAACGCGGTGCCTTGACGGCGTCACACCCTACAAGGCATGGCATGGGAGGAAGCCAAGCGTGCAGCACCTGCGCATGTTTGGGTGCATGACACACGTCAAGATGAACGGCCCTGGCATCAGCAAACTATCGGATCGGTCGAGTCCGATGGTCTTCATCGGCTATGAGGAGGGGACAAAATGCTACCGTGTCTATGACCCCCTCGCCAAGAAGCTTCAGGTATCTCGTGATGTTATTTTTGAGGAAAACCGCAGCTGGGACTGGGAAGGTGTACAAGACAGTGCGTCGAACACCTTTCCCGCGACCTTCACAGTCGTGTACATGAACGAAGATGGAACGGAGGAGGTGGACACAGGCTCCACCAACGGCACCTCCTTCACTTCCAGCAACAAAGCCCGGCGCTAGCTCACTTCCTGCATCAGCTTCACCGACGCCAGTGGAAACGCCAGCGTGCACACCAGCCATCCGCTGGGCCTCACCACCTGGGACGATGAAGGGCACGACGTGGACTCCGGGCCGGTCCGTTACCGGCGACTCTCGTGCGTCTATGACGCTACGGAGGGCGAGGTCGTCAAGGAGGCATGACACGAGGAGCATGAATTGTGCATGCTCACCGTAGAGGAGCCGCGGGACATTGCCGCGGCCATCGCGGACGTGGCATGGAAGACAGCCATGGTTGAGGAAATGGCGTCCATTGTTGACAACAACACCTGGGAGCTCACTGCTCTCCCGGGAGGCCACAAAGCCATTGGCCCGAGGTGGGTGTACAAGGTGAAGCGCGACGTGGCCGGCAAGATAGTCAAGCACAAGGCGTGCCTCATTGCCAAGGGCTACGCACAGCGACAGGGGGTGGACTTTGAGGAAGTCTTCTCTCTAGTCGCTAGGATGGAGACGGTGCGCCTTCTCCTCGCCCTGGCCGCTCAGTCGAGCTGGGAGGTGCATCGCATGGACACGTAAAGTTCGCCTTTCTCAACGTAGAATTGGGCGAGGAGGTCTATGTTGCAGAGTCGCCGGGATACGTCGCTGCCGGCAAGGAAGGAGCAGTCATGAAGCTGAACAAGGCTCTCTATGGGCTTCGTCAAGCTCCACTGGCTTGGTACGCCAAGCTTGATGCGTCGCTCACCTCGCTGGGCTTCGTGCGCAGCCCACTGGAGTACGCCGTGTACCGACGCAGCGACGCCGCCTCGTATCTGTTTGTGGGCGTCTACATCGACGACCTCATTATTATCGGCACGGACATCGAGGCAATCATCAAGTTCAAGCAGCAGATGCAACATCTGTTCAAAATGAGTGACCTTGGTCTCCTGAGTTACTACTTAGGGATCGAGGAGGTAATACATAAGGAGGGCAAAATCACCCTGTGCCAGAAGAGCTATGCCGCCAAGATCCTCGAGTCAGCCGGAATGGGAAACTGCAATAGCTGCCATACCCCCATGGAGAATCGCCTGAAACTGAAGAAACAAGACGATGTTGATCTGTTCGATGTCACGCTTTGTCAAAGTGTGATTAGGAGCCTCCGTTATCTTGTGAATTCTGCCCCGACATTGCTCATGCGGTAGGTTACGCCAGAAGATTCATGGGGAGGCCAAGCTCAAACCACTGGGCCGCTGTAAAGCATATTCTCATATATCTTCAGGGGACGTTGGCGTACGGTTGCCGTTACAGGAAAGGAAGCGGCATAGCAGAACTTGTTGCTTTCAGCGACAGCAATGTCGCCGGAGATCAGGATGATAGGAAGAGCACCACTAGGTTAACCTTCTTCCTCGGCGAGAACATCATCACGTGGTCCTCACAGAAGTAGAAGACCGTTGCTCTGTCTGAGGCCGAATACATTGCCGAAGCTGCAGCGGCGTGTCAGGGGGTGTGGCTCAGTCGTCTCCTGGGTGATCTCACGGGAATGCCTCCAGCAAGGTTCAGATTGCTTGTTGACAACAAATCAGCAATTGCACTCGGTCGAAATCCGGTCCACCATGACCAAAGCAAGCACATTGACACCAAGTTCCACTTCATCCGAGGTTGCATTGAGGCAGGTCAGGTGGAGGTCGATCAAATCAGGACAGAGGGACAACTTGCAGACATCTGGACGAAATCTCTAGGGTGTGTTCATTTCATCGAAATGCGACAGGCCCTTGGCATAATTGAGATCAAGTAGGTGTGCATGTTAGGCCTAAACTCTGCACACATTTCTAGTGTTGACTTTTGCTTGTAGTAACGGCACGATCACTTGTTCGATCGTGTCCACGTTAGCAACGACACTAGCATTAGGATGCGTCCGGTTCTTCAGTTAAGTAGTTAGCTAAATTAAGTTAGTGGGCAGGCACACGCTAAGGTCGTGGGATGGCGCGACGGAATCGGATCGTGAGCTAGTTAGTTGCCATGTAATCTTCTTTATAAGCTGAATAACAGAACCAGAAAAGTCGCACGTTTATACACGACACCAAAATCTGCCTCGCACTCTGTCTTCCTTTCTGTTTTGCAGTGCAAAGTTCAGACTTTCAGAGTTCGGCAACGGCAGTGCGTGCATGTCCAGCTCTTGATCTTACCGCACCAGTAATGGGAACCTCACGTGGCAATCGTGGTCATGCAGTCCCAGAGACGCGGCTGCATGTCTGTATCGATTGGCCTTGTTCTCCTCAGATATTGCAGTGTCGCGCACGCTGATGTTGGCCACATGTCCGATCGATCGACCTTGTTCTCCTTAGATATTGCAGTGTTAAAGGATGCCCTGTGTATGTACATCACACTTTTAAACTACAATCCTCGCGGACGTTCAACAATGCTACCGGCCGCATCACAGCGTGTGCACCACGTCGCTCGTTAGGTCCAGCCCCATTAGTATCAATTATCTACCTCCATATGAATCAGAGTAGCGGAGAGGAGCACATGGCGACTGATAGATCGAATTAGTCCTCTGCACCATGTCTAGCGTCGTCCATCTGTTGGGGACCACATTAATCGTTAGCCTTTTCCCTACTTGAACTTGAACTTGGATTCATCGATTTGCCGCTGGCCTTATGCCCTAATTGATTTGATTTGACTCATAGACCTTTTGGCGGCTGGCGATAAAGATGGAGATAGCATGGATTAGTTGATCAGTAAGATTAAAAAGGTCTGGCAAAAAAAAGTTCCATGGCATGGGTGGGTAATTTTTTTCACAGGGTTAAGAAGATCTAACGGTTAATTAGAAGTGGGTCCACCAAACCGATCATTAGATGTTTCTGATTATTGTGGAATTTTCTAGCATATTTCTTTTTTTTCTGGTTAACCCTTAATGTACTTTTAATATATAATAGATCTTGATTATACTTAAGATTTTTGATTGCGTAAAAAAATACCTACCTAGGGAGATGCTATGGAAATTCTCCTTCTTTTCGAAATAGGGATATGCTATGAAAATTCTCCTACAGACAAGGTTTGATTCATAGGTTCAAATGAAATAGGAAATATCATATAGGATCTTGCAATATAAAGTTCATAGAAAAAAGCAAGGTTCGATCCTATAAGATTTTTGTGTGTTATATACCAAAGGAAAACCAACAAGGATTATTTCTAGGAGGTTTAATATCTTATCTTATCTTACCACTGTATAGTGCACGAATAACTTTGAATATTGACTGTTGGATCAGCACTTGGGAATCCTAATATTGCCAACCGTTGGATCTTCTTTTTCATTCTAGCATCTACATTAAATTCCCAATTTTTCGAGTGATGACGAGATTGTTCTTTTACGTAAAGAAACTCTGAAAATAATGGATCTGAATACCACAAGCCACGTTTTCAAACATATATAGTGGACCAACATATTGTATTGACGATACCCATGTTTTATGAGCTTCCAAACTTCCTAACTAACTCCGCCAACTTGAATGACGTTATGCCAATTTATCGAAATTAGGTCAAATTTGAACTACAAGTAAATTGTAGGTTGCTTTAAAAGTTTTATGAAAAAAAATCTGGAGGTACCAATCCGGGGATCAATTAATATATTCCCTCCAACCCATATTAGTTGACTCGATTTTTTCTAGATTCGAATGTATCTAGACATGTTTTAGTACTAGATACATCCGAATATAGATAAATCCAAGTCAACTAATATGGGTCGGAGGGAGTATCATAAACCACCGAGAGTTTTGACGATAGGTTCAACTTCTTGCTAAGATTTTGCATCTTGATAGTTTAACAAAATTAGGTCAAACTTCTGCTACAAGCAAGCACGATAGATCGTTCTTGAATTAAATGTTTGTCTATATTTGAATGACTTCCTAGCTAACTCTTCCCATTTGAATGACTTTATGTCGCTTTATCGAAATTAGGTCAAATTTGAAACTATAAGTAAATTGTAGGTTGCTTTGGAAGTTCTACGAAAAAGCTTTTGGGGATATCCATCGGGGGGTCACAATTAATATATTAGAAACCACCGAGATAGTTTCAATTTCTTGCTAAGATTTTGCATCTTGACAATTTAACGAAATTAGGTCAAACTTGAGCTAGAAGTAAGCGCGATACATTACTCTTGAATTAAATGTCTTTTCGGAGGTAGATGGGTGCATCTTCTTGTAGTAAACAATGTCATCATTGTGAGTTTCAAACTATCAGGAAAGAACATTCTCAATTTTCTGAGTGATGGCGAGATTATTCTGTCCTGTAAAGAAAGTCCAAAGAATATAAATCTAAATTCCACAAGCCAAGTTTTCACACATATATAGTGGAACAACATATTGTACTTACGATTTCCCGTGTTTTATGAGTTCTCAAACTTCCTAGCTAATAACTCAGCCCACTTGAATGACTTTATGTCGATTAACCGAAATTAGGTCAAATTCGAACTACTACAAGTAAATTGTAGGTTGCTCTGAAAGTTATACGAAAAAGCTTTTGAAGGTACCCATCGGGGGGTCACAATCAATATATGAGAAACAACCGAGAGTTTTGACGACAAGTTTAACTTTTTGCTAAGATTTTCTATCTTAACAATTTAACAAAATTAGGTCAAACTTGAGCTACAAGTAAGCACACTAGATTGCTCTTGAATTAACTGTCTTTTCGGAGGTAGATAGGTGCATCCTTCTTGTAGTAAAAAATGTCGTCGGTGTGAGTTTCCAATTATCCCAGGAAAGAACATTCTCAAATTTCCTAGTGATGACAAGATTGTTCTTTCACGTACAGAAAGTCCGAAGAATATGGATATGAATGCCACAAGCCAAGTTTTTAGACATATATAGTGGACCAACATATTGTACTTACGATTTCCCATATTTGATGAGTTCTCAAATTTCCTAGCTAACTTCGCCCACTTGAATGACTCTATGCACATTTATCGAAAATAGGTAAAATTTGAGCTACTACAAGTAAACTCTGTAGGTTGTTTTGAAAGTTTTATGAAAAAGCTCTTGGAGGTACCCATCGGAAGGGGGGGGTCAATTAATATATCACAAACCATCGAGAGTTTTGATGATAGGTTCATCTTCTTGCTAACATTTTGCATCTTGACAGTTTAATAAAATTAGGTCAAACTTGAGCTACAAGTAAGCGCGATAGATTGATCTTGAAATAAATGTCATTTCAGAGGTAGATGGGTGCATCTTATTTTTGTAAGCAGTTTCATCGGTGTGAGTGTCCAACTACCAGCAAAGAACATTCAATTCTACATTTTTCGAGTGAAGATGAGCGAGATCGTTCTTTTCCAGATATTTATAGTGGATCAACATCATGTTGTACTTGCGATTCTCATATTTTAAGAGTTTTCAAGCTTCCTAGCTAACCCCGCCCACTTGAATGACTTTATGTCGATGTATCAAAATAAGGTCAAATTTGAACTACAAATAATAAATTGTAGGTTGCTATGAAGTTTTATGAAAAAGCTTTTGTAGGTACCCATCGAGCAATTAATTAATATATCAGAAACCATAGAGAGTTTTGACGACTGTTTTGACTTCTAGCTAAGATTTTGCATCATGAAAATTTTGAACCCCTTTTGAAAACGATCACATGAAATAGGGAGAGAGGGGAAGTGATTTTTCTATTCTCTATGAGCAACCCACAAGATTGAGGTGCATCTTAGGCTTTAATATAACTTTATTTTCTCCACAATGTATATGGTAAACCTTAGCGGATGCCACATACTAGGCCTTAAGGTATGATTTTGTCCATAGTGATGATGCCCTTATTAGGGAAAAGGCAAATACTAGTACACTATAGTATAATTATTTGATTAGACATATGCTCACCTCTGTCCACGCGCTGTACATGCTGAGAGAATAAAACGTATGCAGGGGAAGAGGGCAGCAGCAAAGAGGAGTTGAAGATAGTTCGATGTTAGAGGAAAGTCATGATGGGTTCCTAACACAAGGTACTCCTGTAGCCACTCTACTAGTACATAGTAAATTTAAGGATCTATGCACGCAAAACGAATTGTGTGTTTTCTCTCTCCTACGCTACCTCTCACCATCCATCCTCCATCTCTCCTCCTCTTTCATCTCGCGCACCGGCCTCGCTGATATCTCCCTTGTACAAAGTGTGGTGTTGTGCACGTGTGCCTTGGTACGATGGCTCTTTGTCTCTGGTGTGTTCGGCAGCCGCGTTGGTGTGGAGTAGGGACGAGGAGTACATAGGAAGGAAACCACTTTAGTCATTGGCGGAAAAAAAATTCAAACTTTTCCGGTTTTCGAAATTTTCACTTTCTAACCAAACATTGGGGGGAAAGGTTACTCAAAAGATCATCCATTCATAGTAGTGTATCGATAATTCCAAACATTAACCACTGGATCAAGAGTAGCAAATCTAAACTTGCTAACTGTTGGACCTTTTTTTCCATTCTTAGCATCTAGAAATAATCTACTGATAGTCTTTAGCACGATGAACGCTAGTATGCGTAAACCTCAAAACACACACTTCATTGCTCAGTTTCAGGATCCTTATACTAAATGCATGGACTTGGATGCAATTTTCATTTTTATGAGGTCCTTGATGTAACTTGTACTTCCACCGATCGTGTTAACTCTCAAGCACCTCGCTCCTACGAGACGTACCATAGTTAAAAGTAAATGCAACCACCCCAACTATCACACAAACTAGACCACGGTTTCTTATAAGCAATACCCATGTTTTTAGTACTAGGATTTTTCAAGCTTCCTAGCTAACTTCGCGCACTTCAGTGACTTCTTGTCGATTTAACGAATTAGGTCAAACTTGAGCTACAAGTAAGCACAATAGATTGCTCTTGAATTAAATGGACCAACATGTTTTACTTACAATTCCCATATGTTTTATGAATTTTAAAACTCCCTAGCTAATTAACTCTGCCCACTTGAATGACTACATGCTGATTTATCGAAAATAGGTCAAACTTGTACTACAACTAAATTGTAGGTTTGTTTAAAGATTTATAAAAAAAAACTTTTGGAGGTACCCATCGCGGGGTTAATTAATATATCAGAAACCACCGAGAGTTTTGAGAATAGGTTTAACTTCTTGCTAACATTTTGTGTCATGACTATTTAACGAAATTGGGTCAAACTTGAGCTACAAGTAAGGGCGATAGATTTCTCTTGAAATAAATGACTTTTCAGAGGTTGATGAGTGCATTTTCTTGTAGTAAATAGTGTCGTCGATTTGATTTTCCAACTATTAGGAAAGAACATTGAATTCTCAATTTTCCGAGTGAAGACGAGCTAGGTTGTTCTTTTCTGTAAAGAAATGGCCGAAGAATATTGGATCTGAATGCCATAAGCCAAGTTTATCGATATATATAGTGGACCAACATGTTGTACCAACGATTCCCATGTTTTATGAGTTTTCAAACTTCCTAGCTAACTCTGCCTATTTGAATGACTTTATGTCGATTTGTCCAAATTAGGTCAAATTTGAAACTTCGAGTAAATTGTAGGTTGGTTTGAATGTTTTACCAAAAAGCATTTTGGGGTACCCATCGAGGGGTCACAATTAATATATCAGAAAACACCGAGAGTTTTGACAATAGGTTCAACTTCTTTCTAAGATTTGGCATCTTGACAGTTTAATGAAATTAGGTCAAACTTGAGCTTCAAGTAAGAGCGATAGATTGCTCTTTTATTAAATGTCATTTCAGAGGTAGGTCAGTGCATCTTCTTGTAGTAAACAATATCGTCAGTGTGAGTTTCCAACTATCAGGAAAAGCATTCAATTCTACATTTTTTGAGTGAAGATGAGCGAGGTTGTTCTTTTCCATAAAAGTCAGAAGAATATTGGATGTGAATGCCACAAGCCAAGTTTACAGATATATATAGTGGAACAACATGTTGTACCAACAATTCCAAGTTTTATGAGCTTTAGAACTTCCTAGCTAACTCTGCCCATTTAAATGACTTTATGTTAATTTATCGAAATTAGGTCAAATTTGAAACTACAAGTAAATTATAGGTTGCTTTGGAAGTTCTACGAAAAAGCTTTTGGGGATACCCATCGAGGGTAACAATTAATATATCAGAAATCACATAGAGTTTTGAAGATAGGTTCAACTTCTTGCTAAGATTTGGCATCTTAACAATTTAACGAAATTAGGTCAAACTTGAGTTACAATTAAGCATGATAGATTGCTCTTGAATTAAATGTATTTTCGGAGGTAGATGGGTGCATCTTATTGTAGTAAGCAGTGTCATCGGTGTGAGTGTCCAACTACCAGGAAATAACATTCAATTCTACATTTTTCGAGTGAAGATGAGTGAGATCATTCTTTTCCAGATATATATAGTGGATCAGCATCATGTTGTACTTGCGATTCCCACGTGTTATGAGTTTTCAAGCTTCCTATCTAACCCCACCCACTTGAGTGACTTTATGTTGATGTATCAAAATAAGGTCAAATTTGAACTATAAGTAATAAATTGTAGATTGCTATGAAAGTTTTATGAAAAAGAAAAAAATCTTTTGTAGGTACCCATCGAGCAGTTAATTAATATATAAGAAACCACAGAGTGTTTTGACGACTGGTTCGACTTCTAGCTAAGATGTTGCATCATGAAAATTTTGAACCCCTTTTGAAAATGATCACATGAAATAGGGAGAGAGGGGGAATGCTTTTCTATTCTCTGTGGGCAACCCACAAGCTTGAGGTGCACCTTAGGCTTAAAAATAACTTTATTTTCTCGACAATGTAATATCATTACACAATAGTCCACGATGGAACCCACAGAACATATATATACAACAACGACTCCATGAGTCAAGAATAAAAATATACAGTGCAAAGATCCAAATCACCTCGAAAATGATACAACGTCCGAGTATGGACAAGATGCAAATGGGGCTAGGATCCCTGAAGAATAACCAATGGCGTCCATAACCCTGCTCAGGCCAAGCCGGAAGGGTAACCCTGCTAACGGCGTCGAACTTATACCTGTTAAAACAAAAGGGGTGTCGATAAAGGGCAAGGAAAAAAGGGAACGATCAGTACTGAGGCCAGTACACGGCGATGCTAGAATTCGGCGGCTCTTGCCTACATAGATATGGTGGGCTGAAGCCACAGCAAAGCATGCACTAAAAAACCTATAGAGACTCGATTCACCTGACGGCTAGTAGAGAGGGATAAGAAAGACCTATTCGGAACCAACCTGATACTACCACCAAATATACCCATCCTAGTGTTTCCCCCTCGATACCAAATGGGGAAGTCAAACCAAGGAACTCACATGGTTGGCAGTTTTATTCATTCCATTATACTTGCAGCACTTACTAGTCAGATATAGATAGCATGAGTTATCCTAATATCATAAAAAGTGGAAGTTTTAGTTAACCATGCCATTGTAGTTGCAATGCTTACTAGTCAGATACAATTAGCATAGGACATCCCAAATCTAATAGTTGTTGGCACTTTTATTTCCTCATTTCGTTGTAGTGAGACTGATTACTAAATATGTCAAAGTTAAATTTATAGCACTACTTTAGTTATAGTTGTCTATGATCGAGATATTGTGCTCCAAGTCGTCCATAACCACGGACACGGCATTCAGAAAGATTTACCCTACAGGGGTGCACAAATAGCAACACATGCACGATCAACCTCGGAAAAACAAATAAAAACCAAACGAGGCTTCCACAACAAAGGAATCGAAGGATTCATAAAATATTTCAGGGGGCTACCCCACAAAGCTACCCGCAACAAAGTTGGCCAACTCCGAGACGGACCCTGGGTTTGCGACGACGGTGGTAAACGATTGGGAACCCAAAAGTGTGACCGGGCTTGTTGATACAACATAAACGTGGCGCGGGATCCTAAATAGTACAGGTGCTCCAGGCACAATCGTAAATAAAGCATTAAAGCATGATATAAGTACAGGATAGTAATAAATCCCCAAACTAGTTTGTGGCCGCAAGAAATAGAAATGAACTAAACTCTGGCTAAGGGGATTCATGGTCCCACATGCAGATAGTGCGATAGTCAAGGAACATGCATCAAGTACTCGGGGCCTATGGGACACAGGTGAGCGGTTAAAAACCAAAGATTAGCTATTGCTCACCAGTGCCTCTGCATTAGTTATATCTATTTCCAGCATTTTAATTATCAAGTTGTAATTGAACTAATGATCATCTCCAACATTAAGCATGTGCCAACCTCCCAACACTGGTGGAACATTTACGACACAAAGCAGCACCTGAGCAAGCAACTACGACTCGCAAGGCCGACTGTCTATCAAACAACAGGTAATAGGATGTGTCCAAGGCAATATAGGCTGTAGGGGATATAACTAGTACAGAAAACTAAAGCATCGACAACACAGATAGCAATAGATCAACAGGAGGAAGTAAATACTATAAATGAAAAATAGATAGAAAGGGGGAGATTTATCGCCTGGGAAACATATCCAAAGGTTCATTATCCCAAGAACTTATCGACACTCGCATCCACTCAACGGCCTTATCCGTGAAGAATCAAAGCACTAAAAAAACACCGGATGCACTATTTAAATACTACGGAAGAAAATCCGGCATGATGATGATATGATGCATGGCATGGCAAAGTGGTGGTGCAATTATACAATATTAAGCGGAACCGGGGTCCCGACAAATAATTAGAAGGTTCAAGTTATTTAGATACCCCACATTTTAAATGTTCACTTAATAAGGCAAAACATGGCATCGGTTCGCTATGCTAAATAGAGGCATATAGGACTAGAATAGCCCGCCTTTAGTCTCCATATTTAATTATTATGTGAGTCGACAAAATACCCCAAAACCAAAATATGTATGCAAGCATGTTCAATTCATATGAAACAAGATATATGTCATATATCATAAAAAATAGGGGTCTCAGATAGGGGTCACACATAGGGGTTTCGGTGAACTTGGTTCCAAGGGTTTGGTTCGGTCTCCGGGATCGGTCTTCGGATCCGCGGGAACGGGGTCTTCAGGGTTCGGGAGGAGAACATGGCGTCCGAGGTCTCGGCGTGGTTCTCTCGGGTCCATGCGTCGGTGGTTCATGGGGTTTGTCCGGGTGGATGTCGATCTTATCATCCTCGGCTTCTGTTGTGGCGGTAGTCTTCGAGTTGAAGATGAGAACATGGTCACCTCTTATTATTCCTCGATAGTCGTCTACAGTTGTACGAAAGTATCACCACCATACCACATCCTCTCTCTTACCAAAAGAAGGGCATCGATAGTAGTCATTCCATAGGACAACTACATGAACATCAACGGATTAGTATCACACCAGCACATCACGTCCACCTCCCTCACCTAGAGTTACTGCCGAACTTGTTGTACTATTAGTAGAATGGACGACGGAGACCAATGGTATGCAGAACTTGTCCAAGAGAAACTCGGAGGAGGACGGTGGTGAGATGGTGTTGAAGACGAACGACGCCAGGCACGGGGTGAGACTGGCCTACAGTGGCGGGGATCGAGGCCGTAGTGCAGGGAGTCTGACGGTGCAAGGGCTCATGGACGAGTTCAACAACGGCCAACGGTGAACACAGATGCGGCCATAGGAGGAGGCAGGCTCGGCGGTGAGGTTAACCAAGAGGAAGCAGCTCCGTGGTGGCGGGCACAGTGCTCGGATGCGAGGAAGCCAAAGACAGGGCGGCCTGCATCGTAGAGGTGAGAAGGGCTACGTGTCGGCCGGAAAGGGGAGCGAGGAAGGTGGCGAGGTCGGCCCCGGTGGTGGCCAGGCACGATGCGTGGCGCGGCTACCCACAGGGGAAACAGAGGGGACGGCGGCCATGGTAGGGAGGCAGGGCGCACGGGGCCAGGGCCAGGACACAAAGAAGGGGGTGTCCTGGTGGTGACCTCGGGCTCGGACAGATGACAAACGCGGGGTCGCGGGACTGAGGCCGAGCGGAGTCGGTCGACGACGGCCGGCTCGGAGAGAGCGATGCGGCGGCGCGGGACATCGAGGCGTAGGAGGTGATCTCGATGGAGGAGAGGGAACGATTTTGGTGGCGAACGACACGCTGGCGAGGTGGGGCTGGGTGCATGCTTGTCGGTCGGGTTGAGTGGGGTGGGCTCGATCGATTGAGCGGGGCAGCCTGGGGTGGGGCGCGGTTGGTCGCGTTGGGCGTGTCATGTCGCTGCTGCGATCGATAGCGGGGCGGCCTGTGGATGTGTGTGCGCGCGCGGGTGTAGCTAGTGAGTGGCGGCGATAGTTGTGGGTGGTGGTGGGACTTTAGGGTTAGGGTTTGGTCTTAGCTAGGGTTATGGTTTTGTTTTATCTGGGTTGTAGGCTAGCTGCTGGTTGGGCCTCGGGCCCGACCAGTGGCTGCCTCCCAAGTTTATAAAAATGTTATTTTATTTAGTTTATTTATTTATTTTATTTATAAATACTTTTGCAAATAGTTTTAGACAAAACAAAGTATCCGGAAGGACCGGTTTTATAATTTGAAATAAAGATAAGGGATATTTAGAAAACAAAGGTAGGCTTTTAGAAAATAGTTTTGGGCAAACCATGCATGATGTCATGATGACGCTCAAATGCAATGTGGCATGCTGACATGAGCATTCTATCATGATGATGCATAAAGTAGTAAACAATTCAAGTGATTTTCTAGTAGTGGTTTTTCGGGGTGCTACAATTCGACACCACTAACAATGGATCTCGCCCTCGATATCCGCCTCATGGTACCAGGAAGAAGGTCAACGATCTGAATCTTCTCGCTTCGTGTAGATCCTTATGACACCACTAACAAAGATTCTTGCTCCATCTTGAAATCGGTGACACCACCAACAAGGGGTCGTTGCTCACATTCATCGAGAGAACGCTCCGGATAAACAAAGGACGAAGGTGAAGGTCTCAAAAGATAAGGCCACCTTTAACTTCCGTGGAAAGAGTAAATCGCATTGATGGCCCATTCAAAGTACAAAAGCGAATGATAAGAGTAGTGGTATGGTAGCTGAAGGAATATGCCCGAAAGGCAATAATAAAGTGGTTATTATCTTATTCCTTGTTTATGATAAATGTTTATTTTGCATGCTATAATTGTATTAATTTGGAAACGTTAATACATGTGTGTTTAATAAACAAAAAGGAAAGTTCCTAGTTATGCCTCTCTTATAAACTAGCTCGTTGATTAACAAGATGATCAAGGTTTCCTGATCATGGACATTGGATGTCGTTAATAATGAGGTCACAACATTGGTGGAATGATGTGATGAACATTCATCCGAAGTATAGCATTACGATCAGAGTCATTATGTTTATATTGCTATAACATCATACAAAGTAATCTTAGTCCTTAGACCATGAGATCATGTTAATTGCTAACACCGGAAGAATATCTTGATAACATCAAACGTCACACCGTAACAGGGTGACTATAAAGGTGGGTTCAGTGCTACGAAGGTGTTATGTTGAGGCTCATGGACCAAGAGTCGGATTTGTCCATCCCGATGACGGATAGATATACTCTGGGCCCTCTCGATGATATCACATTGAAATAGCTTGCAAGCAAGTGATGTGATCACTAGAATGTTATATCACGGGAACGAGAAAAGAGTGCATGTCCGTAACGAGATCAAACTAGGTATTTGGATACCGATGATCGAATCTCGGACATGTAATATATCGCGAGACAAAGGGATTTAGTTACGACGTTAAAGGTTCACACGATCACAAGAGTCATCGTTGAATATGTGGGAGTCAGTACGGATCTCCAGGTCCCGCTGCTGATTATTGATCGGAGAGGGGTCTCGATCATGTCTACATTATTCACGAACCGTAGGGTGACACACTTAAGGGATACCGACATCATTTAGGAGCAAATATGTTTCATATAAAGATTTAAGAAAGCGCTGGAATCATTTCGATGGAAACCGGAATCGTTTCGGGTGAAATTGCAGAAACTGGTTCTGCATGTGATATTGAAATGTTGCAGGGGGTTTTATGTGAATGTTTGTTAATTAATGTAATTGACAAAATTCTGAATAAGATAAATAAAAGTTTTTTATTTAATGAGAACTTGCATTAAATTTGGTGGAAATTTAATGGAGGTGAGTGGAATTTTGAGTGGGTGGCTAATTATGTGAGTGGGAGCTCCACCCACATGAATGTGGAAGAGGTGGGGGCACCTCCCTTGGCCGCTGGCCATGGTGAGGGGCTGCCCCCCTCTCCCTATAAAAGGCCCCACACTCCCTCCTCTCATCTCGCACCACCTCCTCGTGAAGGTTCTCTTCTCCCTCTAGTTATTCCCCATGGTCTCGGATTAGCAAGATACATGTTTCCGGTGGCTTTATCTGGAAAGGAGTTGCTGCTTCCGCTGCATCGCTGGAGCGAGGAGGCGGAGGTTGTTCGGTGGACCGAACGTGTGTGCGATCACGGATGCACCGCTACTTTGCGGTGCTGGACTTGATGGTGCTGGACCTGATGGTGCTGGAGCTGCTAGACCTGACGGACTTCCACACGATCTTGAGATCGGCAAGCGTACGACTACATCAACCATGAGTTCCTACTCGTTAACAAAACTCGTTGTCTTCGAGGGTAAGTTCTCCATGGGTGTATGTCCACCCATTGCTCTGTATCTAGTAGATAGATCTTGGCGTACAGTTCTCATCGTAGGAAATTTTTTGTTTTCTATGCTGCGGACCCAATAGTGGTATCAGAGCCTGATCTATGCGTAGGTGTTTTGCACGGGTAGTACACATATGTTTATATGTGGGCGATGATGATCATGTTATTGCATCTTCTATGTACTTTGGATATTGGTGGCATAGTGGGATGAAGTAGCCCGGACCAACCTTACATGTCATCGTACATGAGACCGGTTCCACGACTGACATGCAACTAGTTTTGCATAAGTGGCTAGCGGGTGTCTGTCTCTCCTACTATAGTCAATATCTGATTTACAACGAGTTGCTAATAACTTGATTATCCTCGTTGTGGTTCATGTTCGTAGGTAAGACCGGTTCTATCTCCGAAAGCCCTAAGTCACGTAAAACTTGCAATTGATAAATTAGAGGCGTCTAGTTTAGATCATTGCTGGGCTAGTGTCTTGATATGGTATTGTTGTAAGTAGATGTATGGTAGATACTCTTACAACACACTTAACGTGTAAGTTCCATAGACCTTGGCCTTACACACAAATAAATGATAGAGATCATACCACGATGCAAATGATAGAGATCAAATGCATGGACCATATCATGTCACTTTACACATTAGATGTTTGCATCTTATATTGCTAGTTTGGCGCTTCTAGTAGCATTATAAGATGATCCCTCATTTAAATATCAAGATAAAATGTGTTCCTCCTTATGTATGCACCGTTTTGTGGATCGTGTTTTGAGGCATCACGTGATGATCGGGTGTTCTCGACTCTACGCTTTCATACAACGGGTGTAAGACAGTTACACACGCGAATACTAAGGTTCTTACTTGACGAGCCTAGCATGTACAGACATGGCCTCGAAACACGGACCGAAAGGTTAAGCATGAGTCATATAGTTTATATGATGCCCATATAGATGCTCGCCTTTGAAGCTACACCGACTCACGTGATGATCGGACTTGGTGTAGTGTATTTGGTTCATGTAATCACCAAAAAGGCACGAGGGATGTCGTTTTTGAGTGGGAGTTCATTTCTAATTTGGATTAGTCGAACTCTATTTGTCATAAACTAAATCAAAGTGAATTTGCATAATTTGTTGTAGTCATTGGCATCTGTTCACTACCTTATGCTTAGTTTTTATTTGAGATAATAGAACTATAGAATTCTGGATATTTAATTTACGAACTGGTATCGTATTGTTTTGAGTGTCAATTTAAAGTTTATAAGTCCTATTGCAAACTTTCAGCAAACTCTATTTACTCCATGAAGTTTAATAAGTAGTATTAAATCAAGAGTAAGAATTCCAATGTTAGTATCTAAAGTATCATGTTTGCCTCCATGATTATTGATATTCAAAAGTTGTTTTAATATCAAGATTATATTGGAGCTGAAAATTGTTTCAGAAACCATCATTTGTGAAAGATATTGTGATATCTGAAACAATGTTTTTGGTTGCATTATGATAGAGTATAATTTAGCAAAATACATGTTCTCATATTGTATGAGAATTTGTGAAGGATGGAGATGCTAGGCATCCGAATCTACCAAAAAGGTTTTGGGAACCGATATTATACTCGCGATTCTTCCTTATAGGCTATAGTAGCTTGATCATGAAAGTTGTCATGATAAGGATGAATAGAAGATGTAAGTAAAATGTTTACTACACTAATAGATTACTAAAGAATGGATTTTTGAAAGAACACCAAACATTTGATGATGGTGATCCACTTCAAAGTGCAAGTCCAAAGGTATTAGTATTTGACTATATACAAGCTTTGTACCATGTGTCATGTTGATGACACCACTATTGATGTTGATAGATTCTTTTAAAAGAAAAGGAATTGCTGAAAGAGAATCTATAAAATATTTGGCAGAAAATAAAAGGTTGGAGATGTCCAACTTAGGAATGTAGAAGATATACATGTTATGGCTGTATTCCTTGCTTGTTAAACAATGTGGCTCTTAGGTATTGGATACCGAATTGGTTGGTATGAAGTGTCATACAGGACAACGCAATTCATGAACTACAATGGCCTAAGTAACTAGCAAGAGAATGAGTGATGATGTTCATCGAAAACAAATAAAGTGTTATTGTGTTTTTTCGTTGTCATCAAACCTAGCCTTCAAGATTTGTTTTAATAATTGTTATTTTGTTCCGGTATTACGAGAACAATGGTTGTTCAAATAATTACCGTATTCCATAAAGGATGGATGAACTTCTACAAGTCTAGTGGGAGAAATCACATCCATAAACACTATTGCTAAAATGTCGCAAGACAAATGATTGAAAGATCACTTATGAAGTGACATCGCTGTTTAAATTATATTTGAAAGAAAACATGAAGAAACTCCATGTTGATGGAATTTTGGAGTCTTTGTTTTTGATGAATTGACGCATGTGAGACTTTGCTCGAGATAATTGAAACTCCGTCCATAGGCCAAAGAGGAACGGATGACTAGCTTATTGGAAATTGTGCATGCTGATGTGCATAGTCCATTATGTGTAGCCATATGCGATGGATCTTTTTGCTTCATGTGCTTTCTTCAAAAATTTGAGTGAATATATCTGTATATTTACTTAATAAGGAATAAGTATGAAACATTTGAAAGTTGTTCAAAGACTTTCAAGATGAAGTGGAAAATCATTGTAACAAGAAAATAAAGAGTTTATGATTCGATCATAAAGGAAGATATTTGACTTACATATTTAGCAAAAACACCTAAGACTTGAGGAATTGTTCCATGATTTGTGGTTCCCGACAAACCATAGGAGTATGGCATATTCGAGAGATAAAATCAAACCATGTTTGACATGGAAAGATCGAAGGTGTCATTTATAAAACTGCCACTGTGTTTTAAAGATTGAAGCTTTAGAGACTACCGCTTTTACACTGAAAAGAGCACCATCGTGATCCATTGAAATGACACCATATGAGTTATGGTTTGGGATAAAACCCGAATTGTCTTTTCTTAAATTTTGGTATGCTATGCATAAGTAAAATGTTTACAACCAAAGTCGGATAAGCACGTCTTTGTACGTTATCCGAAAGAATTTGTTGGGAATTTCTCCATAACATCGAGGACAAAAGAGTTTGTTACTTGGAACGTCAAGTTTCTTCAGAAGGAATTTTTCGTGAAAAGTTAAGTGGGAGGACAATAGAACTTTGATAAGGTTGTTGAACCTTAGCTATATGTGCTAAGTAGCGCAGCGCCGGAAAGTGTCCCGGTGGCGGCCACAATGCTCATGGCTCTCGTGATTACAAAAGGTGTGATCTCGGAGATTAGAGTTCCTATAGAACCGTGTGGGTCGATAAGAATCAAATAGTAAGATTTGATAAGCAAGTCGTTATTGTTTTGACAATGATGAACCGACTACATGCAAAGAAGCGATGATGGGCCCTGACTCCATAAAATGACTCGAAGTCATAGAATCCGTGATAGTATCCATACACGAGAAATCAAGTTTCTGAACTTGGAAGACCCTCCGGAAAGGCGTGAAGCCTATCGGTCGTGTTTGGATCTATAAAGAAATAAGACATGGATGTTTAACATCTATGAAATAGTCGACATGTCGGAAAGAAGTTTACGACAATGTTCAAGGAGTTGACTATGACAAGATTTGATCTTTCATAGCAATATATAGTCTTGACGGATTAATGTAGCAACCACTACATATAATTTGGTATATGGTAGTTGAATAAATAAAACAATGTTCTTCTAATAGAACAGTTACCTAGGACGTGTACATGACACGGTCCAAAGGGTTTTGTTAATTCAAAGGGTGCTAAAAGGGAATGCAAACTTCAATAGTTGAAGTAAGCATAGCGGAGTTGGAATCTTCACCATGATGAAACTATTAAAAGAGTTTAAATTCATCGGAGATGATGAAGATGCTTGCATTTGCAAGAAATTAAGTGGGAGCACTGAGACATATTTCTAATACATTATGTAGAGGACATATTGTTGATTGGAAATGATGTATCTTGAATTGACACAAGTTAAGGATTTCATTAAAATAAGATTTCGATGAAAGACTTGGGCAAACCCAGAATATTAGGCATCAATATCTATATGGATAGATTAAGGCGCTAATATGATTGTGCTAGACATACATATATGAGATATTGAAAGGGTTCAATATGGAAACAACAAGAAAGGTTCTTGCTGCATGGAAAGGATTGTATCAAAATTCAAGTGTTTCAACACTTGGTGAGTAATATCACATGAAGATTTTGATCGATTATACCATGATATGTATATATCCATAATGTCCTATGCTCTAAATGTTATGAGCATATACCAGAATGATTCATAAGATGATCATTGGACAATAGTGAAGATATTCTTATGAGCTTTTGGAAGAACTAAGAATATATAATGTATAAGTGACAAATAGTTAAAGGTAGTTCATTGTAAAGTATTACATTGATACTAGTTTTGTCACAAGATACAAATTAAATTTATCTCAATTTAGACTATGGGTGGCACAATGTAATGGAAAGGATGTTCCATGATGGATTTGGATGTGTTCCAAAGTTGAGACATTGTGACGAATACTACAACAAAAGGCTAAGTATATGACTGCTATAGTAGCAACATAGGAGGGCATTTGTGTTAAGTAGTTTGTTATCAAACTAGGTGTGGTTCAAAGTGGGATAATACTATGAAGATATATTGTGTGACAATAGTATCAACATATTTTAACCCGAACGAACTAAAGGTCTACCAAAGGACCAAATTTATACAATGCCATCTCATTTGAGAATGAGTGATGCGTAGAGACGCAAAGACATGCAAATACACACGGAACTGAAACTGTCAGAGCCGGAGATTATGTTAACCACTAGCAATCGCGTATATGCAACACCAGAAAGCCATAGGTGTTCAATACGCAAAGTTTTTCAAACTAGATTATTGACTCTAGTGCAAGTGGGAGACTGAAGGGAATATGCCTGAGAGGCAATAATAAAGTGGTTATTATCTTATTCCTTGTTTATGATAAATGTTTATTTTGCATGCTATAATTGTATTAATTTGAAAACGTTAATACATGTGTGTTTAATAAACAAAAAGGAAAGTTCCTAGTTATGCCTCTCTTATAAACTAGCTCATTGATTAACAAGATGATCAAGGTTTCCTGATCATGGACATTGGATGTCGTTAATAACGAGGTCACAACATTGGTGGAATGATGTGATGAACATTCATCCGAAGTATAGCATTACGATCAGAGTCATTATGTTTATATTGCTATAACATCATACAAAGTAATCTTTGTCCTTAGACCATGAGATCATGTTAATTGGTAACACCGGAAGAGTATCTTGGTAACATCAAACGTCACACCGTAACAGGGGGACTATAAAGGTGGGTTCAGTGCTACGAAGGTGTTATGTTGAGGCTCATGGATCAAGAGTGGGATTTGTCCATCCCGATGACGGATAGATATACTCTGGGCCCTCTCGGTGATATCACATTGAAATAGCTTGCAAGCAAGTGATGTGATCACTAGAATGTTATATCACGGGAACGAGAAAAGACTGCATGTCGGTAACGAGATCAAACTAGGTATTTGGATACCGATGATCGAATCTCGGACATGTAATATATCGCGAGACAAAGGGATTTAGTTACGACGTTTAAGGTTCACACGATCACAAGAGTCATCGTTGAATATGTGAGAGTCAGTACGGATCTCTAGGTCCCGCTACTGATTATTGATCGGAGAGGGGTCTCGATCATGTCTAAATTATTCACGAACCGTAGGGTGACACATTTAAGGGATACCGACACCATTTAGGAGCAAATATGTTTCATATAAAGATTTAAGAAAGCGCTGGAATCATTTCGATGGAAACCAGAATCGTTTCGGGTGAAATTGCAGAAACTGGTTCTGCATGTGATATTGAAATGTTGCAGGGGGTTTTATGTGAATGTTTGTTAATTAATGTAATTGACAAAATTCTGAATAAAATAAATAAAAGTGTTTTATTTAATGAGAACTTGCATTAAATTTGGTGCAAATTTAATGGAGGTGAGTGGAATTTTGAGTGGGTGGCTAATTATATGAGTGGGAGCTCCACCCACATGAATGTGGAAGAGGTGGGGGCACCTCCCTTGGCCGCCGGCCATGGTGAGGGGCTGCCCCCCTCTCCCTATAAAAGGCCCCCCACTCCCTCCTCTCATCTCGCACCACCTCCTCGTGAAGGTTCTCTTCTCCCTCTAGTTATTCCCCATGGTCTTAGATTAGCGAGATACATGTTCCTAGTGGCTTTATCTGGAAAGGAGTTGCTGCTTCCGCTGCATCGCTGGAGCGAGGAGGCGGAGGTTGTTCGGTGGACCGAACGTGTGTGCGATCACGGATGCGTCGCTACTTTGCGGTGCTGGACTTGATGGTGCTGGACCTGATGGTGCTGGAGCTGCTAGACCTGACGGACTTCCACACGATCTTGAGATCGGCAAGCGTACGACTACATCAACCACGAGTTCCTACTCGTCAACAAAACTCGTTGTCTTCGAGGGTAAGTTCTCCATGGATGTATGTCCACCCATTGCTCTGTATCTAGTAGATAGATCTTGGCATACAGTTCTCATTGTAGGAAATTTTTTGTTTTCTATGCTGCGGACCCAACAGTAGCTACTCCATCCCACACACAAAGCATTACTTTGTATATTAACACAAGAATCGTGCAACCAGCTCTTGGAATTCTAACTGTAGAACTTTAGAAGCGATGTTCGGAAGAAAGGTGTGATGTAGGTTCTTCGTCAGATCTATCAGAAATGATGTCATCGCTTTGGAAACCGTCGGAAGATACAAAAGACAATGTATGAGAAGACACAATGATTAGGTTCAATGATGGTTCCATTGGCATGAACAACACATGTTCAAGGTATACTCCAACGTAACCAATGCTCATCCTTCTCATAATGTTTTTCAACGATACAGATATCCATTAAGGTGCAGATATAGATAAAGAGTACAAGGACCAAAAAGATTAGATGAAGGGTACAACAAACGAGATGCAGATTGGATGATTGTAGCTCCACCGTTATAAAAGGGAGGAAGCGAAACCCGGAAGGTACGATGGAAAGCCAACCACGAGAAAACCCGGACTCCAAGAAAAGGTAAGAGAGACGATTCAAAACACGCAAAGGTAAGAGGAGAATAGCACAGAGGTAAGGAGTAAAAGCAGACCTAATCAGATCTATCTAACCGATTTTGCAAAATAGTTTTGGTCATACTACAAAGTCCGTTAGCTAGGTTATCCTATAGGCTGGACCAGTGGGGTATCGCAACTACTGGGCTCTGATACCACTTTGTAACACCCTCGAATTGGCCCTATGCAAGTTTTAGCGATCCCCGCCAAACCCTCATAGAAACGTTTCAAAGGAGCCCACCAGGCACTTGCGTGCGGGTGGAAAACAAAGTAATATCATTATACAATAGTCCATGTTGGTACCCACAGAACAAATATATACAACAATGACTCCATGAATCAAGAATACAAATATATAGTGCAAAGATCCAAATCACCTCGAAAACGATACAACGTCTGAGTACGGACAAGATGCAAATGGGGCTAGGAGCCCTGAAGAATAACTAATGGTGTCCATAACTTTGCCCAGGCCAAGCCTAAAGGGTAACCCTACTAATGACATCGAACTTATACCTGTTAAAATAACAGGGGTGCCAATAAAGGACAAGGAAAAAAAGGGAGCAGTCAGTACTAAGGTTAGTACACGACGATGCTAGAATTTGGCGGCTCTCGCCTACATAGGTATGGTGGGCTGAAGTGGCAGCGAAGCATGAACTAAACAACCTATAGAGACTCGATTCAACTAACGGCTATTAGAGAGGAATAAGAAAGACCTATTCGGAACAAACCTGATACTAACACCAAACATACTCATCCTGGTGTTTCCCCCTTGATACCAAACGGGGAAGTCAAACCAAGGAACTCACATGGTTGGCAGTTTTATTCATTCCATTATAGTTGCAGCACTTACTAGTCAGATATAGATAGCATGAGTCATCTTGATATCATAAGTAATGGCAGTTTAGTTAACCATCCCATTGTAGTTGCAATGCTTACTAGTCAGATACAATTAGCATAGAACATCCCAAATCCAGTAGTTGGCACTTTTATTTCCTCATTTCGTTGTAGTGAGACTGATTAGTAGACATGTCAAAGTCAAATTTATAGAACTACTTTAGTTATAGTTGTCTATGATCGAGATATTGTTCTCCAAGTCATCCATAACCACGGACACGGCTTTCAAAAAGATTTACCCTATAGGGGTGCACAAATAGCAACACACGCACGATCAACCTCGGAAAAACCAAATAAAAACCCAACGAGGCTTTCACGACAAAGCAATCACATGATTCATAAAATATTTCAGGGGGCCACCCCACAAAGCTACCCACAACGAAGTTGGCTGGCTCCGAGATGAACCTAGAGTTTGTGATGCCAGCGGTAAACGACTGAGAACCCGAAAGTGTGACTGGGCTTATCGATATAGCATAAACGTGGCATGGGATCCTAAACAGTACAGGTGCTCCACGAACAATCATAAATAAAGCAGTAAAGCATGGCATAAGTATAGGATAGTAATAAAGCCCCAAACTAGTTTGTGGCCCCAAGAAATAAGAAATGAATCAAGATCTGGCTAAGGGGATTATGGTCCCACATGCGGATAATGCGATAGTCAAGGAACAAGCATCAAGTACTCGGAGCCTACGGGACACAAGTGAGCGGTTAAAAACCAAATATTAGCTACTGTCCACCGATGCCTCTGCATTAGTTATATATATTTTCAGCATTTCAATTATCAAGTTGTAATTGAAGTAATGATCATCTCCAACATTAAGCATGTGTCAACCTCCCAACACCGGTGGAACATCGACGACACAAAGCAGCACCTGAGCAAGCAACTACGACTCACAAGGCCGACTATCTATCAAACAACGGGCAATAGGATATGTCCAAGGCAATATAGGCTGCAGGGGATATAACTGGTACGAAAAACTAAAGCATCGACAACATAGATAGCAATATATCAACAGGAGGAAGTAAAGACTATAAATGAAAAATAGGTAGAAAGGGGGAGATTGCTCGCCTAGGAAACATAGCTGAAGGTTGTTTATCCGAAGAACTTGCCGACACTCGCATCCACTCAATGGCCTAATCCGTGAAGAAGCAAAGCACTAAAAGAAACACCAGATGACTATTTAAATACTATGGCAGAAAATCCGGCATGATGATGATATGCTGCATGGCATGGCAAAGAAGCGATGCAATTAGATAATATTAAGCGGAACTAGGGTCCAGACAAATAATTAGAAGGTTCAAGTTATTTAGATACCCCACAATTTAAATGTTCACTTAATAAGGAAAAACATGGCATCGGTTTGCTATGCAAATTTAAATAGAGGTAATATAGGACTAGAATAGCCCTCCTATAGTCTCCATATTTAATTATTATATGTGAGTCGACAAAATATCCCAAAACCAAAATATGTATGCAAGCATGTTCAATTCATATGAAACAAGATATATGTCATATATTATAAAAAATAGGGGTCTCGGACAGGGGTCACACATAGGGGGTTTTAGTGAACTTGATTCCGAGGGTTCGGTTCGGTCTCCGGAATCAGTCTTCGGATCCGCAGGAACGGGTCTTTGGGGTTCGTGAGGAGAACTTGGCATCCGGGGTCTTGGCGTGGTTCTCTCGGGTCCAAGCGCCGGTGGTTTCTAGGGTTTGTCTGGGTGGATGTCGATCTTATCATCCTCGGCTTCTGTTGTGGCGGCAGTCTTCGAGTTGAAGATGAGAACAGTGTCACCTCTTATTATTCCTTGATAGTCGCTTGCAATTGTACGAAAGTATCACCACCACACCACTTCCTCTCTGCTACCAAAAGAAGGGCATCGAAAGTAGTCATTCCACAGAACAACTCCATGAACATCAACGGATCAGTATCACACCAGCACATCACGTCCACCTCCCTCACCTAGCGTTACTGCCGAACTAGTTGTACTGCTAGTAGAATGGACGACAGAGACCAACAGTATGCAGAAGTTGAAGACGAACGGCGCCGGGCACGGGACGAGACTGGCTTGCGGTGGCGGGGTTCGAGGCCATGGTGCAGGGAGTCCGACGGTGCAGGGGCTCGTGGACATGGACGGATCCAGCATGGGTCATGGGTGTTCAGATGAACACCCAAATTTTTCTAGAAAAAATTCCTATATATAATCTATAGTAAATACGTATCTCAGTTGGCACATGTATGAAGGTTTTCTAGTCTAGATCTCGTCTAGAAAAAAGCTCAAACCTCAAATTAGGATTAGGGCCGGCGTCTACATCCGTGTAGCTCAACTGAACCAATAGCAATTAGAAAAGCATTCATGATTGACTGCCTACCGCGACTCCCGGACGGCACTTGTTTGACGGAAAAAAGAAGAGGCGAACATATGTAAAGATACTAAACCTGGAGGCTCGAGAAGGATCCAGGACCGACTCCCGGCCGGCACTTGTTTGACGGAAAAAAGAAGAGGCGGACATATGTAAAGATACTAAACCTAGAGGCTCGAGAGGGATCCAGGACCGTCTCCTTTATTGAAACTGAACCAGTAGGCCCCACGCCATCCGCCGGAAATTAGCAGGATTCACCGCTTGACGATAAGACCATCTGGCCGACCACTCCGACGGAGAAGGAGATCACCACCACCATGTTGGGGACAGATTCCCTAAGAGCCCTAGTGTCACGAACATGGACCGGGGAAGCTGGGCGCCGGTGTCGAGGGCGACAAATGGAGCAGATCACAACACGTCTAGGCCCGAATCCCTACCACCGCTTGCTACCATCTGTGTCGAGGACCTCCGGCCGTCGCCAGCCAAGACACCGCCGTCGAACCAGTCGGGTGCGGGCGCCGCCACCTTTCCCTGCCGGATCGCAGCTAGGGTCACCGCCGTCGCCGCCATGCCACCAGGTCTTTGGTCGGCGACGATCCGGGCGGCGGCGGCGGGCGGGGAGATCGCGAGAGGGAGGACGAGGCTAGGGAGGCGTGGGATCCGCCCAACGCGGCACGACTACTCATGAATAAGGCACGGCCACTCATGAATAACTATTTGGTTTTATTTATTGAGCGGGAATTTTTCTTATAGGTGAAAGATGATGCCGTCATATATCGCTTCCATGCTATGATTGAAACATTTGATCGTATTGTAATTTTCTTTATTATTTTGCATGTTTCGTAGTCTTTTGAGATACTGTTGCTATAATGGCCAATTTGTATTTTTATTGGCATGAAGGAATGGACCATTTTCATTTTTTTTCTCCTTTATGTTTTTTGTTGGTTCGAGTTTGAACACCCAAAGTTAAATTTCTGGATCCGTCCCTGCTCGTGGACGAGGTCAACGGTGGCCAACAACGGACGCAGAGGCGGCCGTAGGAGGAGGCAGGCTTGGCAGTGAGGTTTACCAAGAGGAAGCAGCTCCGTGGTGGCGGCCACCGTGCTCGGAGGCGAGGAAGCCAGAGACGGGGCGGTCGGCGTCGCAGAGGTGAGAAGGGGGATGTGGTGGCTGGAAAGGAGAACGAGGAAGGCGGCATGGTCGGCCCCGGTGGCGGCCAGGCGCGATGCGGGGCGCGGCTGCCCGCAGGGGAAACCGAGGGGGCGGCGGCCATGGTAGGGAGGCGGGGTGCACGGGGCCAGGGCCAGGACGCAGAGAAGGGGGCGTCCTGGTGACGAGCTCGGGCTCGGACAGACAACGAAGGCGGGGTCGCGGGCCTGAGGCCGAGCGGAGGCGAGCGACGACAGCCGGCTCGAAGAGGAAGCGATCCGGCGGCGCGGGACATCGAGGAAGAGGAGGGGATCGTGATAGAGGGAGGGAACGAGTTGTGTGGGAACGACGTGCTGGCGAGGTGGGGTGGGTTCGATCGATCGAGCGGGGCGACCTGGGGTGGGGCACGGTCGGTCGCGCTGGGCATGTCGCGTCACAGTTGTGGTCGGTAGCAGGGCGGCCTGTGGTTGTGTGCGTGCGCGGGTGTAGCTAGGGAGTGGCGACAGGTGTGGGTGGTGGTGGCTGGGTAGGTGGGGATTTGGGGTTAGGGTTTGGTGTTAGCTAGGGTTAGGGTTTTGTTTTATCTGGGTTGTAGGCTGCCTGCTGGTGGGGCCTCGGGCCGGACCAGTGGCTGCGTCCTAGTTTATAAAAATGTTTTATTTTGTTTATTTATTTGTTTTATTTTGGAAATACATGCAAGTTGTTTTTAGAAAAAACAAAGTATGCGAAAGGACCGGTTTTATAATTTGAAATAAAGACAAGGGATATTTAGAAAACAAAGATAGGCTTTTAGAAACCATGCATGATGCTCAAATGCAATATGGCATGATGACATGAGCATACTATCATGATGATGCATAAAGTAGTAAACAATTCAAGCGAATTTCTAGTAGTGATTTTATCAGGGTGCTACTTCTTAAGGTGTGCTTTTGTACACAGTGATGATGCCCTTATTAGGGAAAAAGCAAATACTAGTACACTATAGTATATTTCTTTACTTAGACACACATTTGTCCACGTGCTATGCATGCTGAGGGAATAAAACATATGTAGGGGAAGAGGGACGCAGCGAAGAGGAGTTGAAGACAGTTCGATGTCAGAGGAAAGTTATGATGGGTTTCTGGCACAAGGTACTCCTTAAGCCACTCTACTAGTACGTAGTAAATTTCAGGACTTATGCACGCAAAACAAATTGTGTGTTTTATCTCTCCTTCGCTGCCTCTCACCATCCATCTTCCATCTCTCCTCCCCTTTCCCCTCGCGCACCGGCCCGGCTGATCTCTCCCTCGTACACATCATGGTGTTGTACACATGTGCCTCGGTACGCCGGCTATGTATCTCTGGCATATTCGGCAGTCTCGTTGGTGTGCAGTAGGGACGAGAAGTACATAGGAAGGAAACCATTTTGGTCCTTGGCAGCAAAAAAATTCAAACTATTCTGGTTTTTCAAATTTTCACTTGCTTACCAAACATTAGGAGGGAAGGTTACTCAAAAGATCGTCCATTTGAAGTAGTGTACGGATACATTCGAACATTGACCATTGAATCAAGACTAGAAAATCAAACATTGCTAACTGTTGGACCTTCTTTTTCATTCTTAGCATCTAGAAAGATTCTACTGATAGTCTTTAGCACGATGAACGCTAGTATGCCCAAAGCTCAAAACACAAACTTCGCTGTTCAGTTTTAGGGTCCTTCTACTAAATGCATGGACTTGAATGCAATTTTCATTTTTATGAGGTCCTTGATGTAATTTGTACTTCCACCGACCGTGTTAACTCTCAAGAACCTCGCTCCTATGAGACCTAACATAGTCTTCTTTACTATTAAAAGGCTTACGGTCTTGATGGTCTGGTAAGTCATCTTTAGTTTCCGATTCTACCCCTATCTAATAGAGAAATTACCCCACTGCCACCCATAAGTGATTAGCGGTTAGTTTGTCTTTAACGGACTATTTTTCATCTGCTAGGAAATTAACCTGCGACACCGCCCTTATCCATCCAACAACACCGGATCACCTCTTCTCACATCTATTGCGACGGTGGAGAATCGCAATGGCCGCCGGCGGATGGTCGATGCTGCTCCGCACGGGCGTCACGTAGCGCGACGGGTCAGTAGACACCTTCGTACTCAGTAGGGCAGTGGGAAGAGTGGATGGTCGGCACGATGCAGCTCGGGAACAAGTTCGCGTCGGGGTCCAAGCCCAACAACCCCCAAGCAACGTCGTGCAATTAGTGGCCGCGTGCAAACATTCGCATAAGAAGGGCCCCTATTTGGTATTGCCGAGAGCCAAGAGCGTGTTCCGCCTAACCCTCGATGTGGTTGCTGCACAGGCTGAATGGGAGAAGACGGGATTTTTTTAAATAATACATTTTTTTAATGAATTTCACGAATATTACGCAAAAAAAGGAATTTACGGATCTACTGCACTATCTTTTTTGAACTAACGACGTGCCCGAGTCGTTATTTGACGAGACGACCTGCGCGGGCCGTCTTTTGAGGCGCCGAAAGGGCCGCGGCGGACCCCACCCTGCCGGGCTGCAGGCGGCCAGCACGCGCATCGTTGGATGATAAGACGATGAGACAGCCTCGTCTTTTCGTGCAACGGCCGACCGGTGCGTCGTCCTTCGAGACAACGACGAGACCATGTCGTTTTTCAATGCAACGACCGGCTCCCTCCTTATCCCCGTGCCGCGCCGAGCCCAGCCCCGCGCTGGCGCATTCTTCTTCCTCCTTCTCTCTCGTGTTCATCTGGACAGTTCTTCTGCCCACGTGAAGAGCACCGATTTGGAGCTCAGTTTTGCCCTGTTTTCCACCAATATCTGCTGCTGAAACACATTAGACAGTTAGTAGAGTCCCGATCTACTAATGGTATAATCTGGTGAGGTAATTTGAGGCTGTTTTGAGGGGATTTTGTGGTGTTCTTGAGGGGCAATGGCTATGGTGGAGGTTGGTGGTGCAGCTTGAGTGGAGGCAGCTGTTCTTGAGTGCAGGTTGTCGATCCGTTGAGTGGAGGCAACTGCATGGTAGGATTTCTCACGCTTCAAGGGTAAACCCTAATTTCTTGCTAACTGTAGTCATCTGTGTAGTTTTATTTCATCTGTAGTGTTGGATGTGGTAGGTCAGCTACTAGATTATTCGGCTATAGGATTATAATTATATTTGTGGGCTATGCAAGATTATTCGGCTATAGGAATATTAGTATTTTTTTTGCTAAAATCTGCCACTGTACGGGCATTTGACAAATTGTCGTATTTTTTTAGGCCAAAAGTTATGTCCAATAATGTAGTGTTTAGGTTCTACTATGGTGACGGTGTCATCAAAACAAACCAGAATGAAGTTGATTTGAGCGATTTTTATTGTATTGATGAAGTGATCCAGGATCCTGAAACCATCCCCATTATTGAGTTGAAAGATTGATTATGTGCTCGTTTAGGGCTCCCTCCCACCCATACTGTTGGTGTGCATGTATTATGGACAAAGTCAAGGATTAAACCTGATTTTTTTTGAGACCGATAGAAGAGCAAGCTAAATGGGTCAAATGGGTGAAAGCATGTCTGCATAGGGTAGTTAACCCTAGTGTCTTAGTGCTTCATGTGGCGAAAGAGCCTGTTTATGATTAGGGCCAGAGTAGTCAGCCACACCATGCTGGTGGTGGTTATGATCATGAGCAGTGCAGTCAAGCCGAAGACGGAGGTGGTGGTGGCTACTATGATGACCAGAGCAGTCAAGGCCAAGATGGCAGTGGTGATTATGAACCTGGTCAGAGTAGTTATGCACACATCGATGGAGGTAGTTATGAACCTAGTCCGACTAGTTTTGCACACACTGGACATGAATCAGCTGAAGGTAGTCAAGGGATATGAGAAGATATTTTCAGTGGTGAGGTCGATGAGGATGAGATACACGACGGTTGGTTGCAAGATCAGATGGAAGCCAAAGATTCATAAGGGTACAGTGGTAGCTCTTATGATTCCGCTGAGTCTGATCAAGAGGACCAACATATTCCGGCATCATGGAATCAAGACCACACAGCAGCAATGAATGTGAACGATGGGCATGATTCCTCGTGGCACTATCACGCCAACAACATCTCCATTGGTGCATTATATCCTAGCAAGAGGCATCTACAGGAATCAATCGTTGAGTGGGCATTGTCCACGCAGCGGGTTTTCAAAACAAAGGTGTCATCCCAACAATATTTGACTTTGGTTTGCGAGGTAGCTGGGTGTCCTGCCAGGGTCCATGCCCATGTTCCTCTATATGGCACCACCTGAAAGGTTAGCGATGTTGTGCAGCACACATGTCAACTTGACAATGTCCTGCAAGACCATCGTAATCTCACGTCAACCCTCCTGGCTAGACTGTTATACACTGAGATAGTGGAGACCAAAGCCATGGTGGTGAAAGCTATCATCAACAAAGTTGCAGTCAGATTTCACTACAATATATCTTACGGAAAGGCTTGGAGGACTAAGCAGAGGACACTAGAGACAAGATTTGGTTCGTTTCGAGATGGATAAGACTGTGTTGTTCGGATGCTCCAGACGCTGCAGGCTAGGAATCCAGGCACATACCTCGACATCTGACACTTAACATTGCCTCAAGAACCCAATTTGAGGGTGCTTCATCGAGTGTTCTTCTCATTTGCTATATGTATAGAAGCTTTCACTCACTGTCGACCAGTCATTTGTGTAGATGGAACCTTTCTCACTAGCAAGTACAGGGGCCAGATCTTGACTGCCATAGGTCAAGCCGGGAACAATCAAGTTGTTCCACTTGCATTTGCTTTCGTGGAGAGCGAGAACGATGTACCGAATGTATGCGTCCTACATGACAGGCATCCGGGTATACTCAGCGCGATAAGGAAGCTGACTCAGCCTGCTCCAGATGAACCAACTCCATGGCTAGACATGCAGAGTCGTTGGTGCATGCGGCATCTAGGGGCTAACTTTTTCTCACAGTTCAGGAAAAAGGCCCTGATGAACCTATTCAAGAAGCTTTGCAAGCAGAACCAGGAGTGGAAGTATATCAAGTGTCGGGCCTATCTAGATGAATTCACAAAAAAAACATGTTAGGCAGAGGAGAGCAGCTAGAGCAGCAGCTGTGGCGGCTCATGCAGCCACGGTAGCTGCACAGACAATAGCTGGAGCAGCACCACCCGAGGAAGAACCAATTGCTCTTTGCGATTTGCCGGGATTTGACCAACCCAGTAATAGGAGGAGGCCTGGCAGACGGATTAAGAATTTTCAGGAATGGATAGAGCACGAGCCTGTGGAGAGGTGGTCTCTGTTGCATGACACTCATGGTGCTAGGTTTGGCGTCATGACTACAAATCTTGCCGAAACTTACAACTTCGTCTTGAGAGGAAGCAGGGCTCTGCCATTAACAACTATTGTGGAGTGTATTTTCACCAGAACATTGAAGTACTTCAGAGACAGACTTCAGCTTGCTCAGATGCATATCATCAATAACCCAAACACGAGGCATTGTTCAAAGATAATGGATTACATGAATGCCAAAATGGAAAAGGCTCGGTCTATGCACGTCGTCGCCATCGGTAATCAAGAACGAAGATTTGAGGTTCGCCTCCCTTCCAACGGGATCGGATCTGGAGAAGAGGTAAAGACACAAGAGGTGAGGATAGGCAATGAGGCTTGGCCGACATGTGAGTGTACCTGCAACAAACCCAAGCTGCTGCATCTGCCTTGCTCTCATGTACTTGCTGCGTGCAGACAGTTAGGTATGGATGCGAGATCGTTTGTGTCTCCTTATTTTCTTAAGGAGTCGGTGATCAATACATGGACTAGCGAGATGATGGGATATAGAGCATGGGGCAATTTAAAAAAAGTAAACCCCGGCGAAAGGATTTACATCCCAGATCCTGAATTAATGCGGACAGGCAGAGGAAGGTGACAATGTGTTCGCATCCGTAATGATATGGATGAATCTGAAGCCGGAGGTCCTACTAGACAATGTTTTTTATGTAATCATTTTGGTCATAGAGACACCAAGTGCCATATCTTCGGGACTGGAGGAGCGGCTCCTCGTGGACGTGGCAGGCAAATTTGTAATTCGTATGGAACTATGTTTTAAATTTGTAATTCATATGGAACTATGTTTTAAATTTGTAATTCGTATGGAACTATGTTTTAAATTTGTAATTCATATGGAACTATGTTCTAAATTTGTAATTCTTATGGAACCATGTTCTAAATTTCTAATTCTTATGGAACCATGTTCTAAATTTGTAATTCTTATGAAACCATGTTCTAAATTATGCAGATGGCGGGATCTTTACTTAATGCTGATATTGATAGAAAGCACCGGTCAACTTTATTGGATGCGGAACCAGGGAGCTTAAAGCACCTTATCACTCGCACTCCCATGTCTAACTGGATGATACACCATTATGGCTGCAGAGGTATGAGACATTTATTCCTAGTTGGGGTTCAAATATTTGAGGGCCAAAGTTAACAAATTGTAATTCTATCTCGGTATGCAGGTTGTAGTGGGCCGGGCTATTACCATTTGTGCGTCTGGTTGAGGCCACTCATACGCAGGAGATAGAAGGACGACACCATGGATTCCAGACCACGCGCATGGGCTATGACGGGTCGTTGCTCACCTGCTTAGTGGATCGATGGGGGCCCGAGACTCACACTTTCCACTTTCGGTGGGGGGAGATGGCTCCTACACTCCAGGATGTCTTGTACTTGCTGGGCCTGCCGTTGGCTGGAGTGCCAATAGGCCCGGTGGATGCACCGGAGAATTGGGCCCAGGAAATGGCCCAACGATTCTATGGCATTCGTGAAGGAGTTCTGGAGTTCACGTATGAAAATCATGGGCCCAAATTTGATTGGTTGCAGAACTATCAGGTTCGTTTGCTACTAAGTATCTTCGTATTTGACACACCTATTTTCATATCACACGATGCTAAAACTTGTTCTATTAACCAATGCAGATACAGAGGTTCGGGTACCCAGGTGTTCTGATGACTGAGCCACAAATTACGCGCAGCCTTGAGGCGTACTTATGGTGGCTACTTGGGAAGGTGATGTTCACCGAGAACCACGTCTCAACCATCAGTGCACGCTACATCCGCTATGCTAGAGAGATCGCGGAGGCGACGTGCCAGAACGACATCACCCAATGGAGTTGGGGTTCTGCTGTCTTAGCAGCAACGTACCGAGGTATGTGCACGGGCTGTACGCTAACCAAGGAAAAATCTGCCTTGCTAGGATGCCTATTGTTGCTGCAGCTGTGGTCATGGGAGAGGTTCCCTATTGGCCGTCCGGAGGTAGCAAAAAATCAAGCGGTAATCGTCCAGGGAGAGCAACCCGTTGTCTATGAGTCTGATATGCTGTTTGACCATGAGAGAATTGACATGCCTACATTCGGTACACATTGGACACGACGCAAGGTAAGTTAAAAGGTTCTGTTAATTGGATGGTCCATATTGCACTACGAAGGAAACTAACAACTATTTAATCCAACAGTGTCGTTTGACGGGAGAACAAGTAACCCGCTGCTACCCGGCGTTCAGCGAGTAGTTCGATACGTTGAAGGAGGAATCGGTGATTTGGGAGCCGTACACCACAGCTGAAGCAGCCGCAAGATATCCCGGCGGGTTATCTATTATGTGTCGTAGAGATGAGGACTACTGGCTCACTAAATCGAAGATCATCTTCGATTGTCAGGTGGAGGAGATGTCTCAACAGAGGGTCATGAGGCAATTCGGTCTTCGCCAGATGGTAGATCCTCCATGTCCGTAGGCGCCCCTTTCATCGGACGTGCATATGTAAGTTAATATATTATGTATATAATTTTACACCGATTGTGTACTTACAAAATCTAACTGCAGGTACTCTCGGAAGGGTACTAAAAGAAGTGCAATTCAGTGGCTTCAACGGGTTAATACTTATATCAATGGTTGGCAGAATGCAACAACTGACGTGTGGACCGCTCCTGCGTTTGATATGGAGCTATTCCGTGCATAATTATAGAGGTACATGAGCATGAAACGGTTGCGTCCCATTCACCACGCACATGATGATGAAAGATACCCTAGCCAGTCGACTATGTAGCCTAGACAATCAGCGGTAAATACATTTTTCTTCGTCACTGCACCTGGTAGCCTATATAATGTGTACTTATCCACTATACCAATGCAGGACGATATGACATGGGAGCTACATAATGAAGTGAATCAGTGGGGACGTTCGCTCTCGTCCGCTCCTCTTCTACTACCACGTCAAGGAGTTCAGTCCTTCGTAAGGCGTGTCCAGGAAAGACTATGGAGTATCTATGCGACCATCATGTGCACGAACATTTCAGACGTTGTTCAGCACCGAGAAGCACAGCGTCCACCTCGTCACTCCATGGGGGAGGGCCCGCCGTGTTGCTCCATGCAGGCTCGCCCGCCACGTCACTCCATGCAGGAGCGCACCCCGCGTGCAGACCAGACACTACTCCAAGGCTCACAGCAGGAGACACCCACTGCACCTATCCGCCACGGGCCTCGTCCACGGATCTCACAGCAGGAGACACTGAGAGCACCACCCCTAGACTAGGCTGGAGGCTCAGCATGGCAGCAGCAACAGGAGGCACCGAGAGCACCACCCCCAGACCAGGCTGGAGGATCAGCGTGGCAGCAGCAGCCGCAGTTTACTTTCAACCAGTAGCAGCAACAGCCACAACTTACTTTCGACCAGTGGCACCAGCAGCAGCCGCAAGTCCCATTCATGGGCTATCGTCCTGAGGGTACGCATTTTCCTATCTATTTTGGTTACATGTAGTGTATAATCGTTGAGTACTTAATATTTTTACATGGCAGGAGGATATGGAGACCCAAGCATGTTCTCAATGGGTTCGTGGGCGACTAATGAGGAGGATCAACAGACTCATCAGGATCAGGTTGACTGGATTGGACTGTATCAGACGCAGCATACTCAGGAGACGCAGCAGACTCCACCACCTATCCCCACACACGATACACAGACGCAGGGTGACGGGTCAACTCTACCTCCCCGCAATGTGGTGCCTCCTAGAAGGTACGGATGGGGTACACCGACGCCAGGGCAACCTCGTGACCGGTGGCAGTGATATTTATCTATGTATCTGTCTGCGTATATGTTTATGTATCTTGTATCGGTATAGTTATCTGTCTATGTATGAGACTTGTATCTTGTATCGGTCTAGTTATCTCTCTATGTATGAGACTTGTATCTTGTATCTGTCTAGGTAGCTGTCTATGTATGAGACTTGTATCTTGTATCTGTCTAGGTAGCTGTCTATGTATGAGACACATTTTTTATTCGACAAACACTTCAGCATAGCTTGCAACATAGTTCAACATAACTTGCGGTAAATAAATAAGAGCGCTCTCTATCCCTACGACTATGCCCTTACACTTCAACGATGCCTTCTTCATGGCCTGCTCTTCTTGCCCTTACCCTTCGACGATGCCTCGTCTTTACCCTTCTTCTTGGCCTGCCTTTCGTCCCACTCAGCTCTCCACTTAGTCCCAACGGCAGGCATTATGAATATATCATCTTCATATTCACTCTCTTCTAGCTTGTCATTGCTCTTCTTTCCCTTACCCTTCGACGATGCCTCGAACGATGATGGCTTGCCGTTACCCTTTGACGACGCCTCGTCTTTACCCTTCTTCTTGGCCTGCCTTTCATCCCACTCAGCTCTCCACTTAGTCCCAACGACAGGCGTCATGAATATATCATCTTCATCTTCACTCTCTTCTATCCAAATCCAAGGGAGCGTGATGTTCTGCTGCCTTGCCCCTTCATTAGAGAATCTTTCCTTGCTCCACCTAGCATTGATCTGAAGTAGCTCTTGCCGTATCTCCTCTGGAGTCCTCTTCGGCCACCCTTTCCTACGCAATCCCTCACGCAGCTCAGTGAGGAGACAATCACTACAAATAAGTTTCTCCAATGGGGCTGGATTGTTGTCTATCCTAAAGTTCCTAGCCAAATGAAAAAGGTCGACGGACATGTCTGGCACGAAACTGCGATCGTAGGGAAACATACTGGCTAAAAACGGGGTGACTACTGCTTAAACAACTGCGCGAGGAGGGGTTTTTATAGGGTAACATTCTGGCGGGAAACATTATGGCGGGAAGCATTTTGGCGGGAAAGATTTTGGCGGGAGATATTTTGGCGGGAAGCATTATGGCGGGAAACATTCTAGCGGGAAGCATTTTGGCGGGAATGTTTTTTGATGGAAAGCAACATTGGTCTGACATGTTGAATTAAAGATACATCACAACACTATAACTGAAATGAAGATACATCAAGACACTACAACAGAAAGGAAGTTACATCAAGAGACTGCAACTGAAATTAAGATACATCAAGACACTACAACTGAAATTAAGATACATCGGGACACTACAACTAAAATGAAGTTATATCAAGACACTACAATAGGAATTAAGATACATCGGTACTGAGACATACGTCTACCTTCCCTGAGTCCAGCGCGGGTACTTCCCGGTCTTGTCCCCACGTTCCTCTTTCGCCCACGCCTCGGCAGCTCTTTCTCTTAATCTCTTCCTTTCCGCCTCACGGGCCTCCTTGCGCACCTGTTTCTGGCGCTCGTGGTTTGCCTTCTCTTCCTCCCTTCTCTTCCTGTTCAGCTCGCGGTTTTGAGCTTGTTCTGCTCAGAATTCTTTCATTTCTCTCTCCCGTTCGTTCTTCTCCTCTTCGGCCATCCTTTCAGCATGTTCCTCTTCATGAAAGGCAGCCCACGCAGCCCGGATCCTGTCATGACACTCTTTCTTGGCCCAGGCTGGCTGCTCGGTGTCAATCCAATGGTACCACTTGCAAAGTGGAGGAGAAGACTACAAGCAAATCAATGGAATGAATAAAAGAACTCATGATAACATGAATGGTTCATATTAAGCATGCTCTGGGAACATACCGGAGGCCTCTCGTATGACGAACTTGCTTGCCGGGGCGGGCTTGCGTCGTAGTTGGGACACATGAAAAACTTCATGCCCATGCAGGTGGAGAAATCGATCGACTCCTTGACCTTCGCGAGATGTCCGCACCAACAATGCTTGTGTGTCACCCCTTGCGGCAACCTGGCATCTTTCGTCTTCGTAGGCCTATACTCGGGGTCCGAACATGGAACACTCATGATGGAGAGGGGAAGAAAATGGGAGAAATAGAGGAATAACAGGATGGAGAGATACCATCTTGGTGCCAGTATTTATAGAGGCAACTAGTAGAAATTGGCGGGAGAAAACAGCGGGAACAAGTGGCGGGAGAGAAACGGCGGGAAGAATTGGCGGGAGAAAACAGCGGGAAGAAGTGGTGGGAGAGAAACGGCGGGAAGAATTGGCGGGAGAAAACAGCGGGAAGAATTGGCGGGAGAAAACAGCGGGAAGAAGTGGCGGGAGAGAAACGGCGCGAAAAAAGTGGCGGGACAAATACTGGCGGGAAGAGGTGGTGGGAGATAAACGGCGCAAAGAAGTGGCAGGAGAAATACTACTGGGGAAAAGAACGGCGCAAAATAGTGACGGGATTCTACCGACGGGCGATAAACTTTAAACGGCTGGATTAGCCTAACGTAGTGTGCATGATCCATGCAACCGTCTGCGTTTCAATAACTGACAAGCCACGTCGTCTTTTCAAAAAACGATTTGGGATTGTCGTTTTTTCAAAAACCGACCAGCTGCCAGCCGATCATGTCAGACGCTGGTCGTTTTTTCAACAAACGACTTGGGCTGTCGTTTTTTCAAAAAACGACCTGACGCTGGTCGTTTTCTCAAAAAAGACAGTGCGCTACATATGTAAATTACTTTTTTGTGTAATATTCGTGAAATTCGTTAAAAAATGTATTATTTAAAAAATCCTTTTTTTATGTAATATTCGTGAAATTCGTTAAAAAATGTATTATTTAAATAAAATTAGCGGAGGAGACGATAGGGAGTAGGAGGCTGCGGCCGGTGGCAGCAAAGAGGTGGGACGCCGGGCGCAGCGCGCTAGCGAATACGCCTATGTTCCAAGGAAACGATAAGATGTGAGCAGGGATGATGCCACGCCGCCGCCGCTCAACACCGTCATCAACAAAGTTGTACGTCAGGCTCCATCCGTTAGCAATCCGCGTCCTCCTCGTTCTCCTACTTCCCATCCCCTTCTTCCATGCAACGCGGCGGCGGCCGGCCGAGGCGGTTACGCGCGCCACAAATCGCCAGCAGCACTAGCGGGCACATGACGTCAATACTGGGTTAATTAAGTAATCGCTACAGATTACAGAACCATATGCAGGCACCTGCGTTGGAGCTGTAGCACGACGTTCTTTGGGAATGCCGACCCTTTCTCCGTATTTTTTCCTTCAGCTTGATCGTTGTTAATGATCCGGTTTGCACGTCGTTAATTTTGGAGTTATTAATCTTCAGTTCATTCAGCATATATTGTTTCTAGGATGCACTGATTCTGCTAAAAGTTTCTCCCATTGATTGTGATTCTTTTATTTTTGTTCCGATGTGTTCAAAACAACTCAGCAAAATTCTGTCTTTTTTTCAATGTAATTCATCTCATGTTTTGTTCAAGCTTTCAAACTTCAGTTTCAGCTTTTCGTTCAAGTTTTTGGAAATACCAAATTTCGGCCCGTTCTCAGCGGTAGAAAACAAAAAGGGAATCAAAATCCTTGGTTAAACTACGCTAAAAATAAGGCACACATTCATACCACTGAAAAAAGAAGGCCCACTTTCATTGCAATGTTATGAAAAGTATTGTATACTATCGTCTTCATATCTGAGCAATATCGGTTCTCGTTGGATGACAATTATAAAGAGAAACGTTTGTATTTTTTAAACTAAAATTCTTCATTGCCAGTGTCCCCTATAGATGTAGGGAATAAGCCATGAAATACCTCTGTTTACGTCTTCATAAGACAGGTTTTGCAAGTACTTGAAATATTTGTTAAATGTGAGATTTGATCTGCATGTGAATTGAGTTATTTTGAGTACAAATAATAGCAAATATTTGATCAATCTAGAATGCATCTTTTTGTAGATTAATGCTTAACCGGGACCACATCGGCAAAGACAAAGGAAATATGAGGCATAATGGAGGGGATAAAACATAAGGATATCAATTCGATGGAAGAGTGGCATATATTCGTAGATGCACATGGATGCAACACTTGGAGTGTTCAAGTAGGTGACTAACTGACCAAAGTTTTCTCGTTGACAAAAAAATTAATCATTGTGTGTTGTATACTTTGTGGATATTTAACTTAAATAGAATTCAATGCATCGTGTGCATTTATTTGAACTTCCAAAATTAAAATATATTACATAGTTAATTAATTATATAGATATTCCTTTGAATGTTTTGTTTTGAGGTGGAGATGTGACCGTCCATCAAGGTAGAGGAGGATCATACCATGTTCTTCTATTTCAAGGTGATGGTGAAAAAAGAGAGGTGTGGTTACATCCCAACTCATTCGTGGTCCGTGGCAACGCACGGGCATTCAACTAGTTAAAATAAAATGGAACTGCCCCAATTTTCACATAAATTGGACCACGGTTTCTTATATGCAAAACCTAAGTTTTTAGTACTAGGATTTTCAAGCTTCCTAGCTAACTTCACACACTTTAGTGACTTCTTATTGATTTAACGAAATTAGGTCGAACTTGAGCTACAAGTAAACGTGATAGATTGCGCTTGAATTAAATGTATTTTCGGAGGTAGATGAGTGCATCTTCTTGTAGTAAACAATGTTGTTGGTGTGAGTTTCCAACAATCAAGAAAGAAAATTCTCAGTTTTCCGAGTGATGACGAGATGATTCTTTTCCGTAAAGAAAGTCCGAAGAATATGGATCTCAATGCCATAAGCCAAGCTTCTAGACATATTAAGTGGACCAACATGTTCTACTTACGATTCCCATATTTTTTATGATTTTTCAAACTCCCTTGCTAATTAACTCTGCCCACTTGAATGACTACATGCCAATTTATCGAAATTAGGTCATACTTGATATACAACTAAATAGTAGGTTGTTTTAAAGATATACGAAAAAACTTTTGGAGGTACCCATCGCAGGGTCAATTAATATATCAGAAACCACCGAATTTTTTGACAACAGGTTTAACTACTTGCTAACATTTTGCATCATGACTATTTAACGAAATTGGATCAAACTTGAGATACAAGTAAGCGCAATAGATTGCTCTTGAAATAAATGAGTTTTTAGAGGTAGATGTATGCATTTTCTTGTAGTAAACAATGTCGTCGGTGTGATTTTCCAACTATCAGTAAAGAACATTCAATCCTCAATTTTTCGGGTGATGTCGAGCAAGGTTGTTCTTTTCCGTAAAGAAATGTCCGAAGAATATTGGATCTAAATGCTAGAAGCAAAGTTTACTGACATATAAAGTGGGCCAACATGTTATACCAATGATTCCCATGTTTTATGAGTTTTCAAACTTCCTAGTTAACTTTGCCCATTTGAATGACTTTATGTCGATTTATCGAAATTAGGTCAAATTTGAAACTATATGTAAATTGTAGGTTGGTTTGAAAGTTTTACGAAAAAGCATCTAGAGGTACCCAACGAGGGGTCACAATTAATATATCATAAAACACCGAGATTTTTGATGATAGTTTCAACTTCTTGCTAAGATTTTGCACCTTGAAAATTTAATGAAATTAGGTCAGACTTAAGCTACAAGTAAGCGTTATAGATTGCTCTTGAATTAAATGCCTTTTTGGAGGTAGATCAGTGCATCTTCTTGTAGTAAACAATTGCGTTAGTGTGAGTTTCCAACTCTCAGAAAAGAACATTCAATTCTAGATTTTACGAGTGAAGACGAGCGAGGTTGTTCTTTTCCATAAATTATAGCCTGAAGAATATTGGATGTGAATGCAACAAGCAAATTCTACAGACACATATAGTGGACCAACATGTTGTAGCAATGATTCCCATGTTTTATGAGTTTTCGAACTTTCTAGATAACTCTGCCCATTTGAAAGACTTTATGTCGATTTACCGAAATTTGGTCAAATTTGAAACTATAAGTAAATTGTAGGTTTTTCCTTGAAAGGTTTACGAAAAAGCTTTTGTAGGTACCCATCGAAGGGTCACAATTAATGTATCAGAAACCAGCAAGAGTTTTGATGATAGGTTCAACTTCTTGCTAAGATTTTGCATCTTGACAATTTAACGAAATTAGGTCAAACTTGAGCTATAAGTAAGCGCCATATATAGATTGCTATTGAACTAAATGTCTTCTCAGAGGCAGATTGGTGCATCTTATTGTAGTAAAAAATGCCATCAGTGTGATTTTCCAACTATTAGGAAAGAAAATTCAATTCTACATTTTCCGAGTGAAGACGAGCGAGGTTGTTCTTTTCCGTAAAGAGAAGTCCAAAGAATATTCGATGTGGATGCCACAAGCTAAGTTTACAAAGAATATAGTGGACCGACATCTCGTACCAACAATTCTCATGTTTTATGAGTTTTCAAACTTCCTAGGTAACTCTGCCCATTTGAATGACTTTATGTCGATATATCAAAATTAGGTCAAATTTGAAACTATAAGTAAATTGTAGGGTTTTCTTTGATAATTTTATGAAAAATCTTTTGGAGGTACCCATCGAGGTGTCAAAATTAATATATTAGAAACCAGTGAGTGTTTTGATGATAGGTTCAAGTTCTTGCTAAGATTTTCATCTTGACAATTTAATGAAATTAGGTCAAACTTGAGCTACAAGTAAGAGCCATAGATGGCACTTGAATTAAATGTCTTTTCAGAGCTAGATCGTGCATCTTATTGTAGTAAACAATGTCGTTAGTATGAGTTTCCGACTATCAGGAAAGAACATTCAATTCTACATTTTCCGAGTGAAGACGAGCGAGGTTGTTATTTTCAGTAAATAAAAGTCTGAAGAATATTGGATCTGAATGCCACAAGCCAAGTTTACAAACATATATAATGCACCATGATGACTGCAAGTGCACAGATCATTTGTATCTAGTATCAAAATAAAGATATCGATCCCACATGGCGCAGGAGTCTGAAGTCTAATAATTCTTGAAATAAATATTATGATAGAAATGCTATATAAAGTTCTAAGTAACAAGATAAAATGCGAGTATTATGTAAAAAGGTGTTTTTGGGTTTTGGGTATAAGAGCAATAATAAAGTAAAGCAAAATAACTTAATACAGAAAGTAAGTATCACCTATGTAAGAGAGATTGGAACTGAAGTAGGGAAAATGCGTTCTCAGGGAGTAGCGGATACACCACTAGTATTGTTAAGATCTAAGATAAAGATTATCATCATGAACATTCTCAACTATGTATGTGTGGGAGGAACTCCGTATGTGGATGAATAGGCAACATCATCATAACCACAGCAGTCAGCAATCAACATCAATCGAATTACCATGCTATTAAGGGACGTAATCCTATAGGAAGTATCCCATGGCATGGATAGTGTTCCGTGAGTTTCCTCGATTTCCCAAGTTGATACGTAAGGAGTGCCAACAGCTTTATAGTCACTATAAGTGTCAGCACGCCTCCGTCTACCAACAAGTAGTTCCCTCCATCAAGTCCCTGTGGGAGGAAAATATTGAGAGGTCGACTTCTCTCAACATCAAGATGTAGAAAATTTAACACATGGTCACAACGATGAATATCATAATAGACTTTATCTTATTTCAGTCTCATACTAGGATTTCTCCATCTTCCCAAGAACTAATGATCTACTCAGATATGGAGGCAATCAACATCATGGCAATGATAATGGAAACAATCATAGATGAATAGTAGTTTTATAAATCCACACCGAGTATAGGAATTACAATAAGATCTACACAAGATGTAGACGGTATGGATAGAGATGGTGGTGATGAAGATCGATGCCTTAGCCTCCCGGATATGTGTAGGGCGACGATGGAACCCTTGTGGATGAGTTCCCCCTCCAGATGCCTTCCGGAGGTGAGGTTTCTGTGATTTTTAGGTGTTTAGTATGTTGTCTCTCCGAACCAATTGCACGGGGTGAAACTATTTGATGAGGCGAAGGCGGTTCCAACTATACGGGCAGAGCTGTACGGGCGAAAGAGTTGCTCCCGCCGTATAGTTGGTCGTTGGGCTCTCTGCCTCCCTTGTTCGCTTCTGGTTTTCTTCTGGTATTATTAATATTTCCCAAATAAGCGATTTACGTTGTTTTTGACTCCTTTTATCCACAGTACAACTGCTTCAATAACTGTATCCATTGGATCCATCATCTGTCCTAATCCTGGTGAAAACAGACATAAAATATGCGCGCGAGCACCGTAAAATACCAAGATCCTACATCTAAAATGCAAAATAATAATATAAAACATGATGAAAATATGCACTCATCCATTTCCCCACGCTTAGACTCTTGCTCATCCCGAGCAAGTTTTTACCTTAATGGATGTGATCCTCATATTCATGAAGCTGAGTCGATAAAATAAATGAGGCAATTGCAGCATGTGTTTATCATGTACGATGTAGGGGAATAAGTTCATGAATATTACCTTACTCGAACCATCTTAATAGTACTGGAAGGCTTCCACACCTTAGTTATCAATAGTTCATAAAAGATGAATCTCAACATAATGTAAAAGAATCCGGTTCAACCGAATGAGTTAACGAGGTAGTCCCAAGTGTTATAGGATTAACGTATTCACATGGGATTCAAAATCTCAAAAGTGTCTCTTTGTCATACTACAATACAGTGGTATATGCCTATTTTCTCTTTGCACATTCGCTCTTTTTCTTCTTTCTATTTCTTTTCTTTTGCATATATGCTCACACTTTTGTTTTAAGTGTTGTGCAAAGGAGCTAGCCATATATTCCACCTTATGTAGGAATTCAAAGTTCAACGATCTCAATTATCAAATTCCAACTATATATGAAGCATTCATATGACTTGAGATTCTACCACGACTTGTTGTCACTCTATTTGGACAACACTTTGATTTTCCTTTGTTCAAGGTTTTCTTTTTCAACTTAATGGTATAGATAATTTTTCTTTGTGAATCAAACTGTAGACTTACAACATATTGACCAAATTATCTTTATGCGTTCCATTAATACCAATTTAAAGTAATATTGCTATCATCAAGTGCAAGTATCAAGTGCAAGTAAAATCATACTCAAGCCTTTCATATATCAATAAAGCAAACACAAACTCAATATTGCTCCATATATAATAATAAACTCGGAATTTCATAAAAGGGATCGACTATTCCTGAAGGGAATTCTAATAATGCAAACTTATTTCTAGTATGAACTAATGCAAGAATAATAAAAACTTATAAGATAGATTACAAGGTCTTAAAGATCTTCCAAATATTGGAATCAAGCCGGGCGGGATCAAATAATACCTTACGATTATTTGATACCGTGATTGTTGTAGATCACTATGGTGTCACGGAACATGGTATCTTCTCCTCACGGGCCAGCGTGAGGCGGAGGGATTGATTGACATCTTCTAATTCCTTAACACACAACTTGTAGAAAAGATTGTTCCTCTCCAACACTTTCACTTATTCTTTAATCAACTCATTTTTATCTTGGAGTGTTTGTAGCGCCTTAAGACTCATGGCAAAACCCGCTTCGGTTGTTTGCTTGATATCTTCATCAAGTTTATCAAGATAAAGTCGCAGCAATCGAAGGTGTTTGGGTGTCCCTGGCTTCTCCTTGTCCAATTCCTCAATCTTCAGCTCTAGGGCCTTCAAGTCCCTCTTCCGACACCCATGGTCGGTGTAGAGGAACTCTATAGGGATGGTCCTGATCTCCATGGGAGCCCTTCTTCTTGACTTCTATCCCTTGGTTGAGAGCCCTCTCGTAGAAATAAAAGGTAGATTGGTTTCTGTAAATTATGATTAGAGAGAGATAATGGTAGTTTACAAGAGGGGTCAGAGGTCGGTAAAACTCGCGAGAAACACCAAATTATCGTCCAAGAAAAGAATCCAAACGGAATAGAGAAATAAATCACGGATTTGGAAGTAACCTGCCACGTAACGACCAACTATACGGGCGCGACCCGTATAGGTCCGACCGTATAGTTGGTTTCGGGCAGATATTTCCAAATATCTTGAGTCTAGGTCGATTAAATCATGACTCGGAACCAACAATAACATTTTTTTATATAAAATAAAGATCGAACGAAAAAGTGTCTAAGAGTTTAACGACTAACTATACGGCCGGAATTTTTGCTCGGTCATATAGTTGTGACCGTATAGATTCAAACATCGAAAATCAAAAGTGCCTAGGAGTTTAACGACCAACTATACAGCCGAAATTTTTGTTCCGGTCATATAGTTGCGACCGTATAGATACATACACCAAAAAGCAAAACTATTCGAGACTTCAATGACCAACTATATGGCTGGAGTTTTTTCTCTAGACGTATAGTTGTGACCGTATAGGCTCGGATATCGAAAACGATTTAACAAAGATGATACAGAGAGTTTAACGACCAACTATATGACGGGAGCCCCCTCTCCGGTCGTATAGCTCTGCCCGTATAGTTGGTAAAACCCCACTACAACTTTAGAAAAAACACAAGGTATTTGAAAACAGAATTTTCAAGAGTAAAAGTTGTGAAAATAAATGACTTATTTTAGTAAGAACACTTACCTTGCACTTATCATTTGCTTAATCGGGGATGAAAAGTTCCTCCCACAACAAGGACTCCTTCTCTTTTGGAGGAAGTGACTTTAGTTCATCAAATAATTCCCGTCAATGAAAATCACTAGGACTAAAGTTCCTCTCAATAAGATTGGTGTCTCCCTGGGAAAACATGGACACTGCATCTAACATTTTTATTTCTTGCCTCTGCATAATTTGCAACTCAAATTCTTGTAGTGAAAGAATCCAACAGATCAGTCTTGGCTTTTGTTCTTTCCTCTCAAGGAGTTCTTTTAAACCATCACGTTCCGTATGAACTCTTACCTTTGCATCAACTATATAAGAATGAAATTTATCACAAGAGAAAAATACAACAAAAAGTTCCTTTTCTTCCTTAGGGTAATTCTTTTGAGCACCATCGAGAGTTCTACTAGCATGATGTATAATATTAAATCTACGACCCATATATTGTCCAAGAGTTACTCCTACAACATCATCGCTAGCTTCACATATTAAGTCAAAGGTTGTATCCCAGATAGGTGGTTTAATGCTGGGAGCATCAGTTAAAGCATTTTTTAGTTTATCAAAGGCTTCAATATGCTTATCATCCAAATTAAATCTTATTCCCTTTTGCAAGAGGTTAGTCAAAGGTTTAGATATCCTAGAGAAATTTCTAATGAACCTTGTGTAAAACCCACATGACCAAGAAAACTCCTTATACCTTTAATATCCCTAGGTGGTGGCATTCTCTCTATTGCTTCAACCTTAGCTCTATCAACTTCAATTCCCTTACCTGATACCTTGTCTCCGAGGACTATACCTTCTGTAACCATAAAGTGGCACTTCTCCCAGTTTAGAACAAGATTGTATTCTTCACAACGCTGCAAAACTCTCTTCATATTATCCAAGCAACTAGTAAATGAAGTTCCATAGACAGAAAAGTCATCCATAAATACTTCCATTATAAGTTCAATAAAATCAGCAAAAATAGCAGTCATACATCGTTGAAAAGTAGCTGGAACATTACATAGAACAAAAGGCATACATCGGTAAGCATGTAAACCGCGAGGACTTATGAAAGTTGTTTTAAGTTGGTCATCCGGGTGAACAGGTATTGGAGAGAAACTAGAGTATCCGTCCAACTAACAAAAAGAGTATGGTTTGCTAACCTTTCTAAATTTTGATCTATGAACAGTAATGGATAGTGCTCTTTCCTAGTTTCTTTATTTAATTTCCTGAAGTTTATGCACATCCTATGCCCAACAATAGTTCTAGTAGGTATTAGTTCACTGTTTTCATTAGGAACAACAGTAAAACTGCCCTTCTTAGGGACACAATGAACAAGACTAACCCAATCACTCTCTTTAACAGGATAAATTATACCTACGTCTAGTAGGCATACAATTTCTTTTCTTGCCACTTCTTTCATTTTAGGCTTTAATCTTCTATTAAATTCCGCAATTGGTTTTGCACCTTCTTCCATGAATATGGACAGCCATCATGGGACTAATGCCCTTCAAGTCATCCATTGAGTACCCAAAGGCTTGGTGATGCTCCTTAAGTATCCTCATGAGTTCTTCTTCTCCTAAAAGTTTAGCACTAATAATAACATGGAATTTATTGGTATTATCTACAAACCTGTATTTGAGATTATCTGGTAGAGTCTTCAACTCTGGGGGTGGTAATTCCGCGTCCCCTCTCTTTTCTGGATCTTCAAAAGCCTCATCAGTTGGAGGTCCCAAAATAGTAAGTGAATTGAATTCATCTTCTAGTTCTTCTAGGGACTTGTCCTCCATAACTATTTCCTCATAATTTGGATCTTCATTTATTTCTTCTTCTTGATTACCAAAGAAAAGAGCCACCATTTCCTCAATGGTTCTCTCTTCGTCTTCTTCTTGTATTTGTGGAGGTCTGTCTTCAAATTTGGAAAAATGGAATTTATTTTCTATTCCCCCAAGCTTAAGAGAAACAATCTCCTTGAAATTAACATAAGCACCTATATGACCCAAAAAGGTTCTTCCAAATATAATAGGGAAAAAGGTGTTAGCTGGCATATCAACAACTACAAAATCGATAGAAAAGTTTTTGTTGCCAATTGTGACAGTTGCATTGTCAACTACTCCCATTAGAATTCTAAGATTTTTATTGGCTAACATAATTGTTATATCAGTATTTTCAATTGTAGCTGGTTCAATTTCTTCTTTTATTTCTAGGTAGAAATCATAAGATATAACATTAACTTCAGTGCCAAGATCACATAAACCGTAATGCGAGGTTTCTTTAAATATGCAGGGAAGAATAGGCTTACCCACATCTTTTACCTTTTTTTATCTTCAACCAATATGGAAGTCTCTACATCAAGTTCAACTATGTTACAGTGTGAGTACATAGCCATAATTGCTTCCTTGGTTACCTCTTCATCTTTGTTTTCTTTCAGGTGTTCCACAACTTCTGGCATGCTTTCCTCTTCCCTCTTTTCCTATAATGCTTTGACATGTTCATATTCAAAATATGCTTTTGTGCAGTGTTAGGGAAAGGCACTTCATATATTGGTTCTACGGAGGCAAGTGTTGCTTTATCTTCTCTTTTCTTTTCTGGTTCGGGTGGTGGATCATACTTGACTGGATCCTCCTTTGGAGCTTTAATATGCTCCGTAAAAGCTTTAACAACTTGCATCACAAGGTTTGAATCCATATAAAGTTCTTTAGATAATTCTTTAACATGGCCTTTTTATTATAGTCATGAATATAATCATTCTCTATTTCTATGTCTCCTTCACTTCCTAGACCAAAATTCCATGAAAATATATGATCACGAATTATATTAAGAAAAGCCCAAGCTTTAGATATAAGAAGATTCATAAAGACTCCTTCCACGAAAGAGACTAGTTCAATTTTATTAGGTTCAATCAAACCGCCATAAAAGATATGTAGTAAATACCATTCAGGCAAATCATGACGAGGACATAGTCGTAGTAAATCTTTAAATCTAATATAAGCTCTTACTAGTCTTCATTAGAACAATTCTTCCAAGTCATTATAAGCCACCTGATTCCAAAAGATTTTGATAATGGATAATATATTGATAGAAATTCACAGGATAAATTATCCCAAGTAGTAGTGGCTTCAGGGGGTAGAGATCTATACCATGAGAGAGATTTACCTGTCAAAGTTTGACTAAAAAGTTTAACCCTTTCCTCATGAGCGGTATATCCCATCAATAGAAAAGTGCCACATATATCTTTAAAACATGCAATATGCTCATATGGATCAGGATCTTCTTCATCTCCAGTAAATTGTTCCTTATGTAGAATACTAAGTAGTAGAGGATTTATTTCAAACCCTCTTGTCTTCTCATTGGAGTTGTCTCTTTTATAAATATCATAGGGCTTCCTAAAATGTTTGAGTGTGTTAGCACTAGTCATATGCTCAAACTCCATCATGTTGGTGGAAACCTATAACTCAAAACAAAATTTAGCAAGACAAAAATAAATAAGCAAAAACTAAAAGACTTACAGCACTTAGCTCCCCGACAACGGCACCAGAAAATAGCTTGATGACTGCAAGTGCACAGATCGTTTGTAGATAGTTTCGAATAAAGATATCGATCTCACAGGGAGCAGGAGTCTGAAGTCTAATAATTCTTGAAATAAATATTGTGATAGAAATGCTATATAAAGTTCTAAGTATAAAGATAAAATGCGAGTATTGTGTAAAAAGGTGTTTTTGGATTTTGGGTATAAGAGCAATAATAAAGTAAAGCAAAATAACTCAATACAGAAAGTAAGTATCACATATGTAAGAGAGATTGAAACTGTAGTAGGGAAAAGACATTCTTAGGGAGTAGCGAATACACCACTAGTATTATAAAGATCTAAGATAAAGATTATCATCATGGACATTCTCAACTATGTATGTGTGGGAGGAACTCTGTATGTGGACGAATAGGCAACAACCACTGCTCACATCACCCTCATAACAACAGCAGTCAGCAATCGACATCAATCGAATTACTGTGCTATTAAGGGATGTAATCCCATAGGACGTATCCCATGGCATGGATAGTGTTCCGTGAGTTTCTCGATTTCCCAAGTTGATACGTAAGGAGTGCCAATAGCTTTATAGTCATTGTAAGTGCTAGAATGCCTCCGTCTACCAACAAGTAGTTCCCTCCATCAAGTCCCTACGAGAGGCAAATATTGAGAGGTCGACTTCTCTCAATATCAAGATGTAGAGAATCTAACACATGGTCATAGCGATGAAAATCATAATAGACTTTATCTTATTTCAATCTCATACTAGGGTTTCTCCATCTCTCCAAGAACTAATGATCTACTCATACATGGAGGCAATCAACATCATGGCAATGATAATGGAAACAATCATAGATGAATAGTACTTGTATAAATCCACACTGAGTATAGGAATTACAACAAGATCTAGACAAGATGTAGATGGGATGGATGGAGATTGTGGTGATGCAGAGGTGGATGATGAAGATCGACGCCTTAGCCTCCCGGATCTGCGCAGGGAAAAGATGGATCCCTTGTGGATGAGATCCGCCTCTAGATCCCTTCCGGAGGTGAGGTTTCTGCGATTTTTGGGTGTTCTGTATGTTGTCTCTCCGAACCAATTGCACTGGGTGAAACTATTTCACGAGGCAGAGGCGGCGCCAACTATAGGGCCGGAGCTATACAGGTGGAAGAGTTGCTCCCGCCGTATAGTTGGTCGTTCGGCTCTCCGCCTCCCTTGTTCGCTTCTGGTTTTCTTCTAGTACTATTAATATTTTCCAAATAAGCGATTTCCATTGTTTTTGACACCTTTTCTCCATAGTATAACTGCTTTAATAATTGTATCCATTGGATCCATCATCTATCCTGATCCTGGTGAAAATAGACATAAAATGTGCGTGCGAGCACCGTAAAATACCAAGATCCTACATCTACAATGCAAAATAATAATGTAAAACATGATGCAAATACGCACTCATCAGACCACATGTTGTACCAACGATTCCCATGTTTTATGAGTGTTCAAACTTCCTAGCTAACTCTGCCCATTTGAATGACTTTATGTCGATTTATTGAAATTAGGTCAAATTTGAAACTACAAGTAAATTATAGGTTGCTTCGGAAGTTCTACAAAAAAGCTTTTGGGGGTACCCATCTGGGGGTCACAATTAATATATCAGAAATCACATAGAGTTTTGACGATAGGTTGAACTTCTTGCTAAGATTTTTCATCTTGACAATTTAACGAAATTAGGTCAAACTTAAGATACAATTAAGGGCGATAGATTTCTCTTGAGTTAAATGTCTTTACAGAGGTAGATGGGTGCGTATATTCTTGTTGTAAACAATGTTGTTAGTGTGAGTTTCCAACTATCAGGAAAGAACATTCTCAATTTTCTGAGTGATGGCGAGACTATTCTCTCCCATAAAGTAAGTCCGAAGAATATGGATCTGAATGCCATAACCAAGTTTTCACACATTTCCAATAGCTAGGTTATGTGGGACATGGTCTTAATTAAATGTTTGGACGGGAGTTCCCTGAAATAGTGGTGCTGATTATTTTGCAGGGAATAGGGGTACCAGGTAGAATAGAAATGGAACTGACCACCATCATATGGTACAATAAAGGGTCGCCCCTTCGATCGAAATAAATCGTCCAATCCTCTCTCTATGTCTCTCACATCCTTTTTTTGAATAGAATGGGCCTCGAGAGGCCTAGAAGTTGTATTAAAAAATCGGCGGGTACAAGTTTACAGGGAGACCCATAACATTTCTTGTCCAAAAAACCAAAAATTTTAGGATAAGGCCTCTCTATTTACATAAAGGACCTTAGCACGACAAATCAACTGTGTCTACACCCTTGTTTGCTCTACAACTCCACAACGGTAGCTACTAGTTGTAGCCCGGGCTTTCAGGTTTGTTCTGTAAGACATCTATTTGTTTTGTGGGCTTGTGTTTATGTGATGAAATTGTCATGTCATAAATCCTTCCACTCTTATTTGCTAAAAAGGCTTATATTATAGAACAAAGAGAGCACTCCCTCTGTTTCAAAATATAAGATGTTTCAGCTTTTTGAAAGAAGTGTATCTAGATCTTTTTAGTGTATAGGTTAATATAGGTTTGGATTGAACCTACACACTAAAAGGGTATGGATACACTCCTTTCACAAATCTAAGACATATTATATTTTGAAACAGAGGGAGTATATTTGAAGTTGTCGCTTCTGCTATGTGTCAGTCCGTTTGTGCGTGTGGGTGTGTTATGATAGTTTGCATCAGTATTTGTTTTGCCTCATTTTGTGTGTGGAGATTTTCTTCATCTTTGCATCTGATTTGTGTTACTACTAATTAATTAGCCCTTGGCAATGGCTGCATAGTATAAAAAGAAAAGTATCCGGTGAAAACCAACTTTCAATGGAAACTAGTGAAAACCACTTAAAATGATGTTTAGGTTTTCTAAAAAAATCAAATAAATATGCATTGTATTGGGCGATAGAGTTCTATAGACATGTAAAATTTCAATTTGAAACTCGAAATTATTTAGGAGCTATGAAAATGCCAAATTGAGAAATGAATAGTAGAATATAGTAAACTCTACTATTTACTGCTGAATTTGTCTTTTATATGACCGTGAAATGAATATGAGTTGCAACTTGCAAATTTGCATGATTGTATCATGCTCCCAACATGATGTAATTTATTCATAATTTTTTGAAACTCCAAAGTATGATATCCATTCTTCTTTGAGATTCCTGAACATTGGAAGTACGGCCATGGATGATCAATTGAGGTGTTGGATTGAGGGAGTACGCCTTAGATTCCTAAACAGAGAGGGAGTATGGCCTACCAATTTTATATTATTACATGGACCATGACAAAATTCAAAACCAAAATAAAGCGGTAAAATCTCCCACGAATCCGGACATACTCCGTGCCCTCAAATTTCAGATACTTTGAAATTCCCATTCGACCCCTAGTGAATTCGGTGGGGCGGGGGCTGCTTCACTTGTATTTTTTTCCAGTATAGTACTAGCAGTACCTCTAAACCCTACCCGTATCTCCTCTAGGAATAAGTCACTGGCCGGAACATCAATGCTGCAGTTTAGTTAGCATACCCGCCACACCTGATCTACTCAATTAACCCTCTTGTCCGGTGCACTGAGCAGATTATCGACTGCCACTGATCTGCTCCACGAACGCTGTGGTCTAGCACTCTGCTCGTATCCTCGCTCACCCAAGATCTTCTTCCCCGCCGTCGACATCCACTATGATCGTAGTACCTTCGGCGACCTCGATGTGACCCGTGAGGATGCGGAGGAGGCCTAGACGCCACCCAACCGACGTAACCAAATCTCCCTACGTGATTTGTTTTGTTGACAATATATTGTATTCGTTCTAAATTTCCTAACTAACAGGTTCTTTACTTCATATACCTATTATGTACTAAATTAATCCGTCGTGGTTAGGTTTAAAATCCATGCATTGAATTGTTTTTCTGTATATTTCTTTGTGAATTATTAGTCACTTAACATATTGGTTTACATTCTCTATTGTACCTATCCACATGAGATATGATTATATAATATCTCTCTCATTTGCCGATTTACGAACTATAGTATTTCTATCCTTCTATTGTCCTGCTATCCTATACTACACGTTTACACACGTCATACTATTTGACTATTATGTATTATCGATTTGATCCCTCTTAACCTTCGGCTCTAACTGTTTGCTGTTATTATGCAAAGAGCAGCCTCAATTTGCATACAATCTCATAGAGTGAATGGCTCCTATAATATCATAAGACCCCATCACTTTTGTTTTACTTCATGCCAACATTTATCATGTTGGAACCTATTTGTATTTACAGTTGGTCTTACCTTTATGCAGAGGAGCCAATGGAGTACATACTCCGCCCGTCCACAAGAGCCGCCGTAGAACTTGTGTAACACCTACCGTAAGGCCCCCCACCCAAAGTTTGGCAGCCAAAGTTTGGTCCTTGCTACATTTTTTGCTTAAATTTACCATTTGTCTTTCTTGTTTTCATTTTTTCGCCAAAAATTGACGTCAAACATTTTAGCCCCACTATGGTCTTCGTTTGTTCCATGTGTTTACTTCAATTTCCTAGATATGCAGAGGCCAGCTGTATTGCATCTGAGTTGGCTAATAACAAGAATAAGGCTACAATAGCGATTAGATCATGTATAATACACATGTATCATAAGGAACTATGTGCACTTCATCTCACTCTTGTATCTACTGTGTATCATAGTTACATGAACTGACTATTTTAATACGAGGCACATGATGGTTCAGTTTGTTGTTCTCGGGCCACCAAACTATTGAAATTATCTGATTATTCATGAATAACATAATGTATGATTGCTTGTTCAATTGTTTGTCTAACATTATCTGGCTAGTATATTCGAGGCACGCAATTGATGTGTTTTTGTTGACTGAGTTACTCTTTTTTTGTCTATGATTAAATCAGTGGAGATTTCGTTGTGTAGTGCCTGGCTAGTTTATATATGAGAAACATAATGGCTTAGTTTTCATATTCGTTTTATCCATGTTCTGCACATTCTAGTTTGATCAGTCTGCATTAGGTACTTTGGTTGATTGCTCGCATTTTTATTCGAAATAAACTAGTAGTTTGTTTCCCAAGTCTGTTGTTTACGTATTTTGTTTTTTTCTTGGTCTCGGCCATCTTCAAGTAGAGCAGTCATTTCACAGAGCATCACATGCTCGCATCGCTCCATGGCACCAGTTGGTCCAGTTACTCAAGAAGAAATAGATGTATGAGCCACCACTATTAATTCCTTCCTTCCTTATATATTACTGTATTGACACATTTAAAATTCATGGTGATGTTGTTATAACTTGTTTTGTGTTTGGTTCAGGCTACAAATAACCCTCTGAATGCCAAACAAAGACCCGCTTCTCGAAGTTTAGATTTTGTTTCACACAGCAGCAGTGACAATACCTATTGCTCATGGCACACCACTTCGACTAATCCTCTTATTCCAGTCGAAAGATTATTTGAGGATGCCCTCCAAGATGCCCGTGATATTGTTGAGCAAGAAGCCTACAAAACAGATTCAGTAATCACCATAGCATGCAAAGACTTACATGAATTTAAAAATAGGCAAGCTTTGACACAGAACATACTTAATAATCTCATCTGCAACTCTCATGGGAAGCCAATTGTTACATGTCTCGCGATGCAAGCTCCATAGAGAACTTTTTTATAACACCAGTTATGGTGTTTTTTTAGTTTTCTAGACTCTGATGCAACTTTTATTCTATATTTTATTACTGTCAAGTTTACTAAGGATTGTAATAATCTACTGTAATCCGTAGTTTCAAGTTGTTCGAGGATTGTCACAAACTGAGCATCTATCAGAATTACTACACGTACATGAAAAAACAGTGAAATTCTAAGATGTAGAACACATGATCTTCTGGAAACAGGGAGAACATCTATTGTATTACACAGGCACCACATAACTTGCATAATGCATAGACGTTCACTCAACAAAGTGAACACACAAAGAGCTGACCTGAAGAGAAAACATCAGGAGTAGACCCACACAATCGATCAATCTGACGGATAGCTGTTATAGTAATCGTAGTGGGTGGTACCATACTCGCCATAAGGCGACACCATCTGCAGCTCAGAATGCTCGACGATTCTACAATACTCCGCCAGTAATCGATCAGGTTCGAAAGGACGGTCATTAATCCATAATCCTCCTACTCCATATCCATATACAACCCTTGGCTCCTCTTCCCATGCAAGAGCCTCAAAGTTGTAATATCTAATCTCGGATAGGTCTGCATAGTATATGCTGCCGGCCTGCACCGTGGGTACCCTGGCACTATCGACGCAGATGCACCGATTGTCAGCAACGAAGAGAGCATGACTTTTGATGCCTCTGACCGGCTGAAGGACATGGTTCTAGGTATCAACCTGGTAAACAACCAGCCTGCTGCCATAGACCGGTCCACTCACAATGAACAACAACTCCCCTTCGGACTCAACGAGGTAAAACGATTCTTTGGGAACTGGCAGCCCGAAATAGGGCCTGCAACGGTGCGATGCATCTCTAGGGTTCGTCCAGAACGGTGCACATCTCCATGAGCAGATCACACATAGTCGAGAGGACAGACTCGTATCTGTCTTTGACGGAAAAATCATTGGCGTAAGAAGTGCTCCGGAGTTCCACGAAGTCATATGGCGAGTACCGCCCATCACCAAAGACCATGCGACTCCCTTCCTCCGTGCCCTCATCCACCCACCGAATGGTGATGTTCTGATGGTTTGATGTAAATGCCATCAACGGCGGGAACATCTCCATGGCGACAGAAGCCACCTTTTCGGTCGGTATCTCCGCCCTCAGGTGCTTGATAGCGACCAAGAAGGGGTTGTACAACCGGGTCTTGTATGGCTGCACCCTCTGTCCAAGCACAACGAGGCCGCCGGTTGTGCTACCGACATAAAATTACCTTCCAGAGAGAGAGAGACAGAGAGGAGAAACAGAGATTCAGTCAAGGTAAACAGACTGAGATTCAGTCAAGGTAAACCATAGAGAAAAACCCTGGGAAACAAGTAGACAAAGAAACATAACTTAAAATATAGACTGTATAGGAGGTGAATGCAAAAAAATATCACATATATACAGATGAATATCAAGAAAGCACCTGTGAATAACCCCGCTAATCTTCATCTCAAGGTGGAGGCTAGTTCTCGCGTTCAACAACATGATCGTAGCGTAGTCTACCGGATATTCCCCCGACAACTGGTGCTCTAGAACAATCCAATTGACTGACATAAAGCGCTCCTCTGTGAAGCCGCCCCAGGCGCTGCAGACTGCCCGGAAGGCGGCGTAGTAGTCAAAGTCTTCCATCAAAAAGAAGATGTCACCTATCTTCTGGACAAGTCCCTTAGGGAGACCAGCCCACGGTGAGTCATGCTGCTTCTTGTCGGCCATGGATGATGGTGTTCGTGTGGTCTCGGTCCCATCGACTAGTAGAGGAAGCGGTTCCAGAGATACACATTTAAACAAATGCCTAGGAAAGCAAAGAGAAGCATGTGTAAACGAGACAACAGCATGCATACAATAACCGCAACCGCGTTTCATCTAACTGGCACGGGCACGCGCACACGCACGCGCAATACATATGGGACAATGGACGTGCACACCAGCGTATGACTCCTGGGAGCACACGAATGTTTAGAATGATACTAGTAGTATCATAACCTCATTGTATTTAATTATCCCAAAATCTAAGGAGAAAACATGCGCTCCCTGGTCCATTAGAGAACATGCAATCGCGGGGCATTTTCCATTTTTTGAATGGCATTTTCCATTTTTCAATTTTGGTTTTTCGCTGTGTCGTTGGATGCTTACCATGTGGCTGGATGGGTTGTATGCTTCATGGAGCTAAAAACCTCATGTTCTCTCAATAGCACAATTCTTAATTATTTGTACAATCTCAATTGCTAGGCTAGAGGGCCAATTAATGCTCCTAGTTTTGCTCAGTTACTCCTCTAGTTTACCCAAAAATGTTAACCACCACATCCTATAGTGCTCCTGGCCACTCATGTTGTTAAAACGGGAGTGCATGCATTGGCTTGCATATTTTTAAATTAGATGCGGTGGCCACATGCATTGGCTGGATTTTAGGATTACTACTGCATGCAATAACTAGTGATAAAGCGAATAGGTGAAGTTAATTCTCCGAACTAAGTATTTCGTGAATACTACTACATATCTGGTTTTCCTGTTTGGCATAGTAATCCCGAACACAGGGAGTACTCAAGTGTGGTTATGGATGATAAATTGATGTGACTCTCGGCCATGAATTCCTGACCAGATAGCCATATGTTCTACCACCTTTTTTTACTACTATTACTAGTAGTACATGGACGCTAGCCAAATTCAAAATCTCAATCGGGCGGCAAAATAACACACCTCGACTTTGAAGCATTTCCCGCCTAACCATTTTAAAAACATTGAGGCAAAATCTCCCACCAGGGGAGTACCATTTTTGTATAATTATTAGATGGACGCTAGCCATATTCAAAATATCAATCGAGTGGCAAAACCGCGCACCGACTTTGAAGCATTTCCCGCCCCCTCCGTTTCAAAAAACTTTGAGGCAAAATTTCCCACCGGGGGAGTACCATTTTTCTATTATTATAAGATGGATGCTAGTAAAATTCAAAATCTCAATCGAGCGTCTAAACCACACACCGACTTTGAAGCATTTCCTGTCCCTCCATTTCAAAAACTTTGAGGCAAAATCTCCCACCGGGGAGTACCATTTTTGTATTATTATTAAATGGACGGTTGATACATTGCAAATGTATCTATAATTTTTGATGTTCCATGCTTGGTTTTATCCACTTTCTTATGTTTTTTCCACACTTTGGAGTACTTTTCATATGATTTCTTGGACTAACCTATTAACAAGAGCCACAGTGCCAGCTGCCTATTTTCTGCTATTTTTGGTTCCAGGAAAGTCAGAAAATGAATATTCTCGGAATTGGACGGGACAAAAGCCAAAGTGCCTATTTTCCGGAAGTTATCAGATGCCAGAATACGAGATGGAGAAGCGCTGGGGGCCGGCCACACCACCTGGCCACACGGCCAGGCCTGGCCCACGCCAGGGGGAGGTCTGGCCGACCCTAGCACCCCCTAGGCCTCTCCTTCTGCCTATAAGATGCCATCCGGACGAAACCCTAAGTACCCGATCAAAAATCCACGAAAGAGTCTATAGCAGCCATCATCTCGATCCCTAGATTGGGAGGGATCTGAAGCTCTTCCCGACACCCTCCTGGAGAGGGGAATTCACCCTGGAGGCCTTCTTCATCACCATGCAAGCCTCTAGTGTGATGCGTGAGTAGTTCATCCTTGGACTACGGATCCATGTAGTAGCTAGATGGCTGGTTCTCATCCTTTGTGCTTTCATGTCTAGATCTTGTGAGCTCCATTCATGATCAAGATCATCTATTTGTAATTCTGCATGTTGTGTTTGCGGGGATCCGATGGATATTGAGATGCTATTTCAGATTCATTATTGATTCTATCATGTCTTTGTTATTTGTGATATTGCATGATTTCCGTTGTTAGTAGCTATCTTGGCCAAGTAGATGCTAGCAACTCCAAGAGTTAGTATTTATGCTCGATAGTGGGTTCATGCCTCTGGTAATCTAGGGAAGTGACAGAAATCTCTAAGGTACTAGATGTGCTGTTGCTACTAGGGAGAAAACAACAATCCTTCATTCATAGAACAATCATATTGTTTACATTACACGCAATTCGTAAAGCAATAATCTGTTGCTTGCAACTTAATACTGGAGGGGGTTCGGATGATAACCTGAAGGTGGATTATTAGTCATAGATGCAGTTGGATGGCGGTATATGTATAATGTTGTAATGCCCAATCAAGTCTCATAGGAGTCAAGATGATTAGTATATGCATGTATTGCTTTCTCGATGTTTGTCAATTGCCCTGCTGTAATTCGTTCACCCAGCATGTTATCTATCTTAAGGAGAGCCACCTCTAGTGAACTATGGATCCCGGTCTTTTTCTTTTACATACAATCTACAAATTGTTTACTTCTTTGTGTTTACTTTCTGCAAACTATTACTTCCTTCCATTCGATACGTTTAATCCTTTGTTTTCAGCAAAACACGGTGAGATTGACAACCTCATCACAAGTGGGGACAAAGTACTGTGGTTGTGTTGTGCAGGTCTCCACGTTGCTACTAGCACCGGTAGTGCGCCTGCCAAGGCTCAGCTAGCAACACCTTTGATTTGTTTCCTTGCTCCTACTAGTTCGATTAAACTTTGGTTTCATAACTGAGGGAAACTTGTGCTCATCATACCTTCCTCTTGGAGTTCCCCAACGAGCTTGTTAATACACGAGGCGTCAAGCACTTTTCTGGCGCCGTTGCCGGGGAGTCAAGGACATCTTTACAAGGGGAGTCCCTCATAACCAATCTCTTTACTTTGTTATTTTTGTTTTGCTTAGTTTCTTTTTGTTTTTTTATCAAAAACACACAAAAAATAGTTTTACTAGTTTGCTTTCTTTATCAAAAACACAAAAAATGACTACTCTTGAAAATACTAAGTTGTGTGACTTCACTAGCACCAACAACAATGATTTTATGAGCATACCTATTGGTCCACCTGTGCTTGAAGACACTTACTTTGAGAAAAAAACCTGCGTTACTCAATCTTGTTATGAGAGAACAATTTTTGGGTATTGGTAATGAAGATGCTGCTTCCCATCTAAATAACTTTGTTGAACTTTGTGAGATGCAAAAGCATAGGGATATAGATGGTGATATTATTAAGCTGAAATTGTATCCTTTCTCTTTGAGAGGAAAAGCTAAAGAATGGTTGAATTCCTTAACTAGGATAGTATTGATTCTTGGACTAAGTGCAAATATGCTTTTATTGGAAAATACTATCCTCCTGCTAAGATTATATCCATGAGAAGTGAAATAATGAAGTTTAAACAATATGATAATGAGCATGTTTCTCAAGCTTGGGAAAGAATGAAATCTTTAGAATTGTCCCACTCATGGACTGACTGCTTGGATGATCATCCAAAAAATTTATGCAGGATTGAACTACTCTTCAAGGAACCTATTGGATTCTGCTGCTGGAGGTACCTTTATGACCATTACTTTGGGTGCTGCAACAAACTTCTGGATAATATGATGGTTAATTATTCTGAATGGCATACTGAGAGAGATCCACAAGGTAAGAAGGTAAATTATGTTGAGGAAACCTCCTCCTTGAGTGATTAAATTGATATTATTATGTCTATGCTTGTTAATGGAAAAGCCCACATTGATCCAAATAATGTTCCTTTAGCTTCTTCGATTACTCAAGAAGAGCAAGTTGATGTGAACTTCATAAGAAATAACAATTTTGGCAACAATGCTTATGGTAATAACAATTATAGGTCCTACCCTCCTAATAATACTTATGGCTATAATGGTAAAACTGGATTACCTAGTGAAGGAAGAATTTTAGAAGTTGAAAGAGCCACTAAAAACTTCATGCAAATGCAATATGAGAGAAATAAACTATTCACTAAAACTATGGAGGAACAATCTACCATTTTGAAGAACATTAGCCATCAACTTGAGAGTCTAAATAGGGAAATTCCTAGTTTACAATTGAAACTCTCTAATGCTGAAAGAAATATATCATCTTTGTCTGAAGCTCAAGCCTCTTTGATCAATAAAATGGCTGCTAAACCTGAAACTAATGATAATCCATTTGCAGCTACTAATGCTATACAAGTAAGAATTGATGAAAATGTTAGACTATTAGCTGAATTACATGCTAAGTGGGAAAGAGAAGATGAAATTGCTAGAAACATTAGTGTTTCTACTATCACCACCACTAGTGTTGAGGCTAGTAATAGTTCTACTATTTTAGATGATAATTTTGATTTTGATCTTGATTGTTGCAATATCTCTAAAGTTATTAAGTTCCTACAAAAGCTTGCTTAAATTCCTAATGCTAGTGCTATGAACATGGCCTTTACAAAACACATTATTGATGCTCTCATAAATATTAAAGAAGAAAAGATGAAACATAAAGCTTCTATTCCTATAAAACAAGAAGATGGTTGGGAACCCATCATTAATATGAAAGTGAATGACTTTGATTTCAAAGCTTTATGTGATATTGATAGTAGTGTTTCTATTATGCCTAGAAGGATTTATGATATGCTTGATTTGCCTCCACTTGAAGATTGTTATTTGAATGTCCCACTTGATGATAATGCTAAAAAGAAACTCATGGGGAGTCTTAATGATGTTCTTATTATGGTTAACAATGCCTATGTCCCTGTTGATTTCTATATTTTGGGTGTTGAATGCAATGCTTCTTGTCCTATTACCTTGGGAAGACATTTTCTTAGAACTGTTGGTGCCATTATTGATATGAAAGAAGGCACCATTAAATATTAACTCACACTCAAGAAAGGTATAGAAAACTTCCCTAAGAAGAGAGAGAAGATTTCTTTTGCTTCTCATATGAAAACAAAATTTGGTCTTAATGCTTCTTCATTTGAGAACACTTGATTCTTTCTTGCTTCTTATGCCTAACTTAAAGGCGTTAAAGAAAAGTATTTATTGGGAGATAACCCAAAAGTTTTAGATGAGTCTTGGAAGTTATTACCTCTGTAATAACCACTCCTTATCCTTTTTATTTGCTTTTTGTGCCAAGAGTAACCTCTAATGAGAGAGAAGGAATGATTGGGAAAATTGTTGTCCCGAAACAGATTTTTGTGCTTCACCGTAAAAATTCGTGTAAATTCTCTGAACGTCTTTTTGAGGCTTGAATTTTTTTTGATTCTGACCCAGGTTGTTATCTAACTTTTGTTAGTTCAACGCTTCTTGATTGGAGCAACATAAGGTCTTCGAAAAAATTCGTCTTTACCTGCTGGTCTGTTTTGACAGATTTCTGCCATTTTCTGCATTTGCTTCTTGTTGGTTCCTTTTTGAGTTCTTTTGGGGAATTGAGCTTTTTGAGGGAAGTGCTTCAGTAGCTAGTGTTCTAATGGAAGTTTATTTGGTGTTAATACTGAACCTTAAGACTTATTATCTTGAATGCACTAATGTTGCTAATAAAGATTGTGTGAAGTTTTGTATGAAGGAACAATTTCAGGTGTATGGAAGGAATGAGTAATGAGATGAAGGATGGACTAAAGCTCAAGATTGGGGATGACACGCGTGTCACCCCAAGAAATATCCAAGAAGTACAAGCGTCAAATCTTGGGGATGCCCAAGGCATCCCCTTCTTCATCAATAAAAATCCCAGGTTTCTTCCAAACGCTTCATTTTTATTGTTTCATGCACAGTTGTGTTGTTCTTGGAGCGTATTCTTTTTCGTTTTTGTTTTGGCTTTTCATTTTATTTTGTTTGCTTAGTTTTCTTAATAAATTGGTTGGACCCCCTCTTTCATACATTGGTTTTCAAATAGTTTGGTTTGGATTGGAAAAGAGTAGGAAAGTTCATGCTCATGTGGTAAAAAGAGCTCGTTTTTGACTGTGGCCTATGCTCTGTCATGCCATGCTTGATATTGTTTTGGCTTTATGCTTAGTATTCGTTGCTGTAGCATGACTTGTTATAAACAATTGAGATTGCCTAATGTGCCTTGGATGAATCATGCGTTGTTTTAGCATATTAAAGCATAGTATAGTGGTATTCTCCTTTGATGCTTTATTTGGGTTGACTTGGCGCATGCTCACACCATGTTATGACTATCTCAAATCACCATAGCCTTTATGATCCTTTAGTTTTCAACTTGTAGTATCACTTTATGCTTTGATCAATGATGTTTTTTTGCTCTGTATGATTATGGCCATTATTGCTCTCTTAGTTTGTCGCTCCCAGTCTTTTGCTAGCCTCCACAACCAAGTATGAGTTCCACTCATGCATCCAACTCCTTAAACCAAGTTATTACAAAGAGTCCACCATACCTACCTACTAGCTTATGCTATTCCAAGTATATTCATGCTTTTGTTTACCTTCCGAATTAAACTTGTTATGAGAAAACTAGTGATTAAAGCTCTCACGAACTTGATGGCACACTTTACTTTTCTTGCCCTTAATAAACTTGAACCATTGTGTCATCTATGTTGTATATGCTTGCACTTATTTGTGGGGAATTAGCAGAACCATGCTGTCATGGGGAACGCTTACAACATTGCACTTGGTACTTTGTACCTAGTTGATCTCATGCTCTTTGTATATGGATGTCGTCGGTGTGAAATGAAAGGGGAGCTTGTAAGTCCATGGAGTTATGTATATGTGTTGGAGAAACCTGCAGCGTAACCATAATGAGCTGTCTATGAAACATTCTTCTTATATAAAAAAGAGTCCTATATTGAGAAAAAAGAGAAAAAGAAAAAAATGAGATTATGAAAAGAAGAAAGAGAGAAAAAAAACACCATATTCCCATGGTAAATAAGAAGATTGCTGAGATGCTCGTTGTCTGCTTGCCTTGTCATTTTGATATGGGGATTCTTCTGTATCATCGGGCAAGGGGTACCCCGTTGGCGGTTCTCTATGATACACATGTACTTTTCGATGACAAGAACTTACCGGTGACTAAACTTGAGTAGCATGAGGAGCGGCCCTTGTATACAAGGGACATGATATTTCTAACTTATACTTCGTCAAGCATGTAGACCATAGTTTGTTCACTTTAACCTTAATCACCTTCAAGATGCTTATGATAGGGGCAATGAGAGCTGAAAGCTATAAGTACGATAATTTTTGGAAGCTCTTTATGAAACTTGAACTTTTGCTTCCTTTTATAAAGGCCCTTCTTCCACCATTATATTGAGTCTCCACCTGCTACCTTTATGCACTTACGTTGAGAGCATAGTGGCCATTCTTAGTTCTATGTGTATTGTCCTAATACTAGTTGATTGATGCATAACTTGATATTGCTTGTTTTAAACTATTTGTATCTAGTCACTCTTATGAACTTTGAACGTGTCCTATGCATTTATATTTGCTACTCTATGAGGGACAAGCTGAATACTATTATGCTATGTTTTCTTTATGTGAAACAAACAAACGTCTTGCAAAGCATTATTATTCATGAATCTTTTGTTTGTGCCTTTTCATGTTCCATCATAGTTTCTTTGTCTAATTTCTAGAACTTTGTCTTTCATGTTATGATTGAAGTACTATGATCCCATATTTGAATGTTTTACAAATACTTTGATCAAGTCTTTGATGGTGCATGTCACCTCAAAAATTATTCTTTCTTTTTATCACTTACCTACTCGAGGAAGAGCAGGAGTTAAGCTTGGGGATGTTGATACATTGCAAATGTATCTATAGTTTTTGATGTTCCATGCTTGGTTCTATCCACTTTCTTGTGTTTTGTCCACACTTTGGAGTACTTTTCATATGATTTCTTGGACTAACCTATTAACAAGAGCCACAGTGCCAACTGCCTGTTTTCTGCTGTTTTTGGTTCTAGGAAAGTCAGAAAATGAATATTCTCGGAATTGGACGGGACAAAAGCCAAAGTGCCTATTTTTTCGGAAGTCATCAAATGCTAGAATACGAGACGGAGAAGCGCTGGGGGCCGACCACACAACCTGGCCGCGCGGCCAGGCCTGGCCCGCGCTAGGGGGTGGTCTGGCTGACCCCAGCACCCCCTCGGCCTGTCCTTCCGCCTATAAGATGCCCTCAGGACGAAAACCCTAAGTACCCGATCAAAAATCCACGAAAGTCTGTAGCCGCTGTCATCTCCATCTCTATATCGAGAGTGATCTGAAGCTCTTCCCGGTACCCTGCCAGAGAGGCGAATTCACCCTAGAGGCCTTCTTCATCACCATGCAAGCCTCTGGTGTGATGCGTGAGTAGTTCATCCTTGGACTCGGATCCATGTAGTAGCTAGATGGCTCGTTCTCCTCCTTTGTGCTTTCATGTCTAGATCTTGTGAGCTCCGTTCATGATCAAGATCATCTATTTGTAATTCTGCATGTTGTGTTTGCGGGGATCCGATGGATATTGAGATGCTATTTCATATTGATTATTAATTCTATCATGTCTTTGTTATTTGTGATCTTGCATGCTTTCTGTTGTTAGTAGCTATCTTGGCCAAGTAGATGCTAGCAACTCCAAGAGTTAATATTTATGCTCGATAGTGGGTTCGTGCCTCTTGTAATCTCGGGAAGTGACAGAAATCTCTAAGGTACTAGATGTGTTGTTGCTACTAGGGAGAAAACAACAATCATTTGTTCATAGAACAATTGTATTGTTTACATTACACGCAATTCGTAAAGCAATAATCTGTTGCTTGCAACTTAATACTGGTAGTCATAGATGAAGTTGGATGGCGGTCTATGTATAATGTTGTAATGCGCAATCAAGTCTCAAAGGAGTCAAGATGATTAGTATATGCATGTATTTCTTTCTCGATATTTGTCAATTGCCTCACTGTAATTTGTTCACCCAGCATGTTATCTATCTTAAGGAGAGCCACCTCTAGTGAACTATGGATCCCGGTCCTTTTTTTTACATACAATCTACAAATTGTTTACTGCTTTGTGTTTACTTTCTACAAACTATTACTTCCTTCCATTCGATACGTTTAATCCTTTGTTTTCAGCAAAACACGGTGAGATTGACAACCTCATCGCAAGTTGGGGACAAAGTTCTGTGGTTGTGTTGTGCATGTCTCCACTTTGCTACTAGCACCAGTAGTGCGCCCTGCCAAGGCTCATCTAGCAACACCTTTGAGGTGTTTCCTTGCTCCTACTGGTTCGATTAAACCTTGGTTTCATAACTGAGGGAAACTTGCTGCTGTGCTCATCATACCTTCCTCTTGGGGTTCCCCAACGAGCTTGTTAATACACGAGCCATCAACGGTCACCACATTCAAAATATCAAAGCGACAAAATCACACACCGACCATTTCAAAATTCCCACTCTGCGCATTGTTTGGACGCCCTATGGGAAACCGAAAGTCGGTAGCTTGGGGTTACAATCATAATTATTTTTTTGTTCACCTTCATAGTCCCGATTTGTGTAGATTTTCCCGCTGACCCTCCCAAAAATCCTAGACTCCTCTCCCATTCCCTCACCTCCACGACCACCACGCGCACCGGCCGGCGGCAATTCCATGGCGGCCGGAGCCGCTTGAGCTATGGTCTCGTGCACCACCGCGGAGCCGCTTGACCGATGATCACCCTCCGAATCTAGTTCACCGGGTCTCTCTACCACTGCACCAGAGCTGTAGTGTCGCTCACCACGCCGATGGCGTCATCGACCGCCCAAGCTCTGCTTCCTGGCCGCTGAAAGCTACCTAACCATACCAGATCCGCTTCACCGGTGTCCACCGGACGTGATATACTTCAAGGACTTCCATGTCCATCGCTCTAGACCAGCTGCATGGTTGTCGTTGTTCATTGCACCGAATCTGCCTCATCGATGCTGTCGTCCACCATTCTCAAGCTAGCATCGACCGCCCAAGATCTGCTTCCCCGACGCCAATGGCCACCGCGACTCCAGCACCCTCGGTGACCTGGACGTCACCCGCACAGTACGAACGATGCTTAGATGCCTCTCCGACCAAGGTTAACCAAATCTCCAACCCGTTTTTGTTTTGTCAGCAGTATAGTTGGTTCAAGCCAGTGGCAGTGAACTCCATTTTTGTAATCGTGCTAGTACATACAAGTCACTAGGCACGCATGTTCTTCGTGCTAGAACATACAAGGTCATTAGACATGTTGGTTTGCATTCACTGCTCTACAAATTTCAAGTCATGCACATGTTTGTTATTTTATCATGCACATGTTCTTAGCTACTCCGTACAATAGTAATTATGTGATATTGTGTAGTTCTTGCAAAATGTAAAATCAGTGGAAAATATTAGTGTAGATTCCTTGCTCCACAGTTACTGAATCTATCTGGTTCGTCCTGAGCTAAGTTCCTGCTATTATTTCCTCCTTGGCATCGTTCTACTATCATGTAGTACCTATTTAAACTTTTCATACTAATTCGATTATAATTTTGTTGTTGACATCTGGTTCTTCAAAAGCTGCAACACTAACTATTTTCCTTTTCTTGCATAGACCTCAAAATGGAATAGTGAATATGCTGGTTTGCATAGCCTATTCTATATGTTCACAAGCTACGCCATTATTTCCTTATTTGCTGATGGTCCGTCCTAAGCAACGGTATAACTGTCCTCTACTATGTAGTTCACTCGTGGTTTGCATTCCTGCTCTAGAAGTTCTCTTATGATGGCATTATAATTTCTATCTAGTTGATTCTTACCTATGGCAGTAACAGCATGCCATTATGTAGCTCACCACAAATTCTGAGTCACCCAAGGTCTCTTTCATTCTTGGAGATACCACTGCATCCAAATATATTTGCTGAAATGACCTGGCTAGTTTATATTTGCTGAAATTCTAAGAAACACTTTCTTTGCTTACTCATTTTATTGTAGGCACACTTGTCTAATGATTGTTTGTCCTATTCTATAGGTTCACGAGCGACGCCATTATATCTCGTATCTGGTTCTGGCTCATCCTAAGCAATGACATAATTGTCCTCTACTATATATGGTTCATTCATGGTTTGCATTCCTGCTCTACAAGTTCTTGTATGATCCCATTATAATTTCTATCTGGTTCATTCTTAGCTACGATAGTAACTACATGCCATTGTGTAGCTCAATGCAAGTTCCGAGTCACCCAAAGTCTCTTGCATTCTAGGGTATACAACTACTTTCATATATATTTGTTGAAATGACCTAGCTAGTTTATATTTGCTGAAATTCTAAGCCACACACACATTTTTTGGTTGCTCGTTTCACGGTAGGAAGTCTTGTTTAATGCGTGCTTGCTTGTATTGTTTGTTTGATGTGTTGGTCAATAATTAAACCATTTTCCAGTTGTAAACTCCAGTTCATAGCTATGGTCATATTAGTCAAATAATTAGTTTGTCTTGTTTTATGTATTAACTTGTTATTAGTTAGTTTCAGATACAATTATTAATATCGCCACCTAAGAGGGGGATGCAAGATCATGTCTCAAGGTGGTTTTCTAGTGTAGCTGTCACACTCAAAGGGAGATGCAGGTGATAGATTGAGAAAGCAAATTGAGGACTCTATTATTAACTCGATTATCAACTGGAATGCTGAATTTTATTTCCCTTGAGTTGTTAATATGTAATAATTTTAGGAAGTTTGCAGCTGATGTAATATCTAGATAACTTGCATAGTCCATGTAGGCATTTAGTTGACGTCATCCACACATGGCGGTAGGCGGTACCATAACTATGCCAGCCAGGTCGATTAAGGAATAGTACAGGCTTTGTTGTTGGCCCGTCTTGTATTTGGCCATCGATGAACAGTAAAAGATGCTTACTAATTATACACCTTTTATGATATTGGAATAGGCTTCATAAAGACCGAAACTATAAAATACAGTAAACGTAATGGGATGACCCACATGTGGGAACTAGTAACAGTAATAGGCTGTTAGAGTAACATGCTAGAACAGTAGCAGGCTAGGTAACAGCATGCCAGAACATAAACATGTCAGAATAGTAATAGGCCGCAACAGTAAAAGGCTAGAACAGTAACAAACCAGAGAATTAATGGGCCAGAATAGTAGTTGGCTACAATAGTAAAGGGCCACAACTATATAGGGCCAGAATAGTTAAAGGCCAGAACAGTAACGAGCCAGTTTAGTAACATGCTGTGAAATTACCAAACAAGAACAGTAACAAGCCAACAACATTATTAGTCTAGAATAGTAACAGGCCACCTATGGGCCTGAACAGTTGATGGTCAGAACATTAAAATCCTAGAACAGTAACGGACCCTCTCAAAGAAGGGGCGTTAGTAGGCGGCCCATGACGGACTACGAGAACAATGATGGTCCGACCGCAGGCCTTAACAGTACCAGACCGACTTGGCGCATGCTGCTAATGGGCCGCACATTGTTGGACTAACTTGGGCCTTCTATAGGCCGAATTAGTACCAGGCCTAAAAGTTCGCGGGCCACAGCTGGCTGCATTATTAGGCCAATTTCAAGCAGTCCAGGATGAAACAATAACAGGCCGCCCTCTTATTAGGCTCTCCTCATGGGTCAGCCCACTTAAAAATTAGTAGGCCTTGGCTTCTACCATGGTTTATGTGATCGTTAACAGCGGAAACCGGCTATTAATGGCAGCTGCCATGTGGCTGTTTGCATGACGTCAGCAGTTAACGCAGCAGGCGAACAGATCTACGATGGAACAAGTTTTCGTGGCCAAATGGTGCGATCCACCACGGTCGAAAAAAAATTTGTGGTTGATTCATTTGTGACGGTGCTTTTACCACGAAGCCCATCCGTCGTAGAAGACTTTTTAACCACAAAAAACTAGCCTTCAACCACGAGAATCATCTGTTGTAAAAGCCAACTTTTCTTATAGTGAAATATGATGGTTCCATAGCCGTATCATTCCTCAAAGATATCATCTTGAGATATGGGTACCCACACAGCATAATAAATTATAATTGCACTAACTTTGTTGAGGAAGCATTTGCTCGATTATGTAAGGACAAGAGAATAAGACTCGATGTTGCATCAGTCGCACATCCCGCATCTAACGGGCAAGTGGAGAGATCCAATGGGCTAGTACTGTCCGGGATAAAACCCCAGATTATTGAGATGTTGCAATGATTAGCTGGATGCTAGATTTATGAACTCTCGGCAGTACTATGGAGCATAAGGACAACTCCAAATCGATCAACTGGCTATAGGCCATTCTTTCTGTTATATGGGGAGGAAGCTATATTACCAACCAACATAGTGCATGACTCGCCAAGAGTCACCCATTACACAGAAGCCGAGGTGCAAAAAGCCCGACAAAGCGATGTTGATCTGCTAGAAGAAGAGAGAGAATTGGCATTGTCCACGTCCGTCATATATTAGAAGAATCTCTCGCGCTACGGTAGCTGCAAAGTTAACCCTCGAGTGTTTCGAGAAGGGGATCTGGTGCTTTGACTAGTGCAACGCACTGCCGGAATGCACAAATTTTCACCTCCATGGGAGGGTCCATTTATTGTGAGCAAAGCACTGCACATTTATGCATATTATCTTATTGATTCTCAACCCCAGGAGAAGAATAAGGTGAACAGGTCAGGAGAAGAATCAAAAAAGGCCATGGAATGTAGGCTCACTTCGTCCATTTTACACTTAGAAGAAGTGTATGTATCCTGAACTCTCATATGTCAGTTTGTATGTCGGCAATGAGCTTATCAATGAAATCTCGGCACCTCGAGTAGTGACTCGGGGAGTGCCTTAGTAGTAATTGTATTTTATGTACTTTCATTTTTTACGTCGGCTATCTTAAGTTTCTTTCCTCTTAGGTCAGATCAGTAATGTATTGGCAACAAAGGATCACTCTTCGACTTGCTGTTGTCCGAAACCCGGCTTCATGGCAAGCAAGATCAAAAGCTAGTGAATGATGTGCATATGAAAAACGACTAAGAAAAGAAAAATAAGTGAGCCAATATTTCTTTTTTTGGACTAACCCCTGTATTTACTATATTTATTTTTATGCCGAATAACTTTGAGCTAATTCTCGTGGTTTAAAGTATTGTTAATTTAATTTTCTAATCTTTTGACTCGTAAGTCGAACACCGAAAAATGGTAGAATGAGCCGGATCACAAGATTGAGTAAACAAGAAAATAAACTTGGGGACTCTTCCCAAGGAAATCCGACATAAGAGCATAGTAGTAGCAAAACAACTTAGACTCTATATTACATTTGCGCCTGACATACCGGGGATTTAACCGAATTTCAAGTTTTTTCTGCCTAAGGATCAGCGGTAGCCTTGCCAGGAGCAGTAGTAGCCGTATCTGGTGTAGGGATAGCCGGATCAGAACCTTCAGCTAATGGAGGAGGAGTAGTGGCGGCCGGGTACCAGCCTCGGCGTCAGCCTCGGTTTCTGCTTCACCGTCTGAGTTTTCTTTGTTGCCATCCGAGTTCTCCTCTTTGTCATCGGCATCATCTTCGACATATTCATCGTCGATGTCGCCGACGAAAATTGCCCATCATTCCATGCATGGACATTACCGTACTGGATCAAAGTATTGGCTCGATCTTGGCACCACTTGGTAAAATCCAGATTGGTCGTCCATTCAGAGCCAATGCGCATGTTCTGAAGGATATCCAAGTTGATACCCTAATACCATGACAACACAAAGGCCAGAGTTATGTTGGTGCTAGATCGCGCAGTAGATTCCCGCCATAGGTCCATTTGTGTCTCGCACTCCTTCAGCTTCTCAATCAGCTTCGAGACATGTTTTGGGGTAGCCTCTGTCAGCCAAAGCACATTGAATACTCGGATTGAAGTGTCAAGAAGTTCAACCCCAAAGGTCTTCACCTGTTTTAGGCAGGCCGAGAGATTGGCCAAAGAATCATCAACGTCATATTCAGCCGAGGTACCACTCGCCTCTCTACGTTCTAGATTGTTTGACGACAACAACATGAGGTTTTGACTCAGGGAAGTTACCTGGAGAACGACCAAGAAGCAAGAAGTTAAAAAACGTCAGCATAATGGAAATGACGACCATAAAAGAAAACTAGATAGAAACTCACTAGCCATGACGCTATTGATCCGAGTCATCTCGGACAACCAACCCCCATGCTTCTCCTTGAGTCTTTCTAACTTAATGGCAACCGAATCAATTTGATATCGGCTTCCTTGAGCATATTCTGGTCCTTCTCAAGCTAGAGCGTGAGCCGTTTTTTCTCTTCAGAAAATTCCCGGTCAAGTTTGTCAAGCTCCGCTTTCTGAAGTTTCTTCAAATTTTCAATCTTGGCGAGGAGCCAAGAGATTTCATCATCCTTCTCCTTCAGCTAAGCTTGGTGTTCTCCCGCTTGATCAAGAAAATGGGTCATCGGTTCAAGCCTAGATATGCAATCCCGATGAGACTCTGCAAGAGCATTTGTCCCAACTAAGCCGAGGTAAAAATTACAAGGCGAGTCGGAAAGGGGGCAAATGCAAAATGAGGCACAAGAGGCAAAGTACCTTCTAGGTCAGCAATGCGCTTCTGTAGCTCCTTGTTCTTGGCCTCATCCTCTGCTACCGAAAGTAAAATCATAGGTTAATTCGGTAGATTAAGAATAAAAGAGTATTATACGCAAAGAGGCAGAGACATGCCTTTATTCTTCAGGTCAAGTAGCAATTTCTTGTGCTTCGTGGATATCTAAAAATGACAAAATATTTAATTACCAAGTAAACTAGATATTCATTTTTACATAGGATCCTAGTCAAGTAACTTAACCCGAATCTAGGTGGATGGATATTCATTTCTACTTAAGGTTCGAAGGAGTAAACTCGATCTAAATCTAGGTGGCTGGATATTCATTTCTACTCAAGATTTGAACCGAGTAAACTCTTTATAATCTTGGTGGATGGATACTCGATTTTAGGGGAAATTTTGACCAAGTTATTGTAACTCGGTGCAATATCTTGGACATTATAAGGTCCAAAAACTAAGTTACGAGGTGTTGGTCTAAAAGAGCATCTGGCCAAGTAATATCTTACTCCCCCGAAGGCTCGGGGACTAGAGGATATGTGTTATCTATTGAAAGTAAAAAAATGCAGCCGAGATATTTACCTCCATTATTTTGTCAGCATTCGCAAGAGCTTTCCAGGCATTAAACATCCTCTCACCAATTTCTACTTGGCCAAACTTCTGAGGTAAAGGATTTCCCGAGGTAACTTCGCCATATTGGGAATTATTCCAGTTGGTGGCATACTCAGTAAGTGAGCCAATGCTTTGACCGCTCAGAGTCCCAGTCAGGACTAAACCTTTCCCGAGATAAGTTTTTTGGGAGGCCATCGCAGCAGGAGGGCTAACGTGCATTGCTAGTTGCTTGTCCTTAGCCTAGGCAGAGGTAGTAGTACCTTTCTGCAGCATAGAGGAAACTGTTGGTTGTTGAGTCACAACCACAATCTTCTTCTGTGTCATCTTCACTGCCGTAGCGGGTTTCTTCGATTTACCAGGCGGCGTTGTCCACTTCTACGAAGGTGTTGGTTGAGATTGTTGAGGTTGAGGTTGTTGAGGCCGAGTTTGGGTTGACTTAGATGGTTGTTGCTACTAGACTTGAACTGTTTTGGGCGGCTGTTGCTGCTAGCTGGGACTGAACTTGTGCCAGGGTTATCGGCACCTCGGACAAAGTTGTCTCACACTAGTACTCCTGGCACACCATGTTCTGCATTCCCTCTCTCAGGGGAGGAGGAATCATCCCTATGATCCGGCATGACCACATCCTATGGTGCGCCCCTCCACCTCCGCTGACATTTTCTCCCTCCGCCCACGATAGATTGCTATCCAACGCTGGATGGGTGTTGTCCCGAACCAGGCTAAGGACCCGAGTATTGTCGCGAGATAGAGAAGGTGGTGGCCTATGGATTGGAGAGGCCATACTAGAACCACTCTGAGGTATATCTAGAGCAGCCCTGCAAAATGAAACAAGGAGATATAATGAATCAGATAAGATAGAGAGAAATAAGAAATACACAAAGAGAGAAACAAGAAATACAAAGATAACCCGGAGGAGAAATCTTACGTGGAAACAACTGGCGTCTCCTTTCGCCTCACAGGTTTCTTCCCAGGCCTCTCATACCTCTTCTCGGGCCTAGATGACTCGGCTGGCATAGCAGAGGTTGCGGCGCGTTTCTTCACAACACCTTTGGCCTCCCATAACAATGGGAGGCACATTGTGCACCTGACCAACCAGGTTAGATGGGTAAAGTCAGGCGGATAGGTAAATGATAGTGTCATTGGGTCAAGTACCTCAACAATAAGACAATCATCTTCCTCCTCATCATCATCTGGCTAGTCCCTTAATGGTGATAAGACAGAATCTTACCATGGGGTCAACCGGAACCAGTGTCAGGAATAGGCATAAACTCCTCAGTGTCTGGCTCTTCCAGATCTAGGGTATCGTGATCCTTGCCCCAAGTGGGGAAGGATTCGGGGTGTCTTCAATAGTTTGCTGAAGAAATTTCTGCACAAAGAAACATAGGGAGGTCAAATAAACAAATCTGTCGACATAACATATAACTCAGCAAGGATGACTCGGGGAAATTACCTGGCAACTAGGTTATCTTAGCAAAAGGGATCTTTACTCCAATCCCATCTGTTGGTCGTGTCCGTCTTAAAGATGGACTTCACCCGCTTAAAAATTTGAGCTTTGGTAAGCTCGACTGTGGAGACACGGTTCGGGTCAAAGCGGTCGTTCATATGACAAATCATGTGGCTACATCACTGTAGGGGCTAGACTCGGTTCTTGATGAAGGTTGCCATCATATCATCACTGGATAACCCGACATCCTTCAGCTCGACGAGATACTTGTCAACCATGTTAACATGTGTAATCTTGGTCTTCAGATCAAGGTCCGAGTTGAGCTTGGAGGGAATGCCGATAGAGAATGCAGGGAGCCAAATATTATCTCTGACGGTGTTGTTCTTCACATAGAAGAAGGACCTTAGCCACTTCTTGCATGAGTCGAGGCCCTAGATCTGGGGAAGATGGAGTTCCTCTAGGGTATAATAGTGGAAGCCCTGCACCGAGTTAGAGGTTTCTTGCCAGGAGGAAGATCTTTGTTAGGAACAATGTTGGTGCGGAGCTGGAAGTACTTTGCCCAGAGGTTTACGCTGGGCCAGAGGCCAAGGCATCCCTCGCAGCAAGAGATGAACCCGGACAGAGAGGCTATGGCATTGGCCGGAAGATGATGGGGCTAGAGGCCAAATGTTTCGAGGAATTATTTGGCAAAATCTCTAAGGGGGAGACCAAATCCTCGGGAGAAGTGGGGGACAAATACAACATAATCACCCTCCTTGGCATTAGAAATGAGCTCGTCCCTTGGGATGCGACAGTCCACCTCCAGCGGGATTCTTCAGGTCCGCTAGAGCCAATCGATTTCAGCTTGGGTTATATCAGACCCCTCCTAGGAGCCTTTCTCAGAGACAGCCTAATCCTCCTCATGCTCGTTGATGGAGACAACTTCGTGGGGATTCATCTCCTCAGGCTCGCTCTCTTCTGATGGTGTGCTAGCTTTGGGGGCATAGGGCAGAGATTTCCACGGGCCTATGGTGGCGGAGGAGGGCGGCGCTTGGGCGAGGCAGCGGTGCAAGAGAGGTATAAGGGCGATGCGGTCACAGATTACGAAGATAAGCGATGGCAACAGCGCGAGGAATAAGAGGAAGTGGGAGCGAGGGAAAGTGAATAAGGTTTTCCCCCGCTCCCCTATTGAACTACACTGTGCATCATGGGTAATGTGATCAGTTGTGGCCACTGACCCCATGATGTGTGCGTGTATCTCGCGAGGCAGCGCGTGAGGACGTGACATAGGCATGCTTACACTGTTCAGAGGCACAACCGCACGACGTGGCTGCAGTGGTAATCGAGGAGCCGTGCAATGATGTGATGTGCGGCAGTGTGCACTACCAAGGCGTGGCAGTAAATAATTTCCCTTAAAATGAGGCAGAGCACAATGATTGCTTGACACGCAAGATAAGGTGAGGAGTATGAGAGAAGCTAGGCGTCTAAGGGAAATAACCCAGATCTGGTAATATGACCTGGCAAAACGAGAGATAACTTGGGTTAAGCCAAGAAAGGCCAATGATGGATAGCGAGCCAAAAAGTGGCACGGCCGAGTCAAAATCGGTATGGGCCGACATATAAATATGTCGGCAATACGGAGAAATATCCAAATAAATTGAACTTGGTGTGGCCTTTCCAGCTAAAGCTGCTAAGACCGCACCATCTTCGGGTACTAATGTTGGGGGATGACCCTAGGTAGGGTCAAGCTATGGTATAAGGATAGAGTCGAGGTATAAGTCAACCGAGGTATGAGTTGTCCGTGTAAAAGGGTCGGATGAGTAAAGGTCAGCTTACCCAAGGCCAAGCTATCCCGGCAAGGCTTGACCAACAAATATTTTATGTCGGCACGGTGTCTACGTTGTTTCCTATGTGCAGGTACCATCTTGACCAAGTCATCTAGCCAGGGTCGACTCAGGGGTTGGCGTTCTTAGGAAGGAGTGAGCCGGCCTCAGAGTCAGCTCTTCTCTCTCTCCCAGAATTCCTGAGAGAGAAGTGCTAAGGACAAGCGCACATGGAACAAGGCCTAAGCAAGGGGTTCACGGACGTGACAATGTCTGACCGCCAACGGTCAAACAAGTGGGGTGCAAGACAGTTGTCGTGCAGAGGCTGGCGATAGGAAAGGAGTTGGCCTAACTACTATTTCAGTACAAGCATATACCGGGAATATTTGGGCCACAAATGCCCTAGATGTAACCTGGCCACCACTTTACAAGGTGAGCCAGGGAATCCAAAGAGGGGGTCGGTCCATTCTTGATACGCACAAGTACTATAGGGAGAGAAAGGCAGAAGCACTTCATCTTCTTCCTCCTATCGATACAACTCAAGGAGCATTTTTACTAGTTCACTGATCATAATATAAGATCTAGAAGCAGGAGTAGAGGTTTTATCTCTCTAGGAGAGCCTCGAACCTAGGTATATCATGTGTTCGTGTGTGTTCTTCGTGTGCGGTATCCACCTGCCAACACCCGGATTTTTAATCCCAAATGCCTGTTATGCCATACATCACAATCCCAGGATTACCATTTTTGCGAGACATAACAGATTGGATATCACAGTACATCATCCATTACAAACCATAATAAGGTCTTACACAAATAAAGGATCTCATGATCCAGTCTTAGTACAATCAAGTAGCGGAATAAATAGCATAGCGGTGGGCTCCATCTTAAGTGTCACAGGCAATGCTGATGATGGGAGATGATCCTAGTTGTTGTAGCCGTCCTTCTGTCCTCCTTCAAGGCAGTCCTCCTCATAGTCTGGTCACGGGAATAGCTAGGAGCAAAGCCATGAGTACTCTTTAAGTACTCGCAAACTACCACTAACAATTAAGATAGTTCTAGTAAGAATTCTAAACTCTAAGTTTATTTGTAAAGCTACGTTTGAAACCTAAGCTGAGTTCAGAAACAAAGAAAGATAAAATAACATTCTAAATCACCTAAGTGGGAACTTAGTTGTCATAGTCACAACTCTATTGTGGTCAAATCATGTCACAATTCATTTCATAAGTCATTTTAAAAACATCTGACAACGGAACAGTATGGCCACTCCAACTGTCCATAACCATGGACGCGGCTATTCAAATAGTTTGACACTCTGCAGAGGTGGTATACTTTCACCACAAAATTCGATACATCTATCAGGGATAACCCTAAATCATCATACTTAGTATGCAGATAATCAAACATAACATTTCCTTTACACACTCTAGTATAAGCACCTCTCCTATGAGCTTGGCCTCCCAGCCATGGCCAACTGCCATCCTGGGCACTGCATAGGTGGACAAAATTGAGAGGTAGCCTCAGCTCAAACCTCTCCCACGAGGGAACTCATACTAATGCATATAAACTTCCGGATAAGCCTTACCCAATTCTGGTATTGTGGTTGTACGGTAAAATTGGAATGGTATCGCATCCGAACCCAACCATCAGTTTTTATAAAAGGGCTAAGGCTCATGCCTCAATATTTTCATCATCATAAACCATTGGTGTTTCTCAACACATGTCAAAACATCTCAATAGAATGACTCATCATTCCAAGGTTTTCACAAGTCATTTTCACCTAGTATTCCCATCTAAAGTGATCATATTTTTGGTTTAGCTCTAAACTACTAAGTTAAGAGTGTTCACTAATGTGGGATGCCAAGACCAATCTCATGCCATAGAATGACATCTAAGTCTAACTAGATAGGCCAAGTTTTATATTCTTTATGCTATCTATAAACAAAGTAAAGAACTTTGGTAAAGTAAAATAAGGTAAAGCTTGTAAATAAAACTTGGAGTAGGTATACGTCAAAAGGTATAAACAAAGCATGCCTATTGCATCTTGCTTAGTCCATCTTGTATCTAGTGATGGCTTGCAAGTATTAGCTTGCCAATAATAGCTTGGCTTCGTTGGTGCAGTGGTTGAAATTCTCTTCTTCTTCCTCGGGGTAGAACTCCTCCTCCTCGAAGACTTGGTTGGTACTGTCGTCTATAAATACATACGGAATACACAATCACCAAAAAAAACTTAACTTGTCTATTTAGCACAGTAAGGCACACATTTGATGATCTAGTATCATCACAAACATCACAAGGTTTAATGAACTACTTTCATTTATTTTATTTGAGAAAAGTAATTTATACTAGTTGAATTTAACTAAGATTTAATATTCTCCAATTAAAATATGGGATCATGTGGACACATGTCATCACCACATATTCTAATATATGGGAATGTGATTTAAAGGTTGGATCACATTTTAATAAGTTTAAGTTTAATATTTAATGATTTAAAGTGACTAGAAATGCCTATATAGCATTATTTAGGTACTAGTCCAAAGTCACTGCATGCAACTCTTAATATTATTACATATTCAGATAGGTATGGTTAAATGTGATTTTTGAGAGTTGGAATCAACTCAAAAGCTATTATGGTTGATTTTAGAAAAATGTTTGAGTGTGAAAAAGCTTCTGTCTTGTTATTTTTGCTAGGAGAGATCTCTAACTCTAATTGATTTAAATCCAATGGGCTTGGATAGAGATTTTCATTACCTTTCCAACAAAATTGGAATCACTCATGGGCTAAGGTGGGAACACTAATGGGCCGACCCAGTCTCACTCCGCGGCGCTGAGGACACTTGATAGGGGGTCCCGCCTGTCAGTGGCTCTTTAAACGTGAAGCGGTATGGGGCAACGTGGACCGTAGGATTAGAACTAGGATCTACGGCTCACGTTCATCATCGATGACGGACATGTCGCCGGTGAGACGGAAACCTAGCGGCACTGTGGGGGTGCAGTGGGGGCATACTAGGGCTCCAACTAGTGCGGTGATGGGGGCTTTTGAATGAGGAGACGACGACGGACTCAGGCGAGGTCGCGGCAGCTCCGGGGGTGGACGAAATCCTCGGGGACTTCTCCTCCTCTGCTGCGGCTATCTCCGGTGCAATTCCAGCGAAGGGCTGTTCGAGCGGCTCCGGCGAGAGGTGGCGAAGGACCAATGGTGAGAGGGGAGCTGGGTGGTGTGAAGAAATGGTGCTGGGGTGGCTCCCTTATGTAGGCTTGGCGAGGCGGCAGAGAGGCATGGGCTGAGCTCGTTAGTGACGACGGCACAGCGAGCTAGAGGCGTGGGCAAGGTAGGCGGATGGTGGGCGGTTCCCTGGCGGTCAGCTATGGCTTAATGGCGATGCTAGGGGTGGTGGATTGCGGTCGGGAGCGTCTAGCGCTCTGCGTGGTAGAGGTGGTGCTCGACGCGGTTCACGGCGGCTGTGGGTCGCGCGGCAGGGAAAGGGTGTGTCTGGCGGGGTGATGTGGTCAAGGCGGAGCGGCACGCGCGGGCTATGGTCGAGGGGCGGCTTGTGGAGCTCTGTTGGTGACGGCGCTCTGGCGTGCGCTGCACATGGCGCAGAGGTGGTGGGCGTGTGCAATTGGAGGTGGTCTAGGGGTTGTCTATGCTTGGGGATGGGATCGTGGGCGGCGGTGCTACCACGCCTACCTCCATAGAGTGGCGGAAGAGGGCGGAGTTGTCTGCTGCGAGCTGCCCGTGCTCGACTGGCATGCATGGCGTCAGGGTGGCACTGCACTATGGCTAGGTACTAGGGAGTGGCTGGTTTATGGCCTGGTTGGGGCTAGGGGAGACAAGGAAGGTTAATGGTGATCAAATGGCTCGACAAAATTTGATCAAAACAGTATTAGTTAGGCAGGTTTGATTCTGCTCACAAGGTGTTCGACACAATGGCCGCAAGAATTCAACTTTTGAATTTTGAAATGAAATTTTGGTGGATTTGTTGGTCTTATGCTTGAGCATCTCTGGTTGCTAGGATTTGTCAAATTGAATTCATTTGAGTGGTTTTTGAAAAAGTGGAATCTAGATACCCACACTTGATTCCAATTTCCAATGTCATTTAAAATTAGTGTTTGAATATTTTTGGAAGATCACAAAGTGGGCCGTGGTACATCACTACTTGTACTGGCAAGGGGTGCAAAGATCCACAATTGTTTCTGTTTGAAAATGAGTTCTAGGAACACCAAAAATGACCTAGTTGATTAAAATGACAAAAGTAACCATTTCCATTATTAATTCTATTTGATTTCTTTTTCTTTGGTTTTTTGCTTGGGAATGATCTAGATGATGTGGCATTCATCTTAGAGTCATTTTACAACCATTAGAACAAACAATCATGGCCATTCAGAACAATTCCTATTTAATGCAACACGCATATGCATGTTTAATTATTTAAATGGGAAAAAGGTTTTGTTAACCCTAAATTGGGTGATTTGGGTCTTAATAACCTTGATTAAAGATTTGGGATGTTACACCACCTCACCATCCCTCCCTAGATTCCGCTAGATTCCATACAGCCTCAACTTTAGCCTACCCATGGCATCTGCCGTGTCACCACCATGACACCGAGGAGGGCGTGGAGGTGGAATGGGACAAGGCCGTGGCACTTCCCAGGTCCAAGGCAGGGGAGACCAGTGGCCTGGTAAGACCTATTCTTGGGATGACATTGCCAATAATACGTGTGCACACCACCTGGACGCAAATGAGGGCTCTTCCCACACAAACGCCGAGTGTCGTTTTAATGACGACATCAAGAAACACGAATCCGCTGGCTACAAGGCCAAGCGAAGAAAAGAAAATAAAAATTCTGACAAGGATAAGGAGTCCAAATAAGATTCCAACATGGAAGAAGCGGATACTGCTAACCCCAAATCCTATGGTAAGAAGGCTTACCTAGCTAAGAAAGACACTTATGTCTGCTTCCTTGGATCCCATCCTGTCAAGGTTAACAAGGCAGTAATGCATGAGCTTAACATAACTGTTCTAGCTGTCCCCCAATATCTGGACTGGTCAAAGTGAAGATCACCTTTGATCGAAGCGATCATCTGCCTAAGCCTCATAGGGAGAAAAATACGCGCTGGTCATCAATCCACTTATTACTGGCTATGAGTTTTCAAAGACCATCATGGACGGTGGCAGCAGCATCAACATTCTCTACGCCGAAACACTACACCCATGAGGATCGAAAACCCAACTGAATTCTAACAGTGTGGTTTTCCATGGAATTGTCCCCGGAAGGCAAGAAAACACTCTGGGAGAAATCACTCTAGATGTTTCCTTTGGAACTCTGGAGAACTATCGGACTGAACCACTAACTTTTGAAGTGGTACTGTTCAAGAGCGCATACCATGCTATCTTCGGGCATCCGGCCTACTAGCAACTTATGGCTCGACCCTACTACATCTACAATATGATGAAACTTCCAGGTCCCAATGGCTTCATCACAATCTAGGACTCCCGAAGAAAGCACGAGAGTGCGAAGATGGAGATGTCACCTTCGCCAAAGCCGTACTTCACACTAAGGAGTACTAGGAAATCAAGAAGAACACGGACTTGTCCGAGATGGCTGCTATGAAGAAGGAGGTGCTGAAGCTGACTCTGGAATTCAAGACATCAGAAGAGAAAAAGACAACATCACTGAAGGATGATGACCCCTCCAAGGTGACACACATAGGGAGTGAACTGCAGCCATCGTCCTAGAACTCATCGGCCGTGTCTAAAACTCACTCGGTTGGTCTATATATGGTCCAAACTACGATTCACCTATCTATTTTGATGATGCGGCACCGGATCAGGCACACGGCTTCGTTCCACACCACCATGTGTGCTCCCGCATTCACAAACTGTTGGACAGCGGCGTCGTCAATGCCCGCAAAAGGCGCCCACAAGCGTAACATCAATCATCGCCACTCATGCCACGGCTAGGTACTCGCATGAGCTCAGTGTCGACAGCTGGTCGCTCTACAACAGCTACGCCATGATGATGGCCTTTCCGTGTCTCAGCTGCAATGCCCACCCGGTAACAACTATGCCCATGGCTTGCACCGCCGTGTCGCCGAGCAAGGATACTGCCGCTGCCATGAGTCCACGTGCGGCCAGGCTCGGGCAAGACAGTGCGCTCGGGAAGCGCCCAGATAAAGCATGCTTGTTGCTGTTATGGAGCATGGTGGCAAGATCCCTAGCATGTTCTGCTCGGAGACACAACGCCATGCCGGATGAACTCTACAACACCGACGATGATGGCTGCCCGTCGAGCCAATCCAATCACAAGGGGAGGGCTCAAGAAGAGGAGTGCAGGCAGTGTGCACAGTCAGGATCGTTGACTTCGTCAAGTGCGAGCGGTCGAGATGGTCTGCACACACGAAGTGCTCGACAAAACGCCAAGGAGAGAACAATGAGCACAAGCAGAGGAGCAAGGGTGGCGCTGCTCGGCCACAAGCATGGGGGACTGGTACACGATGGCTCCTCTCCCTTTGATTCGTGCTCTCGGCGTCCACCACGCATCGCTGGATCCTGACCACATGGAGCTTTCCTCTTTTTTGTAAAGAAGAAGAGTCGCTGCTTGTTGAAAACAATGGCATCAGTTCAGACTAGCTACATATGGCCCCAATACATTGACACATCAGCAAAATACATGGTGAGTGCACATTTGGACTTTATGCGGACATATAGTGATAGATTAAGGACTGTATTAGTGCATTTTTTGAGCTTAAGGACTGTTATAGACATGGACGACAAGTTTAAGGATGGTGGATGCATTTGACTCCACAGATAGGCATAGGATTAGATCACGCATAGGAAAGAGCGCTCATCGAGTTCCTAAAAGCTAATAAAGATATCTTTGCATGGAAATCTTCTGACATGACCGGAGTACCTGGGGAACTTGTCGAGCACTCTCCTAATGTGTATCCTGATGCTAGACCTATCAAACAGTTCTTACGATGTTTCAGCGATGAAAAGCATAAAGCTATAGCAAAATAATTAGCCCTGTTAGAACTAGATGGATTTACTGAAGAAGTCATCCACACTAAGTGGTCGGCTAATCCTGTAATGGTCTCTAAAAATGACACTACTGATTTAAGGATGTGTTTCGATTATACTACCTTGAACAAGGCTTGTCCAAAATATCCATTCTCTCTGCCAAGAATCAATCAAGTTATCGACTTAACGGCAGGCTCACAACTCCTATGCTTTCTCGATGCATATTTTGGTTATCACCAAATACGTATGAAGGAGTTAAATAAACTAAATACTTCGCTCATCACCCCCTTCGAAACCTTCTGTTATGTAACAATGCCTTTTGGGCTAAAAATGCAAGAGCTAGGTATCAACGTACTATGCAGCATTGCCTCCACGATCAAATCGGACGCAATGTGCATGCCTATGAGGATGACATAGCCATGATGTCCAAAAATAAGGAAACTTTAATTTCTGACTTGGAGGAAATGTTCGCGAATCTACGAAAATACAACATGACAGAAATACAACATGATGCTTAACCCGAAGAAATGCTTGTTCGGAATCCTAGCAGGAAAATTGTTAGATTTCATCGTGTCTCAGAGAGGAATAGAGGTGGACCATGACAAGATAAAGGCTATACTCAACATATCTAGGCTGACTCGCATGAAGGACGTACAACAACTCCCTGGCTACATTATAGCAGTAAGTTGGTTTGTCAGCTAGCTCGACGAAAGAGCCACACTATTATACAAACTCCTGAAGAAAACCAACAAGTTCGTGTAGACTGAAGAAGTTGAAGCTGCCCTTCAAGACCTGAAAGCAGTACCCTCGTCTACCCCTATCCTTGCAGCAACAGAACCTCAGGAACCTATGCTGCTTTACATCGCTGCGACAAATAGAGTCATTAGTGTAATCACGGTCGTGAAGCGAAAGGAGGAAAAATAGGGACAATTGGTGTAGTGTCTGACTTATATCACAGCGAAGTTCTAACAGAGTCAAAACAACAGTATCGTTATGACCAAAATCTAAACTATGGTGTATTTTTTGCTGCCAAAAAGCTAAGACACTATTTTCAAGAGAACAATATTATTGTGGTGAGCACAACTCCCATAAGGGATATAATCAACAACGGGCGACGCCACGGGACGCGTCTCTAAGTGGGGAATGGATCTAGCGGCTTTTGGCATTGAGTACAATCCACGAACAACAATCAAATCCCAGATCCTTGCCGACTCCGTCGTTGATTCGATAGAAACGGCAAAAAACACTAACACCCCAGAGTCGAAATACTCGACCCTACATTTTGACGGGTCGAAAGCGCTCGGGGGATGGTGTGGTGCTCAAGTCACCCCAAGGAGATAAATTGTTATTTTTCTTGCAGATTCACTTCATGGCAACAAATAACGTTGCCGAATATGAAGCACTGGTACATGGACTTGGAATTGCTAAAGACATTGGCATTCGCTAAATCATGTGCTACGGAGACTCAGATTTAGGTGCAGAAAACGAGGAAACAAACACATGTCAGCATAACGATCTGTTGTGGATGAACTATCTAAATCGTTCGAAGGGTTTGAGGTTCAACACATCCCTCGAGCAGAAAACGTGGAAGCAAATGCACTATCATGATTGGGCTCTACACAGAAACAAGTCCCGGGTGCCGCTTTTCTTGAGCACCTAAAAGTTCCCTTAATCACATAAGTTGAGGAGGTGTACCAGAACAAATCCGAATCACCACTCATAGTAGTTCTGACTATTATTCCTAGCTAGACAAAACCCTACCTTGATTTCTTGGTAGATGGAAAATTACCCGAAGATTAAGTTCTTAGCAGGCAGATAGTCCGACGAGCGAAATCCTATACGATAACAAGTGGTGATCTCTATAAGAAGAGTGTATCTGGGGTCTTTCAGTGCTGTGTTTCTCTAGAAGAAGTGGAAATCGTAAGGGAAATCCATGAAGGCGAATGCGACTGACGAGGGTTTAACTCGTCAATGCCCATTGTTATGGACTTGGGTTTTGGAGAAGGAGGGAGCGCTGGAAGCATCAATCGACTAGCAAACAAGCACACATGGACGCAAGGTTTACCCAGGTTCAGGCCTCGTAGAGGTCCCTACTCCTGCTTGTCTACTCTTGGAATTAACGAAGGAATCGAAGATTACAATGGTGCGCAGATGCAATCTGGCGAGGGTTGTGGAAACTAGGGTTGCGTATGTCATCCTCGCTGCCCCCTCCTGGCCTTTATATAGATAGGCCAGGTCTCGGGTAGCAGGTCGAGTCAGTTACAGGTTAGGGTTTTCCCTTCAAACTTTATATCTTTAGACTTATTCTTGTCTCGCAAGTCATCAAGAGTCTGTGGGCCACTCGAAGTCTTCATTGGGCCGTGGCAACACTATGGGTTTTCATCGTATCTGGACCGTATATACTACACCCGAGTACCTGCAGGGTATACCCATGTCAGTAGCCCCCGAGTGTCTAGTGGAATCACAGATTCGACTGGATACTTTATGAAGCCTTTCGAGTGCATGACTGAGTATTTTTTCGAGTGCTCTATTTATGTCATAGGGATTTGTTGATATGCGTGCCCGATTTAACCGATATATCGGTATCAGTTAACTACCTTAGGGCAAAACAACGCAATCTACTCGAACTCGAGTCCCTAGACTCGAATTCGGAAAAGTGCTGGTGTAATTTTGACTCAAGCCGTGGAGGTCTTACAGGAGTCGAATTCCAGTATATGGGTGTGAGCACTCGACGCGTCCGTCAAGGCATGTTCATTGCACCTGTAGGCATAGATATATTTCTGGCAGTGCGCAGAAAATACGTTGCCAGGCCTTATTCAGGTCTTATCTTCACGCTGCAAGCGCGGCATCCGAATTTTCTCATGGCGGAGATGATTCAGGTGACCTAGGAGACACAGTCTCTTTGCAGGAAAAATATGAGACGGTGTCGTTGTAGACTTCGAGTGTGGATTTTATCAACACACAGTACGATGTACAAATAATCATAGGGTGCGCGACCAGTGCTCCCTATGGGAGTAGCCCCCAAGTGCCTGGTTGAGTCAAAGACTCAGGCAGGGACTAAAGAACTTTTGCGACTGCTATCGTCTTTTGTTTGCTTGTTTCAGTCGAATTTTTTTCCAGCGCTCCCTATGGGAGTAACCCATGTCCATAGTCGAATCGTGGATTCGAGTGGTTGGGTATGCTTTGAATGTCCATATTCATGCATAAAAGAAAATCGTAGGGTGCGCGACCAGCGCTCCCTATGGGAGTAGCCCCCGAGTGCTTGGTGGAGTCGAAGACTCAAGCAAGGACTTAAGTAGTCGAAGTCTTCTAGTTCTCAATCTTTTGATGACATCAGTGCTGATGATGTGATAACCTCAGTTGCCCGCGTGAGCAGCTTTGACGGGATGTGACAAGCAGTGGGTCCCATTTTTTGACCCTGACTTGACCGGGCGTGCGTAATCTTTCGTTTTAACTGCGCCTCCTCAATTTCCATGCGTTATGGAGGTAGTGGCGGACGGTTCGTGTTTCCACCTTTCCACGTGTCGATCGCGATGCGCGCCACGTGTCCAGTAGGGTTTCTACTGGCCATTGGATTGCATCCGCCAGGGGGTTAAGTAGCAACATAGCTGTGGTAATTTCTCATCTGCTCTTTTCTCTGCTTTGTGCCTCCATCACCATTGCTTCTGCTCTCTGCCTCTTAGAGTTCTTCTCGTTTCGTGGCGCTGGACCAACTCCGTGCGTTTCCTAGTTACTTCTTCCGCTCGCATCGCCGTGGCAAGATGGGCAAGAAGAAAGGAGGTGCTGCTGCTGAGTCCGCCGCCGCCATTGCTGCTGCCAACAAGAAGGGCGGCTCCGCCGCTGGGGGCACGAGCACCGCCGTCGCCGGGAAGAAGAAAGGCACGGGCACCCGCGTCACCAATGGCGCGTGGTGCGCATCCATCATCAAGTCATCGGAGCTCCGTCTTCTACGCCAAGATGGAGTTCTGTCCTCCGCGGTTGGTGACTCATGAGTCCCATGAGGTGAGGTAACCCCTTGTCCTCCTGCTGGTTTCCGGGTGATGTTCCTAGCGTTCATCATCCATGTTCTGTCTCTACCCCTGTATCCTTTCTTCAGGGGCCTCCTTTGTTTCTATGGGCTCTAGCTGCACCAGCTATCCCCCAACTCTATTCTCCACATCGCATGCTACATTACACTTTGCGAGTGCTGGCTCGGAGTCGAGCCACAATTTGGTTTCTTCAAATGGCTCTTCAAGATGAAGCATCAGTCGGCATCTAGATCCATAGTCTATGATGTAGGAGGCTGCGGGATCCATGTCGACACCTCCGTCACATACTTCGACAGCAAACTCATGGCGTCCATCCAAGGGTGGAGGGACAAGTGGTTCTACATCCGCGAACAGAAGGCCAACGGAGACCACTTCAGACTCATGCCTTTTGATCCCGCGGCGCTGTGCAGGAGGAGGCGCTCTTGGAAGAACGTGGTGATGCCCGACGATTCCGAGGAGACAGATGTGTTATACGAGCGCGTCTGTGACCTCGAGAGTCGCTTGGGTAAAGAGGAGGCAGGTTGCGCCCTTATTCTCACATGGTTGTGCCATCGCATCTAGCCCCTGCAGGCCAGAATCCACCCTATGTTCCAATGGGCTAGTGAAGACGATGTCACTCGTGTATCTGCCGATGGCATTTCCACGACAGAAGTGGATAAGAGGGTGCGCCTGCTGACCAAGTACACTGCCAAGGATTTACTCCCCAGTGAACCAGTCGTGCCCCCATTTGATGCTTCTAACCCTCCTCCTGAGGTATGATTGTGCTACGAAGTAGCTTTATATTGTCGAGTGCTTCTGATTTTTCTTGATGTGTGCTAACTTGTTTTCTTTATGCAGGATTGGAAGGCGTCCCCCAGTTTGCCCCCTCTTCCTGAGGGGGTTATTCCTCGCGAGGTGGATGAAGAGGACGAGTCGGAATCGACCGTCCCATTTGAAGAGGAGCAGGAAGCCCCCTGAGTCCAGCAGTCCGGACACTCGCAAGCGTTTTCACAGCAAAGATTTGGATGCGTCGTCTCCTTCGACTCCAGAAGGCCCAGCTACTGGTGCAGAGTCGCCGATTCCTGCTATCCCTGTGAGTTCTGTGGCTCCATCTTCCCGCAAGAATATGAGGCTGCCAAAGGAGTCGTCGGTGTCGGAGGGCCAAACCTGCAATTTTGACAAGTTTGATTGGTAAGTATACAATTCTCCTCTTGGTTCTTTTTTTGGAGTTGCATTTTCTTGATGTTGGTTTTGTTCCGTAGTCAACCGGCATCGTCATCTTCTGGCGACGTCCAATTTTTGAAAGAATCTGGAGTCGCGAACTCCAAGGCTAAGGAAGTGGCTGAACGAACTCCCTCTCCTCCATTGGTGGCCCACTCCAGGCACAATTCATCAAGTTCTCCACACGATGTGGAGCACCAGATGGTTGTCCAGACGACTGCGCAGCAATCGACTTTGGAGTCACTGGAGGATCACGTATGTGTGATGTTGCTTTTTTTTGCAGTCGAATCAATCATCCATGCTATCTGCTGATGTTTTGCTGTTTCTCTTGTTGCAGCTTATTGTGAAGGAAGCTTCTCGCCTGGCGGAGCAAGTGCTTGCAATGGGTCGCCAAGATGCAATGTTGGACAATCGCCATCGCATGGTTGAAATTTTGTGCTTTTTGCTTCTTCTTCTTCATCCTTATGATATTGTTATATACCCGCCTGACGGTCTATCTTTGTATGTTTTGCAGCTGAGCATAACGCGCTTCTTCACGACGCCGCTTCCCTCGAAAAGACGCTCGCCGCGGCGGTGAAGGGTCACGATGAGGCAATCGCTGCGCTTGATGAATCGCAGAAACGCGAAGAGGATTTCCGCGCCTCCATTGCTGCTAGGGAGAAGTTGTTCGAAGAACAGCTCTTCTCGATTGCCAAGGATCTTTCAGGTATTCCTTCGTCTGGATTTCTGTTGTGTCCTTTCTTCGACTTTGTTATTGTGCTGACCTGTTTTGCCAACCTTTGCTTTGTGTAGATGCTGGCGATCTGAGCTTCGACACCCAGGCGCTTCGTCTTGATGATGCCTTGGCAGGCGTCGTCGCGGTAGTCGAAGATCGCAGTGCTTCCATTCAGGGGACGCTGACCAAAGCCACTTAGTCGCCTCCACGAGGAGTTGGCGCCCAAAGCTGAGCTGATCGAGAATGTAGATGATCTGGTGGAGTCCCTTGCTGGAGGTATTCCTGCAGGCTTCAAGAACTCGCTTCGTGCGACTGGCTTTTCCATGTCACTCGTGATGGTTCAAGCCCATGGCGTGGAGGTGGATCCTGCTGTGGTCTCCAAAGTGATGGTTGTCGGCGCAGATGGTCAATAGGTAGTTTTCCTCCTTTTGCAACTGCCTGTGGCAAGTACGGGCCGCGGCTCATCAACACAGTCGCGAAGTACTCTGAGGAGCTACAACGAGCCAAGAAGGCGACGAAGGCTGCGGCGTCAGGGGCCGGCAGGAAGTATGTGGCGTCGGATACTGCCACAGACTCGATGAGGCCCCCGAAACCAAAGTCCAAGTCAAAGAAGCCAGCTGCTCCACAATAGTGATATCTGTAATGGTTGATAGCGCGACTCCTTTTTGTTGAAAACATGCCGCTGGCTAAGTGTCTTCTGTGAATACTTTTATTATGTCTGGATGCACTTCAGTTTTTGTCGATGTGTTGTTTTGTCCCTTATTTTTCTCTTGCTTGGCTTGTGATAGGCTACGTCGAGTGGTCCTCGAGTGAGCCTCGGGGCCCACCATCCGCTGGTGATACCTTATTGTAGTCGCACTCAAGGGTGGATGAGCTGTCCCTGCTTTCATGACTGCGCGATTGCGTTAAGCAGCTGGAACATGAACTGCCCGTCCTCCGCGGTAACATGGATGTATGGAAGTCGAGGGCAGAGAAGGCCACCGCTCGAGAGCAATATCTACTAGGGGAGGTGGCGCAGCTGGGCGACCAATTCAAGTGTTAGCTTTCTGCCTCCTTATCTTTTCTTGTAGCCACTCGCGGTAGTTCGTTTTCTTCATACTTTTGCCTCTTTGCTTGGTATAGTTGTCAGCGCACGTCATCCGCAGGATGAGAAGGACATGATTGCCATTCGCATGAATGACCTGACCCAAGAATAGCTTCAGGCGAGTGGGTACTTCTGGGTGGATCATGTTTGTTCAATTACACTTGCAATCCTGCAGGATCCTACCTCGCGAGTGCTTCATTTTCTAAAGAAATCATAGTCATGCTTAAGGAATATCTATCAAATGATGTTTCCGCTAGACATCGTTCCCTCGAGCCTGCTGGCTCTTCTTGCTAAATTTCAAGACTTGAGTGGAGTCCGCAAGTGTGTGCGGCAACAGTTAGTGGCTGGTGCCAAGGCTGCTCTGTCGCTGGTGCGACTGCATAGGCCTGATGTGGATGTTGCAGTGATTGCTGCTAGACCACCAGCGCCGCCAGCAGGCTCCACCTAGAATATGGTTCCTCATTACCAGGCGGTGGATCGCCTAGCGGAGGAAATTGTCGACTTCTTCGAGGAGCAGACAAATGTTCTTCTGTTGCAACAATAGTTTAGTTTGTATCCTGCACATAGGTATACCAGTGTTGTAAAGTTCGTATATATGCTGTATATAATTGATTAATATTGATATGTAAGGGGCTTGCTAGCTCGTATGTTTTGGGAGTGCGTTGCACTATGCGATTCCTTTTTGTTAGCCTGACTTGTGTTTATCTCAACACCTTGCCAACCTGTCAGGTGCGTTGCAGCTGGGTTGGTGTTTGCCAAGGTTTCGATTAATGTGTCAGCTACTCTAGATATCACGATTGGTTCGTAGAACAGATGCGTAAAGGGTGGCGCAGCCCCCGAGTAGATAGATTTGCAAGAAATAATAGAAAAACATAGAGTTTGGGGCACTTAGCTTTATTTATTCATAGCACAGTATGAGGTACAATGTGTGGCTAAGTAGCCTTGGCTGAATAGCCTTATTTGTAATGTAAGAAAGAAAAGATGACTAAGGGTAGAAGCGGCTCCCCATTTTTAGACTTCTACAAGTCGATCTTCTTACGATGGAAATCACGAAAAAGATCATTTTCTCTTACCTCGTCTGGAGCAGACGAAACGTTCTGCGTGACATTCCAGGGGTTGGAGTACGCGACTCCTGTCTCAAAATCTTTGAGGCGATAGGCGCCACCTGGGATTACTTCTGTAATCACGTACGGTCCTTCCCAAGGGGACTCGAGCTTGAGATGCCCTTGTTTTTTTGGTCGTAGGACCAGGTCTCCTTCGACGAAGGACCTAGGGCGTAGCCTTCTGCTGTGGTAGTTACGCAGGTTCTGCTGGTAGATCGTTGATCTCTCTGCTGCAATTTCCCGTGCCTCATCAAGAAGGTCAACAGAGTCTTCGAGTGCAAGAGTTGACTCCTGCTCGCTGTAAGCAACCACTCGCGATGCCTTGTACCATACCTCTGCGGGTAGCACCGCTTCAACACCATGCACCCTGAAGAACGGGGTGTATCCCGTGGCACTTATTGGGGTTGTGCGTAGGCTCCAGAGTACGGATTGCAGTTCGTCAGACCAGCATCCTGCTGCTTGTTCGAGTGGCATAAGGAGTCGTTTCTTGATTCTGCCACAGATGAGCCCATTAGCTTTTTCGACTTGACCGTTGGTCTATGGATGAGCTACGGAGGCATAGCTTACATAGATTCCTAGGTCTTTGCAGAAACCCTGGAACTCCTTAGAGGTGAAGTTCGTTCCATTGTCCGTGATGATGTTGTGTGGCACTCGGAAGCGATAACAATGGACTCAAAGAACTTGACTGCGCTGGCTCCTGACTGGTTAGTCACCGACATGGCCTCTATCCACTTGGTGAATTTGTCGAATGCGACCAAGAGGTAGACATAGCCTCCTCGTGAGGACTTTGGGAGCTTGCCGACCATGTCGAGTCCCCATTGCACAAAAGGCCAAGCCAATGGTATTGGCCGGAGCTCCGCGCCATGTGCGTGCGGTTTGTCCATGAATCGATGGAAAGCGTTGCATCTTTGGACGATGTCCTTGGCGTCGCGCATGGCCGTGGGCCAGTAGAATCCAGCTCGTAGAGCTTTGGCGATGAGGGCGCGGCTGCCGGCGTGGTGCCCGCAAGTCCCTTCATGGATGTCAAGGAGAACGGCTCTTCCATCAGCGTTGGAGACGCACCGTTGGAGTACTCATGTGATGTTGTGCTTGTATAGTTCGTCGTTGATGACGGTGAATGCCTTGGATTGTCGTGCAATATGTCGCGCATCAGTCGGGTCGTCCGGCAGCCTCTTGCTGAGAAGGTACGTGATGTAAGGTTGAGTCCAAGAGGGTTCGATCATTATGATTGCCATTGGTCCTTCAAGTCCTGTGTCGAGCTCCAGGTTGTCGAGTGATGTTGGCTCATTGGGTGGCGTAGCCCCTGAGTCCGTTGTTGCGCTTGTTATCTTCTCTGTGGCCTTTGGCTTGATGGAGCATTCACAGATACGCTCGAGAAATATCCCAGGTGGTATGGGGGCGCAGGTAGAGCCAATTTTGGCGAGTGCGTCCGCCTCTTCATTGCTTTCGTGGCCTATGTGCCGCGGCTCGCAGCCATCGAAGTCCCCTTCGAGTGTGTTGTAGAGGTCGCGGTAGGCGATCATATTGTCGTTTAGTGCGTCGCAGTCGTGCATTGTCTGGTTGACGACCAGCTTCGAGTCGCCATAGATTATTAGCCTCTTGGCGACGCAGGCTTTTGCCATCCGCATCCTGTGCAACAGGGCCTCGTATTCGAGTTCGTTGTTGGAGGCGGTGAACTGCATTCGCAGAATATATTTCAACTTCTCTCCTTGGGGCGATGTCAGTATGACACCTGCGCTAGCTCCATCCTTTCGCTTGGATCCATCGAAGTGCATTGTCCAGAGGTAGGACATATCTGGTTTTTCAGAGAGCTGATTCTCCATCCAGTGCACAAGGAAGTCAGGGAGAACTTGTGACTTGATCGCATCGCGGTTTTCATATGTAATGTCTCATGGAGACAACTCGATTCCCCAAAGCGCGACTCATCCGGTGGCGTCGGGGTTGTTGAGGATGTGCCCAAGCGGGGCGTTGTTGACCACCACGATTGGTTGCTCCTGAAAGTAGTGGCGCATTCGCCTGGCTGTCATGAAGACGTCGTATGCCAGCTTCTGGTAGTGCGGGTACCGTTGCTTTGTTGGTGTGAGCACCTCGCTGAGGTAGTAGACTGGGCGCTGTACCCTATGGACCTTGTTTTCCTCGGCTCGTTCCACCACGAGCACCGTGTTGACCACCTGGTTGGTAGCGGAGATGTATAGCAACAGTGGTTCCCTTTCGCGTGGGGTCACCAATACTGGTGAGGTAGACAGTAGACGCTTGAGGTCTTCGAATGCTTCCTGTGCCTCATTGGTCCATTCAAAGTTGTCAGCCTTGCGGAGAAGTTGGTAGAAGGGTGGTTCCTTTTTGCCCATTCGACTGATGAATCGACTCAGCGCCGCAATTCGCCCAGCCAGCTACTAGACACCTCTTACGTTCTTCGGTTTCTCCATGGCCAGTATGGCTTTTATTTTCTTCGGGTTCGCCTCGATCCCTCTGCGGAGATGAGATACCCGAGTAGTTGCCCAGATGGTACGCCGAAGGTGCATTTGTCCGGATTGAGCTTGATCCGGTAGCGGTCAAGGTTGGGGAAGGTTTCACGTAAATCGTCGATTAGCGAGGCTTCCTCTTTGGTCTTGATTACGATGTCGTCAACATAGACTTGGATTTTGTGACCAAGTTGATTCTTGAGGCAAGCCTGCATGCACCTCTGATAGGTTGCTCCTGTGTTTTTTAGCCCGAAGGGCATTGTGTTGTAGCAGAACACACCAAAAGGCGTTGTAAACGCCATTTTCTCTTGATCTTCCTCCTTCATTCGAATATGATTATAGCCTGAGTAGGCGTCGAGGAAGCAGAGGCACTCACATCCTACGGTGGAGTCGATGATCTGGTCGATTCTTGGTAGCGAGAAGTGATCCTTTGGGCAGTGCTTATTCAAAGAGGTGAAATCCACGCACATCTGTAGGATATCCGTGTCCTTTTTTGGTACTAGCACCGTATTGGCGAGCCAAGTGCTTTCCTTGATCTCGCATATGAATTTGGTGTCGAGGAGTCTGTTGATCTCCATTCCGACCACTTTTTCGCTTGGCTCAGATAGTCGCCGAATTGTTTGCTTGACTAGCCTTGCGTCAGGGTTGACATTGAGTGCATGCTCGGCGAATTCCCTGGGAACCCCTGGCATATCCGCTGGACACCAGACGAAGATTTCCCAGTGCTCACGGAGGAATTCGACGAGCGCGAGTTCCTATGCGGGACTCAAGTTGTTGGCGATGAGGGCCGTCTTGGCCGGGTCCGATGGGTGGACTTGAACTTTCTTAGTGTGCACCGACGAGTCGAAGGACATGTCAGGTGAACTTGGCCGGCTCAGGGGAGGCAGACTATTGTCTATCGACTCCTTCAATCTTGCGAGTTCCTCCTGCATGCCGAAGGACTGGGAGATTCTGTTGAATTCTCTATCGCAGCTGTCGGACCTCTCGAAGCTCCCGTTGATCGTGATGACGCCGTTTGGGCCTGTCATTTTCATCTGCAGGTAAGCGTAGTGTGGTACTGCCATAAACCTGGCGAATGCGATGCGTCCGAGGATGCAGTGGTACTGTGAGGGCCAGTCGACGACTTCGAAGTCGATGCGTTCACGTCAAAAGTTTTTCAGCGTGCCAAAAATGACGTCGAGGTTGATTTTTCCTAGGGGATATATACCCTTGCCTGGGATGATGTCGTGGAATGTCATGTCCGAGACCTCTAGGCAGTTCAGAGGGATCCTCATTGCTCACAAGGTACTTGCGAACATAAGGTTAATGCCGCTTCCACCATCCATGAAGACGCGGGTCATGTCGAAGCCTCCAATCTGTGCCTCGAGTACGAGGAGACAATGGCCTGGGCGGGGTACTTGGCGCAGGTGGTCGCGCTTGTCGAAGGTGATGCATGAGTCACTTCCACTGAGGTACTCAGTGGTGGATGGTGGTGAGTTTGTCGCCAAATTTACTTGGTGAGTGATGGCCTTCTGCACCCGATTCGAGGGGCGTCCCTTTTGGATCGTCATGTTGCCCACAGCCCGTGGGTATGGCTCGCGACCTTGATCATGGACCGGTGCGTCCGCGGGTGGTGGCACTCCAGGTGATGGTGGAGGAGCTCCATGTGCTACAGCACCTGGGGCGACTCCATAGCCTCTGTTGACTGCGCCGCGATTCATCCGCGCCAAACCCTCATGGAGCTTGAGGAACTCGCGGCAGTCCTTGAGAGGGTGGCTGGATTTCTTCTTGCTGTCGTGCTTGTCAATGGAGAAGTGCACGTTGCATGGCCCGGACAGTTTGTCCTCGATTGTTGTCGCGGGTGCCTCTTCGCAAGTGTGTAGCTACCATACCTGCGTGTTTTTCCCGGAGTCGCGGTGTCCAACGCTATGATAGCCGTTGTTGCGGTTGTCGTCGCGCCTGTCGGCGTAGCCAGCTGCGACCATGTTGACGTCATCGCGGTCATCCTAGATGCGCATTCGACGTTTGCTTCGGTGATCGCGTCTACGCTCGTGCTCTGCTTCCTCGTCGGAGTGAACGCGATTTTTCACCGAATCTTCTCCATCTGTCCACCAATTCGTGATTTCCATCAGGTGGTCAATGGTTTTGGGCTTCGAGCAGCCCAGCTCCTCCCTGAGCTCTATGTGGCGAACGCTGCTGTTGAATGCGTCGATTGCCTGGTCCTCCGAGATATTTTTTGCGGAGTTCTTGATGATGGACCACCTCTGGATGTACGAGCGTAGCGATTCGCCCGACCTTTGCTGGCAGCACCTTAGTTCTTCGATTCATGCGGGCCTTTTGTAGGTGCCCTTAAAGTTGCGCACAAAGCTGTAGACCATCTCATCCCAACTGCGAATGGATCTGCACGGGAGGTTGTTGAGCCATGGACGGGCGGCGCCCTGCAGCTGTAGCTACAGACATTGCATGGCTACTTCGACTCCCACCATGGAGCCTGACGGAGGAGATATGGTCCTCCAACCAGATATTTGGGTCCTGTAGGCCGTCAAATAGTGGGTTCTCTGATGGGAGCTTGAAGCCCTTGGGCATTCGCTTTTGTCTGATGGCCCTGCTGAAGCATCTGGCGCCACCGAGCTCCATGTCTTCGTCCTCTGAGTCAGTCGATCGGGCACGCCGTGCCCTTGACTTGTCGATTTTAAGCTGCGTGATGTCATCACGTGCATCGTAGTCGTGGTCGTGTCGCAGTGAGCGGCGTCGTCGAGATAGATCGTGACTGTCGTCGCTGGACGAAGGTGAGGAATAGCATTTTGCCAGAGCCTTGTTTTTCTTCGGCTCTGGCGTCGGCTCTATGTCAAGAGTGGCCTCGATTAACCCCAAGCCCGCGATCGTAGATCGGTGCATGGCGGCTCGGGGATCTCCAGCCGGCGGCTGGTTGTTGAGTAGGTACATGGTGGCCGCTGTCACCGCTTATTGCGGCGTCTTTGGGACCATGTTGCCCCGAGTGTCGACTGTCATAGAGCTGAAGTCGAGGACTTTCGCAGCTTCTATATGCTCCTTCTTGGTGAGGTGGGCCATTCGAGATCGTCTCTTGTTGGCCACGAACTCGTTGCCTTTGGAGGAGGATCCTCCGTGGGAGGAGAGCACGGCCCGTCGAAGGCTCGTCTCGTCCGCCACCTTTTTACGCGCTTTGAGTTGTGCAATGGCTTGTAGCTGGCGTCTGTACTCCTCTTTAAGTAGCCAATGGTAGCCCATCAGCATGTCCTGTGATGTGCCTGGAGGCAGAGGGTTGCCTCACAGAGCTTCTCGGCAATGGGCCCACTCGAGATCGTTGAGCCTGATCACGACACATTCGCCAGTGTGTTTGTTCACCATGGTTGGAGGTTCGACTACCCCTCAGTTGTTGACGGGTGCGCCATTGCCACCATTTGGGGGGCCGCCGTTGGGAGGTCTGCCATTAGGTATGCCACCATTAGGCGGGTCGGTGCCAGATCCATTGCCACCATTTTCGCGATTAGCGGTGGAGTCGCCAGTGTTGATGACGGCGCACATGAAGTGGCTGGGGAAGCTATTGCTCCTGCAACTCTCGGATCCGGAGCTGTAGACTCCATCTTTCGTTGCTAGGCTGCCCAGATCGGATCCGTGACTGCTATCGCTATCCGTGCTCTCAGCTATTGCTGAGGTGTTGATCTCGCTGAGGGCGCCGATTGGCGGCGGGAACCACGATGTTGGAGCAA